>OW121854.1:14033130-15233130 GCA_933228895.1 Platycnemis pennipes | reverse complement strand
CATAGCAAATCATTAGCTCGTATGAGTTTGTATTTTAAAAGGTATATTGTGATTTACCATAGTGAGCTCATCTGCCAGCGAAATTTGTTTATTTAATCCTTATGTTTCTAATTATTTACATCTCTCTAAACTTTAAATGGATTCATTCCTTTCTTTTCCAATCATTCCTTGTATATTCAAACTTTCAAGGAGCTTTCATTTTCATGAAAAATGTATGCATTCATTCGTAATAAGCGGAAAAAATTTACTTTTTAATTTGGTCCAGTAAATGGATGTTTGGGTAATGCCGCAACATTATTGACATTTTTTTTGCGCGAATCCTATTTGCAACCCATTACTCATTTTGAACATCTTAATAAATTTGCGATGAATTGATACATTTTTGCTCAGGCTCCCTAACTTAATTGCGAATTCCGTTGCGCTCTCTTCCGAATGCAAGCGAATGTTGCCCTCTCACGATTTCGAAGGTACGAGAGAAGAACTGCTAAGTATGACAGAATTTAAGTTGATAATCCGTTATTGCCGAGGAGCATAAAGATAAATTAATGAAAAAGACTTATAACAGTAGTATCCTTCTCCTCTGGACAAATTATTTCACTTGCTTATACTCGAAAGTGCATATTTCAGTATCATTATCAGAATATGTTAGCAGTTTTCATTTCTTCCTCTTTGAGCCCAAAAGGTTTCACAATGTAAGGCGCATTTTGATTGAAAGGAATTGTCCGAAAATTTGGAGAACATCTCCTTTAATCTCTTCGTAAAAGCTGCCGTAAAAAAATAACCTTGTACTTCAATTGGCGTAACGCAGCCACGGTCTCTCTCAGTACATGAAATTTAGCAGGTGTAAAAGATTCATGACATTTTGAAGAAGAAATTATTTTGATCATTAGAGTATTTTTAGCATTTAAAGCAAGCAGTTTTGAGACGAGTAGTTTTCAGCTACTTGCATTACTAAGATTACACGCACCAGCTTGGTATCTTGGATTCATATCCTGGAAGGTTACTTCATTACGTATCCAAGCATTGAACACGTGCTGATAGACGGACCTCGTACTTTCCGGGCGAAATGTGCGGATCAAGGCTTCCCGGGATTTCTTTTCAGCGAAATAGCTGTTGGCCGCTATTTCGGTAGTTGCCTCCGATATCTTTCCCAGCGTGTTCATGACATTTTCGACCTATAGGAAATTCATGTAACATGGAAGTACGTAATTTGTACCACCAAAGACTCTATTACCTGTACAGAATTTTAATGAATGTGTTTCAGGTGGAATTTAATTCAGATTGTATTGAAGTTGAAATACATTTTCCTTGGCCAAATAAGTAGAAGGAAATGGTGAAATGAATAGGAAATGTGGATGAAAATGAATAAAAAGGTAATCTTTTTTAATTCTTTGCCTTCTATATTGCTCATTATCTGGAGCCGGAAATGGATTTTGCTGACTGCTCGTTTGATCACAGAAAAGGCATACAAAGGGCTTCTCTGGTATTAAGGAGGGGACTTTAAATTGCACCAGAATATTCATTGAATGTAACAAAAGAGCAAGGAAAAGTAATATGAGCATACGGTTTTTATTATTTTTGTGAAACGTTATGAAATTTCAGTCGGCTATTTTTACATTGCGTCAAAAAAGAATGATGAGGTACAATGGACAAATTATTTTATTCTTTGTGAGCCCTTAGATTGGTATATGAGAATTATCTTGGAGTTATGAACATCTAGCTCGTAGAATCAAAAAAAAACATATCTTTCTCTGCATCCAATTATTTCTGTCACGCTCGGCAGTTTTTACATTACAATTGCATTCAAATACAGTCGTCATTATAAAAATTCATTAATACTTAAATTGGTTTGTCTTAGCTTTTCATTCTGTTCTCCTATGAATTAATATATTCATATTTAATTAGAACTTCCTTTTTACATCCGTCACTACTTGCTCTATATGAATCAAGTACTGTTTACGAATAAATAATACCTACTTATATTATTATCAAAGCAAGTGATATTGCCGCTAAACGACAAATGGTAATGATAAAAATTCATTGACTCATAAATAGATACTTCTCGTTACTTCTCACATATTTTTATATGTTCTGCTCTTTTTGTGTCTCTAAAGGGCTTAAAGTATTTCACCAAAATATAAAGAGAGATGAAACTTTACCAAATAACCGTGAAAATTCGACGAGCTGACAAATAACTCCTTATATAGAAAGGAGGGAAACTGAAAAATAATTTAATAGCTCATTGCTAATGGTATCGTTGTGGAATTGAAAAAAAAACAGCAATGCCTTCTGCAACAGCTAAAGGTCTCCGTTGCATGCAATAAATGAAGTACGAACATTCCGAGGGATGTAGATGCTCCTCAAATGGGATTCCTGCGATATTCTCATCATATTTTCGATAATTTTAAGGCGCAGATTCACAGTGGAAACTATTAAGTGCAGACCGGATACGATGAGCTTACTAAGAAGGTGAAGAGCAGAATTTATTGAAATATATTTAGATTGGAAGTTAAGAAAATGGATGTAAAAAGTAAATGGAGACAATGAGATTGAATTCATGTCGTCAATGAAAGATTACTGGGTGAGCAAGATAGAGGGAGGAGAGGAATCGGTGTTTTTTTATGCTATTCAAAAGGTAAGAACGGTGCGATAATCTGAACAGAGGAATAGATACGATAACTGGATGTCCAACACAAGTGGGAGGGAAAAAGTAAAGCAGAATAGGAGTACACATCAATACATAACCTTACCGGTTGAATACCAAATTCTTCTTATAATATTCCCCATAAATTTAGACTTCCATGTGGTAGGAATAGTGCTGCAATATTTTGCATACGGTTTGCAAAATTTTGCATAAGTCTTAAAGCTATCTGACCCTTTGCAGGGCACACATCATCATTCTTCACTCCCTCACGTCATGCCATAATACGAACGCATTTTGCCTTAAAACTTTGCGACTGAAAATGCGTTGAAAACAAGTTGCCACCAATACAAATTTAGTGGGTAATGAAAAGTGTTCCAATCTTTTGCATGGCATGAACTTTCACGGAGTTGAAGTCCATAAAGCTGAGTCGCACCGGGCAATTTTAGGCGGTGACTGTCTGTGCTAGCAAGGAAAAATAGTTGATTATAGGTGAGACGTTTTAAGGAAACAAGAGGGCGTGTGGACCTAATTTCAGCGTTACAGAATACTGCTGCGCCTATTCCACGCAAGGTATTAAGGGTTTCCACGGTTTAACGTCCCATACGGCAGTCGGAGTAATGCACTCGAAGTGCTCTGCCTGAAAGTAAAGGATCGAAAGCGCTCCAGCCAACAGCATCAACTCGATTCCTGTAAATATATTTACGATGAAAAAATCATCATCATGCATTGAATATACCGTCATTACCAGATATCTACTTCCACTTGTCACCCTGTGAGTCGCCACAAGGGTGCGTGGCTATGGGTGATGAATTTACATTAGTATTAATATTATTAAAAATTTTTAAGAAAAAATAATGAAGAATTATTCGTATGAAAAATAATTTGACTTTATTTGCCTTTTCTATTTTTTAAATTTGCTTTTTCTTATTCTATTGTTTGTCTCCATTTGTTTGCAACCTCTACCCGACCTGCTGATTTGGTATGGGGATAGAAATGTATCCGCAGTGTCAAACTCAAACTCATTGATACAGGTATCTTCCAGTGACTTTAAGCTTGTAAAAAAGCCATGGCATGGAAAAACAATTGGGATATCTGAGCTATGTGAATCGATTTTTCCCTGGATAAATATTAAAGACAAAGATATACAGTGCCGCAGATTTTGGATATGCCAACGGGCTGCTGTTTCAGCTTCAATTAAATTTATGAGGCGTAAAGAGTTGCTTGAGTGAGCCCTACTCACAGCCACGCCTTAAGGCGGCGTGCCGGGACGAAGCTTAGCTCCTCGGAGGGGGGGGGGGTTGGTTTCGCCTCCTCAAGGAGAGGGGGAAGGAAGGACTCGGAGGAGCTTCCCTAACGTCAATTAAGAAGCATTCATCCCATTCGCTTGCTTCTCGGGTCATCTGGAAACTGCGGCCGGGGCGAATTTGCATCCGTCGAAGGTTGTTGATCACGTGTACCCGAGGTCACCCCAACCTTGTGAGCGATTATGCTCTGGGTCATTCCACAGTTGAAAGTGCGAGAGTCGGAGGATAATAGAAATTGGTCCGGGGGAAATTTTGAGGGAATCCTATTTCACTTGGATTCGTATTCATTTCAGTATCAGTGGAAACATGACATTTTGGTGCAAATGTCGCCAATTCTCCTTAACTCAATGACTGGCGAAAAACAAGTAGGTAGTACTATTTCGGTGCTGTGAAGGTATGAAATATGAAATTTTAATGCAACCGTTGCTGTATGTATGTACCAAAGTCCGCGATGAAAAGCCGTTCCGCCGATGGTCTAGGCATGTGAAAATGTTTAATGAAAGGTTTAACAATGTGTCTTTATTTTAATGGAATTGGGACCATCCATAGATTACGCAAGGCTATGCAGGAAGGGCAACTGTTACGATAAACTATCGACGGGGGAAGTCTTAAGTTTCCGTTATGTTGGGAGAAAGATATGTTAAAAAATTCACGTATCTTTCATATATAAAGAAGAGTAAAACTATACAGACATATATTTATAGTTCAACTCTTAGCAATGAAGTAGCTATAGAGATCAAAACCGTTTGAGTAAAACGTATGATAGTAGTGGAATATAAACAAGTATATTTTTGTGACACCGTGTCCTAATTCCACAATATGAACTCGCAATTAATTGATTTTACATCTTAAGACAGAGCTCCATGTCTTGTTGTTCGCATACAGTTAGGGAAATTAATAAAGTACCTAAGTAAATTTATCGAGAAGAAAGGATAAATTTCGTATCTCATTCATCGGATGGGTCGTGGGTAACTTATGTTCTTTTGTTTAGAGTTGGGAAATGTTGACCCCGAGTTTCACTCCACCTTTCTAACCGCTCCTTAAACCCGCCCCTATCTCTACCAAATGACTGAGCAATCTGTAATAATACAATTTACCAAAGTTAATGGTTGCCTTCCGTAAAAGCTGCAACTACAGCAAACTATAATCCGTTCACTTCGCGATGGGACCTAAAAAGGATAAACCAAAGGCAAAGAAAATTGTTTTTTTTTGTTTTCTCCTCAATGCTCTATCCCTAAATAAATGTTATTCTTCCTTCGAATTCATGAAATTATTCATCTCTACTCACTCGGAACTCATTGAAAGTTGCTGCTATGATGTTGGTCTATGGTCTTTGTGGTCCATCTCATCCTCTCAAAATATTTACTCATGCATCGCAAGGCCGCTCAGTGATACTGATCTCATTCGTTCGCCCATAATGGTCAGTCTATCAGTGCATCGGTGAATTCCGAGTTATAAATTAGTTATGTTAACTTATTCGGTTATAAAATATCATGTAATCACTTGTAATTTCTCGTGATATTCAGGGTAGCTGGATAGTGTCTAATCTAAGGGAATATGCAATTTATGGCAAATCAGAATATAGTAATGTTTATTTTTTTCCTATTAACAAATTTAGCTTTATTTTTTCCTCTCTAAAGAACTTATTGTGAGAACAATGAGCTCTGACTGTTGAGCATAAAAACGCTTTGGAGATTTATTATCACCCCCAATAATGAATAAAATTCCTTGAAGTGTAGAAAGGGCGGAGGATGTTGACAATGAAAGAGTGAACAGGATTTTGTGAACGGAAGGCCTGATGAGTAGGGATCATAGAATTGGCGTTGAAGAGTGAATGTTCAGCGAGAGATAGAGGAATGCAATCAGTGGGAGAAAACGTCGGGGCTAGTGGGAGCTACTTTCAATGCGTCCTCGAAAGTAAAAAAACTCTCGGAGATACAGAGGGCAGGTTTCATCGTTTACCGCTCAAGATTCTTTTGCTTTCCTTCCTTCCCGGTTCTGTTTTCCTTTAATCTTGGCGACATGATTATTACCCTTAGCCAGGATTCCATCAGTGACTGTCCCAGTCCCTTTTTTCGGCAGTCCTGACGCCGACCGCTGCACAGGAGTAGTGAGCCAGGTGTCACTTTTAAAGTCAAGAAGGTTACACTGAATCCACTTCTCCCTATGTCACGAAGTTAGGATAATGATGATCAATGACATTGTAACTAAATTTAAATTATCCAATAATCTATTGTGCCTTTTTAAAGCATCCTTTGAAGAGATATGTATTGCATCAAAGAGTAGACTGCTCTTTGTTAACTCGTACAGCTTTAAAACGCCAGTTCACTCATATTCTCAAGCTATTAAGCAATTAGAAATATTTTTCCCTTCTTCCAGGTTGTCTATTCCTGATAAAATCCTTGAACAATATCGTCGAGTTAGCCGAGATCGAACGCTATGAAGAGATGTGTTATTAACATTCTATTCTGTTTACTTTTGATTAGGATAAGTTAAATCCCGAAGTTTACTCAGTCATATTACCACTACGTGATTGGAAAACTAAGAAAAACTAACTAATGCCACAGGCAGCCTGACTGATTGCATTAGAAAATCTTTCATGAGCGATTCATCTGCCCCCAACTGGTAATTAAACTTGAGGCCAAAGATGTTTAATTAGGGACAAATCTTCCCCATGCGATAGCAAAAATATTTTGAGGCATCACAAGTGTAAAAAATACAAAATAAAAAATAAAAATTTAAGTGAAATTTTACTCGTAAAATGACAGTGATCAAATACACCTCTTAGCTTTATGTGAGATTGAGGCTTTAATTGATATATTTAGATGTCGTTGTTCAAAAGCTGAGTTACCAATAGATCACCGCACATACATATTTATGAATGATTTGTAATCTCAATTTTATCTTCTCATCTCATCAATAGAAATTACCAAATATGAGCTGGCCACCTCCTCAAGCTATCATTATTATTACCATTATTTCTTATTATTTTGAGAAGAAAAGAATGGAATAAAGTTTCTGATAGGCAATGATCTGCTTTAGAGTTATATCACTCCTTTCGTGCTCGTGGATTCAATGCAAAGAAGGATACGATTTTATCTGGATTATTTCTGTTCTTGAGGTTTTTAAAGGAGGCTGTTATAACTTTTGGAAACATACTATTTACAGCAGAATAAATCCCTGGTTAACGTTTTATCTTCATCACTTGTTAAATATCCAACCTCATTGATAACGGTCTACTTCTCTTCTCAGTAAAATGCATTTCATTTTACCTTGCTTTCATTCTTTTCTTTCGCTAAGTAGTATTTTACCAGAAAAATAGATGTTATGAGTAGATGCTAGAGCAAGTGTTTTAAGGAAAGGGAGCTTAATATGGAGCGCGGATTTACATGAATCTGAGACGTGAATTCTAGGAAGGGAGGATCAGAAAAGATAGAAGCTTTAAAAATTCAGGCCTAGGGCCATATTCAGAATCTCATCTACAGCCTCACTTCCACTGCTTATGGCATAAATTCTCTATTACGAGTTATAAAGGGTATGCAGGAGGGTATACAGTTTCTTATCGAATTGGTTCCTAGCGGTATACAGCACGGTAATACCAACTTTGCAGGGTGAATGTACAAACCGATTTGACTTGAAGTAGATATCTTGGGACGTAAGCAGTGGAAGCGAGACTGTAGTTGAGGTTCTGAATATGGCCCTTAGAGGAAAATTAGTAAAGGACGAAGACCGAAAGGATCTTGAATACAGAAGTGTTGAGTATGGCTGGGAGGAAAGAGGATTGTTGGAAGAAATAGGAGGAAGTGTCGGCGGATGTAAAATATAATCAAAGAAAATGGAGTGCTGATTGCCGTTGTCGAAAGTGGAATACTAGGTGAGCAAGAATGAAAAAGAAAAGAATAGCAAGAAGCATAAAAAGTATGAATACGGGTAGGATTTATGTCCATTATAAGAGAGAAACAGGGTAGGGGTAGTGCCAAAAGATGTGTGAAATTA
Source organism: Platycnemis pennipes (assembly GCA_933228895.1). Lineage (NCBI taxonomy): Eukaryota > Metazoa > Arthropoda > Insecta > Odonata > Platycnemididae > Platycnemis > Platycnemis pennipes. The sequence goes on along the minus strand of OW121854.1, from coordinate 15,225,186 downwards.
AGAGCAGGGTATGGAAACTCACTCTTTCAGCGTTCAGCCCGAAGGTTGGTTTAATAGACGAGGGTAGAGCTTGTTATGTGGAAAATTTCTTCGCCTTCCAGTCCGGTGTCAAATGGTGGCCTAGACGACCCGGTATGGTGGCACAGACTGAGAGATCTGTCCGGGGTGGTGTCGTCCAAAGGGAATATGACGTTACAATCTCAGTATATGAGCAATGTCGCTAAAAACAGAAATTTGACAATGTTGTGGTGGTTATGTGTAGACGAGTGAATTCATGGAAGTACATCAATAAACTTGATCAATTTTAAAGTTAAATCGAGCTCCAGTCTTTATTTTGAACAAGCTCAACCCATACTAAGCCGTTGGCGTGGTGAACCTTGCGCGGTGATCTTCGTAACCGAGGGTTCTACCTTTTAGCCAACCACGTCCTCTCAAGAGTACGGATACGTCCTCAAAGCCTAACAGGTGGTAAAATATCAGTCAATTTTATACTATACGGCTCGGTGCTCCCCTTGGGAAAATTCACCGAGAGAAGCGGTTTGGGAATATTTTCCCCGAGAATTTTAAACACACTTCCGAGGGTAACTTATTTCATCGCTCACATGAATCCGAAGCTGGACTCTTTTCGGGAAGCTCAAAGCGGCGGTTTCCCATTACAATTCACATCTGCGGTCACATGGCTGACCCTGCGAATATAACTTACGTCCACGCTTGCGGTGGGAGCTACCTCACCGATAGTCTTCTCCATATTATTTTTTTCAGCTACGTCGTTAGCAAGGTGGTGCTTCCTCTCCGACACGAGAGAAGTGTATTTTGGCTGTGCGAGTAGTTTAAGGTTTTTATTTATTGTTTTGATGATTTACGGAGCGTTAAAATAATGATATATGGGTTAACCTTTAATGCCGTTGTCGAAAGTGGAATTCTAGGTGAGCGAGAATGAGGAAGAAAAGAATAGCGAGAAGCGTACAAAGTATGAATACGGCTAGGGGTAGTGTTAAATTCATATTAAAATTGCTTCTTTGTCGAAAGTGATGAACCTTTCTTCGTAATGAAAGATAGTCAGTACCCTTGAACATGGTACGAATCCCTACCTCGAAAGGAATGTAAAGTGATCTGAACCCTGAACTAAGGGCTGAAAAAGAGGGAGTTATTTGCGTTGCACAAAGGCAAGCTGAATATGTGAAGGTAGAAAGAACAAAATTCAGTTAAAAATTGTGTTCGATAGGAATTTAAATAAAAGATGACTACGTAGTTCGGGAATATCAGTCTAGTCTCAAACTATTGAGAAATAATGTTATAAGAGTACTTAGGTTCATGCTTTTATTTAATTTCTTATGTTATTACTTAGGTACATTTCCTTATTATTAACCATAATTATTATAATGTTACAAAATTCTATTGGTTTGTGAAGGGGTCATCAGTAGTTGCAGCTGAAGATGCCATAAGCCATGTGAAGAGGTATCAAAGATGGGAACGGAAGCAAAAGGAGGAAAAGTGGAGAGAAGCCCTGGGATGGCACTAGGCTACTCCTCACGAGAGGTACCAAAGAGATAGAGCTTTGCGTCCCATCATATGATCGGAGCAGTGATCTTGGAATTCTCTTCACACGGCATCCAAAGAAGCGTCCCAGGGAACTATCTACAGAATTTTGAACCCAGTCTCAAAGGGTGGGTTGTCAGTACCCTTGAACATCGTAAAAAGGAAAGAAATGAGCACAGCTCCTTTTTAGGTTTTATTGCCACCTATCGATTTCAACGCCTATGCGTCATTTTCAAGGTGGTGAATCGCTACCTCGAAAATGATGCATGGATGATCAAATCGATAGGCAGAATAGCATCATCATTGGTCAACAATCCTAGAATTGGTTTGACGCAGCTCTCCACTCGATCCTTCTATCGGCCAACCTTTTCGTTTTGACGTGATTCTTCTCTTTTACATTCTTCACAACTTGTTCCATGTATCTCATACGAGGCCTGCCTTTTCCAATCTTTCCATTCACTTTTCCCTCGACAATAATCTTCATCAGGCCATCGTGTCTCAAGATATGGCCAGTTAAGTTGTCCCTTCTTCTTTTTAGAGTTGTCAGCAGACTTCTCTTTTCTCCTACTCTTCTTAGCACTTCCTCGTCACTTACTCGGTCGATCCATTTAATCTTCAGCATTCTTCTGTAGCACCATATTTTGAATGCTTTCACCCTTTTCTTCTCCGCTGCTGTAATCGTCCACTATTCACTGCCGTAAAGAAACATGTCCCAGATGTATGTTCTGATGAGCTGTTTCCTTACTTCTACGCTTGTATTTCCAGCCGTAAGTAATTTCTTCTTTTGATAGAATGCCCTCTTTGCCTGAGCTATTCTACTAACTATTTCTTTCTTGCTTCATCCATCGTTGGTTACTTGACTTCCTAGGTAACAGAACTCTTTCACCTCTTCAAGTTTTTGTTTTCCTAGTTTGACTTTGGTTTTGGCCTCTTCTTTCTTGCTGCACACCAATGTCTTAGTCTTCTTCTTATTTATCTCCAGCTGATATCTGGCCTTTGTCCTTTCCATGGTTACTAGAAAAAGGCAGAATATAATACCACAATTAATCACGTTAGCCTAAACTTCTTCTTATTAATCTACCTCGTAAGAGAACAATAATACAAACTATCACACATTGCCTTACATTACCAGTTAACAAAAGTTTGGCACGCGTTTCTATTCTGCACAGTTGCTCTCCTTTCTGAAAGTGACCCGTTCCTATTTCACCGTTTTTCTCTCTCTAAATAGGGATGCACGAAAACGTGAATAATCCTCTTTTTGCTCAAACGCACATACACGCCGTGCCCGCAAGGCCCTCAGTCTCTTGAGAGGCCGTGACGTCCGCCAACTCTCCGTGCAAACAATTTACCCTCAAAGTCACCCGGAGGGAAACTCGAAAATCTCTCAACTCCTACTCATTGAGGGGATTAAAACTTCTTTTCTCAAAGGGACCATCACCTCAAGGGAACTTGTACAGCCCAGCAATGGACTTCCTCAAGGTTTTACGGAACCAAGTTGCTTGCCCTCCAGTGATTCTTGTATTCTACAGTAGTATCGTGACATGAAGCCGTTGTTATGGTCGTTGGGGAAACAACAATCTTCTACATCTGCGAAGTATACCGCAAGGTAGTGCAGTCAGGCGTAACAAGAGGTGACTCGACACCAGTAGCAACTACCGTCGCGTACATCATTCTAATTCTAGCAGCTATATTCTTTCTATTTATACCGATAGTATTAGTACATTTCTGGGGAACAAATTACTTAATATTAAATTGAAAAAACCTAATTTTAAACAATCATCACGTTTAGCAAACACAGCAAAAAACCTGTCACAATAAATATGGAAATAATATTGGGAAAATATAGGGTTTCTGATCGAGGGGTTGAATTGGTTTAATTATCGGAGTACTAGACTCTCACTCCGAGGCTCGGCAATTCGGGATATTATTTCTAGGGCTATTTATTTTTATTCATAGTTTATTTATTTCCTAATTAAGGAGGCTCCACCGAATTATAAGTAGGTGTAATTTTTGTGAACATTTCAGGATAAATCATTTTTTGGCCCTTCTATCGATTGGCAATAAAATAATTAGACCTTTCCATCATATATTTGAAGAAAAAAGACGTTGAAAGTTAGCTATTTTATACGTGGCTATGCGGTAGAGCATGACTCTTGCAGTAAAATTTGCAGATTAATAATGTAAAGAGAAATGTCGTTTTGACGAAAAATTATTGTATTTTTCAATTTTAAGTAGAATGCGCAATTTTAAGTAGAATTTAGCATTGTAAAAATGTCCTCGGCCCACCACACTTGTTTAATTGATATTAATAAATGCTTGCTCGAAAAAAAAGGAGAAAGGCCTTGGTTGCATAAAAATGACGCTACTGTATGTTGTTATCATTAGCAACGGTACTTGTTACGGAACGTGCTTGCAAGCCTATTTACTAAACTAAGGAGTATACCTCACCAAGGTCCTTATAGTATTTTTTATGTAATTTAAATATTTCATTGGTTATTGAAATGTACACCATTAATACCAATGTTTCCAAGTGGTAGCAGCGTCATTGTTGCCAAACAGTTTACAAAAATATCAATATCTATAAATACAAAACAAAAAGTTGTATTTGAAAGGAATAGTTTTAAACAAAGTAAGAAAATATTTAACCTATTTTAGAATACGTATTAGCGGGATTAAGCATGTATTCTCACTTTGTAAATTAAACGTGGCAACCACACGTGAGTAATGTTCCGAAGTCAAAATGAGTTAAAAGAACTTATAAAAAATAGAATGCAACTACAACGCGCTATATAATAGCATAATCATACTATTATTGTGTATTGCGTTATCACCCTATAGATGATTTTCCATACAGTTGTTTTTCTTGTATTTATGTTTTGTTTGATCGGTATTTATTCATTAGATAGCATAGCTCTTTTATGGGATTTTTGAATCGCGGAGTCACGGTGGAACCTCCTTAAGTTTCACACAAAAATTGATGCATTGAGTGAAATTTTCCACATTTGAGGATATTTTTCACTGGTAAGCCATTTCATTGGCACATGAGCGTTTTGAAGGAAGCATTCAAGTTCAGTACTCCATCCGTCAGTTGGGACGTTAAGTTGCAGTCTCCTTGGCGTCTTTCTGTAAGTGACGTCGGGATCCTCCCCGCCAAACCTCCTTACTGTACCATTTATATCTTTGGATCTTCCATCCCGATCTCCAGTGCCTTTAAGTGCGGGCATATACTTGAAAACTCAGATTAGAAAGCTTAGTCTCCATGAAACTAGGGCTGTGAGCCTTCTGTGACGGTGCAAGGCGCCGGCATAGACGTCAGGGTATTTAGCAGTGGGATGGCGCCGAGGTTGTAAACAGAAAACTGGTAATATTTTATGAATGACTGAAAAGTCACAATTTTCATAATCATTTTTTAAACGTTTTAATTAGTATAAAATCATTCATACAATTAAATATTTAGATATACATTCAATCTGTCACCTCTATAAAATTACAATAATGAGTTACAACGAAATTTTCTTCGTTATGCAATGCATATGACTAAGTTATTATTACAGATACTGTCTGTGACTGGAGCAAGAAACTCTTTCACATCCCATTTTTCCTGGTTCTCACGCATTAAAATTTACATAGGGTCATATGAAAACATTAAGAGTTGAGTGACGAATAATGCTAACGTGAGACAGGTACGTAGCCAGAAATTGGTTTCGGGAGGGGGGGCTAAGTCTAGTGAAGCGTAACTTGAAAAAATCAGAAAAAAAATCAAATCATTGGGTGCCGATATGTGAAAAATCTCTTCCCGTACATGCCTGTCTCTTCTCACTGGTAAAGTTCCCTGCTTACCTTGTTATTAAGCAGTTGATTTGGCCCGGAACAAAAGTTCAACGCATACATACATATCAGATTGAAAAGAACAATCATTGACCACGCTCATGCATCAAACTAGTGATCACGTTCCAAGATACTTAACACTTGAATTATACACAGTGTATTCCTGAGTATCATTAGTTAAAATCAGAACAACAAAAGTATTGGGATAAAACTTCGGGGGGGGGAGGGGGAGGGGGGTTTAATCCCCCCCCTTTGCTACGTGCCTGACGTGAGGGTATATATGAGTATGGAGCACAAGGAGAGAGGGGGAAAGAACGAATTCCATAAAGAAAGAGGATTGAGTAGTTGTTAAGGAGAAAGGGTGGCAAGGGCCTAGCCACGTTGACGCTCCGGTTCCCGTTATATCACCGAAGTTAAGCAACGTTGGGCCCGGACGGAGTTTGGATGATCCTTCTCCTCTTTAAGCCTAAGATCTAAGCCTTTGGATGAGCCCTCCTTCATACCACTACCGTGGTGCTTTTGTTCCCTGTCTGCAAGTGGCGGGCAGGTTAAATGTGGGTTGGCACAATGGATCTAAAGAGACCTAGGTGCCAGGGGGGCTCCAGAAGGCCCCCGCCCACCCCTCCAATTTAAGGAGAAAGGGGGTGGTTGTGCTCCGTGCTCATATGTACCCTCAAGTCGGCATTCTATGTCACTCAGATCTTGCTAATGACCTTAAGAGGTCGAAACCGGTGGAGCTTTATTTATTAATACATGTGTGGAACATAACAGTTTTATTTTATTTTTATAATTTACATGGGGTCAAATTTGAACAATTTTGCTTAACCTCCCTTATTTTCCATGCAAATATCTGGAAATTCAAGCTAATGCTGAAACTTGGGAAATGAGAAATGGGGGTATAAAAATATCACCATCGCATGCAAAATTTCCTTTTGAGTTTGATTCCTGATGAAGTACTGTATTCATTTTATGAGGTGGGATTCGAATCCACGTCTTCAATGCAGGATTCCATGCCGGATCGTTAACGATCCGGCCACCATTACAGAAAATCTGAAATCCGAAAAATAAATTTCTTGTCTAACGCAATATCTTGAGGGTGGTCCAGTTTAAACCGAAAAATGTTTGACTCTGCCTTCCTATGGGTTAATGACGAAATCATTAGGGGTCTGATCGATCAGTTGGCCAAAGAATCAGATTCTCGTCGGCCCGACATGCTCTGTTTACGGAAAAACCTCCGGCAGAAAGTTTTCTTGTAGCTGTTTTTTTTTTGAAGGAGTGGTATTCTAGTGTACTTACCGTTTCAGGGCTCCGGGAGAGGATTTCTTGACATGTGACGCTAAGCTAACCCAAGCTGATGTGATGTGGCGGATACAAGATCTTTTCGAGGAACCACGGAGGCCAGAGTGAAAGGGAAAGGGCATTGAGTTTACTTACTATCAGACTTGAGCCTAATTTGTGAAAGAAAAGGATGGCGTAAAATACCTTTTTCAAATATGAAACACTTGCTACTACTAATAGCCATTTGATTAGAATTACGGGTGACTTTTAGGTAGCTATAATGAATTCTGTTTCGTGAAAGTCAACACATGTATTATGGCTATTGTTCTTTCTGCCCACGTCGACTTTTTGGAACACCTAGTGAAAGAATTTTAAACAGTATTTTGACCTTTATCATTCAGGAAAAATTGCAATTTAAGCACCTCCAGTGTTCTTTGCGAAAGAATTTTTGTTTGTCAGTGAAGTGGAGGGAATGGGTGTTAGCGTGAAATAAGACTGGGAAATGATTCACTGGCAACGAATGGCTGTCCGTTAATTCGCCTTCTTCGCACCGAAACAAAATAAATAAAGAAGGATGAGTTGCGAACAAGAAACGACCGAAGAAAAAATTCCCGAGTTTAGCATTGAAAATTATTACCTTTACAGCAAAAATATTCAACCCCTTATTAATTGTTCCTTTATACTTACCATCCTCAACACATCTGTGCCTTTAGTTTTTCAAGAAATCATTATTTCTGCTAGGTTTTCACTTTTTGACTTAGTTGACTGAAATGAAATATGTATTTTTTATTTCGTAAGTATAATCGCTTAATTGCATATGTCCATATTATGGATTGTTTCCCTTATGAAATGCTATTTATCCAACATCAGATGCATATGATTATTGTTCACCCCATGCCACACACCAGCGAGGTGGCCTTACGGGAATGACGTAGATATATATATGTAAACTAATTTATTACAGGGGATTTTATCATAAGTTAACTAGGTTTACCCATTGTTAAAGATAGTATTTTTCCTTCATGACTGTTGTTGGTCTCTGGTTACAGAAAGCAAGAGGTAGATTTCAGTGGTGTACTCCCTGGCATGATCCTGGAACTTCTTGGAGAAAAGAAGATGAGTATAGATACAAAGATATAAGACTTTTGAGGGTTGAACATGGACAAAAATAGAACTGGGTTTAGTGTCAGAGCAAGAAATGTCACACGCATATCCGATAGGGGAAGCTACGAGGAGACAGCAGATTTAGACGGAGGTTGAGTTGAGAGATGCGGGTTGTTAAAGGGCATGGAGTACAGGAGAATGCTGGGGAAGAGCACAATAGAGAAGAGAAGAAGGAACATTTTACACGGTGGGAGGTCAAGAGGTCGTGAACCCAAAATTAAAACTCACTGTAACAATTTATGATGAGAACATATCCGCATATGAAGCAGTTGCGAATTAAAGATTACAAAATGCCTATCAGTTTGTTATAGTGGATTGCATTTTGATGTTTGGAACAGATAGAAACTCTGAAAATAGTATTTACCGCTTTGGTTTCTTTGTATTTCATCACAAAATTTTGAAGTACATTTCATGATTAAATGGGCTTGTTTTAGTTGTAGTTGTCTCGTGACAAATTACCCGGAGGTAAGAAAACGCTCAGCTAGTATAATTTTAAGTCTATTTGATTAGTTTAAACAATCAAACCTGTCATCCTTAGAAATATTAATGCATCAATTAAATAAAGGCACGGTAAATAGCTAAAATGCCACCACATTGTCCATACGACGATGAAAAGTTAACATCGGGAAGCAATTATGGAATATCTATATTTGCATGGCGTATTCAAATTACCTCATAGTTGGGAAAAGCGAACTCTGAGGCTTCGATGTAATGTGTTTGTTATGAATAAACTTTATCATACCAGCTCACACAGCTATGTTGTATGTGTGTACAATTGTAGAAAGAGTTTTCATTAACCAAATATGAAGCCACTTGGCGGAAAAACGGACCAGCAAACACATTTAGTCGCAAAACTTTAGTTGCTTGTGGTAAATGGTTGTGGTTAGAAGATTAATTTTTTTCACTAAAATTCATTTTTCGTTTCCATCTAACGATGTCGTGTACAAAATTGCGATTTCGGTTCCGAGTAAACGCCCCCATTATATATTGGTAATGTGAATCGAATTTAGTCAATATGATTTTAGTGTGACAAGTACATACAAATGAAAATACCAGCAATGGCCAAATGTTGACATTGTTATATCTTTCCCTGCTTGAGTGTTATGTGAGGAGCACTAAAGAGTGCTCCGTCGGTCAGGTGGAAAACGTAGAACCGTTGACCCATTGGAACGATTGGTAAAGGCTATACATTACACTAGTTTTAAGATAGGAGTAAATAAGATTGGAGGGAAATAATACGATTAGAGACACCGGCTTCCATCTGAGCAACGCCTGGAAACCAGCTCTCAACAAAGTGGAGGGGGAGAGGAAACGCGATCGACCTGTCGACCAATCAGAGCCTACCTGAACTAGACCGGACTGTATATAAGGCGGACAATTTTTGGCTACATCATTCACTCTGAAGACGATGGCGGACTTAGCCTTCGAAACGTTGGTGCCTAAAAACACTTGGACCCGGTTGGAAACCCGAGAACTCTTCTTCCAGTCTATTCGCCGGGAAAAACTGAGATCCTTCATCACACTAGTGTTTGCCGGTTACGGTAGCTGTTGCCGGGTACGGTAGGTGTAAACAGTTTCATGGGTGTTTTCAACTCTGTTTCCGCACTAATACGCGCTTCAGACCGGGAGGAAAGGTATAAGGATAGGAATGGAAGGGGCCAGCCAATCACACCAACCGCTTATATAACCGGCCGGTTGTGCAATCGCAGCCAATAGGATCTCGCCTCACGGTCACGTGCTGTTTCTGTTTATATTTTGTTACTATGCTGCCTCAAATCCTAGATTTATGCCTCACATGCAAGATACAAATGAATTACGTACATTTAATCTCATCTTGATAAAATATATTGCATTATAACATATCCTTCCCAAAAAAGTAGATGATGCAAGAGAGTCAAATGCAGTTTAAATTGCGTTCTGAATATATTTAAGGTTTAGGACGTAGTTGAAATGGTAACAATGAAATTATCGCGATATGTAAACACAAACAGCACGTGACCGCGAGGTGAGCTCCAATTGACCACGGTTGCGCAACCTGCCGGTTGGAAATAGACGCGCTCCTATCACATCCATCCGTTGAGAGCTTGTTGGCGCTGATTGGTCGACTGTACGACCGCAACCGGCAACCGCTAGTGTGATACGGCGCTAAGAGTAAACTAATTCTGATGCCGGTATTCTTTTCTCCGTTCTATGAAAATATCCGAACTATATCCAATTATCCTAAATAATCCCAGTGTCGGAAATGACCTCAGCTGTCGCCGGCCACCCAATTGACTTGAACAAAGAAAATAAAGACGTATAGGTATAGTTATTAATACGTGAGTAATTTAAATAAAAATTACCAAATGAACCTTTGGCTAAAAATAGCTAAGCTTAAAATCAATGGGTGTTTCCATTTCATTTCCATTATAATTAATTTAATTGGGACAGCAAGGTGAAATCTCCATGATTGTATCTCATTCATGTCGAATGTATTCGTATTCAATTAATCTAATGAAAGGACTGGGAGTTTTCTACATCACGCACTTTGAGCTCAGAAGTGTTCATTTATTCTATTGGACGAAACCGTTTTCCGCCTCCTTTCTGTGAATTTTTTACCGGTTCTGAAAAAAATGTCATTCATTTTTAATAACGGAAATCAATTATAGATACGAGCATTACAACTGAGAAAAATATACATTTGATGGCGTATTCGTGGAGCTGGAGCAAAGAAATAGAATGAAGCTTCCAGTTCATCCTCAATTGATAGATAATTAAATTTGACAGAATATATAAATAAGCATGCAGGTATTCACAGCGCCTTATTTTTTGCATAAAAAATACGTAAATACATAAAAAAAATCAACTCCGGAGGTCCTTATATGTGAATAAATCAGGACATGTGGAGATTTAAAAAATCTGTGGAATAGCATTTTTTCTGGCTATATTAAGGATTAAGGAGCATTCACAAGCTTGTAGAGAATATGGAGAAATCGCTAGTGTTGGTAGGGAAGTTGGAATGGTTTTTTTAAAAAACCATTCCAAATAATATTGTCACTGAAATTCGATATAACTGGAGTATATTTATGGCATCATTTTACTTCCAACAGAGCGTTAGTAATATTAGCCAATCCATAAAAAATTAGATAAAAATAATGAAAATTACATCGCTAGGCTAAAATACAATTGAAAAAAATATGAGGAAGCAGTTAATTCCCCCACGAGTTTCAAATGAAGAATACATATTTGCAATTGCTTATGCCAGACATTTCTCAAAAAAGGGCTTTGAGGTTAAAATTCAAGAATTGAAGGAAAATAATACAAAATGGATTTAAATGTAGCCAGTGTACTGGAAAATTAATTAATAATTGGTACTTCCTCTTATTTTCTTTCTTTGGTTCCTTCCAGCGCTGTAACGATATCCTTAAAATTTAATAAGGGTGAAAGCTAAAATTTCATGGGTGTATTCTTGCGATGCTCTAGATGTCTGTCATTGAATGTAGCATTCGGATTCTTATTTAAATGGAATCAGATACCCATTCACGCCATTTGTCATGATCCAAAACCATTTTTGATTAAATGTGCAATCGATATTCGGAATAAAGAACTGAAAGTTGAATTAATTCCCACATTTTAGGAAAAAACGGAGTCAACTCATAAATAGAATACTCAAGAAATGTTACAGAGAAGGAAAAAATCGAAGGCCTTAGTTAAAACTGTTTCCTTAACAGAACCTTTCGCTTTCACCTTTGTACATTGATCATCAAAAAAAAACCTAAATCGCTCTTGGTACGCGCAATTCCGCATGACAAATTTATTTCAGGAATTTATTTTATTTCATTTATTTATAGTGTTATTTTAATGTAGGATTCAGTCCTCTATTCGATTTAATAGACTGGACGATACTGATCAATGCCCCGAAGAGTGAAAATCCTCCCCGAGCGGGATTCGAACCCGCGACCCTGGGATCGAAGGATTTACCCCGCCGCGGCGCGCCCCCACCGGGGCCGGCGAGGATTGTCACTGAAAAATGAAAAAAACAACAAAACTGGAATTTTTAAATGCTCCGCCTGCTTTATCACAGGTGCTAGTGAAGTTGGTGTGCAAAGTCCCGCGCGTCGGTGTAGCTTATGTAGTTTTCATGTCTGATGGCTGGGTTTCGCGTGAAGAGGGGAAATGTCACGTTTGAATAAATTTAATTGACTGCTTTTTAACTGCTTTTTAGCATCAAATACCAGTGGACGTGAAGTTTGTGCCGTGAATTGGCTAACGAGGATAGGGGAGTCAAGTTTCACAAGTTGCGTCGAAATTGTGATCTTGCGAACTGAGCACGACGGAAGGTGTTATAGGAAAGAGAGGCTGAAATGACTTTGTTTGAGGGCCATATTCACGAGAATGTGAAACAGCAACGCCAATTCAAGTCTTATATACTCATTACGTCGTACAATGAAGCATGCTTGGAATAGGATACTTCATATTCGGACGGTCTACGGTAAGGAGCGACTTTAAGCAGTAGTGGCAACATAAAAAAACACCAGGTATAGTGAAACACGATAGAGGGCAACATCTATCAAATGTTTGTATGGGAATTAAAAAAGCGATTATATGTATATTAACCTTTTCATTGATATGTATATTAATAATTATGCAAGAGTAATATACGAAATAAAAAAATAGATACTAAACACATTTATGAGTAGCCAACGGTTCCGCCATATTTTGTTATTCTCGTCAACAATGCTTCGAGGCCAACATGGAAGCGTGCTTCTGTGCTTTGGCTTCGTAGCATACTTCTCCCAGAGTGCTTCGCGTTCGGACATACTTCGGGTGTTTCCGACGGAGCCCCCCTCCACTTGCAAGCAAGCATAGTAGTATGCTTAGCGCTAGAAGTACACGTTTCGGACAGGGCTACGGTATAGCGTCCCATCGGATGGATTATGCACTGCATTCGAAATACTCTCAGCGCAGGGTAATATTGTGGGGATCGGTGAACCAATTAAAAATATATGCCACAGCTCGTATGTGAATTCTTGCCCTAGGATGAGAGGACTGTACCTTACCCACCAAACCAGTACAATACCCCAGACATTTGTATTTTTAAAATTATATCACGATAGTGAGTGACAAATGAAGAATTCCTAAGAAGAGTGGGAGAAAGGAGAAGTCAGCTGAAAACTGTAAAAAGAAGACGGGACAACTTAATCGGCCATATCTTAAGACACGATGGCCTGATGAAGACAATCGTCGAAGGAAAAGTTAACGGGAAGAATGGAAAAGGCAGGCGTCGTATGAGTTACATAGAACAGGTCGTAAATGACGTGAAAGAGAGGAACTACGTTAATATGAAGAGAATGGCCAATAGAAGAACCGAGTGGAGGGCTGCGTCAAACCAATCCTAGGATTTCTGACCCTTGATGATGATGGTCACGATAGTTCTCATCTTCGACCGCTTCATTTAGTAAGTACACGTTGAAATTACAGTCATTAGTCGTCGTTATTTCTGTTCCACGAACAGGGATAATATACCGGAAGACAAAAAGAACAAATATAAGTATAAAGTGAAAACGAAGCTATTTCCAAATCTAATCATGAGCAGAATGGTTAATATTTTTTCACACACTTTTCTACTTCAAGTCAACCGCTTAAAATCACGTGAGTACGCGTCCTTTTTCTAGAGGGCAACACGTTGAAGTAGCAGTCGAGCCTCTCGTTCAAACAATAAATAAGACAAATGTTACGTCATTAGAGCGTGAGCGAGGTTGGAAAGAGAGAAATGAAGGAGAGGGACCAAGGTCAAGGCTTTGAAGAAGTGACTGTGGAGGGGGAGGAACGATCCCAGAAATTACAATGAGGTGATTCAGAGGAACAACCACATTGAAAATTTTGGCTACGCAAAATATTCTAATCCGCTTTTAATTCTCTAATTTCAAAAAGGTTTTCTCTAATTTCACACACTAAATAAAAGGTTTTACTCGAAATGCCAAAGGCTTGGTGAAGATTGACTCGTCATCTATAAGTATCATGGGATTTATGTGTCAAACTATTTCTGGCTGAGAACGTTATACCAGCTTCATCAATATACTGCTATTTGCGATCAGACGTAGCACATCCTGATAGTAGAAACCACTTTTTCAATCTTCATTTAAACAGGTCCTTGAGGATACAGGCAATATCTCTGCATAGTAAGTGCGCCAAAGTTTCACTTTCCGTTCATTAGTTCATGAACGAGGGCAATTTTCTCTGCACTTTGGTTCTTAACTTATCTAAATTTCGCTTCTTATCACATAGAGCAACAAACTGCACCATTAGATGTCATCCGTAAAACAGCTTTACCATTTATCAGACTGTGCATTCCTCATATGAAACTTCACCGCGCTTGATGCTTCACAGTGCATTAGACTGGGTTATGACAGCTTGCGCGTAACGTACTTGGGATCGGATTGGACTGTGCAATGAAAACCCATCGTGCATAGAATTGCGCATTTTATACTCACAAACGAAATGGCCTCACCATGCATTAAACTGCTAAATAATAAGCCTTTCACAAAACTTCCTCACTGCGCGTCAGGCTACATTGTGTGATGACAAGCGTCAGATAAACTGCCATCATAAAACAGGGTCTAATTGGCAAGTATTTTCAGGGTGCATTGGGATGGATTTCATTGAATTGCGCAATTTCAATCCGCGCGTGAAACGGACCTACCGTCCGTCCGACTGCGCAATCACTAGCGCCTCGCAAAGCGGCCTTTACTGTAACCGGGTCAAAATGTCAAGTACTCTGTCTGGTTGGATTCTCCACTTGGGAATCACATCAGCGGTTCTTCCACTCCTTTGCAGCCCAGGGTCTCTTGCCCCTCACTCGAGTTTAGTGGGGTGATATCGGGGTGTTGCTGTTCTCGACTTTTTTTCGACGTTTCTCTCCGAGGAACTCCCAGGCAGACAAAGCCGCCGCTCCAGCTCTGGGAGCTACACCTCCACCCCGCCCGGACCACACACCCTCCCTCTCTTTACCACTCCGCCTTAAAACCCAGACGACGCCAGGGCTCCGATCCTCGAAGGACGACGGGGCCCGTCACTTGGGTGATAGTTTCGCTGCCGTTCTTTTTTTTTACGTTTTTGGTGCGTCTTTTGTTCCCTCGCGTTTTCATCTCGTTTTTTTTATTCTTCGGGCGCTTTTAACGCATTCGATCCGACGGATTTCGAAAAATAATGAAGTGAGGAATCCTCCGCAGTGCCGAAGGCGTCGTGATGCTCATCTTTTTTCATTTATCTCCCCCGCAGCACTCCCCGTCCGTTGAACTTCACTTCGTTTTTATTTATTAGAAATTTATTTTTTCCATCGCAAGGCAGACCATGTGTACATGTTTTTCGAGCTATTTTTTTTAGATCCGCGCTTTTTGCAATTTAAAGTTTTCGTTTGCAAGCCAACCCCTTGTTTTTTGCATTCTTTGCTGACATTGAAAAAAAAAGCTTGTGAAATAATTTTTAGTGTGGCATGGTGAAAATTCCTTACGTTCGTGATACTGAAATACAACCGTGTAATGTTTTTATGGTATGCTTCATCACATCTGAGCTTTGTTGTAACCTTGCATAGTTTCAGACCATGAAAAGTCTGCTTTAAAACTATGGTTTTATTTTTAAAACATAGAGTGAATTCCTGAGTTTAAAAGAAATAGGTCATATCCAGTCAAAACAAAAAAAAGTCCACTTTTGGTCGAAATATAGCAAGTCATTATGGCCTCATTGTTGATGGCCTTGATGGAACCGTAATGGTTTTGGTTCTCTAGCCGTACAAGGGTCAAACTCAGTATGGACACAGTTCTGCAAGGAATATGACCACAATGTAGTCACACCCGTCACACCCTAAATAACCTAAATCCCATTTATATTTAATATTGGTTCTTCCGTTGTGCGTAGACAGTGATGGCTGCATCATCCGGGTTTCACCGTATCGTCATGGCTATTCAGGTCGACAGTTTCGGTTGCATTACACCAGTGTCTTCAGGCCGACGTGGATGACACCTGTAGTAATATGACTGCGACAACTGAACACTCAGCACGACTGCATCAAATTTTCCATGCAAGTGAAAAATAACGAATGCCTACTTTTTGTTTTTATATAAGTGGCCAATCAACTAGTGACGAAGTTCTAAGGAAAGTGGGTAAGAAGAAAAGCTAGCAGAAGAGTTAGAGTATAAGGCAAAATAGCTAATCGACTTCATCATTAAACATAATAGATGAACCGTGAACACGAGCATTGGCGAAGGTATGGACTCAAAGTGCCACTAAGCATCTACATAATACCCTGCAATCCACCATAAAGGTGTGTGGCAGGGGGTGAATTCTCACCAAACATGCACTACATATCATGCATAAAAAAGGATTAGTATTTATATACTGTTCTAAACTTCACTATTTAAATAAGATAAAAATGGCAAAGCTAACATGCAAACCATGCTGTTAGTTGGGTTAGCTTTAAGTCCTCATACCAACATCCAGCTACCAATGTTATCCATTGCTTCACTCGTATTGGATATATTTACCGTTACTTATATCCCTGATTGTACGAGGAAAAAAGGACATTTAGAATCTGTCAGTTCGACAATCAATTTCTCTAATTTTGTGATTATGGTCCAGTCTACCATAGTAAGTTGAGGTTCGCAAAATATTTTTAACATCATCACTGATAATATGGTCTTGAAAATTGTTTAAGTTATAAGTCTAAATTTCAACCTGCGATCTGACAATGATTCCCAATTTAATATACTGGTTACAATAATAAGGTTATTGTACCGTCCCTTTACAAATCTTGCCGATCTTCGCTGCACACGTTCAAGTTCATTATTTAGACCTATTTCGTAGGGATCCCATACACTGGCAGCATGTTTCGTAACTAACACCTAAGTAGATTCGTAACTAGATAGTGATATTGCTTTTCCCCATCTTGCATTTAAATTTTCTTTTTATTCAACTTTGAAATAATTTTATATCTTTTTCTCTCTCAGATCTTCTGCCAGTTTACTATTTATTTAGCTTTTTGGACTTTAAAAACACTGCCACCGAGGGTAAGGTGAATGGGGATACTTGTAAACATCTACATCTACTCTATGCCCTACAAGACACCGCGAGGGTGTGTGGCAGGAGGCGAAGATAACCAGAATATGCTCTGTTGACATGCAACTAGGGTACTACACGGAAACATGCTAATAATATGGGTTACATGTAGCTGCATGGTTAGTATTTACATAGTAATTAAAGGAATGGTTGTTAATGCATGCATTATGCGCTACGGGCCACAATATTTCGTCTATCTATCCCTTTGCTATGCTGCCTATTGTGTTCTATGATAGTACGGTGGAAAAATCACATTTTCAATCAATCGGTACGACAATCTTTCTATAGAATCTAACTTCTATCTAGTAGTATTTGATGGAATCTAGCATAATACAGTGGTGTTTCTTGGTAAAGGAAGGCCTCATTAGAGACTTATAGATCATTAATGTACCTATGGTTAAAAGAATATAAATGTACCATTACCCATTAAGAGATTGATTGACGGAGGATTTCAGAGTATAGATGTCTCAGATCAATGAGACATTTTTACTTCTACTAGTGCACTAATGAGTAGTGATAGGACATGAATTAAATATACTTTGCACTATTCCACATAAAAATTTATTGCAAAAAGAGTCAACATGTTTTACTGCACTGCAGCATCGTCAGGACTCATCATCAGGCTGCAGTACAGTGAAACATGTTGACTCCTTTTGCAATAAATGTTTATGTGGAATAGTGCAAAGTATCATTAATTCATGTCCTACAATGGATTTCCACAAAGTATCAGCCTCGACCATTCATTTCATTAGTAGTGATGATGAATGAAAATAGTGTTTAGCCGTTTCTTTTCAACGTCACGAAGATGATTAAAATTGCGATATGCTGGTCCTTTCACCGACTCACGGGACATGCCAGACCTAAGCCGGGCTGGGCGAATAAAAGGGGGATTATCGGGTGGCGGCAAATCGATCAGGGATCGGCGATAATGCTCCAGAGTCTCCGAGGCACCCCGTGCGTAATGAAGACGTCGCCGGTTGAGGGGGAGGAGCTGGGAGCCCCACGCACCAGCTCACTCCTAGCCGAAGGCTACTCGGGCCACGCCAATGGCTTTCCCTCGGCACGCCATGATCATACCCCTGTAGCGATCAGTCCAATCTCCAATCCATTCGTGCAGCCGGTGAAAGTCATCGTTTGTGCAGGACGCACGAAGGAAACTCTAGCTTGAAAGAAATTTACGTGAAATAATGGGTCGAGCGAATCGTAAACTGGGATTCGTCAAAAGAGTGCTGCGTAAATGTGACGATCATGTACGAGAAATCATGTAAATAATGTTTAAATATTGACCTACAAGCAATTGAAACTTGGTGTGATACATGGCAGTTAGAATTAAACTTTTAAAAATGTCTTGTAATGAATTTTTGGAAAAAGAATAGCTCTCCTCCTAAAACTTACAAAATAAATAATAATGAATTAACAAACGTGGAATCCATTAAATATCTTGGAATAAGACTGACACATGATCTTTCCTGGGGTAAACACATACGTGAAATAATGGGTCAAACTGAACGTAAACTGGGATTCGTCAAAAGAGTACTGGGTAAATGTGACGATCATGGACGAGAAATCAGCTACTTTTCCCTTGTTGGACCTCATTTGGAATATGCTGCCAGTGTATGGGATCCCTACAAAATTGGTCAAAATAATGAACTTGAACGTGTGCAACGAAGATTGGCAAGATTTTTAAAGGGACGGTACGATAACCTTATTAGCGTAACCAGTCTATTGAATGAATTAGATTGGGAATCATTGCCAGATCGCAGTTTGAAATGTAGACTTAATCTCTTGAACAAATTCCAAACCATATTTCCAGTGATGATGTAAAAAATATTTTGCGAACCCCAACTTACTATGGTAAACTGGACCATGATCACAAAATTAGAGAAATTGATTGCCGAACTAACAGATTCAAAATGTCCTTTTTTCCTTGTACAATTAGGTATATGAGTAACGGTAAATATATCCAATAAGAGTGTAGCAATGGATAACATTGGTAGCTGCATGTTGGTATAAGGACTTGAAACTAACCCAACTAACAGTATGTTTTCGCATGTATGCTTTGCTATTTTTATTTTTTTAATATCCTAGTTTAGATCAGTACCTATACAAGTACTAATCCTTTTTTATACATGATATGTAGTGCATGTTTGATGAGAATTCACCCCCTGCCACACACCTTTATGGTGGCTTGCAGGGTATTATGTATATGTGGATGAAATAAAAGAATGTAGGAAATGCGAGGCGTCTGGCAACTTGGTGCCGGTGTGGTAGCGTGAAACCCTAGAGAAATAAAGGTCGTGTGTTCGAATAATATTGGTGTTGTTTCGTGCAACTTCACCCCCCTCCCGTTCTCATTCAATTCCCGTCGTTGCCGTATTTCATTTCCTGATACGAACTGGAGCTCAATTCTGGAGAATTAGGTTTTTATCATTGAAGAAATTAGCGAACACATTATTTCCCACACACTCATTCCTCACCTTGGCACTACTAGTTTCGTCGCATAGGCGTGATCTTTTGGTATCTCGACCTTTGCCTTGAAACAAGAAGTACCTATAAAATAAATATGCACAAAAATATCTATTGTTTCCACGTTGAACAGTCATCTACGTTTTACCACTTACGATATAAACAGTCTGCTGAATTTTATGGTTGAGGTGGCTTAGTGGTTGGAGCACTGAGCAAATTTCTTGAGTTCTGGGTTCAAATCCAAGTGACGCCTCTTTGGGCCACCCGACATAAAAATCCTCTGAAAAGTGTCAGAACTTTTCAGACTTTGCGAGGAATCCCAGGTGGCTCTGGAAAAGGAACAGACCCCATTTTCCCTAAATGCGTGAATTTCTCATGCAAATGCCTTATTACGGGGTGAGATCCACCCTGACCCATCAAACCAGCCGTCAGGTTGAACATTGACTGAGTAACTGAAGGTTATTTAAAACACTCGATCTTGAGTGTTTTTTCCCGAGTAACATCGTATAGGTCCTTTGGAGTATGGAATAGACTCAAGAAATAACTGAATCCCTTCAAGTTCTGGAAATCTGTTGTCGCATAATTATGAGTATTTTCGTTCGTGCGTAAAAATAGGGTCAAAGTGAATAGCGCCAACTGTCCCCTTATCGTCATCATCATCATCATTAGTCAACAATCGATTGGTTTGACGCAGCCCTCCACTCCATTGGTTGTTTTTTTAGGGGAGGCAACGACAGCTGAGGTCATTTGCGCCATTTTAGGATAGGTGGGTAATTGGGTAATGGTTGGAGTTTTCAGGGAACGGAGGAAGGGTGGAGAGAAACCCGGCGTCGGCATTAGCCTACTCTTAACGAAAGGCGCCAAGGGGACCACGGCTTAACGCCCCATCCGACGGACGGAGTACTGGACTTGAAATGCCCTCCACTTCGTAAGTGGGGACAGGTTTTTCGCTGAAAAATCCGCCACTGCCGGGAATCGAACCCGGGCCCTCGGGGTGGTAGGACAATACTCAAGCCACCACACCACCCCGATCCCCCTTCCCTTCCATTCTTCTATCGGCCAACCTCTTCATATTTACATCTCCACATATATTATAACTGTCTCCACAGGGAACATTAAATTATTTTTCATTTATGATGTATAATAGTTGATAGTTCAGTGTTCTTATTACCATTCATAATGTACTTTAAGAGGGGCAAAGTTAACAGACTCTCGAAGGTGTGTAGATGATATAAATCCATCAAATCAAACTTCATCCACTCGATTGACCTGACAAACTTCTGCTTTTCATTGTAGCTCTTTTAAAAAAGACTGAGTGGAAATGAGGCTAAGAAATATGCTTTAATAAAATCAATATGAGAAGTATTCGGTGGGTAATAATTGTAATTAGCTCGAGATCCATAATATTCAAGCTTGCAAACCTCCCAAGAAATGAGAAGTTCTACGCTTCTTTGGCATTTGAGGCTGAGATTAGGGGGTGAGAAATTCTATTTTCGCTCGTGAAACGTGCTGAACATATGACGGCATACATAAAGGGTAACTTTCAGCCCAACAGTAGGTACTCTTATTTCCACCTGAATTTCTATCTCATTAAATAAAAGGAAAGTGTGCTTCAAGTAATCCAAACAAAATCAATGTTTCTCAAAATATACTGTCTATAATAGCGTTGAAACAACTAAACTAAGATGATATTAGTGCAATGCTATCATGTCGCCTTCTTAAGTGATCCAATATTATGGCAGTGTAATTCTGGAGTCCAAACAACGCCCAAGCAACTCCTTTGTGGGATGTGTATTAAGTTATAATTCTTTATTCCGAGAATTTCACCTCACAAAAGTAATCAATTTTCCTTGACTGAATCGTTGCTTCCTCGTTTTCTTTTTTCACGCTCTACTTGCTCCATGTTTCACAAGCCATTGTGTGAACTTAAAACTTTTATCTTCAAACTTTAATTTCACTTTTTCAATTTAGCCGTGACAGCATTTCAATTACCGAAATCATCATTATCAATCAACTCTTAGATTGGTTTGCCGAATCTCTCCACTCAAAATACCTACGAGGAAAAATAAGCAATGACGGGAGGTATTCAATCTTCATGTATTTTCCGAACGGAAATTATTGAAACATCCTGTTCGAAGATAGATTAGTGCGATAACACATTTGTTCGCAGGTCATTCCACGTTTGTCTTGTATTTTCTCAAGTAAAGGGTATTCGTGGAACACGCCGTTGAATTATTTGTGGCCCGTAGAATTTGATTGGATTGATTTTTCGTGTGGCGGAGGTCCGACTGTTTTGTCCCATTTCGCCTCCCTCGTCGCGGTTATCTCCTCGCCACTCCTTCAGCGTCAAGTGACCTCTGCAAGGTAGGGTGTCAAAGAACCCTACCCACCCCTCAGTCTTCCCTTTTGAACCCTTTCACCTGCGCGTTATCTCGTTGCCAGAAACAACCCTGACTGGCTGGCTTTCTTGAAGGTATGCCAAAGAAGGCGAATGTTTGGGACCCGTTGGCTTAGACAATACGCGTTAGCCACCTCTGGGAACAAAAATTGTGACCGAAGTTATTCTGGATAATGGAGGGATTGCTTAGGTCATCCGTTCCATTTTATGATAGGTGAGTGACAGAGGTAGGGAAAAATACTTCAGAGAGTGTAAATGGATAGAAATGTGGCTTAGCCATTCTTGGGCTGTTCATTACGAAAGGAAACAAGGGGTGCAGGTGTAACTAGGCCCGTGGCAATCACATAAGACCCCTATTTGATAATTCCATGCGCTAGCACCACACACTTACCGTCAAACAATAAGCAAATAAAAAAATAAACGCAAAATTATTCTAAATCACAGATTAATTCATATTGTTACCATATACTAATTAAAATAGACACAAATTTCACTGCAATACTTATGCCTAAAAATAAAAAATAATCAACATAAATACAAAAATAAATTACCAAAACCCGTTGACATAAATATTATTTATATAAGTCTGAACTTAGTAGGTATTACATGCAAAAGGTTATATCAATAATTTAATCTAATTCACTTCAGCGCAATTTACAAATAATACTGTTTTAAACTAGCTAATTGTAGTGGTCTCGAAGATATGAGTAAACTGGAGAGACAGGAAACTGATCCGGAACTTATAAATGGAACATAAGGCGCAAATGGGAGTAGCTGACGGAGAATCGGGTTGGGCGGCAACAGGGGATGTAATTATAGTGTTCGAGGTATTCGAGATATTATATTCATTATTTTATAAACGAATGCAATATTAGAATTCGAGGAATCTGATATTCGACCCATATCTAATTTTTATAGGATCTTTCCTCACTTCCGGCCGTGGCAGCCATGTTAGTAGCACCCTGGGCTGGCAATCCAAAGGTCGCGGCTTTGATCCCCAATCATGGCATGGATTTGGTATGCCTGTATTAGGAATTAGAACTTACGGTACGATATAATCAGAGATGTTGGAGACATAAATCCCAAGGGAATCGGGTTGGAGTGGTGGCTAGAGTGCTGGCCTCCAATCCTGAGGACCCGGGTTCGATTTCCGGCAGTGGTGGATTTTTCAGTTGAAAACCGGTCCCCACTTGCCGGTGCGTAGAGGAGGGCATTTCAAGTTCAGTACTCCGTCCGTCGGATGGGACGTTAAGCTGTGGACGTTAAGAGTAGGCTAATGCCGAACCCAGCGCGAACCCGGGTTCGGCACCGCATAAGGTTCTCTCCACCCTTCCTCCGTTTCCTGAGAACTCCTACCATTACCCAATTACCCACCGATCCTAAATGGCGCAAATGATATCAGCTCTCGGTCGCCTCCCCTGAATAACCAACCAACCATCCATAAATCCCAAGACATATTATATAATCGTGGACAGTGTCTTCCTTGAAGGTAAATTTCGCATCACGTTTACAAGTTTCACTAATGATGGGCAGTAATGGTATTCTAGAACTGGCTTCAACGGATCCACTTAAAAATTATCGTAGAGATCAGGAATCCTGGAGAGCGTGGTGCTCTGCTCATTGATTAGTCTCGTAATGTATCTGTGATTTTATTTGTCCAGGAAATTTCTTTCATCTGGAAATAATCGAACCACTAGCTATCCATTGTTCACGGCAGGGAAAGATCTTACAATAGCAAAATCAAAAGCAGTGATGAAATATTTTGAGCAATTTTTAATTACTCC
Organism: Platycnemis pennipes; assembly: GCA_933228895.1. Classification (NCBI taxonomy): domain Eukaryota; kingdom Metazoa; phylum Arthropoda; class Insecta; order Odonata; family Platycnemididae; genus Platycnemis; species Platycnemis pennipes. Next base: position 15,201,636 of record OW121854.1, on the reverse strand, counting down.
AGCACGTGGTACCATAGTTACTTGTATCTTAGCTCAAATGTTACTTAGCTCAAATATTACAGCTTCAATACTTGAGGTGCCAAGCATTATCTACATTTTCTGTACCATAGTTAACCTTGTGAGTCTGCATTAATTATAAAATTGCTGGGAATTGTAAGAGCATGGTAGTTTAGAGATTCCGAAGGGAATGCGATTTTACAACACTGGTAGAGTGCAGGCGTTATGAAACGTTCTTCTTTTTTTTCAATAATTTAACCCCCGTTTTTGAGGTAGTCTCCTCAATCCCATCTTTTATCATCGAAATTTACATCAGTTTTCGTTTACGGCATCAGTTTGTACAAATGTACTTTGAGGTATGAAAGTAATCGAGATGGCGAGAAATTTGTAATAAGGTACCATTCGCAATTGGGGCTTGCACGACACCCTCCATGTGAATTTGTCTTAATTTTTAATTGGGTAACTTTCCAAGTGTTTTCACCTCACATGTCACCCATATGTCCTTGTACTTATAGGGATATGAATAGCGGTAAATACATCCAGTACGAGTGTAGCAATGAATAACATCGGTAGCTGCATGTTGGTATAAGGACTTAAAGCTAACCCAACTAACAGCATGTTTTGCATGTATGCTTTGCTATTTTTATCTTTTTTAAATAGCATAATTTTCAACAGTACCTATACAAGTACTAACCCTTTCTTATGTATAATATGTAGTGCATGTTTGGTGAGAGTTCATGCCCTGCCACATACCTTTATGGTGGCTTGCAGGGTATTATGTTGATGTAGATGTATGTCAAGCTAAACTTATACCAGTGGATAAACGCTTCCGATGACAGTTTAAATATCTCGCGTATCGGTGGAAAAGGTAAAATATCTACAGAATCTTCATAAAACAGCTCTTATGCTTAAGCATATTGTTCACTTCCATGTGAAATATAAGCTACAGGATATTTTCTCCATTTTAAATCGCGTATGCAGCAATATCTCCCCTTCTTAGCACTCAGCGTCGCAACGTGAGATATATTCCAAGTCCCCCAATTGGCACTCTTAACCCATGTTTATACTGGGAAGGAGTTTATATATATCTACCGTAAATTCATTATTTTTTAAGACACATTTAAATTGGTTTTGTGTGCATCGGGTATTTTACTGAAAGTCAGATAAAAGAGATAAAGGCGTTCAATGCATCACTATGACAATCATTCCTTGAATTTTCTCATAAATATTCTCACCAACCTCATTAAGTTATTTTCTTTTTTTTTCTCACGGTTGAATAAACCGCCATCCTAGGGAAAGAAATCAACGAGGTTGTTATTTCAAAGAGGATATTCCGAAACAGATGGCTTCCGAAAATGTGAACGGCCCACTGAGTCGACGGTGCTGAATTGACTGCTAGTAAATCAAAACACTGCTTTGCTAAAAAAGCAAGAAAAATCAAGTTTTATCGGCCTGAAGTTTTTCCATCAACGAACATTAAAAACATCAGAGCAGGAGGCGAAAGTAAATAAGCTCTCCAGCCAAAATAATTTCCTCTAAACTCATCAACGTAGTATTTTTTTCCATTCTCGTGCTGAAATTTGTTGTGCTTTGAAATTTGTTGAATTTCCTTGATATGCTTACACGTATCTTCGTGCTACTATATTGCTGTTTGTTGCATTCATAATTTAGCGTATATGAATAAATATATCAGTTTTAAGTACTTCTGTTGCTTTAACTCAGTAGTGGTATTCCCTATTTCGGTATCTGAACTAATTAGTGAGCTAAATCCAAATACATAGGTAAGTTGAATGAAGGGTGAGCTTGTGTAGGAGTGATATCAAGGCGTAAGACTCAATAATGTGTGAAAGCTCCCTTCCAGTTGACCCCAATTATTTTCCAAAAAGACTTTTGGCTAGGAAATTTCTCAGTCCTGGCTCAGTAAGATCTTCCTAGAGATATCTGTCTGGATTTGAATCAGGGGTCTCAGGTCTGTTGTTTAACAACGTGTTACTGTTATAACGTTTTTTCTTGCATATCTTATTGGATAGATCACCGAGTATTCTGGCTGAATATTACTATCCCCTGAAATTTAAAAATTTTCCCGATAATTAGTATTTAAAATAGGGATTTTAAGTCTTATTACAACTACGTTGTTATTATTGCCTTCATCTCCAGCTAAATTATTTGTTTTATCTCATGCTAACTTTCTGTAAGTAAATCCTTCCATATAGATAGTTTTTTGCAACAGCTAAGTTTTTTATCACCCCGAGTATTCCAGCACATTTCAAACCTTTAGTTTGATCAAAATTGTTTGCATCTACATCAACGTAAATACCTGCGAGCGATCGCGAGGGTGTGTGGCAAGGGGTTTCAAGTTTAAAATCGAGAACTGAATAATGCACATTGAAAAAAATGGAATTAGAGATTCAAAGATTATTACTAGTCGAGTAACCGAGCCACAATGAAAATTCTCCTCTCTCGCTTGAATGCATTTGTACTTTCCTAATCATAATTATCGTGCAAGCGAAACAATAAAATTTGTTTTTAGGTAGTCCCTTAATTGTATCCTTCCCCCATTTGCCATTCCTAACCAATCCATGGCTGTTTAAACGACTCCCTCCCATTTAAGCTTTGACACTTTTTAACAAATTTACTTACGTGTTCGTCCAATACGTACGTTGCGAAAGTGACGCAGTATTGAGGATATTTCCCGCGTCGTAGGCCCAGTGCGTGAGATATGAATGATATAAATGTTCTCAAAGAAACGTATTTATGTTTATGGGAAATGTCTTAGAGGCACATAAATACGGCAGGTAAAATCGAAGAGGGTAGAATTCACTGGAGAAAGTATTATCATGTTAGCCTATGGGTAAAAATGAAGCCAAAAAGGGGGTAGTTGGGAAGCTTGGGAGGGATTAGGCCCCACCTACCCAGTTTTATATGACCTCTTATTGAGACCGCATGTGTATTAAGATATAAATAAGAATGAAATTGTGTCCTAACGTCATTGCAGCAGTATCAGTTTAGATATGTTCTTAAGGATATTAAATAGGATATTCAAGGTAATAATTCATTTGATTCCTCTGAGAGTTAAGTTTATTACGTAAACCAGTTGGAATTTAACCAAATTAAACTGGTATATGCTTGCGTGTTTACACCATTTCCTCTGCTAGTTACTCGAGTTTTAAAAATGCACTCTATTAATCATCTCAGTACTCAAACTTTTATCCTGCACAAAAAATGTTCATCCATTCCAGCATCGTGAGTAGGAAGCCCATATGCCAGTGCCTACCAAGATAGCCACTGGTTTCTAAAATTAGATGCGATGCTTCCTCGAGTACATTATATCGTCCATCATTAAATAATACGAGGGAATTAATGACGGGAACCTTGAACAAATACTAACGTTATTCAATAACGACTTATATATTACGCCACGTTACGCCGAACAGTATCCAATTCATTATAGGTATCTATTGCTGACAAATGGTCGGTATATTTTCATAATTAGTTTCCAGGATTTCTATATTTACTCTTCAATTGGATTCCTGGGTACCAAATCATCCAAACCCCATCTAATCCTCATTTGAAAACATATCACTATGGCAATATGAATTCGACAGCAATAATAATGACAAAATACATGGTAGGAAATAAATCCATGGAAATAAAAAAATTGACTATTAAATAAATAAAGACATAAAAGATACTGTAGCTTTCAACCCAAAAACTACCAGTTCACACATTTAGCACGCAAAAATACTCCAAGAGAAGGTCAACCAATAAAGAACTTGAGATGGAGCATGGCATTATATAGTTCTGAGAAACTGAGGCGGGCGAAAAGGATGAGGAGGGGTTGGAGTCTTGTGGATGCAGGGATGAACGAAGGATGAAAAGGAAGACGAATAATTATGTAGAACAGCGGTACAGGAAAGGATGCCGGAGAAACGAGGGATAGGAAAGAAAGGAGTGCATATTTCAGATGAGATGAAGAGAGAAATACGCCGCACATGAAGATTTTTACTAGACAGAAAATATTTGGCGAGGAAGTAAAAATGATGCCTGATATTAGTATTGGAGTCCAGTTTTAGGAGTTCAAATAGCTACTGTCCCACAAAACAATGTATCCATGCATTTACTTAATTCGTGTCAATGAGGGAGATTTCATTTAGCCGTCTTTAGGTGGGCAGGATGGTGAGTTACTAAGCAGACCAATGCGGCCGTTTTATTGATTTGAGCTATAAGGAAAGTTAAAGCGATTTTTCATTTCCCATTGACGAATCCATTGGATCTCTCATAGTATTTTCATTAATAAAGGGAGTGGGCAGAGACCCTATTCACTATAATCCGAGTGCCACTCGTCGAGTGGGGATAGGCCCGTCGGGGAAATAGGAAATTAATAAGTAAGTGGACTTTTCAATCAAGTTCTCAATATAATTTCCGAAGGGTGAATGACTCCAGACGTTAATTTTCTACCGTAACGACCTTGCGAGCCTGCTCTGAATCAATTCTTTTGCGGATCATTCTCAAGGTGATGATATGACAATCTACAATCGGAGAACTCTTCTCATTGTTCTCGCGATTAATTTCCGTGAAGATTGTTGCATCAGATGTGGACGATAAATTAAACTCTAAATATGCATGAAATGTACAGTTTACTGTGAGTGACAGCTTCTTCAAAATTCAGATTCAGTTAAAACATTGTTATTTGTGGAAAGTCATTCTCTTTGATATATCAGTCAAAACTTGATCTGACTATACCGTTATATTTCTCTAGTTGCACATCATTCATTCTACTTTCTTCTGAATAACTAATATTTTAAAGGGCTTACAAATTAAGACACTTCATTTCCTCTTGCCATGCAATAGAGACTTAAAGAAATTATCACACCCTGCTATGAGTTGAAATGCATTAAAATTCCAATATCTATGTGAATTTGTACATTATAATTATCTTTTGGGAATTATAATGGTATTATCATAGCCTCAAAATATTTGATTTCAATAAATGCCGGCCCAGATGGCGGCGAGGTAAAGTCGCCTGCTAATACTAGGGTCGCGAGTTCGAGTCCCGCCTGTGTGGGTTTTTCTCCACCCAGGGCACGGATGTTTGTCAAGCTATGTTGGTTCAGCCCCTGGGAAACCTGATGACAGGAAAATGCCTATTGGGATCCCAGGGGTATATGGACCAACAGAATAGTCCGGATAAAAACCAAATGATATATCACCGGGAATATTCTGATAGCATGCCTTGAGGAAAATAAAAAAAGTGATTGCAAATTTAAACCACACGTTCAATTATTACATTAATTGCAGTTATTACAATAGTAGGTGGAACGTAAAATAATTTACCTCTTCAGCTCTCGGTGAGAAGATCACCCACTCAATATTCCTTCCGCGTTTTCAGTATCCCACTGTGGTTTGACCTTCTAAGGCATTAATACCACCTATTCTGGTAGGGCAAACACACATTTTCGAGCAATATAACGGGCAGTTACGCTGCATGATATTGCAGCCTTAACATCCGTGGAGTTGCATAGGATGTCTTTTAGCCAGATCATGGAAGTCCGATAAAAAAATCAACACAAGCTCATGACTACGTCATTGAAGGGAAAAATGGAACTTCTGCGCTTTTAGCATCGATTATTCTCCTTCCCCAACCTACCCTAAACATTAATGGATTAGCGAAATGGTGAGCTGAACCTCTCTACCAAATGCAGAAAACAAAATCCTCTGATAAAGGCTTCCAACTTTTTATCGATAACAGTCTTATGAAAGGTGCACATGAAATGCATTGCCTTAATGCAAAGTGACCAGGTATTTTTCAAATGGTTTGAATGAAACGGTGGAGTTAATTCCTCAACCGTTATTCAAATATCTTCCCCAGATGACCATATCGCCTAGGACTCATTACGTATCTTCCAATGCATGACCGTGAGGTCATTTTCTCAAGGATCATTTATTCAACCTTGTGCGTATGGGTTGCTTTTATCACCATATTTAAGTTCCATTTCTACATTTTTCTCTGGCAAAGAAAGCCCAGGTTCGTATCCTGGAAGTTCCCAATGTTTTAGTGGAATCCCGACCTTACTTCATATCATTGTGGTGACCACGTTAAGCTCAGTAATACTCCGTCGGGTAGAATAAAATAGGAAAGGGAGACATAATCCCCCGGATCTTGATGCATGATGGTCGGATAAAGAGAGTGGTCGAGAGAAAATTGAATTACAAGGTGATGGCAAAGGAAGGCCACGAATGAGATATTTGGAGAAAGCAGTGAAGGATGCAAGAGAGAATAATCACAGGAATGTGAAAGGGTTGGTCCATTGAAGATCCGAGTGTACAACTGCGTCGAGCTAATCTTACGGATGACGTCTATTGATGATGATGCCTAGACCTCTCTTCACGAATGCTTAAAAAATGTACAGAAATGGAACCAGTGAATAAATTCTGCGTCATTACAAAGGGGTTAATTGATTGGATAGCCTAGTGTAGAGTTGAGTCAAACCAATCTAAGGATTGATCAAGGTTAAGCCCGAATCACACGATCATTTTTCTCGTCCCTTTAAAGGGATCATTTAAGCTATAGCTTTCATGGACCGCAAAAATGATAGCTCAAGCTATCATTTCGCCGCTCACACGATAATTTTTAACGTACCCTCTCGTATCATTTCTGTTCGCGATATACGGTAAACAAGTTAGTAACTATGGATGATTTACATCGTCGTCGACTGCTTTTGGCTGCAGCCAAACGTTTCTTTCAGAACGTACGCTCTGATTGGCTAAATGACAGGCCCGAGGGACGGAAAAAAGGACGTGCTCAAATGGCGAAAAAAGCGATAGCGATCCCTATCATTGCCGCTATCCGTGAAGTGATCAAGTCAGACGATCATTTTTAAGCTATCATTTGAGCCATCATTTGAGCTATCCCTGAAAAGGAACGTAAAAAATGATCGTGTGATTCAGTCTTTAGTAATAATAATGATAAGTCTGATGTCGGCTCCACCCTTACCTTCATCAAACACCTGGTTTTTCGCAAGTGGCAAATGACCTTACTCCTTAGGATACCAACAACGGCGACATTTGCATACTTCCATTTAGCAAGTCCCTCTGGATAAATCTGAAGCCCTCAAGAGCCCTCATCAACAGAGAGGTTCATGTAACTACGGATGTTCGTGTGCACGATAGGAGGTAAACTATACTGCTGGTGATGGTTGAGTGGTTGAAAACCAGGCTTTAATTCACCAAATCAGGTTCTTTTTTTTTTACAGCGGTGACGTTTCCTAAAAATTGAATGTGAAACTTTTCGTGAAAATTTTCATTTCGGATTCCCTCTACGACTGCGATGCAGTCATCCAAATCGGTGCGAAGATCATGGTGCGTTTAAAAAATTTGGAATCGTTGCATTCAAATTGAATTCCAGAGAGTGGATTGAGAGGACGATTCCGGGAGTGGATTTCATTTCGAAATCGTAATCCGTTTCATCCTGGTACATCTCGCAAATTTACCTTAAAAACCAATATAGGGGGTGGATGTGGTGATGAGACTGCTAGCACGAGAAAGGTTACATGCCATAAAGACTCATAGAGGCTGACAAATGTGCGTGTTATTCCTAAAAAAGAACATTGAGCTTTTGAGACGAGAGTCCTTACTTCAAGTCCAGGCGAAGATGTGGTCAAAGAGTCAAACTCCACGATTACTTTGCAAAAACAGCTCCATTAAAACTGCAGTAGGCCTTCTAGGGAATGGATAGCTGATGTCAACTGCATAGGTTGGGCACGTCTTTCAGGTGTGAGGTGGCTACAATCTATCGACAGAAAATTATTTATGGGGTCACGCAGTACATTATTGCATGTGTGTGTAGAGCGTCACGTATGTACAGTTTCTCAAAGTTTCTAATAATCAACCATGCGTAGTGCCATCTGTGGCGGATGCGAGGGTGACTGAATATGTCAGAATAAATTTTCTAAACAGCGTGCTACCCCTTGTTTACTAGGGGGTAATGCTCAGGATAAGTTAATTGCCTCTGCCTTAAGAAATAGTTTTTGTAAAAAAGGAATATTAATGTATTTACATACATCAAAAGTCATGATGAGCAATAATTGTTACATTCGTATTTTGCTATGGCCCTGGAATGAAGAATTAGCAACAGAATTGTGCCGGATTGCTTTCTACGTCTCAGTTTCACATTTTTTTATAATATCGCTTTTGGATAGAAACCCTTGTCTACTCTCTGCACACTCCATTTAGAATAAATAAAAGGTCAAGGAGCAAAATTGGGTCATTATTCTTTTGGAGTAGAGAGAACGATTCCGGGTGTGGATTTCATTTTGCAATCGTAATCCGTTTCATCCCGCTATCTCGCAAATTTACCTTAAAAACCAATATAGGGGGTGCTCAGGATAATTCCTAATGTACGATGAGCTGAAAAACGGTTGAAAAGTAGATGACGCCATATACGTGTGCGGGATATGACTCCCCGCAATTTTTACCACGAAATGTTCATATACATTGTACAAAAAAATGACTAAACGCAATCACGAGAGTCATCCGACGAGCCGAAGCAAAATTGGTAAAAAACAAAATCTTTTTATCGTTGGACTCCGTCGACCTGAAGTGCTTGGGATTCGATTTGCATGCAATTTGGAAGAATAGATTTGCTTGTATAGGGGAGTGGAGAAAGAATGAGCTGGATGAGGAAAACGGGTAACGGAGTTGAATGCCTGATTTGACAGGAGGAAGAAAGGAAGTTGTCGAGGGCCGTTAACGGGAGACGAAAAAGAGGACGGAAGAGATATCCTGAGAAATTTAGTGGCATGAAAAAGAAAATGGACTCGTTAAATTGGCTGAAATGCAATGAGATGAGATTAACGACGGCATGCAGCAGTCTAGAAGTACGATGAGCTGAAGATTGAGATACATGGCAGCGGAATTAGGCTAGTGTTAGCGGTGTGCGTCTCAATATAACCAAGTATTACTTTGTAATTTTACCCGAGTACCATTTCAGAACACAACAGGCAAGAGATTAAAAGGAAGGGTAGGTAATATATTGTAGATTTGGAGTATTCCGCAAGGAATATTGCATATTTTACATAACTAACCAATGCATGCTACGGCTATACAGATGACATTATTATCCGTAAACAGTAATTACTCCATTATTTTACTTTAATCCTCGGTGCTACAGTCCTTGTAGGGCCTTGGCCTCTGCGACAATGTTGGACCAGTCGCTGTGATCCTTTGCTTTAATTCTCCATCTCTTCACTCCCATCCTCATCAAATCATCCTCCACATCATCCAGCCATATTTTCCAAGGTCTTTCTCTCAATCTTTTACCACCAGGATGTCTCATGTATATCTTAGTGACCATTCTACTCTCAGACATTCTCCCTACATGATCTAACCACCTTAACCTGCTACTCTATATTTCTTTCACTATGTTTGGGTGGTTGTAGAGTTCCTCTAGTTCTCTATTCCTTCTAATTCTCCACTGTCCACTTTCATTAGTTGCACCAAAAATCCTTCTCAAAACTTTCCTTTCCCATCTTTTCTACAGAGGTCATGGTTCATGTTTCGGAGCCATACATAACTAACCTGGTTCTACGTGACTCTTACGTCTAACATGTTCCCATGAAGTAGTAGCCAGGGCGTATTTACCATATGAAGTACCCGGCGGCCACCGGGGGCCTCGCGATGTAAATATAGTTGTAAGTAACCTGGCGCCCAGTAGCTGAATATTGATAGTGATAGATATTTGCACTCATTATGCATCGTCCTAATATGCAAGGAAAAGTGAATGTAAAGCTGCCAGGTTGCAAGACTGTAACATTGGGGGCCTCATTCTAGATTCCGTTCGGGGGGCCTCAGAAGTCATATCCTTGGTAGTAGCAGTGTAGATCTTAGTGTAGCGCAAATAATGCATGTTTGGTGAAATATCACCCCCTGCCAGACGCCCTTGCGGTGGTTCCCTATGAAAACACTATGAAACATGGTATCTGAATAATAATAACAAGAATTTGTCTGTTATTGCTTACAAAATGTTAACAAGTACATTATTCATTATTGAAAATATATACTCATACTTAGAAAATGATGACAACATTACAAACCCTATTCCAAATCAAATAAATAATGTTCATATTAATCACAAATATGAGGAAACGCACAAATTCCATGTAGACCTTATTCATTTTTCACGCAGTTCTAGATCTATGAACAGGGCCTCGGTCTTTCCTACTGCATGCAGCACAAACTTTTTCCCTCCGCCCGGAAAGATTCCTTATCCTATCCTGGCGATACTGTTTTGGGAGTTAACTGACTGGGATTATTCCATCTAAGTAACCATTCACTTACAATGCATTCTAGTATTTCTGGCAAAAACTGTACTCTTGTTATTTTTTCTGGATTGTTTGATTGGTAAGTAATCTAAGCATTTAGCACCATTCTAAAAATTACATTGAAGACCATTTTCTTCCAGTATTTCAAATAATCTTCCAATATATACTAAAATACTTCTTAAATACATTACAAATTACTGTTTACAACTTCCTTTGCCTAAAGAAAGTTTATCTGCAACCATGTTGTTTACTTTCATTAGAACAATTCTATTTCGTTAAAATTTTACTCGTGTTCCCGAATTATATGAGGTTCTCATGACATAGAAACGTCAAATAATAATAGTTTGCATAATAGAAATCCGTTTCATCATCCATTCTTAACAATTTTGTCTCCTGAATCTCCTCTGTTATTATCGTAGTGCGCAAAAGGGATGTACCCTTACGTGCACTAGGCCCTGGCGCTCTTCTTGATGCGCTCTGAACCTGATTGGAACCGCACTACGTGACGTCACATCCGAAAGTTGACAATCGAAAAGAGCGGGTAAGAGTTTGAAGGGTGCATAATGACGAATTGGAACACGGTCTAAGATTTGAGTGCTCAAATACTTCATTAATTCAGAGTCGTCAAGAACCGAAAGAAAAGCATCCCGTGTCATCAAAGCTTATTTTGAACAAACAAAATGTGTTTTGCAGTGACCGAAAAATTTGAAACTCTTAATTTAATGAGAACTCCTATAGGATGGATGTTCTTTGTTAAACTCATGCTTAAAATACGATTATTCAGATTTTAATAGAATAATAAAATAAATAGAGATATACATATATGTTTATTTTTTAAATATATAAAATAAGTCTTGCCTCCCGAAAATTGGTCGTAGTCTTAGCAGGGGAAATAATGACATAAAATAAGAAAATAAATAAATATAATTTAAGTTTCCTCCTCCCGATCTTAACAGAAAAAAATGGCAACAGATATCACCAGAAAATGAAACAAGTGATGCTCTTATTTCAATCTATTTCTTAGACATTTTACATGTGTAAAGTTATTGTTATAGAGGCGCATAGTATTGGGATAAACATATATTTCCATTTCATTGAATAACAAACAATGAACAGTAAGGGAAAGTTTATCTTTAAGCGATTTTATTTCATCCCAGAAAGGATGTTTCTCGGATCTCATTTTCAAAATCATTCATTCGAAGAACGAGTTATATAAAAGATATTTTTTTAAGAGATGTAAAAGCAATCGATGAAAACATCCACCTTGTTCAAACGTCCATTTACTTCCGAGAGAAGGCACATTTATTTGGGTTGAAAGAACACTAAATTGTCTGATATTGACGTCTAGATTAATATTGTGGGTACTAATTACTGTTGTAAACATAAATGAATATGAAGAACTTCTCCGCACCCTCAGGACCTTTCAAAAGTCGACAAGCTAATAACATCCTTGGATTTAAAAAAATGTCTAAATCGTATTTGTATAAAAATGATATTTAAAAATAGGAATTACATAAACAGTAGTGATCAGCCATTCGAGGTAGGTTTCGACAGACATGATATAGTCGAAGTACTTCTAAATATTCCTATTTGGAAACAACATCCGATCTTTCACACTATGCTCTTCTTGAGTAATGTAGAGCTCCTAACTCTCATGCTTCCATCCAAATCGTCCGTTGCTATCGTCCCATATTTCCCGCTTACCCAACATTTCCCAACAAACATTTCCCCCCACCATGACGTCCTTTAAAATATCATGACTCCTTTTACTCGTTTCATTCACCCTCTCTTTTCTCCTTATGTCTTCAAACAACTTCTCTAAAGCACTTTCTCGGTTGTCTTCCTTCCAAATCTCCCAATATTAATTCACACATCTCAACAGAAAACGGTATTCATTCATCCTCTTTCGCTGTGGTACACATTTCGGCGCCACAAAATCCAATATCCCATAGCAGACTATTCACATGTTTTTTTCTCAATGTTTCATCTTAACAACCTTGTCATCAGTTAAACGCCTATCACCTTCCATCAAAGGAGAGTAACACTTCCACATATTTATTGTACAGAATGCAACCGACCATGGGTTCGGAACGTTATGCCACCAACTGGGTCTACAAATGTTTTTTTCCTGTGATAGAAGGCCATATACAACGTTTCCACCAAGTTAACGCCGATTCTCTCATTTATGTAAAACGCCTCTTTCGCCGTCACGGTACTTAACCACTTCCCTGATGGGTTTATATTTTTTTCGGCAAAGAAAATATCAGTTTTTTCACTGTAGGTATCCACATGTTTATGAATGAGAGTTACTGTCAATTTCAGAACTTAATGCTAATTTTTTTCATGTTAAAATCATAATATTTTAATTCATTTATTAAAACAGGTAAAATTGGCCGTAAGCTATCCCGCCTCACTATAACTAAAGTACGATTATTTCTAACTTTAATTTTCACCTTCCTCCATGCTATCATCGGAGGCACTCCTCTTTCTAATACTCACCATACACCCAGCCCCTCCAAATAGTTGGAACTGTGTGTGTACATACCTACATTTATAGTGTCCGCCTCTTACGCGATCTCTGGAATTTTTACTCCGAAATTTTCACAAAGTGAGTGCACTTCCTAAGAGAAAATAACGCTTACCTAAGGAAAAGACGGATTCATTGTGTATCCAGTGGAGTGTACAAATGTGTTTCAATTATTTCCGAACGCTCCCTTAATTCCTACCGTTTTCTGACTTTATTTTCCAGATCAGTTCCCACAGCTACGAGTTTCGAGTCCAAAGACTCAGTTTTCCTTCATCCAACTGCTCCGAATTTCCAGGATGTATTTTTTTAATCCTCAAAAACTCTAATTTCGACTCAAAAACATTTATTTTGAGGTTTTCGAGTCAAAATTCTTTATTTTCGGGCGAAAATTAGGGATGGGCAAGGGTGAAAATAAACACGGACGCCTCTTGGTAGTTGAATAATGTGATGGAAGCCTGCGAGAAGATGTTTTAACGCTTGGTGGATAATTACTATTGGGATCCCGTGCCTATCTGCTATAATCTGTTAATATTTTACTTGCAATTGATATTTTCTGAAGGCTACTATATTCTATCTATCGCCTCACCAGAATAATATTAGAGTTCATCAACATTATCCAATCTATGCTTAGTAGTGATACCTTTTCAAATTATCTCCATTTGAATTCAGCGTCATGTTCCGATTTTCGACACTTCCCCATCAGTTTAATCTCTTCCGTCATAATATCCCCGAAATTTCCTTTATGTTATTTCGAGTTAAATGACGTCTTGGTAACGTCGATGTATCATCTTAATAATGAAATTTCGTTGGACCTTGGTCAGCGGTGTCAATGTAGTATACATTACACAGTGGTTTTATGTCATAATTATGAATTTTGATTTGAAAACTTGCCAATTTTTAAGCATTATTTGGCAGACCCGTTGGAACTTTATTCAATTTGTTGTTAAAAATCATTAAATTCAATTGAACATACAGGCTGGTTACAGTTCACGCGGTCCAAAACCAATTATTTTTCATTCGTAGCAACATACTGCAGTATATATATGGTATATATCCTGGAGGGAAAACTTCCACGGTAGCTGAAAGAATATGAATAGCGGTAAAAGTCATCATATATCCGGGGGAAAGGGTATTTTGTCCCTTGATTTCCTATAGATATGGAAGCGTGACAAATGTGGCTTTGCCAATGTTTTTAACCTTTCGATGGAAGAAAAATGAGCTGACTAAGATTTTAAAATTGAAAAATCATTTTTGGTCTCAACTCATTTCGCTCATGGCTAGAGCGAGATGGAACATGTGGAACAACATGGGTGAGCAAAGCAATAATTAAGGGTTATGAATATGCATACAAGTGCTGCGTGACATGCATCAGAATATTTATCGTTTCACCATGTACACTTTCGAAAATTGAATTCTTAAGGTTCCCTTTTTCTGGTAAACATTCACAACTTTTGGAAACATGGAGATTTGTGGTTCAATATCGGCTCACCCAATTTAGTTTTGCTTAATTCGCATGTTCCCCTTTTCTTCAGCGACCTCAGATCTGCCCCTAAATTAATTAATCTCCTTTACCTACGATTAAAACTTCAACACCTACACCCGGAGGTTGTCAACACCCTTGAGATAGTTTAATAATGTGGCAAGTTGAAGTTACCAAACTTAAATTACGCACTACGAGAAGAATTTATAAAAGAGGGCAGACATGAAAATTAATTGATGCCTGATTTAGCAATGTACCCACTTGTTTTTGTACGCGGAATGAATTACGTCAGGTGTGGACATAATTCTTACATGAATTCAAGGGATAATGGCTTTTTCCACGATGAACTCTTAACAGGATTAACCTGCAGACTTGACGGCATGAGAATAAAAATTTCGCAAAGAAAGGATCGTCAACTTACAGCAAGTCTGAGATCAAAACTAGATCCCTTGTTGGGCGTCGAGTGATTGGGGAGAGTGATTAAAACGTGGTTATTCGCGAATTACTTTTCCATGGGACCACAAAAATCCCACAATATAAGCGCTTTTGTATTGAAAATATGTTTAATTTAACGCAATAAATGCAATTCGTATGCTGACAGAATCCCGTACAAAGAAGCCCCTGTTGGCCCCACGTACTTATGTTAGTCCTCCGATCTTTCCAGCGCTGAAAATTCCATTTTCTGAAATGGCACGTTGCGGATTTTGAATTATCACCTCATTGTTTGCAGAATTGGACTCATTTTATGGTCATTTATACATTTGGATCATACTGCAATCACAAGGTATTGATATATATCACTATGGATTCCCATTTCATTGTTCATCAACATAGTTAGGTCATTATCGAAAGCCACCATCAAAGCAAATCACCCCATTTCGACCTAACTCTTATGCCTTATTTCAGTGACAATTGAAGGGCCGCGTCAAGAACAAAGGAAATGACCGCCATTGGAAGCGGGCGTCCCTGCCTCACCAGGGCCCGTATTCTCGTTTGAAACGCAACCTCGGTTATCTCCCCAGCAACGAAACCGAGGTTGCGTTTCATTGATTTCCTCATTAGAATGTTTACAAAAAGTTAACGCGAGTCCCGAAAACCTATGGTATCCCTTGGATACCACGAGAGTTTCAGAAAGAGAATAAGGACCCAGGTCTTATTATTGTAATTGGGTCCATTGAGCTCCCTGTTATTCCCGCACAAGCTCACCCTTAATCTGGGCGTCATCAGCGTTCTTCCGATAATGGTTCGTGCGGGCAGAATTAAGATTCTGAGCCCCCAAGATCTTAGGCCATATTGCACCATCTTAGCGTAACTTAATATTAAGATAGAACGGCATTCATACTACATACATGAAACATTTCCCGATAAAAACATAAAAAAGCGTCTGGTGTACATTGCAATGCGCTAAATCAAAATGAATACGTTTATTCGTGCCATAATCCATCATACCGATGTAATCTCAGTATATAACTCGAGAATCCCGAAATAGAAAACATACGATGATTGCAGGTAGGGATTAATTATGCCCAGTTTACACGGTGCGTTTTTCCTTGCTGGATTTCGTGCGTGCTATCAAGCGGGCGACGAAGGTGGCCGATAATCTGGCTTCTCTGATGGTTGTTAGTTCACACGTAGCGATCGCTATTCTCGTTGCTCACTCTTCTTAGAGCCTCGGCACGAAGATGTTTATTGTGATAGCTCCGATTACGAACAGCATATAAACAAGTTTCGTCTCTATATGCTTCGATAAGCACCACAACTTGTTCCATAGTCTATAGATTTGCACTCATTTTTAAACGCATTATCGACCATGCAATGCTATTAAAAGCAGAACCAGGCAGAACCTTTTATTTTGATCACGTGATGAAAAGCTGAACGATGATTGGCCGGCAACAATAGCCATCAGCAAAACACGGAAGGAAAATAACCTCGAAATCAAGCAAGCAAGCCGTCTGGGCAGCCCGCAGCAGTCAGCGTTTACAGCAAGCGAGCACCCATGGCACTCATCAGCACTCCACGCAAGAAATCCGTCCCGGAAAAACGCACCGTGTGAACCAGGCTTTAGACTCGTAAAAGAGTCTTGAACATTTCTCTTATGGAGAGGATTTCCTACTTTTTAGAACCCCAAATCCACCTCAAACTGGTACAGCGTAGAGCTTTGTATAATTACATTATGTAATGAATCGATAACTGAACTGCTTTTCCTCATGGGGCTTTATTCCAACTCTAAGGCAGATCCTAAATTAAACTCGATGAACATTCAATGAGCAACACATTTCCCTCAAAGGATCACCATGTTTAATGACAGAGGTCTGTACGTCATTGATTTGAGGTACGTTTCAAAGAAAAGGAAGCAGCAATCACAAATAGGAACCTTTAATGTCTTTGTAGGAACTGAGCATACTTTCATGGGGAAATCTTCTCTTCGCGTTTTAGACCGTAGCGTTCATCCCTGAATGAAAGACAAAGTTATATTCTGCTAAAAGCGCAATTAGAAATTTAGTTTCCACTCCAATTGAAATCACACATGGATGGGGAGCTTTTAGTAAATAATTTTCAAGCCAAGGGCTATTGATTATAGCCCCAAGAAACGAATATCACCAATAGACGAATTGGGTTACTGATACCTAAAGACGTTTTCACATTAGTGGAAACACCTTACGGTACAGTGAACAATTTATTTCTTTTTTTTCTTATCTTTCTGGCTTTACAGGTTTAGGCAATTTTCCTGTTCCGGCTTCACCATCGTAATTTCGGTCTCCCAACACTTCTCTCCCTAAAGGATTATACTCTAACACCTTTCTGGGAATCCTTTCTGGAGGCATGCGCTCAATATATTCTTTGCATCTTTCTTTGCAATTTATTGCTACTTCAATTACTGGTTGTACTTCTAATTCTTGCCTTATGTCTTCGTTTGTATGTGGTTCAGATGTGTACAGCCTTTTACAGGGGGAAGGAATTTCGTTTCTGACGATTCAATCTGTTTGAGGTCTCTTTTTCTAGGTTTCCAGGGTTCTGTTCCATTTAGTAATGTGGGGACAGCCTTTATTTTGTAGAATTTAATTTGAGTTTATTTTACAGTTTTCCTCTTCAGTGCTCTTATTATAGTCCCACATATTCTTTGGTAATCGGTCGTTTTATTTAAAATATATATTTCCTCTTCATAGATTGTAACGTAACAATTGAGCCACCAAGATCAATAATGCCTTGTGTAAAAATGGAAGTAAACATATATTTCTAGGTGACGCCGGAGACAATAGCCAGAAGTGTTGGATAATTTAGGAAACAATAGGGCGAGCGAGAATCGGGGAGTTGTGTGTTAAACGTGGTGGTGTAAAGACGCAAAAGTGACGCGTGGTTAAGGAAGGGCATTATTTGTGAGCTAGTTGATGTCTGTGCGGGTTAATAAGTATCCATGAGGGAAGAGAGATTATTGATATTTGTTGTGGTGTGTCTGATTTGATTTAAGAAGTGGCTCGAAATAAAAGTTTAAAAGTGTATGGCCTGTTAAGTGCGAGCCTGAAGAGAAGTGTATTTTGTTTGTTTGTGTTTGATTGATTTTTAAGTGCACTTCGTGAGGGAAATCTTATTGTCTATGCATGTTTATGTAATAAATGTGTGAGCTATAATTAAAAGGAATATTTTACAAGATGATATCGTATCCTAAATATTTAAAGTGTGATGTCTGATCTAAGATATTATTTTCAATTAATGTATTAATTCGGATTGGGTATTTTCCTGGGAATGCCATTGCCTCGGTTTTTGTACAGATATTTTCAAGTTATAGTCTCTAAATATCAGAATTAATTTATGGAGAACCAATTGTAAATGGTCTTCCTTATCTTCAATTATGACTTGATTATCTGCAAATAACATGGAACTTAAAAATTCGTTTTCTTCTATCTGTACGCGTATTTCTGGTGTTGTAATTTTCTTCCATTCTCGAAATGCAAAAAAGTTACATAATATATCCATAGAGGAGCATAATGAGGCTTCGTATGAAATACATAGGTCAAATAATGAAGGGTATTGAAGAGGAGAATCACGTAAATATGACTGGAGAACTGAATAGATAGCAGCGACAGAAACGCTTTAGGATTGATAAATATGAAAGATGATCAGATGAAGATCAAACGGCAAAAAAATGATCCTGATCACAAGTTCGACTCGACAAATTGTTTTTCAATGGATGTGGACTGGAAAGCAAAAAAAAAGTGAAGCATGGAAGCCGTAGGATTCAGAGTGTCCCCAGCGAGGTTGGGGCAATAATTGCTCTCGGAGACGTCACTGGCGAGTGAAGGGCAATTAGCGAGCCGAACTGACCTCTGTGCGTCAGCCGGAGGATTCGGAAATAGCGGACGAAAACACGCGAACCACGCCACGACCCCTAACATGCCGCATACCTTTGTGCCGTCCTATTTACGTCGGGAGGTAAACCGCCGTGGTTGGCAGTCATGTGGGGCCATTAATACGAATCCCAGCCCAAAAGCCTCCTCCTTTCACCCACACTTGGTGATTGCCGCGGGGATAGACGGTGACTTTCAATTTAATGACCAAAATCCCCTTGGACGCTCAGAGACGACGGTTTGATTAGCATTTTCGTTGGCGTGGAAATGACGTCACTGCAACGTCATCACATATTGGTGCGAGTGATGTAAAAAGCAATGCATCCACTTAAGGCTTAAATACCCGACAAAAATATCACAAGGTGCGTGGCAGATGGTGAATCACCAATTGACATTCATTAATGTCAATAATTCAATGCTTATTACGGTTGCTCCATTTTGTTTGCTGCTTTTCGTAGTCTAAATTAAAAAAAAACAAACATTGAATTCCTATAAAAACTTAGTGTTTTCACATGTATTTACATTAATAATAAAGCAATACCATCTGAAACAAGCGCGTTCGTAAATATTTGACATTTGTTTGACACGAAATAAAGCGTAATATTTCGTAGTAATAAAATAAACAATACTCTCTGGGACGAAAATCACATGCATACAAATATTTGACACTTCATTGACACGAAATGAGGTGAACCCAAGTCACGTAGCCAATGATAATGATCATCCCATGTAAAGGTTTAGTGGAATCCGAAGGGTATTTCGGAGCCGAAGATGAAGAGACAGACCAACTAATATATCTTCCTCCTCTCGTCCAATCCCTGGCCGAGAAATCCGAGATGAGTAAACTTTGAAAGGGCACGGGCTGTTTCGGCTTATCCCAGCCAATCATGTCACCGTTCCACTTTTCTTCCAGTTTTCCATTCGCTGAGTGACACGGAAAATTACAGATTTTTACCAATAGGTACGTCTTATAGCAGCCAAATTTAATCTATATCTAATGACAACCCAGGAAGCCTCTTCGAGGTTATGGCAGGGGGTGAGTTATTATCAGGCATTCACTACGCACATGCACTGAATTATACTTAAACGAAGTAAGTACCTAAAAGGATGATTCTATGAATATCATGCGGTACATACATTGCCAGTTCTACTTATCAGCCACCATGGAAGGAAACATTTGATAAGTACCAAAAACATGCATAAGACATATTAGTATTTCATGCAGGAATGGTTAAATCCTAAAATTTGAATAAAAATACAACAACTTATTTAATCTGTTCGTTTTATTAATTGGTATGGGTATATTATATGCAATTTCATTTGCAAGCTGAGGTAAATTTATTTTATAAAGGCATCACGGTGTGAGAAGTTTTGGAGTTGCTCATCATCATTGTCATTGGTCAACAATTATAGGATTGGTTTGACGCAGCTTTCCACTCGATTCTTCAATCGGTCAACCTCTTCATCATGACGTAATTCTTTTCTTTTAAATCCTCCACAACCTGTTTCATGTATCTCTTACGAGACCTGCCTTTTCCAATCTTCCCCTTCACTTTTCCCTCGACGATAGTCTTCATCAGGGCATCGTGTCTCAAGATATGACCAATTAAGTTGTCCCTTCTTCTTTTTAGAGTTGTCAGCAGACCTCTCTGCTCTCTCACTCTTCTTAGGACTTCCTCGTCCTTTACTCGGTCGATCCATTTAATCTTCATCATTCTTCTGTAGCCCCACATTTCGAATGCCCTTTTCTTCTCCGCTGCTGTCATTGTCCATGCCTCACATTCGTAAAGAAACATGTTCCAGATGAATGTTCTGATGAACTGTTTCCTTCTACTACTTTAACTAACTTCTATGCTTGTATTTCCAGCTGTAAGTAGGTTCTTCTTTTGATAGAATGCCCTCTCTGCCTGGGTTATTCTACTAACTTTGAAGTTACTATGGTCTGAAATTGTTTTAGGAAAGAAGGAATATTTTAATCTATATATGGCGCAGTATATTTCTCTTTTGTTACTCTTGTGATCCTGTCTACGAATCTATTGTGGGACTATTCTAATTAACTCGGTGTTGGATGTGAATTCTCCTACCCAGTGATTGTATCCGAACGCAGCCTCGGATGAATTTTTTTTGCGTTCAGTTTCTCGCGATGGAGTGCTATCACATCTGAATCAGAAGTTAATGATTAATAAACTCATCGTTAGCTTGGTGTGCCTTGTGTTCAGGCGTAAAGTTGATGTCGTTTCACACCAAGCAATAAATTGTACAATTTGAAACAAACTCGTATCGAGGAAATTGCATGGACGAATTCAGGAAGGTAGGTCAGGGATTAATTCTTGCGGAGTGTAATTCATGCATTCGGAAAGTTTTGAATGCTATCCACCAATTTAAGCGACACAATTTTCACTGCAAATCTCTTGAAAGCATTAGACTCCACAAGGAAAATAATCGGGTAAAACGATCTTTAACGTTGTCCATAATTAAACCGAGGCAGCACTTTTTTCCTCATGTCTCTCAATGAGTATTCTAAATCAGGTTTTAAAAAATTTGAAAACTTCAATTTAATTTGAAAGCTCAACCTATGGAATAATAAATAGTTGCCAAAAAAGAGGCTTTGAAAAACTGCTCGGCGGAACCAACTAGGGAAAAGATTCAGGGACGCAGGTAAAAGTTTTTTTTTGGATGCATGGAGAGAAGGGACATCTGCATATTATATATTTCACCCCGCGAGCGCCGAAAGGTCACGTGGCGTGGGATGATAAATCACCAGCCGTGAAGTTGAGTTTAGTAGAAAAATATTTTGATAATTTATAATGTAATATGGTTATTTTTAGAAGAAGATTGGGAGAAAATGAGAAAGCGAAGGAATAAATGTTGGAAGGAGAAAAGGAAAGTGAAAGGAAAAAAAATGCATGGAGTTATATTAACGTAAACCTTAGATGGCTGAAACGATTAATAAAAAAATGAGGCATGGTATGCGATGTTCTTGAAAGATTGTACCTTGTCCCTAATTTTCGCCCGTGAATAAGGAATTTCGACTCGAAAAACAAATTCTAGTTTCGCTCGACCCGAAATTTGATTTCTCTTAATTTTTCACATATATCGTCCTATTGATGTAGTGTGGAGGTAGGTCTGCAGTGTTGGATTCGAATTGGAGAGATTTGAATTTTACAGGTAATTTTTATCCTTCTACCTATCCTCTAGTGTCTAGGGTTTTTCAACCAAGCTCTTCCAACGGTCGAGTGACACGTTCCGTGCATCCTTAGAGGAGTTTGTTTTTATCCAATAGGATTGATTTTCTCTGCATCTCGTTTATTTTCCGAATTAAAGCGAGTCCCAAATTTTGATGGGATTTTTCAAGTGCAAAATATCGTACACATTTTCCTTTTTAATCTGAATGCTTTTCTACAATTCATTCGACTCTTTTCAGCGCTGTGCAACCGACATTCCAAATATGATTCACACACGACAAAATATATAGCATTGCGAGGAGTGTCTGGGAAAGAGGGTTAGAAAGATAGCGGTAGTTGGGGAGAAAAGTAGGGGAAGACCAAGAAGCAGGTGGAAGGACAAGGTGGCTGAGCATTTGAGAGAAAGGATTGGAGAAGAGAGAAATCAAAATACAGGAAGATATGGAGGAAAAGGATTAAGGAAGGAAATCGCGACTCCATTTGACATTGGATTAATTAAAGAGGATAGACTGAGCAGGAGAAAGGAACTCGGAAAGCTAGATTTTAATTCTTTAAAGACCAGAGTATTCAGCCATATAAATGAAGAAACATTTTTCTCACGTGATTTCACGATTCCAGTTAATTTTACAGCATGTGAATGTTGCTGCAAAACTGAGAGGTTTTGATGGAGAATTAAAAATCAGGAAGCGACAAGTAAAAACCGTTGAAAGAGAGCGTGAAATGATATCTATAAACCACATTGGTTGCTGTTTTTCGGGAAGTAGAAGATGGAGTATATAGGTTTGACTAGAATTAACACTAGAATTAGACTGAAGAATTATCCACAGTTTGTATAAAAACCAAATAGCTGTGATAAAATCTGGACCCAGCTTTAAAGAAGCGTGAATAAGGAAAGAAGTGAGACAAGGCTGTGCACTGCCGACCGTAATTTTGAATTTTTACTTCAAGAGAGCCATCAATGAAATCTAAGAAAAGTCTTCATGAGTTATTATCCACGGAGAAAAAATATAATGCTGCGATTCACCGATGACATAGCACTCATAGCAGAGACAGAGACCGATGTGAATAAGGTGCTAAAAACCATGGAAAGGACAATGGCAAGATATCAGCTAAAGATAAATAAGAGGAAGACTAAGATATTGGAGTGCAGTAAAAGAGAAGAGGCCAAAACCAGTGTCAAACTAGGAAAACAAAAACTGGAAGAGGTGAAAGAGTTCTGTTGCTTAGGAAGCCGAGTAACCAACCATGGACGAAGCAAAAAAGAAAAAGTGAGTAGAATGGCTCAGGCAAAAAGGGCATTCTATCATCTACTTACTTCTGGAAATACAAGCTTAGAAGTAAGGAAACAATTCATCAGAACGTACATATGGAGAATGTTTCTTTAGGGTAGTGAGACATGGACGATGACAGCAGCAGAGAAGAAAAGAGTGAAAGCATTCGAAATGTGGCGCTACAGAAGAGTGATGAAGATAAAATGGATCGGCCGAGTGACAAACGAGGAAGTCTTAGAAGAGTGGGAGTAAAGAGAAGTCTGTTGAAAGCTCTAAGAAGAAGACGGTACAACCTGATTGGCCATATATTAAGACACGATGGCGTGATGAAGACGATCGTCGAGGGAAAAGTGAACGAAAAATTGGGAAAGGTAAGGCGGCGAAGGAAGGCGACATGTGAGATACATGGAACAGATCGTGATGGATATAAAAGAGAGGAATAGTAGATAGTAATAAGAGGTTTTATGATTGAAAAATTGAGTGGAGGGCTGCGTAAAACCAATCCTAGGATTTTTGACCGATGATGATGATGAGAACTAGCAAACACATGCATTGGCCAGAAGTTATTTTCTTCAAGTCGCACAAGAAACATTCAATTTGCAAATACTGCATAAGGTTGGTTGGTTATTTAGGGGAGGTGACCGACAGCTGTGGTCATTTGCACCATATAGGATAGGTGGATAATTGGGTAATGGTAGGAGTTTTTAGGGAACGGAGGAAGGGTGGAGAGAAACTCGGCGTCGGCATTATCCTACTCTTAACGAAAGGCGCCAAGGAGACCACGGCTTAACGTCCCATTCGACGGACGGAGTACTGTACTTAAAATGCCCTCCACTAGGCACTGGTGGGGAGCTAAGTGGGGACCGGTTTTCCACTGAAAAAATCCGCCACTGCCGGGAATCGAACCCGGGCCCTCGGGATGGGAGGCCAGTACTATAGCCACCACACCAACCCGATCCCCTATAATACTGCATTTCGCCAATTGAGGTCTTGATTCGGCAAAGAATCTGTGAAGTAGTGGAGTACTGGCCCGACCAGGTAACTTTATTGGGGTACCATGTGAGACCACTGCGTTTGTCAATGGAGAACTGATATTGACATTGCTCACAAAGATATCCTGTATCTGCATTTACCATCGCTGTGTGGTTTTCACGCTGCCTTTTCTATTCAATTAAGAACAGAGAAATGAAGAAAGAAGATAATAAAAAATAAATATGCATTAAATGATGCCACCTTGTAGTTATATGTATAAAAAATAGGTTTAGATCATGATGAAGGTTTTTACCGAAACAGAATCCTCTGCCCCAAAACCATTCTATTTGTCACACTTACCACCTCCCGCAAAAATATCGGAAAATAAATACATATGCTAAAACAGCGGCAATCCGCACCGCTCTTTATGCTAGTATCGGAAAAAAAACATTCGGATAAAGTGGGTCAACGCCAAAAATAACTGCAATTAGTGGAATGCATTAAGCAGAACTGAGCGAGGATTTATAAAAAAAAATACCCTCGAGCCTCAAGTGAGGCGGAGACATTATTTTTCTCCTCGGGAACAATATCGAGCGGCTCACGATAAGCGCAAAGAGGAAATGGAGGCGGAAAAGTGATTAAGACGTTTTGCAGAAGTCGGATGAGTTCTTTTGCTTGCTATCTTCCTCTTTGGCCGCACAAGTCTTCGCGTTCCGGATCGACCGCGCAAGATGAGGAGCGCTTCCGAAGTGGCTCTCCAGAGAAAAGCATGCGATCACATGAGTTCCGCGCGAGCGAGAATTTTCTTTTCGGAGACCCTTAATTCGTTTAATCAACCGGACCGTTGTAATGGAAGCGAGAGGGGTTGATAGGAGACCTTCTCGAACACGCCTGGAAGCGGCTGCTACCGTAATGCTATGATATTCTTTCCAGGCGTAAGATTTCCTAAGAATTCCCAAGTTTGTAGCACACGGGTGACAGTTCTCAATTTTCCCAGTTGGAACGACCTCCCTCGCTATCAAAGCAGAGTGGGTTTAATTGGAATCGCGCCTTTGCCTCCCACCCTCAAAATATCACGAAGAGCGCACTAGTTGATGGGCGGTAGTTTAACCTTTATTCGTTAGTAGGTATTCGATGAAGACTTTTTCATATTTAGTTACAAGACCGTTTAAAGTTTATCCTTTTAAATATCATTGAAATATAATATTAATAGACTTAGGAAGGTACCTAAGGTAACGTGGCTGTGATAAAATTAGGGCACAACTACCTTTGTTTTAATACTCAAGCAGTCTCCATATGAGGCCGTTTTTAAAAAACGCAATGTTTTATACGGAAGAGATGGGGCCTAAACGTTCTCAAGCACCCCAATTCTGGCTTTATTGTCACAAATAAGCTAGCATGCCATTGTGTCTACCAGTGCATTGTAACCTCCTTGGCTTTAACTATTTGTGAGAACCTATCGAGAAGAAGATAAATATTTGCAATTTACCACAGATGATGACTTATCTTTGTTAAATTGCAAATTTTTATCTTCACTTCGATATATTCGAATACCACGCAATATCGCCGGAATCTATTGAATTTATTTGTGAGAAAATTGTATGGAATTGGATGATTTACGAGTTTTGGAAGATTTACTTCGAAGCTCGATTATCACACTAAAGATCAATTGCTGTGAGTGAAACATAAACAGGTTAAAAGAGCAGTTCAACGGGGAGAAATGATGCCAAGAAGCCAAAGCATGTGACAAGTGAGATCCAGAGCGAAGGAGCAGAAGCGCGTACGCAGGTGTCTTGTAATTTATAGCTATCATAGACGCATAATCCATAACGTCTCCAAGGAATACTGAGCGTTGCCAACAGTCTGACATCACCGCTATTCATTCACCAAAACTGGCTTTGTGTTCATGAATTTCTTTTATTCTGTAAACCTGCATCATACCCTACAAGGCGCCATAAAGGTGTGTGGCAAGGGGTAAATGCATACTAAGCATGCTTTGTCTGTCATGTTTAAAAGGATTAGTAGCTACGTACTAGCTAGTAAGGAAACAGTTCATCAGAACATAAATCTGGAGCATGTTTCTTTACGGCAGTGAATCATGGACGATGACAGCAGCGGAGAAGAAAAGGGTAGAAGCATTTGAAATGTGGTGCTACAGAAGAATGCTGAAGATTAAATGGATCGACCGAGTAAGTAACGAGGAAGTGCTAAGAAGAGTAGGAGAAAAGAGAAGTCTGCTGTCAACTCTAAAAAGAAGAAGGGAAAGCTTAATCGGCCATATCTTGAGATACGAAGGCCCGATGAAGACTATCGTCGACGGAAAGGTGAACGGGAAGATTGGAAAAGGCAGGCCTCGTATGAGATACATGGAACAGGTTGTGAAGAATGTAAAAGAGAATAATTACGTCACAATGAAAAGGTTGGCTGATAGAAGAATCGAGTGGAAAGCTGCATCAAACCAATCCTAGGATTGTTGACCAATGATGATGAGCTACGTACTAGTCGAAACATAACAGTTTAAAAAATATAATGAGAAAGAAAGAAGAATGCACAAATGTGCTGTTAGTTGGGTTTGCTTAAAGTGTTAATACCGATGTGCAACTACCTATACATTTACAACTTTTCATACCCCTAATTACACGAGAAAAAAAGGGACGTTTTAAATATGTTTGTTCGGCAATCAACTTCTCTAATGTTATTCTCATGGTCCATTCTACCATTACCATCCTACGTTCTACCATTCTAAAACTATTTGAAACGTCGTCGGCGGAAATTAATACATTCTTCTGTGAGAACTATCTTATACACCAATCAACAGTCAAATCTCAGGTTTAAATAAAATATTTTACGATCACAGAATCCACACAAACTCTCCACAATCAGACTCCCGCTGACAGTTAAAACAACTTCCGCGAAAATAAACACACATTTTTTAATTTTGCTCGAGAAAATCAGCATGCTGATTTGCCGACGACAAAGCAGTCATGGAAGAAACAAAAAGAGATTTAAAGACGACCCTGGAGGTGTGTTTGAAACCGTAGTCGGGATTATCTCGAATAGGTAACGAAGGAGTCACATGGTACTAACACCAATGGATTGCAAATTTAGTGCCTCTGAATGGCTTCTTACAATATCATTCATTGTTTTCACTTGAGTCTTTCTCATCTGTCGCGACTAAAGAGCCTTATATGAGATTAATCACAAGTGTAAACTGTGAATGGAATTGTAATTAGTGGATTTAACACACCAACTTTAATGGGAACACGAACAATGGTATAACACCATGGTATAAACTCTAATGGGAATCATTCGTGTTTATACCACGAATCACGTGACTCCTCTGGAGTCTGGAAAAATCCTCTGGAAGATGAAGGAGGGTAACCCACGCTTCTAGCCCTTCCCGAACGGCTTCCAACGAGTTCCACTCTTCCTCATTAATCATCCACGTGGGCTAAATCCAAGGAGTTCTCCACATTCCTTGGCCTAATCGCTTAGGGGTCCATGCTGAGTGCCATTTCTAGCGGTAGTGGGGGAAGGACGTAAGCGAGGACCGACCTAACTTAAGAAAAGTCTCCAAGATTGCTGAGAACGGAGGAGAAACCCTTCTTCAGTGATCCCTAAATGGAGGGGGACACTCAATATGCTCCAAAGGGAAAGGGACTGGAACAATACCATCCTCCGGTGCCACGCCCTGCTGTCTAATTTGCAATTACCAGAAATTAAATGTGATCCCAAGCCGATTTTAATGGATGGTTTTTTGGGCTGAAATACTATCGTGCATTAACTGAAAGTGGTGTTTCAAGAAAATGCTGACGTAATGATTTTTTTACCAGTCACGAGGTACAGTAGCGTTTGGAGATGAAATCGGATTATTGGTTTTCTTACTGAGATAAAAAAAATGTTTTAGTGAGGGAAAGATGGTTCTAATGCGGAGGTTATTTTGATAAGATCGCACTCAAGTTGCCTTTCTCTTACCTATACATCTACATATCCTTTCGCACCACCCTACTAACATTACAACTACCAGATCCCTATCACATATACGTACTAGTCTAAGAATAGGTAATACATACAGCATAGGTCCACACAATTATTAATTATTTATTTCATTATCCTGATTCACTCAATATTAAAATTTGGGAACCATCAACAGAATATTTGTATCCTGGATGGTACTAAGCTACTTTTATATTCAGTATCTCCAGATTGACACTATATATTCTTCCAGCGGCAGAAATCTACATCTGCATGATACCCTGCAAGCCACCTCAAAGGTGTGTGGCAGGGGGTGAATGGGGGCGTTTACTCGGAACCAAAATCGCAATTTTGTACACGAAATTGTTAGATGGAAACGAAAAAAGAAATTTAGCGAAAAAATTAATCTTCTAACCACAATCATTCACTCATAAATCAAAAATTAAAATAAGCAAAAGGTGACGCCCACCGAATATGCTGCTGTGATAACATTGACGTCATTCTCCTCCCGTCCTTGACTGCTCTTATGGTAAGGGGAGGGAGTGGAGGGGGGTTCTCGGAAGGTCTGCTCGCACAGAAGCTGTCGTAACTGCTCCGATTGGCAGAGTCCGCTGTGTCCCCCCCTTTGCGATAAGGCGAAGTAGCTTCGCGGGCTCAGTTGTGATTGGATGAAGTCATTATACGTCATAGGTTGCACCACACCTACTTTTCCGAAAGGGTTAAAAACATTAGTTTTTCGATGCCTATAACTCGAGAAATAATTGACGAATCAAAAAACAGAAAAATAACTGTCTTTTTATTTTACAAACTCTATCATATTCGGCAATTAAAAAAATATGGTAAACGACCCCATTCTCACCAAACATGCACTACATATCACATTTAAAACAATTAGTATTAATATATTAGTCTAAACCGCAATATTTAAAAAGATAAAAATAGCAAACTACGCATGCAAAAACGTGCTGTTAGTTGGGTTAACCAACATGCAACTACCCATGCTATGAATTCTATCACTCGTATTGGACATATTTACCGCTATTCATATCCCTAATTGTACGAGGAAAAAAGGACATTTTGAACCTCTATAGTTATTTATATCTCCTATAGCAAGAATTTCTGTTGTCAATCTAAAGAGATTGAATGAAAAGGTTATCTTTTAAGTTTTTCTGAGTACAACAAAGTGTCTTGCTACTCCCGAATATCGTAGATGAAGCAAATGACCTCAGCAGTCGGTCCAATTACAGCAACAACGTTATTTCCCCGTTATTTAAACGTTTGATGTATTAATGCATTTGATTCCCTTAGAAATGAATTTTATTA
This sequence comes from Platycnemis pennipes, assembly GCA_933228895.1. Lineage (NCBI taxonomy): Eukaryota > Metazoa > Arthropoda > Insecta > Odonata > Platycnemididae > Platycnemis > Platycnemis pennipes. The sequence continues at coordinate 15,172,241 of OW121854.1, read as the reverse complement.
CTAAAACTGGTACGAAGTTGGCCAATTTAAACTGCATATCTGGCGTTTCCTTGCCTATTTGTACAATTTCCTCTCTTTCTTTGACCACTAATATTGCCAGGCGTAAAAAAACTTCATCCATATGGTAAGTAAGAAAACCGTAAGCCCGTACCGACCAAGATGGCCGTTGGCTTGCTTATCAAATCTGCGGCGACGCGTCCCCTCGCACAAACATACATATACCTCCTTGGTTAATACTGACAAATTGTCAAAGGGAAATATGAAGCTCATTTTTGACATAATTTTAGCAAATTACGCCATGATCCGCTGTTTATCACTTAAGTTACAGCTGCTAAATAACTCTGCATATGCCCGAAATATGACTCATTTCCGCCATCGCGTGGTACAAAGGGGCGGGAAGGGGGAGGGATTGCAGCAAACTTGGTGGACGCGGTCAATCTTCTTCTACAAGGTGGTATGCAATTTATCCTCATAGTCTGATCCTACCTAGAGTCATGGGGCTTTGATATAACAACTCTTATCGTGGCGCGCATATTTCTGCCAATGAACCCATGCATGCGTCGTAGACACATGGTCCGATTTTAAAGACTTAGGCCGTTTTACAGGGTGAATGATCATGCGAATGAAATCATGCGCAAGAAGTTCATGCTTCGTGAAATACGGAAATCTCCTCGCATGAAAATCGTGCGCATGATCATGTGATCAAAATTAGAACAAGATTAGATCTAATTTTGATCGCATGATTACTTGAATGATCACGTGTTACGAGCCCACGACGTCCGTCTTTGTTTTATGAGCGAGTAGAAGTATGGTTAGATGAGGATTTAAATTAAATAAGTGCAGGAAGAAATGCAATTATAATTGGTTTTCGGAGCTGTTCGTACTTAAACAATTAATTGGCGTGCCCATGGAGTATTTATAATCTTATGTAATTCTTATAGGTAATTTATATGGACATTCACCTGGTGAAGTTCTTCAATTAATCACGTTTGGGGCGAAGGTTGATTTGTAAATAATATATTATACAGGTATACCTAGATTTTGATACCTCTTGTGACAATTAGGCATAGAGAAATAAAGTATTAGAACAGAACATGAAAATTATAACTGAAAACAATGCGTTGAAATATCTCCATCGGCGTTTTCTCACTGTCTCTCATGAGGATGTCCCCTTGAAAATATAAAAATTAAAATGACTGTATATTCCACACTATTTCTTCGAGGATGTCACCTGTTGTTTGTTATCACTGCTACCACGAACTGGGCTAAATTAGAGCAAATACCATTCATCTAACCTTTAAATAGAACACTATCTATTTTGATAGATACTCTTACACACGTCATGCATAATTAAACTTATTTTACCCTTATGAATTCTTGCTGAGTTATCAGGGAACGTTCTAACCGTATACGGTCATGGATACGATTCGCCCGTCGCTAAAAAATTTTAGCGTGACAGCCAGCCGGAAATGAATTGTAAAATGTCAATGTAATTATAAACATGTATATCAAAGGTTGAATAAAGGGTCTCTTGTCACAGTAATTGCTTCTCTTGCCGTCGTGTCCGATCTTTCATGATCATGCCTGGTAAGATTTAATATAGTATGAAATTGCTCCAGCGTCTTTCTTAATAAATTACGATAGGCCTCACAGTCCTATAATACCATTTCATTTTGAATCAGGCCTAGCATACCTTGAACTCAATTCTTCTCTCTTCTTCTAGCTTTTTTTCTGCAAAATTATGGCCACCACCATTGTAATGGGGGCTATAGCAGTAGATGCGAAAATTAAACCAAACCGATCCATCATTTATAGCTCTACTTCACTTCAGATCAACTCAGTCTCTAGAAAGCTCCGTTTAGTGAATATTATAATTACTAAATATACTCCATACTTTATTTAATCTATCACTGATATCAGACGACGCAGACGAGCAGACGACGTAAAAAAAATATTGCGACTAATTTCCAGCATCGATACAGCTGCGTTGGTCGGAAATCTCCCGTGAATCGATATATACTATCCATAGGCCTACCACTGCGCATAATTTGTGTACATAACATTCAAGGAATTAATTAGAATGATCATTCACCGAGTATTTAAGCGGAAGCAATAGTTTGAAATTGCTCCAGTGTCTTTCTTAATAAATTACGATAGGCCTAACAGTCCTCTAATAACAGTTTATTTTGAATCAGGCCTAGCATACCTTGACCTCAATTTCTCCTCTCTCTTTCTAGCTTTCTCCGGCCAAATTATGGCTGCCACCATTGCAATGGGGACTGTAGCAGTATATGCGAAATAATTTTCAGGTCATTTTTCAGGTCATCACTTAAATTCATTCGTGAATAAATTCATTCGCGTGATCATTCACGGCCTTTATTCTTGTCAAAAAGTATGTTGCAGTGCCCTGTAAAAATGATACAAGCTAGAAACAATGCTTCATGGTTTCAGGCTTACTTAAACAAACGTTAACAGTGTAATACAGGAATTACAATGCACTGAAGGTTTTCGTTCCTAAGAATATAAGTCAAGAATTAGATTAATGCCAGAGAAGACCAGAATGTTCACGATAGAAAATAACAATCAATTTTCCTAGCAAGGGAAAATTAGACATGATAAACAAACAAGTTGCTACTAAAATTTAGATAACTGATTGGATTAGTAGCTCTGAATCTGAAATTATATTTGAAATGAACGTAATGTACACCAGATCAGTAACAGTGTTCAAGTCAATGGTTGGACCAATTGTAATAATGTGAGCTATATTGTGAGGATGTTAAATTTATGCATGAGTAAGTCGGTCACTTTCTCTTTCTCTGGTTTCTTCGAAAGCTCTGGCACCTAGAAAATTTGGAGCTTGGGTGGTTCGCTCCGGAAAGGCCGATCATAGTTTTGAAATAGGGACTTTAATTCCAAACAAAAAAGTGACAAAGTGGAACCAAATGAATCCTTTCGCTCCACCCTACTAACATTAGACCTACCAGATCCCTATCACATGTAAGTACTAGTCTTCGAATAGGTAATACATACAGCATAGGTCCACACAATCATTAATTACTTATTTCATTATCCTGATTCACTCAATATTAAAATTTGGGCATCACCTACAGAATATTTGCATCCTGGATGTAACTAAGTTTACTTTCATATTCAGTATCTCCAGATTGACACAATAAAGTCTTCCAGCGGCAGAAATCTACATCTGCATAATACCCTGCTAGCCACCACAAAGGTGTTTGGCAGGGGGTGAATTCTCACCTAAAATGCACTGCATATTATGCATGAAAAAGGATTAGTAATAATATATCAGTCTAAACTTCACTATTTAAAAAAGTTAAAAATAGCTATAATAAGCATGCAAAAACATGCTGTTAGTTAGGTTACCTTAAATTCCTTATAACAACATGCAACTACCTACACTATCCATTGATGCAGTAGTATTGGACATATTTACCGCTATTCATATCCCTAATTGAACGAGGAAAAAAGGACATTTTTTATCCGTCAGTTCGGCTATCAATTACACTAATTTTGTGATTATGGTCCAGTCTACCATAGTAAGTTGGGGTTCGCAAAATATTTTTAACATTATCACTAAAAATATGGTCTTGGAATTTGTTTAGGAGATTTAGTCTAAATTTCAACCTGCGATCTGACAATGATTCCCATTTTAATTCATTTAATAGACTGGTTACGCCAGTATGGTTATCGTACCTTCCCTTTACAAATCTTGCCGATCTTTGCTGAACACTTTCAAGTTCGTTATTTAGACCGATTTCGTAGGGATCGCATGTACTGGCAGCGTGAATTATCATAGGCAAGAAAAAAGCAATTTTACGACAACTGTATCAAAACAACCTCTGTTTTAGAACAATATATTTTCCATTAAAAACACAATTTTCTTACTTTCATGAGGGAAAGCCAACTATCCAATTTCATCTCCAAATTCTTCCTAATGTGGACGTGGGCGGCGCCGCGCTAAGAGCTCTTTCATAGCTCGACGTTGCGTTGGCGTTGGCCAATGAAATGCCTCGTTGAAGTTGATGACGTTAATCGCAAGCTTGCCGGCGGCAGCCGCAGAAACTTTTGTCCGGGCAGAATTTCCTGCGTTGGGAAAACCAGCCGCGCTTGAAAAGTGGTGTTGCGCTCAGTCGTTAGTGTGTTTTTGTTATTCAACATATGCGTGAAAGACTTCTTTTCATCGATGTGCATTGATTCTCTTTTGTATCTCCATCATTAAAATATTCATTTATTAACCTTTACGATAAATGTCATGCCGAATATAGACTTGGCGCCCTAACAGCGTTGTCAACAACCTCCAGTGATTTATTGCGTAAAATAGTTTAATTCTTACGTTTAAATAAGCAGGTATGACACCACTACATATTCTGTTTGCATTTTCCATCACCAATCATTAACGATATATAAAAATGTACCCCGAGGCTATCGCATACTCTTTACGCATTTGGAACCGATTTGTTCAAGCACAAGTGAATGCATTATATGTAATAGAAGACATTTTAGTTAAATTTATATTTGATTCTTCCTTGCTCAAGAATTAAATATTAAGTAACAACCGGATTGGGTGATATGAGTTCATATTTTGATTCAAATGAGTTTACTATTTGAAATAATGAAGTTCCACGCAGTAGAGAGTTCAGATGGAATTGCGAAAATTCCGGTGGAAACTCATAAATCATTAAACAGGGTGATTAAAAAAGAATACCACTTTGTAAGTACTCACCAATTGATTTATCACCCAAGGTTCCATCATGTTTCTTTGATTAAATACAGATTTTCGTAGTTGTGGTATTCTTTTTGAATCACCCTGTAAATTTACTATACTGTCGTAGGGGCGGCCGATACCACCACGACGGGGTTAAGGGTGGGGAGCAAGCTTTAAATGAGTCTAAGATTCGGGAGCGAATATTCTTTTATTGTTGCTCATTATGATCATTATCAATAATGCTTAATTATTCGTAAGGCATCTAGTGACAAACGAGGCGCTCTAGGGGATATGCATGACCAGTACTTACTCGGTGCCGAGGGTGGGTGGTGACCCGACTATGGGGTCTCCCGGGGGAAGTCCCGGCAAAGGGGTGTCCCTCGGTGACCCGGTCAGGGGGTCTCCCTAGGAGGCAGCGGTGACCCAGCAGAAGGGTCTCCCAAGGGAGCAGGATGTCAGCGACCAGTAAGGGTACACTGCCTGAGGGAGACGCTCCGACGACCCAATAAAGGGTTCTGGCCGTGGACGGGGAAGGTTTCTTTGCTGCGTCTTCGATGCCCGTTTAAATATTGCTTCTGCCGGGCATCGGTGACGCAGGCAGTCGCCCAGAAACCGCTACTATCCAGGGAACACAGGCGGTTCATTGACCGGGGTATTCCCTCGTCGGAATGGGGTCGTTTACCATATTTTTTTATTGCTGAATATGATAAAGTTTGTAAAATAAAAAGACCCATATTTTTCCGTTTTTTGATCCGTCAATTATTTATCGAGTTATAGGCGTCGAAAACCTAATGTTTTTAACCCTTTCGGAAAAGTGGGTGTGGTGCAACCTCTGACGTATAACGAATTCGTCCAATCACAACTGAGCCCGCGAAGCTACTTCGCCTTATCGCAAAGGGGGGGACACAGCTGACTCTGCCAATCGGAGCAGTTACGACATCACCTGTGCGAGCAGACCTTCCAAGAATCCCCCTCCACTCCCTCCCCTTACCATACGAGTAGTCAAGGACGGGAGGAAAGTGACGGCAATGTTATCACAGCAGCATTTTCGGTGGGCGTCACCTTTTGCTTATTTTAATTTTTGATTTATGAGTGAATGGTTATGGTTAGAAGATTAATTTTTTCACTAAATTTCTTTTTTCGTTTCCATCTAACAATTTCGTGTACAAAATTGGGATTTTGGTTCCGAGTAAACGCCCCCATTCCTTATTTAAATTAATGTTTTCCCAAGTCTAGTTGAACTGCCATTACACATAAGATTACAACATGAATTACGTAAGAAGTACAGTTAAACTCGGCTATAATGAGATCCAAGGGACCAAATGCTTTTGCTCGTAATATCCGTAACTCGTTAAATCCGTTACGAGTAGCAACATGTACTGCCACTCACTGTCTTTCCTCTCTTACGCAAACACGCGTGTTCACACTCATAATATTCCAATGCAGAGGTGATAAAATAACAAAGATTAATATAAGAGGATTGAAATTACAAAATGAACAATTTATTCAGTAAACTATCCACATACCTACATACTATATTTACAAGAAAAAGTCCTTGGTACGACAGTACAGCCACTGCTCGCTCATTTGGACTAAAGATTTGCACGTTATAACCGTAAGGCTCTCTAATACAGTCTCGTTTTAACCGTTACATATTGCTCATAAAATGCATTTTTTCCAAACAACCCTTCGCTCTTTCCACGCAATAGCCGAGATCTCGTTTTAACCGTGCTCGTTATAAATGAGTTTGACTGTATTTAAAAATATACTCGTTTTTAACTAATCGCTCAAGTTATAGCAGGTTTTTCTCAATTATAAAAAAAAGAAAAGTAACCCTCATAAGGCCTTAACTAGCAATTTTGTGGCTTAATTTAAAAACAATTTTTAAAAACTTTGATTCAAAACATCAATTACTAAGGGAAATTCAAGTCTCAGAACACCTTCAAAACTTCATTTTAAGATGCATATTTTTTTTTAATTCCCGGACCCCCCGTTTACATAGAAGGTATTCCATACCCCCCCCATACTCTCCGGTGGTGACCCCACCCCCCTTCAGACGCTCCTAGATACGCCCATGCACAGGAGAGTTTTCGCAAGCGTCTTCAGATTTCCGAGATTGTGCTACCATGAAGACAGTCAGACCTAATCGATGGCGTAGTGCTCTTGCTGTGCTCGAGAGTATGGGTAATGCTATTCGTTCTCCTATCCATAAAAGGTTGGGCAGAATCAACAAAGATGAGTTCCGAAGAAAAAAGTGGTGTGTATAAGCTAAAGTGTGTGACAGGTGGCTGCAGGCACGTAGCTAGAAATTTGCTTCAGGGGATCTAAGTCTAGTGTAGCGTAACATGAAACAAATCAGCTTTGCCCTTTCGGTGCCGACATGTGAAAAATCTCTTCCCTTAATTTTCAGTGCTTGGTATTATTTACTTTCACAGTGCAAATCCCTATCTATTCTCACTGGTAAAGTTCACTCCTTACCTTGTTGTGAAGTAGTTAATTTGACTGGCATCAGAACAGAAGTTGAACGTGTGCATATCTACTGTCAGATTGAAAAGAACAATTAATAACGACACACATGCATCTAAATAGGGATTACGTTTCAAGACACTTAAGACTTGAATTATGCGCAGATTAATCCGGATTATCATTCTCAGTATAAATCAGAGCAACAAGTATTGGGAAAAAATTGGGGGGGGGGGGCTTAAGCCCCAGAAGCCCCCCCTTGGCTACGTGCCTGGGTGGCTAAATTGGTCTTATGTGCGACAACCTGCAGACGTACCTTTAGTGCTACGACAAAAGAACATTAATAATCTTAATTGTGACAACATATCAGTATTTTCTAGTCTTTTATCTAATTTTAATCACGTCTCATTTCAAAGTGGAGGTTTTACATGCATGTGACAGAGTCGCCAAACTGGATTTTGTGAGGAAATTTTAAATTTTGACTTATGCCAAGCATTATGGTGAAATATAAGATCGAGTGTTTTCCCGGCGAATAGTATGAAGAAAAGTTTCTCGGGCTTGACACCGGTTAATAGGCTCCATTACTGCCAACGTTTCAAAGAGCGACTCGCTCTTCATCATCAGGGCTTCTGAGTGCTTCTGAGTGCCGTATTTTATTATTGCGCTTATATATATATCTTTCGCCCGGGTCAGGTGTCTCCTGATTGGCCGAGACGTCGGTTTGAATTTAACGGGCCCCATTGTTGGCCTCCTTGAACATTCGCCGCCGGGCCGCCCTTCCTCATCTCTCGGATGCAATTTATAACTGGCCTCCAGGTGTTACTGAGGTTGAAACCAGTGTCTCTATTTAAGTTATTGTTTTCCAGACGGATCTCGATGGCCTCCTTAGTGAGTCTATCCCAATAGAAATGATGAAGAGCGAGTCGCTCTTTGAAACGTTGGCAGTAATGGAGCCTATTAACCGGTGTCAAGCCCGAGAAACTTTTCTTCACATTATGGTGAAAGTTTGCTTAACCACTTGATACCATTGCATAATTCTCCTCACTATCGAGTTCCTGTCCATCCTACCCGAGTATGTTCGGTTACGCCGTCCTTCAGCCCAGTGCTTCATCCTTTAGAGCCTCCTTATCTTAAGCCGCGTTTACACTATGTAGCAAAACCTGCTATATAGCAAATTTGTATAACATATAGAAAGTTTATTTAACATTTGCTAAAAGCAGAAAAAGTCACTTCTGAAAAGTACTATATAACATTGCTATATGTAGCAGATTCTGCTATATATAGCATAAGTTGTGCTATCCATTGGGAGTCGGTAAAGACCAGAAGAAATCTGTGCTATATCTAACTTCGCTATGTGTAGCAAAAGTTACATAACAATGTTATATAGCAAAAGTTATATAGCAGGTTCTGCTACAAGGTGTGAACGCGGCTTTAGTCATCCTTCCCTCCAAACTCCACCCCCTTAGTCAGAAACGATTTAAATATGCACTTGCTACTGCCAAGTTTTGTATTTTCCCCTAAATATGAAACTGGAGGAGGTATACCTAATAATCGATGTGCATTTACCAAGTTTACTTGATTTTACTCTTTGACTGGTTGTGTTTTTGGAGATACAGCATTTGATAATCATTATGTGCCTAAATATTCATATTATTTGCTGCGAATATTATTATGCTTTACAGTACGAGCGTGGTGGCTAAGTGGACAGAGCGCTTGGCTACTGATCGAAGGGTCAAATCCGGGTGAAGCCTTTGGACGCCCCCGAACGAGAAATCCTCGGAGTGCGAGGTGGCCCAGGGAAAGGAACAGGCCCCCCTACCCTGAATGTGCGAAATTCACACGCATAGCCCGGGGTGAGCTCTACCCTCACCTATCCAAACAAGGGCGTCGGAACTATTTTCGTTGGTAGGGGCCAACCTTGAAAACCGCTCGGCTCTTAAGAAAAGGGACCGGCTCCTATGAAAAGGTCCTGCATTTTTTTGCGGATAGGAGGGGGTAGAGACTAGAATTCCGCTAAAAGTGCATATGAAGGAGGTAGAATATGCGTCCGAAGGGAAAAGGCAAGCTGGAAACAAGTGAAATTTAATTTTTATTAATGAAGACTCATTTCTTAAGGCAAATTCCGGGGGGGGGGGGGGGGGGGCCGAATGCTCCCCCCCTTCCCACGCCGCTGGATCCAAACCAACCCTCAGGTTGAATCACTTAGCGAGTGAGTGACAGTATTGGGGAACGATACAGCTTATACCGCTTTGCATCGAAATTCTTGTGCCTGCGAAACGCTGAGAATGATTCTAATTAGCTTTCTCTTCCTCGCGCTAATTACTGAATATATTGATGACGCCTTCCCTTACAGAGATTGGAAATTGAAAAAATTATCCCCAATGCGTTATAATCACGCTATAACGCAAAGATATTGGCATTCTGTCAATGCATTTCGCTTCTTCATGTAGGCTATTTTCACATACTCTGGCATTACCGGTACCTGTAGACAGTTTGATTTTGGGCGTATTAGAAGAGAAATGTGTCCCGAAAATGGAATACGTCATCTGCCTTTGAGGATGTACCTTAGGCGGAAACAGCGGCGTCGGAAGTGAGAGGCAGGAGGGGCCGAATCCCTCCCCCCCCCCCCCCCCCCCCCCCCCCAAGAATTTTCCCCGGGCGCTTGAGAAATGAGTAGTCTTCATTATAAAAATTTACATTTCACTCCATTCCAGCTTGCTTTTTCCCCTCGGACACATATTCTCACACCTTCATTACCTCTTTCAGAGAAAATCTAATCTCTACCCCCTCCTATCCTCAAAAAAATCGGGCATTTTTCTTAGGCGTTGTCGGGCCTTTTTCTTAGGAGCCGGGCCCTTTTCAATGTGGGCCCCCCCTAGCGAAAATAATTCCGAGGCCCCAGGGCGGAAATATATAGGAGACGAAAATAACAACAATGGGTGCATCCACATAAAAGTCGATTAACTTCTCTCCATGCCTTTGGCATTTCCGGCTTGCCTTTCAAAAAATTCGCTTGTCCCTACTTTCTGCTAATTCAATCTGTAATCAGGCTATGTTTAAAATTACCTACTCATCTTCAGGTATGAGCTAAACCACAAATTGAAGGAAGTTGTGTACTGCAAGCTATAAGAACTAAGAGACGGCAGCATAAAAAAAGGCAGCCGTCGCGACGGCTCCGACCGACGCGTCGGTTACGCTGCCATAATTCGTTAACGGACCACATGTGCAGGCCTCCATTTGGTTACATAGCATCCGGCAACGGTTTGCTGGTGGGTGTGAAAACAGCCTAAAGCATGCATTACGCCATTATAGAGAAATAGAAAAACCCGGATCTGAAAGTATCCAGTAACATTGTATTCAGCATGAATATACATATATATTATACAAATTCATGGTATTCAGTCTGATCACGGCGCCGCCGGGTCGGCCGCTGACGAGAATGCCATGAGCGCCTAAGCGTAGCTGTTACCTCATGACTCAATGGGGTTGTTTACCATATTATTTTATTGCCGTATCTGATAGAGTCTGTAAAATAAAACGACCCACATTTTTCCATTTTTTGATCCGTCAATTATTTCTCGAGCTATAAGCGGCGAAAAACTAATGTTTTTACCCTTTCGGAAAAGGTGTGGTGCAACCTATGACGTTTATTGCCTTCGTCCAATCAGAACTGAGCTCGCGAAGCTACTTCGCCTCATCGCAATGGGGGGACACAGCTGACTCTGCCAATGGGAGCAGTTGCGACAGCATCTGTGCGAGCAGATTTTCCGAGAACCCCCTCCACTCCCTTCCCCTCCTCGGAAAGCAGTCAAAGACGGGAGGAAAATGACGTCAATGTTATCAAAGCAGATTTTTCGGTGGGCGTCACCTTTTCCTTATTTTTATTTTTGATATATGAGTGAATGGTTGGGGTTAGAAGATTAATTTTTTCACTAAAATTCTTTTTTCGTTTCTGGCTAACTACAAAATTTCGTGTACAAAATTGTGATTTGAGCTCCGAGTTAACGCCCCCATTATTATTAGCACTCTTCTACCGGGGAAGGTAGGTCTAAATGTACATATAATTCTTATCACAACCTTACATTTAACACCGTGGGCCTTTTCAGCCCTTCTTTTGTCACCCTCTTTTTCGTTATGCGAACAGTTTTTAAGTACAAAATCCTCCGGCCAAGCTTATTCCAAAGATATTCTACAAACTAACCCAAAAAATCTCTCCCTTCTCTTCCTAGGTTCTTCAGAAGTTCAGCTTGGATGTTATTTAACCTCAACGCTTTACCCGCCTTCATTTCTCACAATGCCTTCTCTATCTCATTATCCAGTATTCATAGTCCCAGCTCATCCTGATCTATGGCCTTTTCCTATGCTATATCTAATCTCAGGGTGGCTACTGATAACCAATTTTCAAATTCCCTTCTAAACCATAAATATTAACATTTTTATCCCATATTAAGTCTGAAATTACCAATGCAATATTGTGATAATAATGCTAGTTAGATGCCCAGGGCTAAGGAAAAATAAAAATAAAGCCACATGGTTTAATATGATACCCAGGGAGCCTTATATCAAGCCCATTTCACATGGTACTTGATCCAGTGCAAGATCAAGGATAGGTACTCACTAGTATTCTAGCTTTCCAGTATCGTGTGGATAGAAACAGTTAGAACCAAGCATGCTAGCTAGCATACTCGCTGAGCTACTGGTTTTCATACTTGATGCGATACTAGATTTCTAGTAGCTCTGAGTAGCTGCCAGGAGCCAACGACCAATCAAGTCACGTAACAGACGCTGTGCGAACTTCTCTTCTTTTAATTAGTGTGGAATCATATGGATTAACAATAGCAAGCACAAGGTCAATGATCATGTGAAACCTCACAGGATGGTTCCAATCATGCTAGATTCTATCCTCAATAGCGGTTAGTATAATAGGTCTTGTGCTGGATCAAGTATTGTGTGAAACGAGCTGAAAATACATTTTCATATCAGCTGAATGGTTTTCAACATGCTTGGTCTCTTACTGATCTCTAAAAATCACATGTAGTTACACATTAGGTTTGGAGTGAACTCAACTGCTGAAGGTATACCACGTCATGTAGCTTAATATTGATGAGTAAACAAATACCATTTGACCTTGGATTGCAAGGTCAGCATTCTACTATTCTAATTCCGTCATTTATGATATCGAAGTATATTACATTTTCTCTAATGTTTTCAACTGTTCTCCTCTCATCACATTCTATTTTGCCCTATTTAGTCTATATTTTGTATAGCTCTAAAAAATAGTAAGGGAAAGTAACTCATGTATCGTTGAGAAGCAAATTACTTCCAAGAAATGGATTGATACAAATACATAAATCTTTCATGTAGTAAGAAAATGAAGAAATGCATAATGCTAAAATTTTAACTAATAGTTATACTTCCTGATTTAATCTGGAATGCGTAGGAGGGAACTATTTCAAGAAACCCACAGTTACAACCTTGAAATGATGGATACACAAACATAAAAATAATGGTCGAAGACCTATAGACTATAAGATTCATGCAAAGTAGGTAGGTATCTGAGGGAAAAAAAAGATGGTAGTAGGAGTGAGTTTTTTTATCAGACCTAAAAATCAACAAAATCATTGAGGTCAACACTAAAAATTAGTATCGGAGCATCTAATTCCAGCATTATTTTCCGAAGTCTTCTGCCATCAATTAAATTTCACTTACGCCATGATTTAGATGACATTTCTATCAATCTTCCTCGGGGAAATTGAGGTGTGCATCTGAGTTTATGCATTGCTGATAATTTAAGCAACTCTTATGAGTATTTTTCCCGAGACTAAATTTTGACAAAAGTATGAAATACTTTCAAGGATACAAAATATGATAATTATCTTGTATATAGAACAAAATATCATTTTTGGGCATATTATCCTGAGCTTAAACTCCTTTAAATCAGCATAAGCCAAGCCTCTAATCTAACTTATGAACCAATATTTCAGGAAAAAATACTTTCACTCACCTATAAGAAACTTGAGTATTAAACATGGGCAAAATCAACATTCTCTTGTATTATTAGGTAGATAAATATTACCCACTAAAAATGCAATATTTTAAGAGCGATCTAATGATTTTGACAGATAAATAAATATTTGAAAGAAGAGATATAAACAGAAGTGGCTTAAGAGATAAGATACTTTTAAATAATAGTTGACTGATAAATGTTATTTAATCATTACTATGTTCTCAATATATGTTTGATAGCCTGGAGACACAAGAATTTCAAAGTGTCATTACTTAAATTATTATGTTTCTTAAGGATTCAAAAGACTTCCGGCAGCATCGCTGATCCAAGGGCACTTAGAAATGGCTTCACTTTCTGCAGACAATCCAATTTTTACACAGTGATTCTACCAGGACTGTCAACCAGTAGGTAAAAGACCTTGGCTTCAGTGAGAACAATTAATATGTAGAGGCAATTTTTTTGGGCTCATCAAAAAAGAATTTTAGAAAATGTTTAAGCGTGAATATCTTTTTATAGCTTTTACTCAAACCTATATAATTAACAGTAATCTTAGCAGTTTATACAGAAATTCCCAACTAAAAAGTTAGTAATTACTCCAAATATGTAGCACCAGCATCCCTTGTCAGGCCATGATTTGTGTCTATCAGAGCAGGAAAACCTAAAACCTCTAAAAAGGCCATGAAGTGTTTGGCAATTTTTTAAGTGTAAAAATAAAAATTATATGAGATGATCATTAAAAAAAACACAAAAGAGCTTTGCACAAAATTACAGTGCATTTTAATGACCATAAAAAGTAATAAATTTGTAATGAACTGCCATATTATGATGTAACATGTCCCTCTTGAACGTGACATCACAAATCTTGCTAAATGCACAAATTATGCCTTTAAAAGATCGATTCAGTAAAACTATGAAAAATTATGGTTGACCTTGTTGATTGGGAAAAGAAAAAGAAAGTGAATATGACTAGCGTTAACTACATTTTGAACACAGTAGTTAAGCAGCCATATAAAAATTGTAGTTTTCATTCTGTGGGAGCTACCAACAGGCAAGGTCATTATGAAAAATTAGGAGCAGCAGTCATTTACACCTGTTGCTATTGGTGGTCAATTGCATAGAGGGTTTCCCTTGGGAATGGAGAAAAATGTATCACTAGCCTAACCTTAACTGAAGGCGCCAAGGGATTCATGAGGTAATGAGCTCCCTGATGGACAGACTACCGAACTGGAGGTCCTTCTGAATGGTATTTGAATTGGAATATTTATTTATAGTATTGGAATGGTAAACCACAGAAAAATCTTAACCATTGACAGGATTTGAACCTGATGGGAAGACAGTACTCTTTCCACTTATCCAACCTGATCATCAACTCAACCTCGAGGATAATTTTAACTACACAAATACACAACAAACTCTCCCATGCATACATATTAAAAAAAAAAGGCTAGGGTTAATGTAATCTGTAATTTATACTTAAAGGTTAACATATTTCCCATGGTAAAAATTTTATATCAATTTATTTGAAGAATTAAATTGGTGTATATATAGCAACAATGGATTTGACCCTTCACATACTGCTCCCTTTTAACCAATCAAAGTATAGGTGCTTTATCCAGCAGCTAAAAATTCCTTAAGAACTAAAATTAACTCTGTATTGAATATACTGCAAGCTGCTCAGAGGGTGTGGCAAAATTTAATCTTGCATCAAAAGCTTGAATTATACTTCAGCAAATGACTCGAGACCTCATGCTTCTTTTCCTAGGGTTGACTAAAATTTTTCTTTTAAACTCAGCAATCTCAGACTTTTCCCACAGTAAATTTGTTTCATCATAGACAGTTACTATGGTTATAAGACAACTAGTGCATTAACAGTAAAATGTTCACCATATATAAATGTAAAATCCCGCACTCAAAAGCCCTGACGATGAAGAGCGAGTCGCTCTTTGAAACGTTGGCAGTAATGGAGCCTATTAACCGGTGGAAAGCCTGAGAAACATTCCTTCACAATAAAATGTTCACCATATATTAATTGGTGTATAGATATATAGCAACAGTAGGTACCTATCTATCAGAGCAGGTAAATTTAATAAATAAATAAAAACCATATTTCCACAGGTAGATGCTGACGTCCAAAACAATTGATTAAATATTGTGTCTTCCACCCGTACCTTAAAACTATGAATTTCATCAAGCTATGTAGATACTAAATTTATTCCTTTATCAATGAACTCTCCTGCAACAGGCATTTAAGATTAATGCACTCTACTAAAATTTACCAACAGTAAAGAGCCAATGAATGAATCATCAGTTTAGCCTTTTCTGACTTCACTGCTATGCTATTGAAGCAAGAAGACTCCACCTCTCCTTGGAAAAATACTGATTTCATTCACATTGTAATTTATTAAGTGCAAAGTTTCCAAATGTTGAAGGAATTAAAAGAAGAACCTTATAGTCTCATGTTACAAATGCCTTTATTCTTGAAAAATTACAAAAATAACTCACTACTTAGTATTCTATACACCTACATGGCCAAACAAACAAAGTCACTTGGAAGTGAATATCAAAATATTCTAAAAAATCTAATTTCACTGCACTGAGGGATGCAGACATAATAATGCATATTCCTTATTCTTTAATATTAAAACTAGATGTGACAAGAACAAACATTGAGCAAAACATATTATTTCATAAAATAGGAACACTTAAACAAGCCATATTAAGGTGACTGAGTAACAAATAAAAAAATAGACCTTATAACGTACAGGTACATAATATGTCTTACAATTTCAGCAATTGTATAAATAAATCAGGATCTATTAAAGCTTTTTGCTACAAAACATAAGAAAATACATTTGGTCCCATTAGTTACTTTAAAAAATATTTGATAGCAGAAATGTTAACTCATTAATGCTTCTTTCATTCTTTACAATGCTGAAATATTATATCACGAGAAAATAATTAACGCGATGGCCAGTTCCTCAGTTTTTGTGTCTCAGCAAGTAGCTCCTCAATAAAACTAAAACTTCTACTTTGAAGTCATACTGTTCTCTAACACTTAAAGAACACATATCATTGAGAAGAGACTCTAAAAATAGCTTATTGGCATTGAGGACAGTTCCAGCTCCATCACCTTCTCCACGAACAATTGAACACATTTCAGGTGGATTGGTTCTGTTACTCTCGTCAACGACAACAGGGGAACTGTTTGGAGCTGAAGGTTTAGCACTATGCATGGACAACGAGCCTACAATAGAAGTAAGCATATCTTTCATTGCACTTATATCTACAGCAGCCCTTTCCTGTTCACGATCTGGGGCTGATAATGCAGTTACATTGTTTGATCTCTGCTCTTCAACACCAGAGGCAGCTTCTGTGGTTTCTTCCACATTATCGTCAGCTCTACAACAACAAAAAAAAACAATTAACTATCTCAAGAGGACAATGTCGTTAGTGCATAGACAGCACATACACGATACGTTGAAAAAATGAGGCTTACCCATTTTTGAGAAGGTCTGGGTCAATGAAAGTCATGGATTCATACCAGGGCCACATTTCTCCATTATCAACGGCACTTCCTGCTTCTTTCAGTTTCTGATATTTCATACACAGGCCAGTCCATTTTCGGCGACAGTTCCTGGCTGGTAAGAAATGGATCACTTTTTAAATGTCACCGCAACATAATCGCAACTACGTATCGTAGTCGTTTTCGTTATTAAGTGCCTTAACAGCCATGGTTATAACTTCATGTCATAGGGGGCACCGAGAAATATAACTTATGAAAATGCTTACGAAAAACAACATATCTACGCTAGAAGTGGTATTCTATCAGACGGCATTGGAAGCACGTTATGCATTTTTTTATAAATAAACCAATTCAAATATAAACATGCCATCGGCAACTACCCAATGCGGAGAAAAACTCACCGGTGATGTTGATTCTTCCGCCAATAACTTCCCACAGCCTTTGTTTCTCATCTTTGTTCATGTAGTTTTCCTCAGATGCATCATATAGAGCCGGGTGTCCTTTGACGAAAGAAATCAAGCTACCTATTTTAACGTCGTTCCACTCCAGAACCATTTCTTGAAGTAAATTTGCCGGTCAAACGTAGAAAGAGTTAGACAAAATAGGATCTTAGGTGAGCAACGAACGTGTTCTTGAACTTCTTGAACACCGAAACAAATGAACATGTGAGAAACTTGTTGCTGGTAGGGAAACCGGGAAACCACATTAGAATTTCTCATACTTGACTATTTTCATTTAGCATTTACAGTTTAACAATTACAATGACTAATTTGAATTAAAATAATTTATTTTTCCAAAATAATAATTTAATCTATAGTCAAACAAATCTAACCTAATCTTAGATTTTAGAAATATATTGACAAATACGAGAGCGGAATTTCTCATACGTTCAAAGCGCGCTGCATTCAAATATGAATATAGAAGTAATTTTATTTTACTGTTGATATGAGCGTTGAAAATATTTTATTATAATGTGCTGCACAACAATTGAATTTATATTTTAGCAATTTTATTCCCCACTCATTATTAATACAAGGATGCATAAAACTAATATTTTTTGCTCAGTATATTTAATTTATCCGTACAAATATTTACGTGCATGTTATTTGTATAAGGAAAAGAATATTTTAGGTGCAAGGGAATTTATTGCACGAAGAACCGTTGAAAATAATACTCTCAGATAAGATAAAATACATGATACATCTATTAATATACGCTTTTAGGAAATGATTAATTATTTATAGTATATTTCTTTTTGACAAACTTTGGTATGATGTATTTTTGAAAATAATTACAGAAATCCAACATTTAGCATACATTTAATGAATTTAATATAACAAAATGGCCTTCGTATCACGCCAGATTTGATGAGATGAATAAGATTAGAGAGAAAGACTGTCATTCCAGTGGATTCACAATGTTATCTTTTTACGTGCAGTATAAGAGAGCATAAAAGGCAACATGGCAAAGGGGTTAGGCGAAGTATTGATAGAGAAATATGTAGAGCATGAAGCATATTGCAGCGTAATCAAGTCAAGGATGCTAAGGAAATGTATATTAATATAATTTAAGACATTAAAGAAATCAATTTCTTATGCGGAATCACTTCATTACTATTTATATACTAACCAATTAGTTGCACGTGAGTCTTATATCTAACATGTCTCCATGTAGTAGTACAACTGTAGTTTGTTACACATAAGAAGCGCATACATGGCGATTTTTCATCCCATGCCACACACCCTCGCAGTGGCTCGTAGACTATTACGAGACGTAGATTTGTAAAATCCCTTTATTTAATGTTATATGCATTCGAATCCATATATTTGGATACGGGAATTCCCCTTTTAGGTTCCTTGCTCTGTTCTAAAAGCGAAAAAGATCTTCACGCAGTTTCCTACTGTGATATTAAAGTAGAATTTTTTCGCTGAGAAGCCGTGAGTCGAACAATGCACGGTGTCGATCTGTATGTAGGCACGGAATAAATGGGAGTCAAAGTCATAGAAATGCTTTCGCACTTCTTTTTTGCGTGAATGATTTCGGAGGATTTTCCATGATCAAACCTGTTTGCGTATGTTTCCGTCTAAAACGTCTGTCTACAGCTTTCCAACCATAGCTTGGGAGAAACCCGGCCATCCCATGATGCCAAGGAAACGACTTTTGCTGCCGCGGCGCACCAGATAATCGGATTCCCAACAGTAATTCGATCACCACACCACATCCCCCTGTCGCGTTGGCATGGTGACAGCTGCCGAAGCTACATTCGGATCTCGTGTCTTCTGCTTCGGAGAGCGAGATTTCGGTCCTTGAATTTCCAGTACATAGGTCTTTCGAAATCGAATACTGTTTTAGTGATGGAATCATGTCAGTTTTCTCATATCAACATTAATTTATCATCCCTATCTCAAATTTGGAGCATTAATACCAGGTTTAAAAAATAACGAATGAAGATTAGTATCCACAAAGCCGTAACCATTAGGGGGCAAAGGAATAGAAAAAGGGAAGAGAGGGGGAAGGAAGGAGTATATACAAAGTAAGGGAGCTCTCAGTCACATGTACAAAATGAAGCATATGGAGAAACCACAGAGATTACGTAAGCTCTATGGGAGAAACATAAGTGGCGGTAATGCCACCTTTACACTATGTAGCAAAACCTGCTATATAGTAAATTAGTATAACATATAGCAAGTTTATAAAACATTTGCTAAAAGTAGAAAAAGTCATTTCTGAAAAGAGCTACATAAAATTGCTATATGTAGCAGATTCTGCTCTATATAGCATAAGTTGTGCTATCAATTGGGAGTCGGTAAAGATAAAAAAAAATCCGTGCTATATCTAACTTCGCTATACGTAGCAAAAGTCACATAACAATATTATATTGCAAAAGTTACATAACAATGTTGTATAGAAAAAGTTATGTAGCAGGTTTTGCTACATAGTGTAAACGCGGCTTAAATGACACATTCGCACACTCACTCGCATGTTACAAACAACCGCCACACTCAAAATTAAGGGAATCAAGGTAAAAATAAAAACGAACAATGACTCACATAATCACTCACTCACTCAGGTTTGTATACAAAACACAGTCACCTTCGTGAGTTCAACATTCCTTACTTTGTATATAATCATTCCTTCCCCCTCTCCCCCCCTTTTTTTATTCCTTTGCCCCCTAATAGTTACGGCTTTGTGGATACTAATCTTCATTTGTTATTTATTACAGCCGTAGATACGTTATTTTCATTCTTCTAGGTTTAACAAAGGTTAACCAAGGCAACATTAGGTGATACCCATAGTCGCTGAAAGACTAATGAGGAAAACTCATGACGAGGATACATGACGATGATACCGCAGGGAGTGCGTGAAATAGCCATTAAAATAAAGTAGTGGACAGTACTAATCCTCTGTTTTATCAGAATTAAAATTACGCATAATCACGTAGACGCTAACGTCACCATAAAGTGCAAGTAGATTTCATGTCTATCCCCTGGAACGTGGTAGCAAGGGTACTTAGCCGAGGTGGTGAGGTACGGCTATCACCATTAGATATTAAATATTTTTACAGGAATTGCTTATTGGTTAACTTTTTGAGTTGTGTCTTTAAGTAGCTCACTTGGAGATATTTGTGAATTCCCACCAATTTAATAACGAGGAAATTGCTATCACTATTGATGAATACGCTATCAAAGTCTAGGTAAAAAGTCCCCCCTCCCAATTCTAAAAGTAACTATGTCACAATGGGGTCGTTTACCATGTTTTTTTTATTGCCGAACATGATAGAGTTTGTAAAATAAAAAGACCCGTATTTTTCCGTTTTTTGATCCGTAAATTATTTCTCGAGTTATAAGCGGCGAAAAACTGATGTTTTTAGCCCTTTCGGAAAAGTGGGCGTGGTGCAACCTCTGACGTCATTGACTTCGTCCAATCACAACTGATCCCGCGAAGCTACTTCGGCTTATCGCAAAGGGGGGGGGGGCACAGCTGACTCCGCCAATAGGAACGATTACGACAGGAACTGTGCGAGCAGGCCTTCCGAGAACCCCCCTCCACTCCCTTCCCTTCCCCTAAAAGCAGTCGAGGACGTGAGGAAAATGACGTCAATGATATCATAGCAGCTTTTTCGGCGGGCATAATCTTGTACTTATTTTGATTTTTGAGATATTAGTGAATGGTTGTGGTTTGAAGATTAATTTTTTCACTAAAATTCGTTTTTCGTTTCCATCTAAAAATTTCGTGTACAAAATTGAGATTTCGGTTCCGAGCAAAAGCCTGTTAGTATCATAGACATCGCAAGCTTCTTCAATGCATTGACGGAAAAATTATTGATAAATTTCGTTTTCGCCTATAAGTATTTCACATAAAATTACTGAGTTATTGGCGACAAAAATTAATTTGGGATGAAAAAAAAATTGCCTTTGGAAACATTTCTAACACCCCGAGAATCGAACTTCGGACGGAAGCGCACATTCTTGCCGAGTATAATCGCAGACAAAGATCTAACAGTAGTGGCTAATCGCCCTTTGCGATAATTTATGGGATCTATCCCCTCGGAAAGTGGCTACATTGCAGTACAATGGGGTCGTTTACCATATATTTTTATTGCCGAATCTGATAGAGTTTGTAAAATAAAAAAAACCCGTATTTTTCCAGTTTTTGATCCGTCAATTATTTATCGAGTTTTAATCGGAGAAAAACTGATGTTTTTAACCCTTTCGGAAAAGTGGGCGTGGTGCAACCTCTGACGTCATTGACTTCGTCCAATCACAACTTAGCCTGCGAAGCTACTTTGCCTTATCGCAATGGGGGGGACACAGCTGACTCTGCCAATAGGAGAAGTTGCGTCATCATCTGTGCGAGCAGACCTTCTTGCGAGCAGGACAAGAGGAAAATGACGTCATTGTTATCACAGCAGCTTTTTCGGTGGGCGTCACCTTTTGCTTATTTTAATTTTTGGTTTATGAGTGAATGGTAGTGGTTAGAAGATTAATTGTTTCACTAATATTCTTTTTTTGTTTCCATCTAACCATTTCGTGTATAAAATTGCCATTTCGGTTCCGAGTAAACGCCCCCATTCCCCCATGTGTGTGGCAACTTACCGGTTGCACCGTAATCAAAGGCGAATCTTACTGATAGATAACCCTATAAATTACCTTTGGGAATTGGGGTTCTGGGTAGTTTCGTGGTCTGTTCATTGTCCCGGAAAGCCCAAAGGAAAGTCGTTCAATTCCCGGTCCAGAAAACATTTTTCCCTCTGGCAATTTTCAACACGGAACCTTTTCGGCCAGCTAATTACTCTTATCACAATCCCCAGTGTTTGAGATGAAGTATTGGGTGATGGGGAAGACCACATTCAATTTCGGAGTCGTATCAGCGTTCACTGGAATGAATGGACCACTCCCAGTTTCCATCCTCTGTCGAGAGACTTTCGCCAACTTTCTCTTCACTTTGGCATTATATTCTTCCAGGATTTCCTAAGTTGTTTCCAATTCCTCTTTTGAAGTCATTTTTATGCTAGAACAGAAACCACAACCGACCAGCAACTTCGGTGAAAACACGAAAAACAGTTCTTCTTTCGAAGTGAAATAAGAAGACCTGCGTTTTATACTCACAAGGGAGCAGAATGTTATATATATTTTTGAGCCGTACGTTTTACACCCTGAGTGCCATTGAAATATTTCTCAACTTCCTTCCGCGCATTGGCTTTTGCCATAGAACTTACAGCCTCACTGCTTTCTGCTTTTTCTGCTTTCCGGCACATTGCTAGGATTTACAATTACACTCAATTAGAAGCCTTTCCTTATACTCTATCATTATCGTGAAGGCCCACATGTTGCAATGGGGATAGAAGCGTTATTCCGGTGTACTTTTATCACCATAGCTTTTTTTCACCTTTACCTTGTTCACCTTCTGTTACCGAAAATTAAAGTAACGAAAACGATGCCACTTACACCTACACCATTTTCTGTGTCATAATTAATCAACGCGGTTTTTCGCGCGAAGAAAAATTGTATTGCATACCGAAAGCCCACTAGATTGCCCACAACCCTACACAGTGTAGGGCGCCTTTCCGCATCCGGACCTTAGAGTATGGCAGCCAATCTTCCCGGATTCAGTGGGACTGTCACGGAGTTCGGTAATTTTTCCCTCTTGGCGTTGTGTCCTAGAAAACCTCCCGAATTCACAAAATGCGTCAGTTTTCCCCTTGTTTGCATCACCAATTGCACTTAGGCATACTTTTACGCTAGTGAATAAACATATTTTACCAAAATTCGAGTGATAATATCATCACTATCGGTCAACAATCCTAGAATTGGTTTGTCGCAGCCCTCCACTCGATTCTTCTATCGGCCAACATCTTCATACTAACGTAATTCCTCTCTTTTACGTCCATTACGAACTGTTCTATGTAACTATTACGAGGTCTGCCTTTTCCATTCTTCCCGTTCAATTTTCCCTCTACGATTGCCTTCATCAGACCATCTCGTCTTAAGATATGGCCGATTAAGTTGTCCCGTCTTCTTTTTGGAGTTTTAGCAGACTTCTCTTTTATCCCACTCTTTTAACACTTCTTCGTTGCTTACTCGGTCGATCCATTTAATCTTTATCATTCTTCTGTAGCACCACATTTCGGATGCTTTCACCTTTTTCTTCTCCGCTGGTGTCATCGTCCATGCCTCACTGCCGTAAATAAACATTCTCCAGATGTACGTCCTGATAAATTGTTTCCTTACTTCTACGCTTTTATTTCCAGCTATAAGAAGATTATTCTTTTGATATAATGCTCTTTTTGCTTGGGCTATTCTACTGACTATTTCTTTCTTGCTTCGTCCATCGTTGGTTACTCGTCTTCCCAGGTTACAAAACTCGGTCACCTCTTCCAGTTTTTGTTTTCCCATTTTAACGTTAGTTTTGGCCGCTTCTCTCTTGCTTCGCACCAAGTCTTCTTTTTATTGATCTTCAGGTGATATGTGGCCATTATCCTTTCCATAGTTAGTGATATATCAATAAAGTTATTACGTGAACATATACCCATATACGTGCTTCTGAATACCCTAAGAAGAACAACTTGATAGGCCGCATCATGAGACATGATGGCCTGATGAAAACAATCGTCAAGGGACAATTGGAAGGGAAGAATGACAAAGGAAAGCCTCGTGCAAGATATATGGAACAAACGATAAAGGATGTGAAAGAGAAGAATTACGTAAAAATGAAGAGATTAGCCGATGTGCACGCAGAGGAGAGCTGCGTCAATCCAATATGAGGATTGATGACTAATGATGATGATGATGTGCACAAATACTTTAAGTAAATTTTGTTCTGATAGAAAATTACATATACTATCGCTCTTAATCGAAAAGAGGACAAATAAGGTCATCGGACGGTAATATTTTACAAATTTTACTATCAATATCGTACCGCAGATTTTAACCTGAGGTAAACACAAATAATATTGTTTATTGACGTAAATTTTTTTGCTAACTTTTTAAAGGTATTAATACACATTAATTGTATTAGTATGCTACTATATAGCGTGTTGTAGTTGAATTCTTGTTTTTACCAGCTCTTTTACCTCATTTTGACTTCGGAATAAGGCTGACGTGTTGTTGCCACGTTTAATTCACAAAGTGAGAATATATGCTCATTCCTGCTATTACGATTTCTAAAATAGGTTAAACATTTTCTTACTCAGTTTTAAACTATTCCCTTACGAATAAAACTCTTTGTTTTGAATCTTATTAATATTGATATTTTTTAAAACTGTTTGGCAACAATGTCTCTGCTACAATTTGGAAGCATTGGTATTAATTACATCTTGCCAATAGCCAATGAGAGTATTTAAATTACATTAAAAATGTAAGAAGGACCTTGGTAAGGCATATTCCTAAATTAAGTGAGTAAATAGGCTCATAAACACGTCCCGCCACAAGTACCGTTGCCAATGTTAACAACATACTGTAGCGCCACTTTCACGTAACTAAGGGTTTTCTGCTATTTTTCAAGCAAACATTTATTAATATCAATTAAACAGGTGTGGTAAGGCCAGCGCTTTTTTATAATGCTACATTCAAAATAAAACTTCGCATCTTATATTAGTTTTTCGTCGAAAAGACATTTCCTGTTACATTATTAATCTGCAAATTTTACTGCAATAGCCATGCTCTTCCGTATCACCTTGCATAAAATAGCTGATTTTCTAAGTCTTTGTTCTTCAAATATATGATGAAGAGGCCTCATTATTTTATTGCCAGTCGATAGAAGAGCCAAAAAATGATGTGTCCTGAAATTTTCACGAACATGACATGTGAATACATCATAATTTGTAGGAACCTCCTTAATTTAATAATTTCCGTTGTTAGCAAAGAAAATTAAGTTTATATATTTGAAGTTGTGAGAAAATTTCATGCATAATAAAATTCAATGGTAATACTCCACACTAGCGTAATAATGGTCAACCCGGGTTTCGGCAACTCAGTGCCATTTTCACTGCCGTTGCCGAAACACGGGTCGACTATTATGAAATTAGTGTGGAGCATTACCATTGAGTTTTATTATGCATATTAAAAACTTCCACAAGGTTACGCCTGAAACGACTTCTTATATTAGAAAATTTCATATCAAGTCCATTATCAATACACGATGAACAGATTGCATACATATTCCCAATTTGCTCATTAGTATGATATAACGAGCCACAGACCTGGGATTCTTTCAGGCATAATTTTGTGCACGTTCGAAAATGCTGAATTAAAAAAAAATACCGCTTTGTTGGGCGTGGTATTTTGGGTGTGAGAGAACGGATGGAAATGATAGTAATCTCAAGCGTTTCCAGAAAACTGTTTTCCCTAGTCAACAAGAGTATGGAAAAGAAACCTCGTTGCGTGGGATGCAAGACGAGAGAACCCGCGTTACTAAGGTGATGTCAGGTGACGTCATGGTGCATTGTTGATGAGGGAATTTGGAAGCAGAAAGGTTTCTCAGTATTGACAAGCTTGGCGGTCTTTTTTTCGAGAACTCGTCGTGTGTTTAGTTGAATTCGAAATTCTGAGGAAGAGAAGGGACGTTTTGACAAGTTTGTCGTCTACTCGCAAAGTTTAAACTCTAACATCTTAGAAGGGGAGGTGGAAGATGAATGTGGACAATATTCGCCCCCTCATTCTAATCAATCATGCACATAAACCAAGTTTATCCATGCTTAGATGCTTCCTTTATGATTTAATGAACGAATGGCAGATTTCGGGCTTGGCAACTTTGGCATTTGTTAACGGTATTGATGAAAAGCAATTTTTGATTAATTTGAATCAAGGTTTTTCACCTCCGCAAGTTCAACGTTGTTCTTGGCCTCTGTTCTCCTACTAATGTTTCTGCTAACTACGTGATTTCTAATTCTGTATATATCTTATCTAGAAAGCCCGTATTATTGTGTTCCCAGGATTCTTCGTTCTATAATAACTTTGAATCCCATTCCCCGAGTCACCTGTTCCATCTTGCTTCTCTTCTGTATAATTTCCGACAGAAAATCTCGTTACATCCCTCCCCCCCTAAGATCCAGTATACATTCTTGTTCTTATTCTTCTGTGCCTATCACATTTTCTTCAGCAATCGGCGGCACCAATATCTAAAAAGTCTAATATTTTGGCATATTTTTCCTCAAGGGTTAATACCAGCAGGGCTATCAAACTTGTCACTAATCTTTCATTGTCATGCACTGCTACCTTCGTTGTTATTCATTCATTGTCAAGTACTCTCATGTTATTCATTTATTGTCAAGTTCTATAATGTTATTCATTCATCGTCAAGTACTCTCGTGTTATTCATTCATTGTCAAGTACTCTCATGTTATTCATTCATTGTCAAATACTCTCATGTAATTCATTCATCGCCAAATACTCTCATGTTATTCATTCATTGCTATATCAAGACAGAAGTTCCTATATAAAGAATCATGTCTTCCTATCATAAGTTCTTTTTTACTTGCAAATGTCTCTTCAGCTAGTGAGGTATCAGCGTAACGGCTTTAGTTCAATGCCCGCCATATTTTAAGTGACATTCTTAGTAACGCATAGCTTACCCCAATTAACTGTATGCCCACTTACTTTCCAGGTTTGCATAGGTTATATGAGGTTAAGATTTGGAACATTTCATTAATCTCGTTTTGACGTGAGTTTGCAAAGCCGTCTCGCAGCTGCGCCAGGGATTAACCTGAATCAATTACCATTAACCACTCATCTCCCAGTAGGAATTGAATGCCTCACTAATTAGAGAACAAGACTCTCTGGTATAAATTTGATGTAAAACGGGGATAAAAATACACCTCTGTGATTGTCGCCTGGGACTGTTGAGTAGTTTTCCCTATAAAGCAGGGGACGCGGCGGTAAAATCCCTTCCTATTACCATCCTGAACGATCCTCTTCCACGGAAACAGTCGGCTTTAAAGTAGAAGGGCCGTGGCGCGTCGGAAGGGGATGATGAAATACGTCATTATAATTAATGTTTCATGATAAAAGGGTATCTTATGTTAGAGTAGCGGCTGCAGATAACAGGTTTGGAGAGCAGCTCTTAGACTTCGGTAATACGACCAATAAAACTGTTCCTACCCAAATTAAAATCTTCTTCTACCCGGTAAGAGTCAAGGAAAGGAAAACTGCAATGGAGCGATTTAGTAACGCGCTCGTTTGAAATTATGATACCTTTTTGAGAGCGCCAGGAAATTAGCCTTGAGATATTTTTAAGAACGATTTTTATGTGACTGTCGTCAATTGTGGATAACCTCAGATGATTTTTAATTTTGGGCAGTAATTGCAATTTACATTTTCATCGAATTTTTGACTAATACGTTGAGGGCTGTAGTTGTTCTTTGCCCAGCTTATATCAGTCCGCGAGGAAAATAATAACTTTCATTTCAGAGCGAATTTACATGGCCTAGATTGATTCAAATTTTTGGGCAGCGGAATGGGGAATATGCATGATGCGACATTTTCTCACCAATTTAAATATATAAGACAAATTTTCCTACGCCCACCACAAAGATTATTAAATGATATTAAAATGTTCCCGAAAATCGACGAAAGTCACGTGACCTGAAACGCCTTCTCACGTCATTGCACGGTGTAGGTTCCCTATTGCTAAGGAGATAGACATTTATATTTAAAAGAAAACGAAGTGAATATATTATTTTGAGGTTTTTAGCCGTTTTTCGAAAGAAACGATGATTGAAAAAATACTTAAAAAAGCACATTCCGACAATGTCCTTTGGTTGACTCCCTTATGGCGGCGTTCTTGTTAAAAAACCAGCAATTGCATAGACGTAGTAGAAATTCTTGGGCACTGTACAGGCATTATATAATTAATGGACGATTTTCTCGTTACCATCCATACTACGTAAATAAAAAATCGAAATACAATCGTTTATTACAATAAACAAATGAGATAAATACATAAGTTATCACCAAGTATTCATTTAACAACTTACCTCCACGCATAAATAGATAAACAACGCCCTTAGTGATACCGTGCCGTGACGTCATGCGATGACGTCGTGTTTTTAACCTACCGAAAAAGTACAATTTTCAAAGAGTAATATCTTTGTAACGCAACTTAATTCTTCACCAAAATTTTCTCCAAGCACATTTTAGCTAATAAACTTCACATTCAAAGAGTTATAAAAAATAGTGCATGTTCCCCATTATCCAGCATTGTTTTAGGTTTGTTTAGTACTTTATGAGGTTACGTGGGAAAGTTGAAGAATAGTAATGGTAAATTTTGAATTTGGAGTGAAGCGTGTTTTTTGAATAATGCATACGAAATATTTCGTTGCCGTGAGATCATTAGCTATGGGTAAGATACTTTCAAAGGGTAGGTAAAATTACCTTGGAACAATTATCTCGGATACCCTACATTCATATTTTTTTTAAATCATAACATAACACCGCCACCCTTACCTAGGTTATTCCGTTCCAATGTAGCCTTAACCTTTCAATATTATTTGTTTCGTGGGCTTCTGGGGCTATTAATTAGGTCGATTGCTTGTCTCCCAAAGGAAAAACCATTAAAAATAATTTCCATTTTGCTTATCTTCTAACCTATACCAAATTCATTATTTTTCTTCGTCTATTTCTGTAACTCTTTCACTTTTCAGTTGCCCTGATTTGCATTTATTGCAAAAGAGGAAGAAAAGGCAACTTTTACTGATACCACTAGGTTTATTTAAAAACTCGCATTTTGACTCGACAAGGCATTTATCACCGTCAAATTCTTTTTTAAAAATCTCCACCTCTTCTAAAGCATTTAGCTTTCATATTCACATTGATTGCCATGCGAAAAAATTCACCTGGACCGGGAATCGAACCACGGACCTTTGACTTTCCGGGCCACTGTGCAGACCACTACGCTACCCAGGATCCCTAATTCGCATGGCGATTTTACCGAGGTTCAAGGTACTAAATGTAGAGCCCTCGCGGTCCATCAAGGATGGCAACTGAAGAGAGAAAGGGCTTCAAGGAAGCCACGACCAAAGGTGAACCCCGTCCAGCGCTGAAGACGCCCTTGGCGGTAAATGTAGGATACTTCAAGCCTGCCGCGTGAACGGCGGTGAAATTCACATTAATTGCCATGCCTATTGCCATCCTTGACGGACCGCGAGGGCTCTACATCTAGTACCTTAACCTCGGTAAAATTGCCATGCGAATTAGGGATCCTGGGTAGCGTAGTGGTCTGCACAGTGGCCCGGAAAGCCAAAGTTCCGTGGTGCGATACCCGAAAATGGAAATTAATTCACATGGAACTTAATGTGAATTTCACCGCCGTTCACAGGCTTGAAATATCATAGCGTGCCTATATTTAGCTTTCGTCTATCATTAGTGAAATTGAGAGGTGTCCTAGTAAAATCAATTTTATGTCCGTGGGTTAAAAGATGCTAGGCGAAGTTGCTTTCGTTAAAATTAAAAATTTTAAAAACCCTTGTGTGCTCCTTATGTCTCGTTACACAATTTCTGTACGTCTGTCCAACATACCGTCCACCACATTCACTGCATTCCATTAAGTATACACCACTTTTCTTCTGAGGGTCAATGGTGTGATGCTGTTGCGAGATGATGTGAAACCACATCTAAACCCAGGTAGAGGTTTTGAATAAATACAGTGGTATCAGTAAAAGTTGCCTTTTCTTCCTCTCATGATGGAATACCACCAAGTGAACCTTGAGAAAGTGATCGCTCTACATTAATTTCTTCAATTAAGGGTGTCAACATCCAAATATCATAAGCATATTATTTTAATACTATCAACTCTGCCATTACTGAGTTCGTATTCCTTATACCACCTACTTTCAGCACATTCATCCCTCTCATCTAACATCACTCTGGGGCAATCTATATTCAACGTAATGATGACATTCCACGCTACCCCCTCCTTTATCCGTATAACTCACTGTGGCATTCTGTAAGGAACCTACCTTAAATTATGTAAAGCCACCAATCAATCATATTCTTTTTGTCAACATGAAAACAGACGTTCTTTAAAAATATGGTTTTTATTTATCTAAAACATTGTTTTATCGCTAATTATTATGAGATTTTATATTTCATTTTGGACGAGGAATGAGTGTATCATGTATCTATCTTCCAGCGTAACGGAATGCTGGAATCTCCCCCTACCTTTCTGGTACACCGTAATAGTTGGCTAGACCCCTTATATTTTTGTTTCCTTTGTTGGTGTTACCCATAATACAAACCAACAAAACTTTATAGTCACGCCACTCGAACGAGACCACTAGCACTCCGCTACGACATCAACCAACTGAATGGTGCGCATTTTAAAAAAGCAAGTTATGTTGCCGCACCCTGTATTAAGGGCCCCTTTGCAATTCGTCTCTTCCTCTCCATACATCTCCTTTTTCCCATGCTCTTTAGCGTAAGCTTAGCTTTATTTTGCTCCATGTTCCCCTTTTAACCATTAATCTCTTCTCAACCATAACTTACTATCCCGATGAGCACAACAGCTTTCATTTTATTTAATTAGCAATAGGTATAATCGCTAATAAACAAATTTGTAACATCGGGGTATCTAGATGATATAGTTTACCAATAGAATACCACACGTGGAGAAGAAGGCTTATTATACAAATTTCGCTATCTGTTTAGTGTGGTGGCTAGTTGTTGACTTTTCTACCCAAGGGCATGGGTTCGTGTCTCGGTACTGGCAGAATTTTCTGTGCAATCCCGGCCCCTTATTGAGTACTGTTTGAGGGGTAATACCTCAAGTGCAGTGGTCTGTCCGTCGAATGGGAAGATGAACCGTGGACCCCTTGGCGCCTTTCATTAAAAGTTGGCCATTACTTTCTCCTCCCCTACACATGATAATCACCTACCGAAAATCTATTTTGATAGTGAAATCGGTAATTGATACCCTTGTAACAATGAGACCATCTACATCTACATCTACGCGATACCCTGCAAGCCACCGCGAGGGTGTGTGGCAGGGGTACCATAAACCAAATCTTATTATTAAAGTGGCATATATGTTGACGAATAACTGTATTATGCATCGTCATATCGTTTATCAGGTAAGCGGAATCGCTGTGGACACTACAGGTAAAGGAAGGAAGATCTTAAATCTTATTATTTTTGGAGATTAAGTATAGCTTAAATACTTAGGATAAACAGACATATCGCTGCCTGAAGAAGGAAAATTACTATTGAACTAGCATCGCTAAGTTTCAAAAATGTTGCTTATGAGGCGTTTTTTTTGGATCTTTTTCCACATGAAATGATCTTTGAAGACGACATTGTCGTTAGCATTTCTGTCTACTCCTTCGGGTGTGAAGAGTCAGGTGCGATTTATTTGGTTGCTTCCGCCTCAGCCCGGCGCTCTCCGATTTGCCAAATTTTGGTTTGTGAGCTCCCTGACTGGTTCAATGGAAAATAAGGTTCCGTGCGCAGCAGAGCGTGTAGTCATATTTTCTAAGGAAGTAATTTAATATCTTTCTGATTTCAAAAGCTTCCTCGATGAATCTTTGAAAGTATTGTCTTTTTGGTGGAGAAAATTTGGCATTTCCTGGAATCCTATCAAATTTTTTTAGAATTGAAAGAAACCATTTATATGGTTCATCCTGATGGAACTGTCTTCATCAGGATGATTCCAAGTGGAAAATGGAACCAAAAGAGTGATGAGTTTGTGCTGGAGAAAAGGAGAGCAATTAGCCATGCCACTGAAATTCTGAAATGTTTAGTGAAAGGATTATTTACATGTAATTGATATGATGAAAAAAAGAGGACTTCAATAAAAAGCATTAAGCTAAATTACCTTATGTAAAAAGAAGTTGATGAAAGTGACGTAGACACAACTCTCGCTCGCAGCAATGAACCTACAACAACTCTAAATATACAAAATGAAAACACAGTCACTCCACCTGGAAGTGTCTATCAATCTAGGAGTTTCGCCACCTAGTAAAACCGGTCTCACTTTAAGTAAGTGGTTTAGGGAGAATTTTATCCCGCATCGTAGACGCGAAACTTCTTTTAGTGCCTTTCGACATATTCACGAAAAGAACAATGCTGTTTCCGGCATCGCTTTTGGACGAACTTTCTTAGTATCATTGCAATGGCATCAATGAACATTCCACGGATACGTAATGAGACATTATGCTCTATAGGGATTTGAATTTTATTCCATGTTTGTTGAAATATCTCAAATCTTAAGCTCTCTCCATCGACAATGATTGTCTCTTTTCATCATGTCCAAGGTTGGTTGAAATGCTGCTGTATATGCTACTTCCTTCTTCAACTTTTCATACATTTTACCCTCTACCCGATTTTTGGAGGGAGTTTTCACCCCCCCCCCCTCGACTCAGACTCACCACATCCTTGCATTTATCCATATAAACATGATGGTAACGTTCCACTCACCATAGTATAAACAGCAATAGGATGTCTAGATAATTCCTTCCTCTTTTTATTAATAGTACCTTTTCATTATTTGGCTAAAATAATATAAGAATAAGGCGATAATAACTGTAAAGCTGCCATAAAAAATGGCAGATTTAAAATTAATATCGAAATACTGCCTATCCTCTTCGGGGTTAACTTGAGATTTGGATGTCAAGACAGTATTTACAACGCCGTACTCTCTGCATCTTATACCCCATTTTGCATCCCAGTCCGATGAGAATTTCTTCTGTTATATCAATTAACGATAACACTGAATTACACGCGGAACAAATAATCTGCATAGCCAAAAAATTTACTTCCACGATTCGAGATCCATCCATAGATGCACTCGAAGAGTTGATTTGAAAAATAATTTCAGCAGTATTCCGTCGCTTCATATTTTACAAACTATTAGCATTACCTTTAGACCTAAATTTGCCTTAAAACGAACTTATGAAGCCATTACTCTAGCCCTCAAATGGAATTAACGATTCAAAAAGGCAAATTGCTCTGCCCAAGAGAGCTCAGTTATAAAAATTATCGATACTGTAAAGTATTAAAGCAAGTTTTATTTGTAACTACTATACAAAATACCCTATTATAAAACTGAAGTTAAAAGCTTGAAAACTAATAGCAGAAGGCAACGAATCTCAATGAGGTAGCGCAGGCGAACGAGGGCCGGTGTGAAAAACTGGTTTCAATGCCAATATTTACACTTTCTTTACGGTGTTGTCCAGTTCATCGTCAGCAAATATATCTAAAATATTTGTTTTAAATAGGTTTCTATGAAAAGATAAAAGGGATTTTTAGGTCTGTTATTGCATTCCATAACCTATTTTATCATTATGAAATTTTATTGTTGCTACTGAAAAAGTGTTGAAGTACCTCTAACAAATGGCGTCAATATAAAAGATTTTCTTCTTGTCACCAAATTACTTCAGTTCGAAGAAAACTCATGTTTCGTATAGCCATGTTGAATAGTTGAAAATCGTTTTAAATAGGGATGGGTCGGTTCGGTTCTTCGGTTCTCGGTTCCACCGGTTCTTGAGCTTAGAACCGGAACCGGAACCGAGGCCGAAAATAATCGGTACCGAAATAATTGGCGCGAATACCAGTTTGAAACCTACTCCCACTCCGAAAGTGGAGGCTTCACATTAAAACCTGGTGAAATAGTGTACTTAGATGCTTCAAAGTCGCGAATTATTCTAATTCAGTCTCTGAAAATTATTATTGATTACCTTATCTTACCATTGAGCAATGCAAAGTAAGTGGAAAATTAAGAACCGGAACCGAGAATCGGAACCGAGAACCGAAGTTAAGAACCGAACCGGAACCGAAAAAAGTGGAACCGACCCATCCCTAGTTTTAAATTATTATTGACAACATTTTTAGCAACTTTATGATGTTCCGGTGTACTATATTCGTCTAATGAAAGTAGTACTTTGAAGCGTAGGTTCTACTTTAAGTATCAACGATGTTTTCATTTCGGAGACGACAATGGCAAAGGCCTTAGCGACGACGCACTGTGGTCTGAAATCGGAAATAGCCGGACAAAAGTCCAAAATTGCTTCTTTTGAGGTACACACTTGAAACTTGTCATAAACGCTCAGAATTGATCACTGATCATGGAACAATAAGCCATTTTTGGATGATCTCATCCGTTTTTGAGGTACAGAGGCCCAAACTTGGCCAAGTTTCCAAAAACACACCCGATCTTGTTTTTCTTCAAAAATATTTGCTTTTTATGGCACCGCGCAGCCTTTGACGGTATTTAACGGGTATTCCGAAGGGAATTTTCTTTTCCCTTCAAAAACGCATTTTAGCTGGCAGTTCTTATTTGGATTCGGTGGATGAGTGTTGTGCCTGTAGTGATTTAGTGATTTGCTAAAATCTGTTTATGTCTAGTGAATTGATTCGTCATTGAATATATATCATATACACGTACCTGGAATATACATACAGGTATATATCATTGAATTAGTTTCGCTGTTTATTTCCTGTGTTGGTCAGCGGTGTTTCTGGTTTACTCAATAGTCTTTCTTTTTCAAGGTTAGTATTTTGAATATAATTTTCAGTATCGCTATTTATTCTTAGCATTTCACTCCGACGCGTATAATGTTCCTTTTTATAATGCTTCAAGGCGTTTTTTCGCCGATCTGATATTATGGAAAATATAATCGTGAAAGGTATTCATCGTGCGACTTTCATTACATAATTTTATGTGTGGGATCCATACACAGATTTTTTCTGTTGTCCAGCTCTGAAATGACATCATATCAGATCACACGTTTGGAGCTACACAACAAGATAATTGAGATGAAAGGAAAATCATTGCACGATAAAAAAATATTCTTGCTGGATTTGTTATCTCGGACTTTGAATTTAGAGAATCATTTCGATGCCGTAGATAGTCTCCATGAATTTCTATGAAGGTTCTTGGTATATTACCAGAAAAAGTGGGAAGAATGTTTTCGAAAAAACGAGCAATTTTTAGCTCGCAATAATGCATGGCTCAAAGAGCCAATTATTTTCCCGGAAGCAGTCCGTGAGTACCTACCAGGTACTTCTGCAATGACCGGTATGTATTTTCTGATTTATTTCTTTTGCCCAATATCATGGACGAAGGCTTTTACATGGAATTTATATCTTAAAATTATTGATTCATTAGGTTCATTGGGGCGACCAAAAAAAGGTTTTAGGACTTCCTCAGACAGGTCAAAAAGAAGAAAAGTCCAAAATATTGAAAGTTCTTCCTTTGCTGCCGAGCTCGCATTGGCAGCCTCCTGGCAGAGAGGAAGGAGATAGTGCTACCGCTCAACTTCTCACGGAAGTAACGACTACCACTCCCACTAGAGCAAGAAGAATTCTCACTAGGTGGAGGAAAAAAGATGAGATGCAGTCGGAGATGTCGCCAGAGAAGGCTCTATCTCTGATGATCACCACTGAGCTGACAAAGAATCAGTATAATTGCTCCGCTCTTACAATTAGTTACGGGCACAACCTGTAACCTAGCTATGTGCGAGTGTTAAATGCAAAAAGCGCTGCATACCCCGAAGGGATACACATCACAGAAAACATTAGCGAAGTGAGTTTACAAGATTTATTGAACCATACAGAATCGCGGATACTGACATGCGTTTCCACGACTCTAGCATCCGGCAACAAAGTAAATTGCACATTAATTTGCAAATATGGATTTGATGGGAGTTCGGGCCTTTCGCAATATAAACAGTTGTGGGAAGAAGCAGATACTTCAGATGAATATTTATTTATGAGCGCCATGGTGCCACTTCGTTTGCTGAATGACGCAACTGGTACGAGCTTAAGGCATTTCGTGTTTCATACCTTGTTTATCTTTGGCCAATCTGATAGCAGTACAGTTGAGTACCAATAATATATGAACTATTTTAGGTGAGATTATCTGGAAAAATCCTCGCCCGTCGACAACCATATTTTGCCGGCCCATTCGCCTTCAGTGGCTAAAGGAAACCAAGGAAGTTGCTATGGCGGAAAGGAATTATGTACAAAAGCAGATAGACGGCTTAAAAAATTGGAATTGGGGAAATTATTCTGTTAATTTCAGCTTGCTTCTGACCATGATAGATAGAAAGGTAAGGATTTTTCCTATTTTTAAATTGATGGACCAGTAAATGGTGGTGGATATTGTTAAACAAATCAATAAAAACATTTTTTAGGTATGCAATGCATTGACTGATTGTGCTACTATGAGGTGCTACATCTACAGCTACATCGGAGCGAAAGCTTCCCAGATGAATGATTTAAGGGCAATGAAAGATCGACCAGCAGATGTTACTAAATATTCCTTTGGTCTATCTACCCTACACTGCTATATTCGGTTTTTCGAATGCGTATTGCACATATCGTATCGATTGGAGTTAAAACAGTGGCAGGTGAGAAATAATCCAAACAAGCTGGAAACTGTATTTAAGGTAAAATAAATATCTTTAATGATAAATAAATAAATAATGATAAATCTCTTAATAGGCCCGCGGCAACCTAAGAACACAGCTAACAGAAAAAAAGATTAGCATTCAGAAGGCATTTAGAGAAAGGATGGGGTTGATAATGGATGTGCCAAGGCCTGGAAACACGAATGACGGTAACACGGCAAGACGTTTCTTTGATTCTCCAGAGCTGGCCGCTGATTTCACTGGCAATTATATAAAATGAACCCAACTTCTCAGCAATAGCCACCAATAGGAAAATTTTCTTTCCTTCCTAAGATTTATGTTCTGATGGGATGTGCAAAGGTAAAACTTACAATAGCAAAATTAAATTTCAATGTCGTGTTTACCAGAGTCACGCGTTCAGTGATCAATTCGATCAATATCCTCGTAATATCTTCAATATAGTATTTCAGGTCAACAGAGACTGTATACCATGGTTAAAATGACAATTTTCAATAATTAGTTCCAAACAACTTGAAATATCCAACGGAGTCACCGAGTCTCTAGGCCCCACGTCGCGGAGCCGTGCCGTGAAGCGCGATCGAAAAATTGCGTTCATTTTCGTAGCCGCAAACTTTTTTCCAAGATTTTTGCTTTAAGTTCTTAAAATATCTTTATTAAATACTTTCATGAAAGTTTTTGCGGTGGCAATTTTCTTAAACTAAAGATATTGTCTACTTTATGTCAAATTTTACCCGGAAAAAGGGTCCGCCATTTTGCGACGTAATACCACACTAATATTAACCAAAACCTTCGAAACTAACAGATAATATAGATAAAGTACCATATTACCGGAATATAATGTTTTTTACTTCATAAAAATCCTTCCAAAACTCCACCAGCAGCTTAACTTCAAATATTTTTGAAGAAAAACAAGATCGGGTGTGTTTTTGGAAACTTGGCCAAGTTTGGGCCTCTGTACCTCAAAAACGGATGAGATCATCCAAAAATGGCTTATTGTTCCATGATCAGTGATCAATTCTGAGCGTTTATGACAAGTTTCAAGTGTGTACCTCAAAAGAAGCAATTTTGGACTTTTGTCCGGCTATTTCCGATTTCAGACCACAGTGCGACGCTTGGAAAAGAACCGAAATGACAAGTAAATTTCAACGTAAATTACACATTTTCCAAAAATATCGAGTACAAATGTAAATTAGTTAAAACAATTAGAAATATTAAGCATTTTCCCATTAAAAAAAGAAATAATGAAAGAAATCAATTAATATTTAGTTATTGTACTGGTCGAAAGAAAAAACTCTTGCGCTACCATAAATTGAAAAAGTCCATTTAAAGCAATGTAAATACGTAATAGGCTCCAGGAATCGAACCCGGGCCCTGAGCCTTTTTTATATAGCCTATAGCGCCTTCTAGTATATGCGCTAGAATCATACAAATTTTCAGCTCAATCGGTTCATTAGTTTTTGAGGAGATGCGTAACATAAATCTGGCAGACAGACAGGCACCACTTCATTTTTAAATATTAGTATGGTTACTTAGCAGCAGGTGATCTAGCTGAAGTTTCCCCGGAAATGTAAAATCCCAGCATCCACCTCATCATTCGAGAAGTCCTTCTCGCGGTTAAAGCGGATAAAAGCATGCCTGCGACACAACCAAGGCCAGGAGAGGATCATCCTTACCCTAGCTCTTTTTACTATAGACCAAGCGTTGCTTATGGAATACAATATGGAAAACCCTACGGCATAGAAGAACCAGATTGATTAGACATATCTTGAGGCACAATTAATTAGTTATAAATATAACACAAGGGAAGATTGAAGGGAAGGTCCTGCGAGGAAGATCAAGAGACAAATATATAGGACAAATGAAGAAGAAAAATACCAGGGCGTGAGGAAACTAACACTGAATAGGGCAGAATAGAGGGCTGCAGTAAACCAATCCTAGGATTGAAATACTGTTGATGAGGCATTTCTTGCTGACTTACGCCAAGAGCAATCATTTTTTGAAGACCTGATAGAAATCTTAGCTTAAAAACTCGAATAATAGAACTTGTGTACCAGAAATATGGTGAAATATTTCCTTTAACACCAAAAGTATGGTTGTGTTATTTAATGCATGTTTCAAAAGTATCATTTCTGATTCTATGATTTATGTAAAAATTAATTAAACTAGCCCAGCGCCACAATAGTACAGCGGTTTCTGCTTACTGAGTTTCATATGCCTGATGACGCGGAGAAAAGGGAAATTTGTATATTTTACCGGCTGATGCTTTCCCTACTTCGACACGCACGCTTCACTATTCTGTCCCACCTGAACAGTTAATTTTAACGACTCGGGTTTTGGATTATTCCCTCGATTTTATGGCAATTGTGTAAGTCAAAATATAGTTCATTCAACTAAATATCTGGGTATACTAATAAACAAATATCTGGGTATCACTCTGGGTTCTAATCTACCGTGGGGGATCATATTCAGAATATTTGAGATAGTAGTGAAGGGAGAAGAATTCATGCAACAATCAATGATAAATGAGTGTATCATCATCAAGGGTCAACAATCCTAGGATTGGTTTGACTCGATTCTTCTATCGGCCAACCTCTTCATACCAACGTAGTTCCTCTCTTTCACGTCCTTCACGACCTGTTCTATGTAACTCATACGAGGCCTGCCTCTTCCATTTTTCCCGTTCACTTTTCCCTCGACGATTGTCTTCATCAGGCAATCGTGTCTTAAGATATGGCCGATAAAGTTGTACCGTCTTCTTTTTATAGTTTTCAGCAGACTTCTCTTTTGTCTCACTCTTCTTAGGACTTCTTCATTTGTCACTCGGTCGATCCATTTTATCTTCATCATTCTTCGATAGCACCATATTTCGAATGCTTCCACCCTTTTCTTCTCCGCTGCTGTCATCGTCCATGCCTCACTGCCGTAAACGAACATGCTCCAGATATACGTTTTGATGAATTGAAAAATGAGTGTATACCATCGTGAAAAAGGAGTGTTATTTTGCAATATTCAGGCCTTATGTGAAGTAAATGGGATCCAGCAAATGAAGATTAAAATCGGTGAATTAATAAGATACAAAGAAAAGTAGTGGATCTCGTAACAAATTCCTATGAAAAGCTCGAATTTATGTCTTTATATATCTACGAAATTGCTTTTTATATAAAGGTACACCATATGACTTTAAACACTCGTGAAGCATCATAAAATGTGATTGATCTCGTCATGTAAACTTTGTTCAAGGGGAATCATAGAGAAATACGAGTGACAGCAACTAAACAGAGTCGATCCTGCCCTCAACATTCCATCGCCAGTTTATTGGGTAGATTCCCTATGTCTTCTCCGCCTCTGAAAGGAGTCATAGACCCGCTTTTCTCCTTCTACCACTCTCTTTGACCCCCACTCCTCTGACACCCCTCTTTGTCATTCCAGGGACGGACGGTTCACTTGCGGTCGTGGAACAGGGATCTCATGAAACAGATCCTTTCCACCAAAGATGTTCTTTCCTCTAAACAGATACCTACCTTTTTTACATCTTATTGGAATAACAAGTGCCTTCTTGTCAGTTCCTTTCTCTTGTGACGCTAAACCAAGTAGGGATTATTTTCCTTGGGAGGAAGAACGTATCTTAAACAAATATATGGAAAAGTTCGTTTGTTTTCAAAAGGCAGTCATCAATTTCCATGTCGAACTTACCGTATTTAGAGGAGGGAGAGAATGCTTGTACGGAAATTTCCCACAACGAATGTGTTTTTATTTGAGCAAATGAGTAGCAGTCGCTCGTTCGTCACATCTGTGGCTACAGGTTTCTCCAACTCTTACAAGCGAGCTGAGAGGGAAATATCAAGTTTGGAAATGGATGGATAAGAATGAAGGTTGAAGTAAAACTTGGCGTGAGCATTATCCATCTCTGAACTAGTGGCACCTAGGATTTCAGGGTTTAATGCTCTATACGAAGGGTGGATTGTTTGGATTTATTTCTATTTAAAGGAGGGCTAAAATATCCCAATTATTAACAGTACGGACTCTTTTAAAGATTTCCCTTAGCACGTAACGCATTCTATACATTCCTTACCCTGTATACCAATATTATTAAAGATTATGAGTACTACGACGTTTTCAATTGCTAGGCACACGTTTTAAAATTCATTAATTTTTATCATCTCCACTTGACTCCTAGACATACACATAGCATTCTTTCCCTTGTACTGCACTATCTCGTGTTTAAATCAGATTTCCTTCTTCCCCTTGGTTCGGAAGTCATGCATTAATTTGAAGCTCCATTTAATAGCTCTTATTTATGGGCATTTTCGAGATTGATTGAATTTGAAACATTTAAATTGCTGTTAGGTTTCAATGAATCTAACAAAACGGTAGTAATTGATATTTGTTAATAAGCGTATCAATTCAGGTGCTGAAAATCTCGGATATTGAGAGGGACCCGTATAATTGTCATCCAAATCCTTTGGTTGGCATTTAACTTAATTAGATCCTTTGGATAATTCGTAATAAAATCAGATTATTTCCAAAATGCCATATCAAATACGAGGCATCACTACATCATTTTGTAATTTAATTCCTCCTTCGGTTTTGCTGAAAGGGTCTATTTGGTAGAGATGTTTTTCTCGTAGATAAAAGAGTAATTTAGAGAACAGCTTCTTTTGAGCTCAGCGAGACTTTTATGTATAAATTTTTGTCTTTCATATGACCGTAACTTACTTAGAGACTTACCATATATACCATACGCATTTCAATCTGCGGGATATTGTTGTAACATGTAACATTTTGTTTCAGAGCACATTTTCTGTTTTACGAAACATATGCGGTTAGAGGTACTCAGGTGGGGACTACCGACGGTCAAGCCTGCTAATGAGGGTCATACCTCGACTCCGAGCCTAATCCGACCCTTCGCGAGCGACCCGAGACCCTCACCGAGGCCCGTCACTCCACGGGTGGTCATAAGGCTGAGCTCGTCCGATTGCAGTTAGATGTTAACTTTATAAACTATAATTGTTATTAACAATGTGTTAGTTTTTTAGTGCTCTCCATTTCAAATAGATCACATTCCTTTTTTGATCGACCCTCTACGATAAAAAATAAGATTTTTTGTAAAATAAACGGAAATCATAGTTCGGACTTGGCAACGATGTACGGGAACACGTGGTTTCCAAGAAAGAGGGGAGCGAGGGTAGGTGTGAGGAATCTTACGGGTGTAATGGAGAAGAAAATGAAGGGAATGAGAACCGTACTATCTGAGGAATCTAACGTAAGATACTTAGTACACTTAGATAGATACTTAGTAGTAATAAAAGAGCTGACTTTCCTAGCTTTGAAATTTATTTAAGAGATTCCTTATCGGATTTTAAAAAGTCTTCCATCAACTTATGTACGGAGGGAACCTGGAAGTCGTTCATTAATACCATGCGCTCTGGGATCAATAGGTATATCCCTAGTAAATTCAAAAAAGAAAATACTGAACCTAGGTGGTACAATGCCGAAGTGAGAAAATCCCTGAGACGGCAGCGAATATGTCATGCTAAAATGAAAAGAATTAGTAAATATATGCCCACTAATGCAATGAGCGT
This sequence comes from Platycnemis pennipes, assembly GCA_933228895.1. Classification (NCBI taxonomy): domain Eukaryota; kingdom Metazoa; phylum Arthropoda; class Insecta; order Odonata; family Platycnemididae; genus Platycnemis; species Platycnemis pennipes. The sequence continues at coordinate 15,130,082 of OW121854.1, read as the reverse complement.
AAACTAGATGTAATGAGCGTAACATAATAACTGAAAATTATAAAATTTCAAATTTTGCTGCAAAGACAGCCCTCAGTAATGCATTCGCAGAATTCAAAAGAAAAACACTTGGGGAACAACTGAAGGAAAATCCAAAAGTCTTCTGGTCCTACGTCAGGGAGGTGCAAGGCCAAAGTCTACCGTCAATTCACTTAAAATGATCAGTGGGAAATGGCCACAAACACTCTTGACAAAGTTAACTTGCTTAATTCCTTCTTCCAAACCGTTTTTCACCCACCTTCCGGCGATCCAACTGTCGTGTTACCTGACCTCTTTCAGCGGCTGTTGCAACCAATTGACATTTCCTGTAATGGTATTGAAAAGTTACTCAAAGATATAAGCCCCAACAAATCTCCTGGCCCTGATCAAATTCCCTCCCGCGTGTATAGAGAGTTAGCTTCCGAAATTTCTCCCTACCTTCAAATAGTATTTAATAAATCCCTCACTGAACACGTCGTACCGATGGACTGGAAAGTAGCCGATGTAACACCCATTTTTAAAAGAGGTGATAGGGAGCAGCCATCTAACTACAGACCAATATCTCTCACATCCATTTCATGCAAGTTCCTAGAACATTTAATTGTCAGTTCAGTCATGGGACACCTAGATAGCCAGAATTTGTTGTCCAACTTTCAGCATGGTTTCCGGAAGAGCAGATCATGTGAAACTCAACTTGCTCTCTTTTCCCACGATATTTTAGTTTCTGGCGAAAAAAATATTCCAATGGATGCTGTTTTTCTAGATTTCAAAAAAGCTTTCGACAAGGTGTCTCATAGCAAACTAATTTTGAAATTAAAGTCTTGTGGGCTAGACAGTAACATCTACATCTACATCTACACGATACCCTGCAAGCCACCGCGAGGGTGTGTGGCAGGGGGTGAAGGTCACCAAGCATTCACTACTAGCATGCAAGCAAGCAACTAAAGGGTCTCATGCAACTAGATTGTTAGTATCTATAGTATTTGAGGGGTTAATACATGCATCATGCACTACAGAATACTCTAAAATATTTCCCCTACCTATCCCTTTCCTATGCTGCCTATTCTGTTCTCTTATAGTACGGGGGAAAAATGCCATTTTGAATCTATCAGTACGACAATCTATCTCTCTAATCTTATTTATCTGGTCGAATCTAGCATAAAACGCTGGTTTTATTTAATATGTGCCTAACATTTTCAGTAAAGCTATCCGATTGAAATTTCTGTAATAATTTTAATCTGTACTTTAACCTACGCTCTGATAATGATTCCCACCCTAATTCTTGTATTAATTCTGATACACTACTCAACCTATCGTAACACCTTTTGACGAACCTAGCTGCTCTACGCTGCACACTGTCTGGTTCTCTCATCAAACCTAATTCATTAGGATTCCATACACTGGCTGCATACTCTAGGTGGGGCCTAACTAGTGAAAAGTAGCATCGCTCTTTTGTCTTCTCATCGCATTTCCCAAGTACTCTTTTTATAAATCCTAGCTTTCTCTTCGCTCGGCCGCATATTTCCCTTATGTGTCTTCCCCACGATAAATCTTTAGTGATTGTTACACCTAAATATCTTACGGTTTCAACGTTTTCGATCTTAGTGTTATTAATTCTATAGGATCGCTCTATCGAATTATTCCTCCTCCAAAAATTGATAGCTACACACTTTTTAAGGTTGAGTTCTAACTGCCATTTGTCGCACCACTCTTGAATTGCATCTAAATCCTTGCTAAGTGATTTCATGTCCTCCTCGTTTGATATACCCCTGTACACCACCGCATCGTCTGCAAAAAGTCTAAGGTTACTACTAACTACGGTACCCAAATCGTTCTATAGTTCGTTCGATCTTCGATTCGTTCGTTCGTATCGTTCGATCAAATAACATTATATCATGGGTAACTGATTTTCCACATGATCGGGTTCAAAGGGTTGTTTTGGACGGTGTAACCTCACCGAAAATTGAAGTCACTTCGGGTGTCCCACAAGGTAGTGTGTTAGGTCCACTCCTGTTCCTTCTGTACATTAATGATATCAGTAAGGTGGTAAAAAGTAAGATTCGTCTATTTGCCGATGACGCAGTTGTGTACAGAGAAATTCTAAGCCCAAACGATAAGCAATATTTAAATGATGACCTACAAGTAATCGAAAATTGGTGTGACACATGGCAGTTAGACTTAAACTTTTAAAAATGTCTTGTAATGAATTTTTGGAAAAAGAATAGCTCTCCTCCTAGCACTTACAAAATAAGTGATAATGAATTAACAAACGTGGAATCCATTATAATATCTTGGAATTAGACTGACACATGATCTTTCCTGGGGTAAACATATACGTGAAATAATGGGTCAAGCTAATCGTAAACTGGGTTTCATCAAAAGAGTATTGGGTAAATGTGACGATCATGTACGAGAAATCAGCTACTTTTCCCTTGTTAGACCTCATTTGGAATATGCTGCCAGTGTATGGGATCCCTACGAAATCGGTCTAAATAATGAACTTGAACGTGTGCAGCGAAGATCGGCAAGATTTGTAAAGGGACGATACGATAATTATGTAAGCGTAACCAGTCCATTAAATGAATTGAAATGGGAATCATTGTCAGATCGCAGGTTAAAATTTAGACTTAATCTCTTAAACAAATTCCAAGGCAATATTTTCAGTGATGATGTTAAACATATTTTACGAACCCCAACTTACTATGGCAGACTGGACCATAATCATAAAATTAGAGAAATTGATTGCCGAACTGACAGATTCAAAATGTCATTTTTCCCTCGCACAATTAGAGATACGAATAACGGTAAATATGTCCTATCGGAGAGTAGCAATGAATAGCACTGGTAGCTGCATGTTGGTAGGAGTACTTAAAGCTAACCCTACTAACAGAATGTTTTTCCATGTTTGTTTTGCAATTTCTATCTTTTTTAAACAGTGTAGTTCTGACTAGTATATTAATACTATTCCTTTTTTATTCATGATATGTAGTGCATGTTTGGTGAGAAATCACCCCCTGCCACACACCCTTGTGGTGGCTTGCAGGGTATTATGTAGATGTATATGTAATCTTGATCTAGATTTAAAGTAGTAAGTGATCCAATCTATGGAGGGAGCATTAAAATCTCCACCTATTATTATATTACGCTCGCTGTCACGGGACATTATAGCATTTATCTGCCTTCCCAGTTCTAATAGTGAAACAACATCAGTATTTGGGGGCCTATAGAATGCGCAGAAAGATATTGATTTTGATGTAGTGCATGTTAATGAACATCAAACATATTCCAAGAGGTTGTCGGGAAATATTACTGCTTTGCTAATAATGAGTTCTTGACTGGAATGAAAATACCACCACATTTCCGGATTTGTCTGTATTTTACATATATTTGAAAAAAGTTGGGACACATTTCTGAGTCATAAATATCCTCTGTCAGTCTAACAAGTCTAAAAAATTTATCCGTACGACAATGTATGTCCTTAATCTTGTTAATGTGATGAAACCTCACATAATGCGCAGGGGTTCATCTACATCTACATAATACCATGAAAGCCACTATAAAGGTGTGTGGCAGGGGGTGAACTCTCACCAAACATGCACTACATATCATGCATAAAAAAAGGATAAGTACTTGTATAGGTACTGTTCAAAACTACGCTATTTAAAAAAGATAAAAATAGCAAAACATACATGCAAAAACATGACGTTAGTTGGGTTAGATTCAAGACCTTATACCAACATGCAGCTACCAATGTTATCCATTGCTACACTCGTACTGGATACATTTACCGTTATTCATATCCCTAATAGTACGAGTAAAAAGGGACATTTTGAATCTGTCAGTTCGGCAATCTATTTCTCTAATTTTGTGATTATTAGGCAGAATTAGTACTCTCTATAAGGTGTCAGAATTTGGATATCTAGCTTATTAAACTACGACAGTTAACTACCACTACTGGAAATTCCTATATTTTAATATGGCTGCTTATTGTATTTGTGGGGCTACTGTTTTCTAAATTATTGGGAAAGTTACGGTTTGGAAACGCATGGGTGTTATTTTGATTTATATGTTTTTCTTTTTTCTCTGCTTTCTTCCGTCCCGCTAAACCTCTACTGTGTTGCCTGATCAACTCGTTATTCCTTACTTTCCTGGTGAATGGTAAGTTATCTACATCTACATCTACATAATACCCTGCAAGCCACCACAAGGGTGTGTGGCAGGGGGTGATTGCTCACCAAACATGCACTACATATCATGCATAAAAAAGGAATAGTATTAATATAGTAGTCAGAACTACACTATTTAAAAAAGATAGAAATTGCAAAGCAAACATGCAAAAACATTCTGTTAGTAGGGTTAGCTTTAAGTACTCAATGTTATGTAATGGCCCACTATTTAACCTACTCATTGCCCTACTCTCTATTCTAAAAAAGACCTACAGTGATCTCCTATATGGGATCCTTACGAAATAGGCTTAAATAACTGGGAATCATTATCAGATCGAGGGTTGAAATTTGGACTTATTCTCTTAACTGAACTCCAAGACCTTATTTGAACCGATGACTTTAAAAGTATTTAGTGACTTTCAACCATATCTATATCGGTGCTTTCGACTTACCATATAGTACATATCCATTAGTAGAAATACGAATAAAATATGAGTTTGCATCCATTTCATGCATGATATGTAATGCATGTTTGGTGTGCATTTATCCAAGCCACACACCTCTACGTTGGCTTGCAGGGTATTATGTAGATGTAGAAATGCGAATTCTTTTAATTCGGGAAAAGAATTTATTAGTAGACACTTCAACACATACATCGTACGTAGTAGGTACTTAGTTTTCCTCATTTACCTTCATTCTCTTCTCCTCCTTGACACCGCAAGATTCCTAGGCCCGTGAGATTCCTTCGTTCCATTTCGATCACCCCTCTCTCGGGAAAACCACGTGTTCCGCTACAGCGTTATTATCTTACACCCGTAAGATTCCTCACACCTACCCTCGCTCCCCTCTTTCTTGGAAACCACGTGTTCCCGTACATCGTTGCCAAGTCCGAACTATGATTTCCGTTTATTTTACAAAAAATCTTATTTTTTATCGTAGAGGGTCGATCAAAAAAGGAATGTGATCTATTTGAAATGGAGAGCACTAAAAAACTAACACATTGTTAATAACAATTATAGTTTATAAAGTTAACATCTAACTGCAATCGGACGAGCTCAGCCTTATGACCACCCGTGGAGTGACGGGCCTCGGTGAGGGTCTCGGGTTGCTCGCGAAGGGTCGGATTAGGCTCGGAGTCGAGGTATGACCCTCATTAGCAGGCTTGACCGTCGGTAGTCCCCACCTGAGTACCTCTAACCACATATGCTAGCAAATAGGAAGCTAGGTTTTGAAATTTGAAATAAACTATAGTAGCTTAATATTGGCAATTCAGAGGACTCTGTCAGGAACAATGTAAAAACCCAATGTAAAAACCTCTCAGATATTGTGGCACGATAAAAATACCTGTGTTACAGATACTCTTCTAAATGTTGCGTGTTCAAATAAAAATATTTAGAGTTTCAATCAATAACGGCCCTTTATAAAATTTATTAACGACATCTGATAGAAAAATAATATCACGTAGCGTGTATGTTCTAGTTGATTACTTAAGGAATCGATTTACTCATAGAAATAGTCTACGTATTCGTTTTATGGATATCTACTATTATTACTATTGTTTTATGCTCTAGAGACGATAAATATACTATACGAAACACTTCTTTGGCTTTTTTGGTGACACAAAGACGTTTATGTTTTGCGTAACTGATAGGGAATTGTAGAGATAGTATAATTTAATTCATCTCGAGGCTACATTTGAATAATTTTCTTTTTTTTTAACATGTTTCAATGACAATGTTTTAAGGCAGATGCTAGACGTCAGAAGGACAATTATTAAATACACATTCGTTTAGCTTAGATGTTGGTTCCCTTCGCGGCAATGTTTTCATTTTTAAATTTACTTTTTCAATGCAAGGTTAGCAGAAGATGACTTTGTAAGCTTTGCAAAGAATTACTCTTTTGCTAAATCTGCTGATGACTATATTTTGCTTGCCAGCAATAAACTTTTTAAGAATAAAATAGCTTTATCATACAATTCCAGCTTCGTCAAAAGAGTTAATTACTAAGAAGTAGCATCACCATAATATGGTAAGTTTGCGGAAAAAATACCTAGATAGGGCACTGATAAATATATATCTTCTAATTTGGTTGTTCTTATGCTTGGCATAACGTTCTACATGTGACATTAAAGTTTTTAGGTAATAATCGAAAAGATAGACTGACCTTTCAACGGGTATAATACGCTCTCTTTCATGCCTGAAGGAATTTTTTCTTCCTCTCTCAGTAATAAAGATCGTTATACAGAAAAATGATATAACGATACCACAAAATTTAGCTTTCCTGACAACATGGGTTATGTAATTCTCATTTGCTTCACTTTATCTCTCCATAATACGCTCAGATAAGTGAGGTAATCACTCTCTTCAGGGTTTTACTGGCGTAATCATCATTTAGTTCGCTCATCACGGCTAATGAGACGCAATTACACGGATGACTCGTGAATTTGGAAGATTTCTGCACTGTGTGGCAGACTGTATTAGCTTTATCCTGTGGTTTTAAATCTCTACTTTAAAAGCACTAACAATGCACACATCACGCAAATTATACTTCAGGTTCTGTATCTAATACCAATAGTAATATTTATGAGTGTAGTGTAACAGGCTAACCATTATCTAGTAACTTTAAACATAGCCAATTTAAAAGGTGAAAGGGATAATAGTATATTACTTAGTGCCTAATATGCGTTATGCCTTATCATTGCAATGTCTCACTAAGTGTTTTAAAAATCATGAGCCATCGCACAACGTGGATGTATTTAGATGCATTTTGCTTGAGGTGAAAACATGTTAAGAATTTATGTAGTGTAGGCATCAATATCCTCAATACAATATTGAAATGGCCCACAAAAGTAGTTACAAACTTACTAAAGAATAAAATAAACTGGAATGATGCCAATAAAGATTTAGAAATGGAAGTTAAACTAATAATATTAGTTGAGCTACTATCAGTTATTTATGGAGAAAATGAAATAAAAATTAAAGATCAATGAACGATTTAAGAAGAAATAAATACAAATAGGAGTATAATTCAGGGAGACTCAATAAAAATGAAGGTATCATAGATGTGTATCACTGCGAGATCAGAATTTACCATTCGTCCTGCTTTCCGTCCATCTCCTGTTGAATGACATATTTCTCCATTCTCCTCCATAACTACATTAGTAGATTTTTTTGTCGTTATCCGTCTTTAGAGTTCAAGTTGTACATACGTACAAAGGCCCTCTGAATATTAAGCAATTAGCTATATAATCTTATCTTTACACGCCTATTCGTAGTTATCATCAAAAGTTCCCTTCTTAAAGGAAGGGAAATAAGGAATGCGAAACATATTTTCCACTTCATTGGTATTCAACTCCACCCCTCACTCCCTGAAACTTCATAATTATAGTTCCCTTCTTCTGTGCGACGACAGATTAAACAAAGAAATTATTCTCCTTAAAACGTTATTAATGCGTTTGCCTACCTTCAATACACTGAAGTTGTGCATGGTACATTGTTATTTCTTTTTCTCGTCAACGAAATAAGACATTAACCTTGAGGAAATGAAGCGAGCGTAACTTTGTACAATTCAGTCATCCTCGAGGGTTTGAAGGATTGTCAACTTTATTTCCTCCTACCATGGTTTCGTTACCGTATTACATCACTGAATACCGTATAATCCGTGTGATATCTTTAAATGTGCTTCACGGTAAAGAAACTATGGTTGGAAAAAATAAAAATATATGTGACGCTAGCAGAAATTAAGTTACTTTGAACCACCAAATCTTAGCTATTATACAGTTTTAGGTCGCTAGTTTAAAAACCATGGCTTCGCTCAAAGTTCATTGGAATGCTCCCTTAAAGAAAAAATTCCCAATCTCAGCATTTCCGTGTTATCTCTTCTTAATTTCTCCCACTGCGTTCTCTGTGCGTCTGTTTTTTTAGATAATTTTTCTGCCGGCCCATCGCGACGCTCCGGAAACCGTTCTCACCGTAAATAACGCGTTTATAAGGAAAAATGAACCCAAGCATAAAATTTCTCCGGGATATAATCACCCACTCTTCTCATAGAAGGGAAAATTTTGGTGGCAGTACCCGTGCTTCTCTTATGGAAAGGGGATACTTCAAGTGATTCCTCGAATGGTTCCAAACGAGAAGGCTCTCGCATGGAAAAAAATTACGGGACTCAGTTCCTTAAGCAGCTCTCAACTGTGTTGTGACCTCCATTCTGCCCTCACCGCCTTCGTCCTCATCACCCCCTTCCCTTCCCCCCTCCAAATCCATCCCCCTCCCTCCTTTGAAGGCATCTCCTCCTCCTTGATTCAAACCCTCGCTTCATGCCTTCCCGGGAACGCTCATTAGAACAATTATGCGATTTCACTGTAGCTAATTATCTCACCTTCGCGAACCAGCGTAATAACACTTGAGTCTGCCTCATCCAATTGAGCTACCTGAGCGCTGACGGGCGAGATCTAATTTGCCGATTCATCCGTTGGAATGGCGCCGATGCGGAAACAAAGAAGTAAAGCATAATTATGGACATTAAAGTAACCATGAAAATATATTTATGTTCAGTATTCCGGAAAATCGATGAAAAATTATTCCTACGTAGACTGGTACATAGAATACCTTAGAAATGACTTAAACAATAAGTTGTATCTTGGCTAATTAAAAGTATTTAAAAAAAGGATATATGACCTAGATTTATTTATGATACATATAGGCTTGGAGTAGTAATAAACTGGTATTTTAAATCAAATTATATCTCTTCCCATATTGGCCCCTCGAAATGTTATGGATGATAAATCGTGAACGAGCTAAAATTTGTCATTCAATCGTACGGGAAATGGCCTAGAGCAAATTTTAAATTTCTCGTATTAACAGACACTATAGTTTATGCTATTTGTAAAACATTTTGCCAATTTACAAGAGTACGCTTGGCAAATAGGATACACGTAATTGGGCTCTACTTTAAAAGTACTGCTCTGAGTTGCAGATATATATTTAACATATGAACTCACTGATTAATGTTAGAAATATTCCTTCACTCTTCCGCAATTGAAGTATAATTGATTGTAAACTTCATGATATGTTAGTATTTGGTTATTTATAGTCTTGATACGATTTTGGAGTTTGTAAATGTTTATCTTCACCCTATTATAGATTTTCAGAGAATTGCGACAAGATAAATGCAAAATTGGTGACGAGGCTCAGGCTCTTTTTCATACCACAATTTTTATATATGCTACTAAAAATGCATTGAAAATGTAGGAATAAGTGCAATGAAAACTTAATAAGTATATACAATATTTTGTGGAAAAAATAGATTTTTAGAGCATCAAAAACGGCTGGTTTCAAATTATTTTGATTTTTATGTGCTAAAATTCAAGATAATTTATATGTAGTGGCTACCCATGGTGGATATCAGTAATATTTAACGCTTACTCTAATTGATAAAAAATATTCACCCTGAGCTTCGAAACACTCTAGGCAAGGAAATTCGATGACTCAATCTGTATAATACCTCTATATGTTGCTAAAATCCTATTTAATAATTATTTTACTCTACTCTATGCTTTGATTGGTTATTAAAGGTCCTTTAATCTCTAAAATGTACCAAAGGTGATCTTTTTCCTACTTCATTACTCGAAAAAGTGTATTGGTCAAACTAAGTAGTTTAGCCTAAGCGAAGAAAAATACCCACGAGGGAGAGTATTTAATTTTTTTTGCTGTAGATCTCGGATATGAGGTTAGTAGCAGACGGCGGGTATCAGCTTCGTACGTTCTTAAACGAAAACATGGGTAGAGGCTTCAATATTACCGACCCAATTTGGAATCTTCCTTTGCTCCGTCACAACAGAACGAACCTGTTAATAATGACGTAATTTGTTCCAAATAACACAAACTGCTGTCATCGTCATCAGTCATCACAATATTGATTTGACAAAACTTTCCACTCGGCCAACCCTCTAAATAACTAATGTCATTATTTATTACAATCTTCACTACTCTTTTAATACTTAATATTCGAGGTCTTTCTTTTATAACCTTCACATTAACTTCTTCATCGCAGCCCATTTTTAGAAAACCATTATGTCTCAAGTTGAGTCCAAAAAGGTCGTCCTGAACTTCTTTTAGAGATGTGTTTACACTGATCTTTTCTTCTCGCTTGCTACAACTTCTCTGTTTCTTCCTCAGTCTGCATATTATATTTTGCTATTTTCTTGTAACACCTCACTTTCAATACTACCAGTATTTTCTTTTCACTTAAATCTAAGTACCCTGCGAGCCACGGCTAGAGTTTGTTGTAGGGGGTAAACATAACTAAAGATGCACTGCTAACAAATTTAATAACAAAATGAAATACTAATAGATTACCACCTGCTTCTTTTCAGAGACTTATAATGACCGTGTCTTAAGCATTATACCTGAAAAGAGCATGTTCCAGAGGTTTGATATGGTGAAGTTTCCCTTCTATTTTGTATTTTCACTTGTAAATAAATAATCATTTACTTATATACTATACTCTTCTGCTGGGAAATTATCACATAACTTTTACTTTTTTAAAGCGTCCGAAACTTGTAAATTTGAAGAAATGAGCAGTTTTCAATCTGCGAGAAAAGAATACTCCCCAAATACGTACCTATATGACCAAGCAAGTTAAAATATCAAATGTACAATTAATTAAATAATTAGGCATCAGCATCACCAAAGGCGTGTAGGATTATTATAGGGAAATAGGTGTAGGGAGCAGTCCATTAGGATTCGTAAAAGGGTTTTGGGGTGAATATGATGAAAGTACGAAAAATTTGCCAATAAGCTTCTTGTCAGGCCTCATTTAGAATGTACTGGAGGTATGTGGGATTCATACAAGGAAGGTATGATAGAGGAATGGAGCATATGCAAAGAAGGCCAGAAATATTTGTTTATAGCCGTTACGACAATTCGATTATGGATAGAGATACTGGGTTGAAAATTACTATCATGACGCAGGTAAAATTTTCACTGAAACTTACTAGCTGTTTTGAATTTTTATACTTACAGATGATGCTAGAAATAGAAACGCCTGCGTAGTATATTCGATCAGAAAAAACGAGATAGAGAATAAGACAAGTGTCGTACCTTGTCTTATTCTCTATCTCGTTTTTATGCATATTTAGAATTTAATTTTTCACACGCAAAATAAGAGAACTTAATGGGAAATGTGGTAAAGTGATACGTGGGTGAATTATTGTTAGAGTAACCTATAGTACATGAAGTACGAGTTGCAAAAGTAATCCATGGAAGCTTGGGAAATATGGAAAAAAACATACATATTTATATAAAGACATGTATGATCGATAATATTTTTAAAACTATGTTAATAATGACTATATACACGCACATGACATTTATATCTAACATTTCTCCTTGAGTATCATTGTATCCCTTAGTTGCAAAATAGTGATATATCACCCAATATAGTGTATGGTGATCTATCAACCAATTCAACACACCCTTGCAGTGGCTCGTTGGGTATTACGTAGTTTTGGATGCATATCTGCTTTTAGTTCACATTTTTAAACGATAATAAAAGCAATATATGAACACAATGTAACCTGTTGAAATTTTCCTTAATTTTAAGTAATGATTTTTATATAATTAAATATTTCATTGAAACAATTTAAATTCTCTAAATTGATTTCTCCCTAATGCTTGTAATTAGCTATGTTAACCGCACCTGAACGAAGCAGTAACGGAGAACTCAATCGTTAGTTTTAGCTTCCATAATCTTGTTAATATTTACATCATTATTAACTAAATTTTTACGCGTAACATCCATTAACAAAAGTAGTAGAGGGTGGAGAAGAGCAAGTAATTTGGCTATAATGATGGAGGCAGGACGTGTACAGAGCTAAGAAAGGCATATCAATTGTGAAGGCCGTTAGAAGAATTTCCTACCCATCTAAAGATGCCGTAACAGGAAGAACACTCTCTTTATGATAATCCCGGAAATATCCCTTTCCTAGGCAGTGAAGTAATGCATTACCCTGAGGGAAGTTAATTAGGGTGCCGAGCCCAAAGGGCTAGATGCGATTTGTATGCATAGAAACGGAGTCGCTTAGGCGTGCATGCCCTTCTGATCCTGGAGACTAGAGTCTGCGTGACGCTTGGAGAATGGAATTCGAGAGCACCATTAGCAACGCTGTCAGAGCATGCTGCAGTTTCTTGAGAAGCACATGAGCGGCTACGCTCCTATGTGTGTGTAATGACTTTTTATTGACGTGAAATTCATATATTTAAAATAACTGCTGTATTCTGACCATAATAGCCGTGGTAATATGACGTTTCTCGTTTTTACAAGGTGATACATTGCTCAATTCTTTTTTGCATCAGTATAATAAGAGGTATGGATTAATTTTTTCGTCTCGAAAAGAAAATGACCATTTGTGAAGCTCTGTCTCTTTCATTTTCTCAGGAAAATCATCCCTTACACAGTCGTGTAAGGGTCTTTATTGTATCGTAATTTGCATTTCATTGCGTTGCTCTCCTTATTTATAGATTTGAATTGCCTATCATTAAGCCAGTCGAAAAAGGGAAAGGATCTCAAAGCTCGAGTAATATCACAATGGATTCATTTGCCTTTGTAGTTCATTTCTCTGCAAGTCTTTTGTCCTCTTAATGCCTCATATATATGTATTAAGAGCGTTTGTGTTTCCAGGGATTAGAAATGTCATTTTGAGATAATTCTATATCTTATTCAACAAAATTATTCAACCCTAAAAGTTGCAATTTGCCCTAGAATTTATGTACTCTAAATTATTTAAGTTGCATTATAGGCGTGGAATAACGCATCTTTTTGAATTTCTCAAAATGTTCACATTTCTTTGTATCACATCGTTTCGAAAAATACTCATAATTAGGTATTTTATAGTTAACATCCGTTTATTATATACCAGCTCAATACAGTTCTGACCAATCTTTATAAAGATTAGCTCGAAAATATTTTTTAAATTATATAAGTCTACCTATGAAATAAAACTTGCAATGCAGGAACATACTTTCTGTAATGTAACTATCCTCTTAGTTCCCTCCCGATATATCATTCCTAAACCCACATACTTACGTTCACATTTTTAAGAAGTTTGCATTTGAGTTTTCCTAGTATTATCATGATATTCACCTGATTGAGTGTAAAATGATTTTTAAAATGATTTATGTGTTAGCTCCTTAATTTTACATTCATGATTTTCATAGCCGTGATAGCCTGAAATATTTAACGCACCTATGATGTATTCAGAAAATTCATTCACCTTAAATTTCTGCCGGATATTTTGTCGGTTAGCTTTTCAACCTAGCATCTGCTATAAATGCTTAACCTCATCCTCTAATAGTTTTGGAAAATCCAAACCTATCATAATGGATAGCGTCTTTCTGGCCTCTTACTTCATAGTGACTGATTTACAATTTCTGCAGTCTATTTTTCTCTCATTTCATTCGAAAAATCATCCTAAAAACAGCAATGTAAAGGAGTTTATAACAGCATAGCAATATCATACACATATTTACTCTGGATCTAAGACGTGTATAGGTGATGGAAAGCAAAACAAAATTATCGCAATTTATGTCTTCCCATCAGGTTTTTCTGAGCATAATGTTTATAAATCAAGTCACTCCAATAATTTCAGTAGCATCTGAATTTATACTCTCGCATGTGTCAAATATCATATGATGCCATTTGACTGACGGTGACTCGGATCTCAAACTGAAAGTAATGTTGAATAAAGAGATCTTCATTGCACGTGCGAGATACTTGGAAAGTTAGCCAGCGGCGGGAAATGCCCTCGATTAGAGGCTGACAATGTGGTGGTGCATGTATGTCATTGGTGGGCGATTCAAGGTCGCGCACTCTACATACCAGTCGTCTTGGGGGAACAGCGGAAGTACTCTCGTAACACGGACCCTCCCGAGTCATTAAGTCTAAGGAGAAGGAGGGGAGAGGGAAGGGGAAAAAAACATATATTTCGGCTGAGAGAGGAGCTGAGATGGCGAGTGAATAAGAGAGAGAGGGAGGGAGGGAGGGAGTGCGTGGGAGTAAAAGGGGAAAAAAAGCCATTTAAACCCTTGGGGGATTCGTGCCAAAACGTCCGGACGAAATTCCGAGCTCACGAGGAAAGAATGGGAGGGAAGGTTTTCATTCCTACTCGCTCTCCTGCGGAGTGGGACGAGTCCGGACGGATTTCAGGCCACCCCCTCATCCGTTCCTTCTTTTTTCCACTACTCCTTCTTTTCCCTATTCTTCCCCCGCCTCTCACTCCCTTTTTATTTATTTTCCATCCTTCCTCAGCCCTCCTCCTCATTCCACATTGCCCTAACCCTCGCTTTAAATGTGGAGGACGTCTTTTTTCCCTCCAGAAACTTTCCCTCGTCGCCACCAATTTTCTTTCTTTCCCTGGGGGCGAAGGAAGAGTGTGTTTGTCCCGCCTGGCCTCATCCAGAGCCCGTCTTCCACAAATCCCTGCAGCTCTTTAGGGGATCGAAGGCGAGTGATGGCGCTGATGCGGTCAATTCGGATGAATTGCATCTGTTGCGCATGGCAAGGGGCTCTTCGCTCTGCATCGACAATGAGAAGTCGTGGACCATGTTCGGCAGTTACAATAAGCTGTTCGGGGATGCAACCCAATGCCAAGATGTCATTTTTAAATGGTTTCTTATTCGGTTTGGGTAGGAATGTTTTTAGTAAAGGCAGCAGAGGAACTTGGCGTTTTTAATTGAGTACTAATAATGGAAGGCGCCAAGGGAATTCGTGGTAAAACGTCCTATTCGACGGACGGTATATTGAACACGTGCTCTCCACCACAGTGTCGACAGATTTTTTACGAACAGATCTCTACCAATATCGATTTGAGCCCGGGCCTCAGGGATAGGAGACCAATGCTCGACATACCAGCTTAATTCCCCACACACATTCCTGAGCATGAACTTACCAGTATTAGAACATATGGTATCATAGTAATGAGTCAAATATCTTAAGATAGGTTTGACGTAGCACCGCACCCGATTCTACAATCAGCTAACCTCTTCATATTTATAAAGTTCTTTTCATCTGCAATATGCGCAATATATTTCATGCAAGGCCTACCACACTTGGAATGCTTCCAGCCTCGACTTCCTTGCTGCGGTCATCGTACACGCCTCACTGCCATGAAGAAACATGATCCAGATGTAAGTTCTCATGGTGTGTTTCCTTGCATCCAAGCTTGTGTTCCCAGCTGTCGGTAGATTCTTCTTTCGGTTGAATGCTCTCTTCGCCTGAGTGATTCTGCCTACTTATCTTTTCCATCTTGCTTCGCCAATCGCTATTTGCTTGGCTTCCCCGTTAACAATACTCCCTCATCTCATCTAGCTATTGCTTCTCGTCATAAAAATTGGCCTTTACCCTTTCTCTTCTACTATTTGCTTCTCTTCTACTACCTTTATTTTTTTTGCTCCCCTCTCTCCCAAGTTTAGTCAATATTTTTTTTCGATTAACTAGCGCCTGCATTAGATATTTTTCTATCTTAGTTTTGATCGCTATGTCATCTCTGAATCCAAAAATGCTAACATTTTCTCCGTGGACATTTAATCCCAAAACCTCCGATTTTTAAAATCCTTTCGCTATGTACACTTTAAAAATTACGGGAGCCAGTGCGCAACCTTGCTCGTGGAATACATTTTAACTTAATGCATTCTCTCGGGTTTCATGCACTATGGAACACAACATATTAAAGAAAGAATGTACTGTTAAAAGAGGGGTGGTTGAATTAACATTAGCGAAGCAATTTCTAGAGGGAGAGGGGTCCACCTTTTCGTTTTGTTGGGAAAAATATGCATAGTATATCCATTCCTTGCCCGAAAGATAACGATACATAATTATTTGTGAATAAATAATGGAATTTAGAAATAAATGAGGTGTTTTTAAAGAATCCCTTTTTGTCCTGCTCAGAAAGGAGAGGGTTAATATGAAGTTTTACGTAATTTACGAAGGGTGTTATAGAATAATGCTAAGAAACTTTATGATGGGTAAAAAACAAGGAAACCAATGTTGTATTACGTATGCATAGCCATTAATGACCGTGGAAGTTGCATAAGTTTAAGAAAATGCTTACAAGGACAATTAAGAATTTCGTGTACCTAGTCCTAGGTCTTGAAATGAAAGCATTCAGAAGTAATAATTCATTAGGTGGAGTAAGGTATTCTGGTTTGATATAATGTAAAAAAGAGTATGATAGATTATGGATGAAGATTCTATTTTTAACCGTCAAATCATTTTTATTCCAAATGCAGTTATTTGTGTGATAATTTTATCTCATAATCCGTGCTGCTCTACATTAGAATCCTTATATCGTCAATCATAAAAGCATTTAGTGTAAATTGAATATAATGGAGTAATTAATTCTTTAGGAACATCTCTATTAATGCTATGTTCTTTTTTTAGTATCATACGATGGAAATCATATTGAGTGAACTAGTTCTATTGAGCTATGAAAATTGGATTAGTAACTAAACAACTAACCCTATATCAGTTTTTCCTTCCAAAATGAATATAGGTATCAAGGAGTACCTCCTTCACAATCGCCCAGTTGGACGTCCAGACATAAACCCTTCATAAGTCTAACCCATTTATCCATGACGATCCAAGTCTTTATTAAGGTGCCACAATCTTCATGATACTCTTGCCTGTTAAATAATGCTAGTTTCCAGAGTAGTAAAATGTCCTCAAAAACTTAAATATGGTATCATTAGTATTTGCATCTGGTACAGTAAAACCATATGACTTTTTTTTTGCAAAAGAGAGGGATTGGAACGCTAAAGCTGAGGAACCTGCTTGAAGTCCCATGCCGTACACATTTATGGTAGTTTACTAAGTAGTATTTAGAATGAATGAATGGTTTAAATATACTTGGGTATCGTGCTGGAGTACTGTTTTCCTTTCCTAAATGCTTCGATTGGAGTGGAAGGACGGAAGGACTCCAACGGTCGGAGAACTGAGTTTCCACTAAAGCTGGAGTAGATGAGCGGACTTGGATATTTAACCTTGGTCCCATTGGCGCCATTGATTGAATCCGAATAATCTGGGTGTCTCCTCAGTCTCACAAGTCTTTGTTATTTGTCTGACTGTTTTCATCTGCCTGAGGCGAAAGCGTGATAATCAAGTGAGTATAGAGTTTAACTACTGGCTGGAGGGCTCGCATTCAGATCTAAGAGAGGCTTTAGGGCTTAGTGATTAGGTTCAGCCGAACCTAATCACTATTGCTTTCTAGATACCACATATGTCTGGAATTCCACACGCTTTCTAGGGAAAGGAACTAGCTCCCGTGCCCTTTAGTATGAAAATCACTCGTCGTTTGGGCCTAGTATTTGGTTAGCTCAACTCTCAACAATAATAACAGTCATGGGGTCAAAATAAACTTAACATTAATGTCCGATTGGTTTATTACGTTTTTATCTCAAGCGTAACAACAACCTGAAGACTTCCACTAGCGACTACCCGGGGAGCCTCCCTCAGCTTATTTTACAGGGTTCTTTCTCAAAGAAACTCTCCGATGCTCAATGGGTGAGCTACAAGGGTAGGCAGGGGTCGAGGGCGACCCCTTTAGGGGTACCCTTGAGAGCACCGCAGACAAAAATTGATTTGCTTGATTGCGCCTCGAAATGTCCCTCCAGTCTGCGTTCAGGGCTCGTGCGGGAAATCTGAGAGTGGGTCGGAGGGTTGAGGGGTAGGGTTGGGCAGCAGAGACCCTCGTGAGTAAAGTAAACAGGGCAATCACCTCCCCTGGTGGACGCAGCAGTGGGAAACACGAGGACCGAATGGGGAGGAAAGAAAAAAAAATACATGTACGGAAAGGGTCGTGGCGAGCCTGATTGCATGATGAAGGACCCCTTCTCTCGTTGCCGTCTCGGATGGCCTCAGGGGTCGAAAGAGTAGACCTCAGGGAGGAGGGTTATGCGGGAGGAGAAGGGGGGGATGAGGTCGTAGACAAGGGGATGGAGAGTGTAAGAAGGGGGCATTCAGTTTTGGAATGAGAGTTCATTGGTTCCCTCCTTTTATTTCCGGGTGTGCCGCAGGGTCGTGCGGGATGGTGTCCGAAGCAGGAGAGAAATGATAGCTGGAGGGCTGATTGGAACGGGGATGTTCTTCAGTGGATGGGCTTGAATGGCCCGGACTGTTTGGGGCAGCAGATTGAGGAAGATTGCAAGGACACAAAGAGGATCTCTAGGCATCTAGGAGCAGGAATGGGACGTAAGAAAAGAGGAAAAAATCCTTTGAAAAGAGTCTACGATTTACCCAATTACGGCTACTATTATAGTCGAGAAATAAATAAAATTGCTGGATATGGAAGGGAATTGGACATGACGTCCAAGAAGAAGGTGTGTTTACGCCACAGAGAAATGTCAGGTTCAGCCTGAGATTATATTCATGTGGAAAATTAATTAAGGCCAAAAATATCTTGATGAAATTTTCGAGGGAAAAATTACGTAAACGTATCATTTTTGAAATAATTTAATGACTGATGATTGTTTGAGAAAAGGAAATTTCTATCTTATACAAAATGCCCATGTGTATGAAGCCAATTCAAATAGATTTTATTAATAGATAGTAGCCATGAAGCCATAAAACATATCAAAATGCGCTTTACAGAAAATGAAAGTTATTACAGCCCACAATCAGGTCAAAAATTGTGACTGAAAACATCGGATTGATATTTTTCAGCTTTTAAAAGCAAAATTAAAGTTTTCTTGGAGTAAATTGATATTTTCTGAATTAGCGTGAAAAACCACATGGTGGATAAATCGGATACGTTTGATCTTTTAAAGGCATTAAACTCTCCAATAGAAAACTCATCAGTAACGTATTTTCGAGACTTTATTCCTCAAATGTATTGTGCTCCACTAAAACACTGTTCTAAAATCTAACAAATGTATGAATTATAGCTCTTACATAACCTTTCTAATCTGATTTGCTGAAGGGATTATCTTCGCTGCGTCATCTATTGATTCAAGTCTTCCCTGTTCTTCAAAGACAGTTTAGACCGGGAGATGGAATACAAGAGGTTAAGAGATTAAGGGAAGAGGGAGGAATACAAGAAGTACAAGCAGCAGATACTTTCTTTTTTATTAGTGATTCACATCCATCAACTATATTCTAATGCACATAATAATGTAAAATACAACCTTTGGCAACTATAAATAAACACAGGGGCAAGGCAACTACCTTCAGCATCACAAATCAACATATCACAAGCATAACATCAAACATTTCCCTTTTTTAGTTTTATTAAATCGGTTTCAGGTATGTTGACTTCCTTTTTAGCACAGTTCCATCTTCTCCTCTTACCCAATAGCTTCGGGGAGTAACAGCTTGACTAACAAACTCCCATTTATCCCATTTTCCATATTTGTACAGTAAGACATATTTGAGTTCTTACGTTTGCCATGGCCCTTGCATACAGAATTTCTATAATTATAATACTTTCACATTTGTTGGATTTTACAAATATTTTCTTCAATATTGTATGGAGTCTTTGTATTCAGAAGCGTAGCAGCCATTGGCACCAATGATTTTGAACGCCTATTTAACACCATATAGGAGGGATATACTTCAAATTGTATTATAAGGGTATTCCTTTATTCCAGCAGAGCATACTACAAGTTATTCAGGTCGTATGGGGAATTCCTTTTTAAATCTCTTTCATTCGGATCATGAAAGGTCTTGCAAGGGTACTGGACCTCCAACTCAAAGATTATAATGGAAATATAAGGATCTCAGAGAAACCCGGCGTCGGCATGTACCTGCTCTTTATGATAGATGACAAGTAAACCGACTATCCAACAGATGGAATGCTGAACTGCGCGCTTTACACAGCATGCAAGTGGGAACTTACGAATAATATCTTCCACTGCAAGGATTTGAGCCCAGTTCCTCGAGATGGGAGGCCACATCTCTCACTATCGCATTCTCTGCTTTCACTATTTGGTTGAAGCACAGATTTATAATAGCTGTCATTCTATTATGATCCATTCCTACTTTCCGTTATATATTCCTACTTATCACGCTGCGCCTTTGATGCACTAATGTTTGCCTACATATCTTTGGCCAAAGGAGACTCTACTGCTTTATACCCCCGCGAATAGAGAAGAAATGTTGGTCATTCATTTGAAAGATTCATGGCGATGCAGCTCAAATGCACGGCAGATCATCTAATGAGTCCCAATCGTTCGATGGGATCGAGGATCCCATCCCTTAGTTGACTTGGGAATTGGAGAGGAGAGTTTAAACCGCGTCACGAGAGGTAGTCCACGTTTCTCGCCATCTTCATTTATTTATTTTTTGACGGCAAAGGATTCTAATTATTCCGGACCAGCTAAGGACAGGCGCGTAACCTTCAATACTCCCCTAGGCACGGTTCATTTCCCAGAGGGGATGAAGGGGTGAAGGTTGGGAGGGGTGAGGGTTGAAGGACAAATCGGAATAGCGAGAAAATGGGAGGGGTGGCAATGGAAAATGAGAAACTTCCATTACGAATTGGTGCAGAGGAGTGGGGAGAAATAATTAAATTAAATGAGAATTCTTCTTTGTTAATCAATCAATTAACAAGTTGTTTTTTAAGGGTATCTACAAGGATTTACCGTCTACCTTAAAAGACATTTGCACAGTTAACTTTTTAAATTGTAGGTTCTTCGAAAAAAATTATAACTTACCACGTCTTCTGCTTATATTAACATTTAAAATATTTTCAATTTTCTCGCCCATTGCAGCCTGCGAGATTTCTTGGCATCTTCTTCGGTTCCAGTGTTCCCTTTCTTCAGTCACATCCTCGGTATTTTCTCTATTCGTCTTCTCCTTTGTCGGAGACATCTTTTTTCGATTCTATCCAGGTGTTTGTCCTCTTTTGTACTATTTTTTTTATTCATCTTCTATCTGTTTGATAAGAATTTTCTTAAGATTTTTTAGAATTAATTCAAAATCTATACATATTCAAAACCATGTTACAATGTATTTTATAGAGGGTGAAGGGTATTTAATATGTTACCTTGAATTGTTAAGACTGCAAGGACATTTGAGTTGGTTCTAAAGTTGTCTGAAACCATGGATACTGAAAATATAAACTATAAATTGTTTCTTTTATCCTAAATATGTTCTTGTTGATATTTTTGAAGTTTATGTATACGTTTGTATGTACTATGCAATACAGAAAATATTTCCTTAAGTTATCTCTTTGTACGTATGGTCCTAATGTCTATATTTATGTTTATGCTACGTGCAAGCTGGGTCAGCAGTATTATATTTTTCGTTTTTGAAGGTGTTCCCACCTTCAGACTGATTTCCTTGCGTGACACCTAGCTCCAAAGGGATTTTCAATGTGTTAGTTTGTTTTAAAAGATGATTCTTTTTGTGGAGCAAAAAAGGTCTACTCTATATTCGATTCGATCTCTGTGCGTTACCACTTTTTATTCCATCTCGGTCCCTACATTGAGCCTCATTACTTACATACGCACCGTAAACAGCACGAAAATTCTTTTGGTGTGTTACCTAATCAGTTGAACATGGTAAATGAAACAGACTTTGTACTTTCCACACAGCTTTATATGTTCCTCGATCGATTTCGACGACTTAGCGTCATTTTCAAGGGGGGCCAACTGACAAAAAATTTCAACACAAGGCATTATATGGTTACCCTGAGGAGTGAGGGAAGGACTCAAACCGAGGGGGTGGAACAGTTTAGGATGGGAGTGAGGGGGTGGTGGTGTGAGTGAGGGAAGGAGGGAGTTTAGTTCCGTCGCAATTCGATATTCGCAAACTTTTCACCTCTGCCCCAGCCAAAGAAGCCGTGACCTTAACTTTAGAAATACTCAGACTTTCATCGGACCAAGCCAACATAATAAACGATTTGGAAAAGTTATTAAATGTTTGTATGGAACAAAATTACTTCCATTTCAACGGAAATTTTTACAGACACAACCACGGCCTATCCATTGGTTCCTCCCTAAATATTTATGAACTCCATGGAATCTAATCTTTTTAACTCCGGACACCCGTTACTAAAGAACATATTTTATTATTTTAGATGCGTTGACGATATCCTATGCCTGTGGAGGGGGAGCAAAAGACAGATAGACTCTTTCTTAGATATGTTAAACTCACTGTATCCCTCCCTCAAATTCATTTTGGAAATCGGAGGGAGCTGCATTAATTTCCTTGACTTAACAATCTCCCAGCAGGATAGAAAGCACCTCTTTTCGATTTATAGGAAATACATTTTCTCAATTATAATCATCCCCACAGATTCCCAACACCGTTTTACTCATAAACTAGCAGCGTTAAAATTTATGATCCACAGACCAGTATCTGTTACTCTTGATACTGCCAGCTTCGAAAAAGAATTAAATACCATTATAACTTTAGGGAATAATAACGATTACAGCTCTCACCTGATCAACAAATGTGCTAAATAAAAGAAATTACCAAAATACAGTGAAATCTTCAACTGCCCTTCAAGATGCACACTGTGATAAAACAACAATGTGGTGTAAATTACACTTTCTCGGCAATAATACCCACAGAATTTGCTCTCATATTCCGAAGGACAAGTATCGAGTATGTTTTTACTCTCCGACATCCGTAGGGAAAGTGCTTTTTAGCTCACAAGACCCAGTGGATGTGTTAGACAAAAGTGGAGTGTATGCTCTTCCTTGTGGTGAGTGCAATGGAGTGTATGCGGGGCAAACGGGTAGGAAATTTAAAACCCGAATCAAGGAGCATAAACTAAGTGTTAACCATAGCGATTGCATATCATATTTCGCCAAAGATCTCCTCGAGACTGGTCATAAAAGTGATTTTAACGTAAAAATTAAGTTAAATTATTTAGAAATCATAGAAATTTTAAGAAATTCCATTTCGCCTATTTTAAAAGACTTGACAAAATTTTAAATCCTCGCAGATGTTTTTAACAGTTCTAAAATCCGACTTGCCCCCCTACCCTAATTCCCGCCACAATATCCTCCCCACTAATTGTGCCCCCATTGCTGTCCTTGACGGAACCCAACTCCCTCGCTCCCCCCCCCCCCCCACACCACCACCCCCCTCGCTCTCATCCTAAACTGTTCCACCCCCTCTGTTTGAGTCCTTCCCCCACTCCTCAGGGTAACCATATAATGCCTTGTTTAGAAATGTTTTGTCAGTTGGCCCCCCTTGAAAATGACGCTAGGTCGTCGAAATCGACCCGGGAACAAATGATGCTAAGTGGAAAGTACAAAGTCTGTTTAATTTACCATGTTTAACGTTCGCAATTTCCACGAAGTATCGCCTTCATTCATTAATTTAACCTAATCTGTTTCCCGTGGTCCAAAAATGTCTATTTCTATTCATATACATCTAAATCTACATAATACCCTGCAAGCCACCATAAAGGTGTGTGGCAGGGGAATAACTCTCACCAAACATGCACTACATATCATGCATTAAAAAAAGGATTAGTACTTGTATTGGTACTGTTCAAAACTACGCTGTTTAAAAAAAGATAAAAATAGTAAAACATGCATGAAAAAACATGCCGTTAATTTCATAGCTATAAGTCCTTATACCAACATGCAGCTACCAATGTTATCCATTGCTACACTCCGACTGGACATATTTACCGTTATTCATATCCCTAATAGTACGAGGAAAAAAGGACATTTTGAATCTGTCATTTCGGCAAGTAATTTCTCTAATTTTGTGATTATGGTCCAGTCTACCATAGCAAGTTCGTGTCCGTAAAATATTTTTTAATTTCATCACTGAAAATATGGTCTTGGAATTTGTTTAAGAGATTACGTCTAAATTTCAACCTTCGATCTGACAATGATTCCCTAATTAATTCATTTAATAGACTGGTTAAGACTATTCCTGCTCTGTGTTGGCATTCCGTGAAGCATCCACGCCCTGTTAGGATCTAAGCCACTGTGTGAGAAAGAGTGGTACAGGTAGGTGTGATCTCGATGGATGGAAAGCGGGGTGGGATAAGGGACCGGAAATGGCATCCCTCACGATCCGAGGGATGCAGAGGAGAGCGCACGACCTGACCAATCGGACGACTTCCCCCGCCCCGAATTCCCCAGTGCAGGCGGACGCGACCGCAGGGCAACACGACGTGGTTTGACCTTCGGCCTTTCCGGCCCGTGATCCTCTGAAAATGCCCTGCTGGAGCAAAGCTGGAGAAAGGCAAGCTGATCCAGTGGCCTTGGACGGTTAAAGCTTTTTTTTCACATTTTCACTCGAATCACTCCTTTCCAAAATTTATTTCTCGCTCTCGAATTGGCAATGTAAATCAAGGAGTGCTATAACTGTAAGGGCTACGCAGTGGATGGACGCATAAACTCTTGATGCACAATGTAAACTGAACTGATCTAGTGTTTTACTAGCCTAATAAAAATAATGGAATTAAGGAGGTGCCATCGTAACTCCGCGATTCAAAATCCCCTAAAAGAGCTATGTAATTTAATGAATAAATACCGATCCAGAAAAACACCTATTTGGAAAATCATCTATAGGGTGTTACGCATACACAATAATTGTATGAGTATGCTTTTATATAGTGCGTTGAAGTTGCATTCTATTTTTTACAAGCTCTTTTAACTCATTTTGACTTCGAAACATGACAGACGTGTTGTTGCCACGTTTAATTTATAAAGTGAGAATACCTGCTCAATCCCGCTAATACGTATTCTAAAAAGGTTAAATATTTTCTTACTTAGTTTTGAACTATTCCCTTGCAAATACAATTCTTTGTTTTGAATTATATCAATATTGATATTTTTGAAAATTGTTTGGCAAGAATACCACAGCTACCATTTGGAAGCATTGATATAAATTACACCATATCAATAACCAAAGAAATATTTAAATTATATAAAAAATATAAAAAGCACCTTGGTAAGGTATATTCCTAAATTAAGTTAGTAAATAGGCTTGTAAGCACGTTCCGTCACAAGCACCGTAGCCAATGATTACAACATACTGTAGCGCCACTTTCATGTAACTAAGGCTTTTTTGATTTTTTTCGAGCAAACATATTTCAATATCAATTAAACAAATGTGTTAAGGCGAGCTTTTATTTATAATGCTAAATTCTACATAAAATTGCTCATCTTATATTAGTTTTTCGTCAAAACTACATTTCTCTTTATATTATTAATCTGCAAATTTTACTGCTAAGAGCCATGCTCTGCCGTATAATCACGTATAAATAGCTGATTTTCAACGTCTTTGTTTTTCAAACATATGATGGTAGGGCCTCACTATTTTATTGCCAATCGCTTGAAGGGCCAAAAACTGTGTATTCCGAAATATTCACCAAAATTGGCATCCACTTCATAATTCGGTTGAGTCTCCTTATTGTGTTTAGGAGAGCGTTGTTTAATAAAACCCAGCGGAGTTGACAAATTTAAAAAATAACAGTGAGGAATAGCATGGTTAAGGAGTAGTCATCAAAGTTTTATGCACCATATATATATTCTTGATGGCATAAAAGAAGTAACGTTGAAATATTTTCCCAATTTTTTCCTTGAATCATTCATTTTAAAAAATATTAGTTTTTAACTTTCAGAATGAAATTTAAAGATTGATAAAGCTCTAAAGGGTGCCTAGTGCACGGGTACATGAAACCCTTTTCGGTCCCTCTTGCAGTTCCTACGTGCAAAATTAACTGATCTTTTATAGAGTTTTTCCAGCCTAATTTAAACGATGAAATCCATGTGCCTAAGGGAGTTGAGGAAATAGAGAAAACCTGTTAATTGGGTTAACTGGGTTTTAAAATAAAATTGGAGAATAGATGCATACATTACGAACTTTACACCCCGCAAATTTTTGGTCCTCGAGCGTAGTTAACTATTAAATAATTTCCATAGCGTACGAGAGAATTTCATTGGACGTTTTTGGAAGACGTAAGGAACTAAATGAGCTTGATAATTCTTGAGATATCTCATTGAGTACGTGTAAATGTGCATTAATTCATGGATTGACATTTTTGCTAAAAATGAGTGTCCATCATTTTAAGTTTCTACAGTTTCTACCAAAGCTATAATGTTATTTGTAAACGATATCTTCAAAATGAAGGAGTAAGTTGAATGAATCTTTGCAATTGTGTGGAGATTAATTTCAAATACGATAGTATAAGACTCCTGAACTCTAAATATCAACCAATCTCAGTTAAAGGAGGAATTTGCAATTAACTACCAAAGTAGTTTTCACCCAATTATAATAACCCTACCGTGAGAATCAGTGACGTTAAGGCATTCACATGTTACTAAATGGAAATATTTGGAAGATTTTAATTGAAGGACTATGAATTGTGTAAATAATTTAAATGATGAGCGATAGCGGTGCAAAATAATGGCAGATAATACAATAATGGCAGAATGATCACTGTGGTAGAAATGACAACCTAACATTGCCAAACGATCATTTACATTTCGAAGATTTATTCTCAAGAATTTATGGGCCGTTAACTTGAATATAAGTTTGATATTATTTGACAGGGAATGTAATATCCATAAGAACGAATCACGTGCCATTCTTGTCCGCGTTTGAACGTATGCGCTTTGGTGATCGTTAAAAACCAATAAAACTTTCCATATCCGCCGTTCCGGGAAGACAAATGGAAGCTATAAATTGGAATTTCATCAAATACATCTCTCAAGCTGACGCCAAAATGTTCCAGTTGAAATTCCGCGAACGTGTTCTCCTTCGCGTGTGTAAGTGCTTCGAATAGGGGGAGGGGTTTTAAAGGAGAATCTTTATTCAAGACGTTTTATTCCGTATCGGTCATTAAATGTCGGTTAGCCATGGGCATCCCTTCTAGGCAGATGTAATGGGAATTTCAAACTACACTCGCGAGTTCACAGTGGTATTCAAACATCTATTATTACTGCAGTTCCCTGCAAAATCTTTTTGGAAGCAGGCAGCATTTTTGGTGGTGATTCTCAAGAAGTGAGTGGGACCCAAAAAACTGCCTTTAAGACGACAAAGGGTAATAAATGGTTCACTTTGAGACTTTTTCCGTTATCCCTCAACAATATGACGAAAATTAAACTTCGTTGGCTTCTATTCTGTCCATGGTCATTCATGATAAAGTCAGCGTCAATAAATTTGATTTTTAGACTTAATGTGTTGAAACCAAGTGTAAAAAGGAAATTTATATATTTTTATAGGTAGTATTGTTTAACCATTGTGATGCACCATTCGAGGTAATTTTAGGTTAACAAAAAGGCCTGTGTGGAACAAGTCATGAAGGACGTGAAAGAGAAGAAATTTGTATCTATAAAAAATAATCTTATACAAGTATGGGGTAGTTTACTATATTTTTACCGCCACACTTGATAGTTTGTAACATTAAAGACCCATATTTTTCCGTTATTTGATCCGTCAATTAGTTCTCGAATTATAAGTGGCGAAAAACTGATGTTTTAACCCTTTCGGAAATGTGAGAAGATAATTGTTTCACCAAAATTCATTTTTCGTTTCCATCTAACGATTTCGTGCATAAAGTTGCGATCTAGGTTCCGAGCATACAGTAAACATTCATTGTAGAGCTGCGTCAAACCAATCTCAGGGTTGCTAATGTTGTTGTTGGTTATTGGGTCATTTCACGTCAAAAACGGGGAAATAGGAAGTTTTGCCCCGACCATCTCCCATTCTTAGTCCGTGGAAACGCCAAGCATACGGTCATGCCATGCTGCTGTTCCTGCGTCAAGTGACACCATCTGCTTGAAGACTCTCCCTTCTTCTACGGATGGTGTCAAGATCCGGCTTAGTGAAACATCCTTGTGGGCCACGGTAGGGTAAATCGGGGCCGTTACTTGGCAAGGAAACGTTGTGAAATTCTCATTTATTAGGAATAACTTTAATTCCGAAATTGCATCACTTAGCAATTGCTTTTTAAATATTTCAGTTAGGCTACTGCTGCTGAGCGGTATTGACTAACACGAACTCTGTTGAGGATATATTTTTCCTGGACCACATGTTTTATCGTGAAAGTTTTGTTAGTTCTTTAATGGAAATTTGACTTGAGAAACTTGACTGCTTATATGTTCAAATCTGTGTTAATGACTCTCCATGTATATTTAAATATCTTCTTAGCTGATTTCAAAATATGTCTTTAGTGTGAACCCAAACATAACTTCGTATCTAAGTATAAACCTAATATTAGTGTGGCAACAGTTGGTGTTTTCTACACCCCTGCAGTCACAGTGAAGGTCACTGAAGTAACAACTGCCAAATCTACGAGGAAGATATCCCGTAGGAGGTTTTGTAACCGTTAGTGTGAAGCACCCGATACACAGCATAAATCCCTTTCAGAATTTTTTCTCAGTACTTTTTTACTCAGGTATATTTACCTGTATCCACCCCAATCCCCCCT
This sequence comes from Platycnemis pennipes, assembly GCA_933228895.1. Taxonomy (NCBI): domain Eukaryota; kingdom Metazoa; phylum Arthropoda; class Insecta; order Odonata; family Platycnemididae; genus Platycnemis; species Platycnemis pennipes. The sequence continues at coordinate 15,101,501 of OW121854.1, read as the reverse complement.
CCTCCCCTACCCTCGGAAGGATGCGGCGATGAGCAAACAGAAAACAGATCCGCCGCTGGGCCGCTTGTTACTCTGCGCGCGATTCTTTCGGAATCTTTTACGCAGTAATTGATGAATTGAACACTGATGTTGTTTCACTAACCTGTAGCGGACACATATCTCTTTGATCCATAAAAACAATAGCGGAATCGTATGGGTATGTATTTTTGCAAATCGGGTTCAAAATTTTAAACATTTTGAAAAATTTTGAAAAATTTTGATACATTTTGATAAATTTAATCCGTCCCTATTATATAATTTACGAACTTTCAACAAATAAAACAAGCCATTTTGGAGTTTTCTATCTCAATTAGATCCAGAGATATAGACATAAATCTAAGGGCTCAGTTGTAAAAGTATAAACATAACAAATAGCGGTAACTCTCAATAAACTTGATATATGGGAAAATGGTTTTGCACACATACTGATGGACGAACAGGAAACATATGTACAAATATTTGTGAGAACTGGAGATGGTCGGGGCATGGTCTCGTTTTTTGGCGTGAAATAACCCTATTATTATGATTGAAAGTTTCTGGATACTCTATAGGCTCCTTACCGTGTTATATTATGATCCTATCTTTATAATGCCCCTCTGTAGCAGGGGCGTTGGAACTATTTTCTCTGGGAGGGGCCAACCTTGAAAAGGGCCCGGCTCTTAAGAAAAGGGCCCGGCTCCTATGAAAAGGGCCCATATTTTTTGTGGATTGTAGGAGGTAGATTAGAATTCCGCTAAAAGTGCATTAGAAGGTGGTAGAATATGAGTCAGAAGGGAAAAGGCAAGCTGGAAATAAGTGAAATTTAATTTTTATAAATGAAGACTCATTTCTCAACGGCCCGGGGCAAATTCTGGGGGGCCGAATGCCCCCCTGCCCCCCACTTCCGGCACCGCTGCTCTGTAGCTATGAATATTATCACATCTAAAGTAAAATACTTGTAAAAATTCTTATCTGCACTCTTCTGCACTCCACTAACATTCTACTCCCTATTGATACCTTCCAAAGAATGCCTTTTCTATTTCAGATAACTTCAATAATTGAAGTCATTGTTCCATACTGAACATAGAAAACTGACTTGTTAAAGTTATGGGAAATTAAATCACATTTTGAACTTAATCGGAAAAACTACCCCTCTTCAATTCATGCAGGAGATTCAAATCTACGATTCAGCCTACGATCTGACAGCGATATCATGCCTAACTTTTGAGTTATCGTTAGTATTGCTATGGACTGCCAAATTGCTTGTTATGGATAATTTTTACAAGCATTTCTCTGTGTCCCTCACTATGAAATTTAAAGTTCGAACGTATTCACTGCCCATATGCCTTCCTTTCCTTAAATATAAGGGCAGAGTAGTGCCCCTTCCGGAATGGTCGAAACTCAAGTACGCTGTTCACCTCAATAATCAGAATCCATTAACTATTTCAGACTAATTTTCCAGCTATGATATGGAGTATCGAGGAAAAGGGTTTCATGTTAAAAAATACTTGGCCTTGACCACGCCGCATTGTACTCTTTGTCCGTTGGCGCCCGGTCCTATGTGGAAGCCACGACTTTTGTTTGCTGACGAGACGTTACTTTTGGAGGGAAGGGGGTTGTGGTCATGGAGGTCCAGCCTCTCTCCTCGAAGACCACAAAGGCAGGCTCATCCGCAGAGTGCTCCCACCTTCCGTCTTTGATCGTCTCTTTATTAATGGATCGTGTCCTCGCTTCTCAAGAGCCCATGCAGAAAACCCTCCTCCCCCCATCCCTCACACAACATCGCCTGATTTAGCCTCCACTCTCCGCATTGCACCCCATTTGTATAATAGCCTCGGAGAGCGATCCCGGAGACTCTGGAGTGCCTAAATTGAAAAAAAACAAACGCAAATGAAGGGCGTTAACATGAGAATTATGTGTGCTAAAACTGGATCAAAATCATAACATAAATCCTAATAATTTGTGGATAACATTTATCGAGTCTCGTGGATGCACACTTAATGTTTTCCTTTGGGTAATAGCATTCTAGCTCTTGTTTTCATATACATATTTATCTACGTAATACCCTACGGATCTCTGTGAGGGTGTATGGCAGAGGGTGAACATCACAAAACATGCACTACTTACATACATGAAAGTAGTGTTTCATGTAGCATTATTTTTTTTTACAAGTAGGTGTTCTCCATGATTGATGATACATGATTCGTGATGTTTCAACCCTCTGCCACACACCCTTGCGGTGTATTATATACATATAGATAACTAGTATTTATGAATAAAGAGACATACCTTGGGATGGAATCTTTTGACTGTTAATTATTTCACTCAAAAATAAGTTTTCTATCCTTTAAAAGCGGCAATAATTCTCCATGAGAATCTGTAAAAATAGATATGCACCATTGAGGAATAGAAGCGGAGTTGTACTTATATTAAATATACCTATGTTTCCCTAGCATGCAGACATAGGTTGTTAAAAAAATTTTTGATAAAAATATTGGAGTACAACTTGACTTGGGATTCTTGGACCATTTATTGGTTTTCCGCTGATTCTGATGTGCTCGAGGGTCTTTAGCTCACCTTACCCGTCCGATTATTTTAGTTCTTCTCCTATGATTTACAAAGCAATGAGAAAGATCTGTGCAAAAGTTTGTAAATATTGAATTTTTCCATTGCAACGGAAAGATACTATGCATTGTTAGTTTAGCCTCGAGAAATATTAAAGTTTAGATGGCTGGAGCGACTTTTTTCTCTGTACAGATATCCGCGAAATTTCATATGCGTGTCGTTTTTACTGATATCTGTGAGTAAAACTGAAACAAATGCATATTAATGGTTTAATTTTTCGGTAATTTGAAGTTTTTTCAAAACGTAATCTTGTAGTGCATGAGATAAATGGCGAAATAGTTCGATAACACATGCAAGGTTCTTCTTTTACATCTATACTAATAAATATCATATTGTTATATTGACTAACAGCAAATAGCACGATGTCACACCGACTAAAAAATAGAAAAAAGCGTATTAAAATATAAACTCTACCTTAATTTCGAATCCCGTGTCGCAAACTATCAGCATTAACCGTGGAGTTATTCCATTTTATATCCAAGAAACGGGTCTACCTTCACCATCTCAGATTTCAACGAAAATTGGTGCAGCAATAGTGTCAACCTTCCTCAGCCAAAAGCAAAAAAGCCCCTCTATTCGCAAGAAAAAATGTCGCCCCAGAACCGTAGGAAGACTTGCACTGCGTTTTCGCCTTAAAAACGTCTAACTAAGTACGCTATATTTCTACAAGCAACAGCAGACTGCCTTTACGTGTTATACACAAGCGAAGGTGTCAATAGAAAGCTTATAAAGTGTTTTTATATTAATTGGGCTTTTTGCAAGAATTAACGTTTTTGTCGTTGTAAGTGCAACTTAAAAATGAATTTTTTTTTCAGAAGTTTAGCCTTAAATTATACCTATAAATATTTTCTTTTTAATCGGGCCAGTTCTTCTCTCCGTGGCACTTATACGTGCCTATTGTATGAATATATTAATTTATATAGAATATGAGCATAACTCACTCGAAAAAATCACTTGCATTCGAGAAATGTAGAAAAATAGGTTTTCGGAGCCAAAATGTCCATGTGGGACAGGGTTTCAAAATTATAAAAACATTGATTCAGAAAGTCTACTGAAATCGGTGCAAATTTTTCTGTCATGCATGATAATGTTATCGAATTCAGTTAAGTGGCCCTTTATTGAATACATTTGCGATATATTACTGATCGTAACGCAGCATATGGCTGAAATTGAAATTTACCTTTTGTCTAATTCCGTTTCCAAAAGAACTCTTAACTATGTTGCTCATATTTAAACTGAGGAATTTTTCTGCATGATTATGCAAATAACAGCTATTAACTCTCCATAAACTCAGTAAAATATCCGCATTTCACATGCCTCTAGGGCGGTTATTCCTTTGAAATAAATTATAACTGCTGATGATTCTCATGATACGTTTGTGGATTTTTCCAGGGAAAAATATTATGATTAAAAAATAATTGGTTGTTAAACAAGATGACTAAATTTTAAAGCAAATTTTGAATAAAAGAATTGCTTGATATACGCCAATATTTCGGTAAGAGAATTATTGCATTCTCAACTTTGCAAGTGCAAAGATGAGAACGCAAAAAGCCAATTTCTCTGTGTGCTCAATTCTGATATATGAGCAATATTTTGCACTATTATATAATATCAAGGCTCTGCTTGTCTAAAGAGAGAAAGAGTGGTAGAAAAGGATCATTTAAGAGTGATGAGGGGCATAAAAACCGTACATGCCGCATAAAACCTTACCCTGACCGGTAGAATTGAAAAAAGTAACGATATGAGCATTGCTTCTTTCGTGTTTCTCTATTTTACTTACATACTCATGGATATATGATAGTCGTTTTTAAACTTTTATATCATTCACAATCATAAAGGCATATTTATCTAACATCTTTTTAGCATAAACCTTAATGAAAAATTAGTAAAAAGGACGTATAAAAACATCTATGCTGGAAGAGGAATTTAATAAAAGACTCTACATAGGATAAGTTATGCTGTGCATTACGTTTTGTGCGTGTGTTTGCAAAGGGAATGCATTATGTAGGGCTCAAAATTTTGTCCCTGCAATGAGAACTACCCCGGCATGTAGACTGCGGCATAAATAAGCCACATTTGCAAATGCGTCACGTCTGTCGGAAAAGTCCCGGCGGATGCGCTAATGCTTTGTGCATCTCGGGCCAGAACAGCACGTGGGGATTTTATTCAGGGCTTCTTCTCCAAGTATTGTTTTAAAATCCTCGCCCTCAGGACTGCAACCCTGAAATAATGGAAGAACTTAAGTGCCTCTACGACCACGGTCACTGACTGGGGAATGTGGAGTCGCTTCCTTAGAGATAGATTAAAAAGGATCTCTCCTGCGGGGTGGATCGAAGGGTTAAAGGCAAAGTAAAATGCGCCCTGAAATAATATCAATAAAATACAATCAATCCTCCAAGAATTGGACATTGCTGGAACAGGGTAAATTGTCCGCCATTCAGAAGCTCTTGAAAACTTGGCTCCTGGAAAGTGGACCATGCATGAAGGATAGATCTAATGCATACACACGTCACTATACATAGATCCAATTGGAGCTACCTGCAAATTTCCATTAGTTTATTTGCTTTGGGAAATTGAAATTTCTGCTCACATAAAGAGCTAAGTTTTTATTTAATCAAGAGTGCCCCATAATCAAGTTTGTCGAATGGAAAAATGTTTCTTTTCTGCTTTTCACGTTCATTATTTGGAAAGCCCGCTATTGTTGGTTTATCAGGACTAGGTTAATTAGGACCAGATCCTGTTACCAGGTAATAAAAAAATCACTACTTGATGTGGATGTCTGATAAGGGGAGGTTTTCTGTATCATCGCTACAATATTGGCCTGACGCCGTGAAATACTGGGCTAATGAATAGCTGCAATGTTAGGGAGAATCCTAGCAGGTATAACATGCTCATGCAACCAAGGGTCAGTTGGTGGAGAAAAATTTCCAGGCAAGTAATATGTTACGGCCATTTTTATTGCTTTTTTCTGCTATATGGAGTTCAATTGAGATGATGGAGTAACTGCAGGTTTATTTTGCATATTAAACACTAAAATGATTCAGAAAAATGGGATCTAAAATTCATCCAAGTTGTAGGGAGAAGAAAGTTTAGTACTTTTTGTAGAAAATAAAAAAATAAGTATTAGGTATAAGAAAGAAATGATGTTTTTAGCATCAGACTTTATTTAATTTAAATTCCAGTCATAAAGGGGAGTGTTACAGCTACTGTTTTGTGGTATTTTTCCATGGAGAAAAATGGAAATGATGTGTAATGGATGGGAATCTATTGAATAAAGCTGTGAAGAGGGAAATAAATAATCATTGAAGGAATATATTGGGTAAGATAAAGAAAAATATATAACAGGATAACTTAACACATGGGTACAATGGGTTCAACCGGACGAAAACCACAAATAATTTGCTTAATTGAATACTAAACAATATATTTCATCGGTAGATTTACAAAAATATGATATAACTCAAGAGTCAAGAGGTGGGACGTTTTTTAATTTAGTGTACTGTAAGTAGCAAATATTAATCTATCTTCAGAAGAAGAATAAGTTGTATGGTTAAAATAAAAGCAAATAATATGATGAGTGAAAAAATCGAGCTTTTTGAATAAATATTTCATATGACACTAACTCGTGAGGAAGAAAATCAGTATTTTCAATGGAAATAAATAATCAACATAGATATATATCTATACAGATGCTTGGTAGGACGTACTTAAAACGTTAAGAGACAGAATAATAGTAATTTTTGGGTTGCAGGCTACCATTTAAAGAAAAAATTCCTGCTCCGGCTGCAAATCGGCATTCGCCAAAATTGGTATCTCCTGAGGAATTAAATATTCTCCCAAAAGCGTATTAGCTCTGCACCTCCCACCAGTGTGGGGAGACTCTTCCCTAGCCCCATTAAACACACCTTGCGTGCTCTCTCAATCAATCCACTTTTTTTGCTGCGCGTTCCTTACAGCAGCGTAGCTGGCAAGGAAAAGCCAGGTTGGGAGATGCATTAAAGCTCCACGCATTCTGCAAAGCCTAATATCCCCACAATTCCCTCCAGTCTCAGTAATATACGCAGCCAGGCTCTAATTCTCCTCTGAGACACGATGTGGGGTTGTGGAAGAGTTGGAAAAGGAGGTTATAAAGGGGAAAGAGAGAGAGGGATATATTGAGGGTGAGGAGGAGGGGATATAAGAGTGGGAAAGGGTCTGTGGAAAGGGGAAGAGAGACAAAACACAAGCTTCAGAGCACGCCCCTGCCTCGAGAGAGCACTCCTCCAGTTTTCACTCCGAGAGAACTCACGTTTTTTTTCACGGAATAAAAGAAATAAGAAACTAGGCTGTTCTCATCCGTCCTTTGTCTTGTTGATCTTGTTCCGTTTTCCGACTTATAGCTGATATTTCAGAGATTCCCTTCGTCCCTTAAAACCGAAGCTGGGCGACGAAGGGGAGAGCAGGCTGATAAATAAAGAAAAGAAATCCCCTTCTGCGCTCCTTTGCAAACGCGGCTGATTTTTTTTCCCAGGGTTGGAATATCCTAATTTTTCGAGAGGAATAAAATTCTGTTTCGTTCTCACTCGTTGGAGGGAAATATGCCATTCTCATGTTTATTTACCCTGGGTCTATCTATCTTAGCTACAGAGCTGCAAAATGAGGAGTAGGAGGGAATTTTTACCGAAAGCAATGTGGAATATGGTGAATACATAAATCGGAGAGGTAATGCTGAATGAAATGAATGAGTGAATGAAGAACTAAGGGAAGCGGAAAGATAGAAGCGCACTTTGAGTTTCTCCCATGACTTGTTATCAGATTCAGACTCTAATCATTTGAAAGATCTCAATTGTTTCGACAATGCCCAGCGAGTTTCATTCAGAGGGAGAGTCCATTGAAAAATCTGTAATTTTTTTACTCTTTTGATGGAGGGCTGTTTTTATAAAAATAATTCGTACTTTACTTTTGTTTTATTTAACCTGGGCTACATGAGGCCCGATGGTCCGCCCTGCCCCTACTAACCAAATACATAATACAGTAGCTAACTGGAGGAAAGTGGGAATTTTTTGGAAGAAAATTCCGGCAACTACGGTCAATTTAGATTACGATCGTAGAGTATTTGGATAATGGCAAACATTTTTCAGGGAACGTACCTAGGAAGAGTGGAGGAAAATCCAACGTTGGCATTGGCTTGCTCTTGAAGTTAGGTGCCAATAGTATTCACGATGGAGCCAGTTTACAGTGATTTTGTTAGGACCGATACCTCACTTTTTATGCAATGTGGCGAATCGGTTGCCATAATTATACTTAATATTTTCATCATAATTTTTAACTTTTAATGATATCTCATTAAGGCATAGTTTTAGTCCCACTTTTATAGTCTCATTTAAATATTTAATTCAATAAAATAATACACGACCTTTTACGGTATATATCGGTTATTTTCGCCATACTTTAAAACCATTTTACGGCAGAGAATCAGTACTTTAATTATTTGAATCGCACCACTGGATTATAACTGCTTCAAGACTCACTTGTTGGTTGGACTGTTGGCCTGGGTTGGACTGGGTGACGTACTTTGAGTGCTCTTCAGATGGCGTTACACTAGAAAACGAGTGAAAAATGAAACATAAGTGCCTCTGCCGGAATTCAAACTCCGGCTTTAAGGATAGAAAGCCAGTACACTATTCACCACACCAAACCACCCCCACCAAGTCAACGAAAGGTTCATCCTAACATTTACGAGGAGTATCTTGATAATTTAGTAATGCTCTAAAGGTTTCTTATTCATAACATCATTCCAATATTTCCACTGATTGTCCCTATGCCTTCTCGATATCCCCCAACAAAATATTTCAATGCATTGTCATCCAAATCGTAATTGCCACGGTCTAACCGAGAAATAGTCGGTCTCCATTTTCGGACGATGCTTAAGCAAGGCGTAATTCATATTTTATGGACTATGCTTCAGTGCTGGAGTGACTTGAAATCGTCATTTATAAAGGATGCTGAAGACGAAACGACAGTTTTCCGGAGAGAACGACTCAAACCCATGCATGCAAATGGGCTGTCGACAGCGTGATGCCTCCGTTCTCTGATGCATCCGACACGCGATATGATCTGGTTAATGGGTTTACTCAGGGGGTCTATGAGCTGTAACAGGTACGCAGTGAAAGTGAAATGCTTTCTGCCGTTGCTGGACATACATCTATTCAGAAATATGACAGTTCATTGATTTCCCCGTGAACTATCATGCACCTCTCCCCATTATCCTATTCCTCTTGCCGTAACTCTGAGCTCAGAACCAATTCACATCTCCCTTCCTTCAGGCTCATTTCGTGGGTGTTCTCCCTCCCCCTTCATTAGCATTGAAACCATGCCCTTTTTTAGTTTTGAAACTCTTGTTGTGTACTCATTTCAAGAACAAGAGGAGAGAGAATGCACCCAAGAGCTACTGCGTCCCATATATCTACCTACATAATCAATGGCTCTGAAAATTAAAGTGATCCGGATAGGTGATAATAGACAGTACAGTTAGAAGCTGGTAACCAGGTTGACATAATTATATGTACTCCTGCTCAAGCCATCTTAAGGTAATCGGGTGGAATTTCAACCATGGTCAAGTATAAGAGACAACATATAATAGTATATATCTTACTACAAATTAAACATTATAATTTTGCGGTATCAAAATAGTCGGTACAATAAAAAGATGTACCAACAGAAGCACATAATTTTTGTAAATAGATAAGACTATTGATTCAATACAATCCGGCAATACTTACATTTTATATTGTCACGAATCCGTGCCACCCCTGAACTTGCCCGGATGAGTTCCGGGGGCTCGAATCAATGTACATTTAAAGAAGAAATGATTTGGGGGGTTCCTCGATACAAAACCGCTTATTCCTTTTACGCAAAAAATCGTTCTCACCAGGGGGAGATGGGGGCGAGCCGCCCAGGGTCGGAGATGAACCACGATTGGGACTCTTTTAACACAATTTTATTATTAACCTTTTTTGACACTTGGAAGAGGTTACATGCATTTGCAAATCATACAGGCAATAGACACATCAGTGCATGACACAAAAGAAATAATGGCTTCACTAATGAGAATGAATGAAAGATGGGAGGTGATCGAAACAAAATGATATGGATGAGGATGAAATACCCTAAAAAATAGCATGACCAACACAATTTCCCTATTTTAACAGTGTGGAAGGCAGTGAACAACAAGAATGGGGATACAACAATTCAACAAGGAAATGTACCCTTTTTAACATTACATTAAGCAGTTGTCTGGTCCCCGTGTCACGTGTGACACGCAACGAGATAGTGAAAAATGCGCTAGTTCAAATGACCGATGAGACGTGCGGTTATGCCGCTTCACAGTTACTTCCTCCGACGACGTGGCCGGGGCTGATTAAGCAAAGAAGATGAGTAACACTCCCTGGTTCACACTGGGGGGGGGGGGGGGGGTTTGAGGGGATATGGGGTCCTGCAGATGGCAGCTTACGTGCTGTAGCTGATCAGGCCGGAAGGAGAGAGCCGGCGACACCGACTTCTCGCCGGGGACTCCTGAGTCGCAATTCTTAGTGGCTGCGAAGCTCCCTGGTCCCACGAATTCAGGTGATGTCGTTCTCGATCGGGATTCTTAGCGGTTTGTGGGGGTGGGGCACTCTTTCCCGCGTCCCACGAAAGGAGGTGCTTGCGGAGTATCTCCGTCTCCAGTCCGCGTCCCGTCTTGGTTTCTCTCTGATCTGACACTTCAGCTTCACGGGCATAAGCTCCCGCGACACTTGCTCACAAGGAAGACCTTCCCATCTCCGCCGCAGGCCTCTTTTATACCAATTTTAAGAGGGGGGGGAGACCGATTCCGTTGGGAAGAAGGGGGGTGGGGGTCATGCACTGGGGTTCGAGCGGAGCGGATCGACGGCACTTTACCAGGGTCGTCGATATCCAAGTCCCCACTCGACCAGGCATTGCTTCTCACTCACTGCTTATCGCTAGCACTGCCCAAAAGGTCACGAACACTCGCACATCGCGCCGAACTCGATGCGGGGCCCAGACAAAGGGGGGGGGGTATACAAAAAAAACTGGGGATGGTGCCATACCATCACAATATGCAGGAGTTATTCTAAACGAAGTAATTCATTAGTAGAGAAGAACCATATTTCTGATTCTATTCAGAAAAAGTCTGTCGCCTTCATTGCCCTTATTTATCCGGTCATTATATTACCTGTTGTTATCTTATTTATTGAAGGAAATTCAAGTATTTCTAATATATTAATTGAGAAAAGCCTGACACATCTATTAGTTGAGGAAATACAGTTCATTTCAAGGTGGAAATGGGAATTATAACTATTGAAGAGTATCCATCGCTTGATCCTCTGGTAGCCACTTTGGTTTAGCTATATCTGGAAAGTAGAGGAAATCTTAAATATAGCGTAGCTTTTTGATTGAATTACGTAAATTCCATTTACTTGGATAACCTTATGAAACGAGTATAAAAATTGACGCAAGATAACCACGACCATGCTTCACAGATTGGTGAATATCTTTGTCCGATTTTGTGGTTGTCCATACAATGTTACATAGAGTCTATAGATTTTCTCTTTACAATGGTTTGTCATAACTGGAAAAGGTTATTTCTATTATCCTATTCACGCTTGATTGTGATATTTTACAACCAAATTCAGTTTATATTCCCGAAGAATTGAAGTTAGTAGCTTGGGAAATTTTTTCTGTGAAAATCGGTGAAGACTTTATTTTTCGGGAACTATTCATGAAAATTCGTCACGTGGATTCAATTCTCTCACCTAATTGTGGAGATGAAAGTAGCTCCTGGGTTCGCAAAATGTGTTGTATAGGTGTGTTGAGGTGAGGAGAAGGGACTATGGGTCGAGCCATTATCGCTATGAGACGTACGATCGGCTGTTTTTTCGAGGGAGAAAGATGGATCACTAAGGGCCGCATGGGTACCAGGACACGCTGGCATCGCCGGAAATGAAATGGCGGATGAGCTTGCCAAAGCAGGAGCCAACCAAAGACCGTTTGGTCCTGAACCATTCGTACCCATGGCCCCGACAATGGGGAAAACGGAGATCCGAATGTGGGGCCTTGCTCGACATGCTGAGATCTGGCGGAAAACACCGAAGCTAAGACAGGCCAAACTTCACATAGAGGGACCTAAACCTGGCCTAGCAAAGAAATTACTCCTACTAAACAGGAGTCAATTACGTACGATAGTGGGACTGTTCACCGGACACTATCAAGTGATGAGACACCTCCATCTCCTGAAGATAACTGATTCAGCCAGATGCAGATGGTGTGAAGAAGAGGACGAATCAACCTCACATCTCCTCTGCGAGTGCCCAGCCATTATGAGGACTCGGAATAGATATCTTGGCTCACCTTTCCTGGAACCCAATGAAATTAAAGGGATCCTCATAGGAGACCTCCTGGCCTTTAGTCGGGCGATTGGTCTCTATGAGTGATCTCCTGAATGGTGGTTGGCACAATGGACCAATAGGTCTAAGTGCCCTAGGGACTCGCTGAGTACCTCCACCTCAATTTTAATCTAATCTAATCTAAGGGCCGCATTCAGATGTCTCCACTACATCGCCTAGTCGCAGCTTCACTCCATGAAGATTAGTGCTCCTTCTCCTGCAAATTGGCATTCAGCACCACTACTTCCACTCCTTCTTCCGGAGTGTTGATAATCGCTATGTTGCCAACTCGACTCAAGTGTAAGCAGCGACATTTACGTAATCCTGGTTACGGTTATATACGGAACAAGGTGTAAAATAGAGGGAGTTTTGAACATCAATCCCATGGTCTCCATGGGATTGTATAAATATTATTATATTATTCTGATATACATGATCAATAATTTAAATATTATTAGAATATCAGTCTCTTATTCGTAAAATAGCTATTCTCAGTACAAAATATATGCAATAAAAATAAGGATGGGCACATTTTTCACACAGTTATAATATTGAATAGGTAACATTGGTTTTTATTAACAATCCATACTCTTGCGTACATGCACTCCACATTACTATGATATTTAATCATATGCATTCTAACATGCTCCTGTAAATGTGCAAAACATTAATTCTTCAAAATTATTTGTTACCGCTGGTATTTTATCAGTTTCCAAGCGACGTCCCTGGTTCGAAACTCTCTCCCACCAGAACATTTCGCCCGATCACCCGAACATTTCGGTAGATACTTACAATTATATGATTGCAGAGCTTAAGTTCTTTTTTCTCTTGCGATTAGTTTTTCCAAAAAAGCACAGCGCTGGAAAATCACGGCACCAGGTAAATTAGAACAAATGTTGTACGTGCGTCGGGACTGCGTGGCCAGAGATACGGAAATTAAAAATCACGATCACACTTCATGCTCTTCCGTTAATTTCGTACACAAAAACGACAGGGCGTGCGGACGTATTTCCACCACGTGCTAATTACTTACGTGATTTAGGTGAATAACGTAATTAACTATTTTACGTAATAATTACGCAATTTTAGCAAATTACGTAATTAGTACGTGAAATAGTTAAAATGCATCCCCGGTAAACAGATTAAAAATATGTAAAACCAGGGACAGTCGTACAACGAAACTGTGACGAAAAAAATTGGAGGAGGAGAGTTACGAACCAGGGACGTCGACACTGTGAAGTAAGCACCTAACCCGTAACCCAAACTGCCTTTGATATGAGCAACCTACAAATTTTGGGTCATTACCCAGAATTCGTAATCAAGATATTCCTGCCAAACAGTTTCATTGATCACACACAATTTGATATCAGTGTACTCTTGCTATGTTGTTTGATATTACAAAACGTAGCAATGACGCTTAATAACCTTATATCGCATGAAAACAGTGTTTATATTTGCGAAGCGTCGACCATTATACGCCGTCGGCCATGTTGATATTCTATGTAGTGGTGATTTTAGGGTGGGTATGGGTACCCTACCACTTTAGGCCAGCTGTTACTACAACCGCAGTGAGACCGCCACTCCATAGAGCTTCTGAATACCATGTAGTGTTGATATACGTCATAAGGAGTGGAAGCTTCACTCCATTGGAGGTTGTGAATACGGCCCTAAGAATCGTGTGGGATTAAACGGAGCACTCGAATCTGGGAGGCACAACTACAACCGAGGGAAGTTTAAAACTGGTTATCCCCATTAAAAGGGATACACATTCAAGGAAGCTATTTTACATATACGCCCATGCTACTTGAAAAAAACTATTGTTTAGACCATAGGGGACATGCATGTTAAATAGAAGGTCAGAAAAACAATCTTTACAATCCCACTACATTTGTCGAGCTTAAACAACTTTGCAGTTATTGTTGAAGTTATTGGAGAGACATTCTAATGTTTTTCTTTAAAAGGATAGAAAAATTCCTTTATGAAGGCTGTGCAGGTTGTACACCAATGGAAACTGCAGAAAGAATTCTTCTGGCGACGAATATGAAGTGCTTATTTACTTTACGTTCTATTAGCATTTATATTTCATCAAATTCCATGGGTCGCCCATGCATTTATAAAGGTTTATATATTGGTCGCCCATGCGTTTATAAAGCTGCAGACCATAAATAAATGAGAGGAATGATTGGTAATGAAGCAAGCAGCGTATATGATCCAATCTTTTGTACTAATGGGATGGAAAGTGTTCCCCTAGGAAATATACCCCCGAGGCATATGGAAACGCTATGGTTGTGCTGTGAAATTTCGGAAATGAGAGATTTTCATGCAAAAAGCTTTTCCATCCGTTCCGTTTGGTAGGAAATTGCTTTTCACTTTTCACAACAGTCCTGAACTGAATGACCTCCAAATAACTTTTTTTTGCGTTTTAACTCCCTGCAGTGGGTCAATTCATTAATTCCACCTAGGAGCGTTGATCGAAATGTTAAAAAACATTTTCGCATAAAATTTTCTCCCGTTCCGTACCAGCATCCTTCGTGGAAATAATTTCGATTATTTTTCAATAAAAAAATATACATCAGCGGTTTCTGACTTTACCTCTCACATAAACTGTTAAACAACCCATTTACATGATAGGTAGAGTTTGATGTTTCTTTTATTTGTGGGAATATTATTCGTGGTTTAATAAGTCTTTATTAGGCATCTCTCCCATTAAATTAATTTTTGCTAACTGTTGCTGGAATGTACCTAAGTTTTCATATTTAGTGTCAGTTTTAAAGTTTTCAAATCATTTTCTTTCGGATAGCAAGCTAATACGTGGCACAACTAACGAGCAAATTCCTAGAAACATTGCAATATATAGCAGTGCTTAGGACCTTGAAGATGGAGTGAGTATTGGGCAATGACCAGGAATATGGGGAGATAATAATATATATAACCACTACCCCTGTGACACACAATTCAGACTTACCTGCCCAAAAAATTATTTATTCCCATTATTGGGTTGTTCAAAATGAAATAGGGAAGTAGTAGTAAAAGTAGGGAAAAGTAGGAAAGTAATAGGGAAATAGTATGCAAAACAGCGAAGGAGGTTAATTTATGTGAACGCATTTGCAATGCCTTTTATTGGCTATTAATTTGGATGATTAAAAATAAATTAGATTTCTCCTGCCCTCAGCATGATTTTATGTTCGTTGTTTATTTACGACGTATTCATGGAGACATTCTTGATTCGTCAGGCAATTTTTCTTTCAACATAAATTAGAAACAAACAAAGTGTTAGCTAAGTATTTGATGTCAGAAGTCGGAAAATAGTTAAATGACACCTTATCAATCGCTAAAGGTTTGATATTAAATGAGAAAAGGGATGTTGGCAATATAAGTAATAAATAGGATGAATGAGAATACCAGGTACACTGAACACACTTTGAGACAATCAGCAAGAACATTATCGAAGGAAAATTAAAAGAAAGGAGTGTGAAAGACCAAAGGATAAGCAGATGGTCTAAAAAGTAACGGATTAAGTGAAAAAATATACCAGCATGTAAATAAACTGGCATTGAATGGAAACTAATATGCAGCTGCAAACAATCAAACTTAGAATATAAAAGCAGAAATGATGAATCAATAAAAAATGACACGTTACGGAAAAGGAATTTAATAGACAAATGGGCCATTTGTGTAGCAATCACCGAGGGTATATTTTATTTGGATATTAGTGTAGTCTTTTACTATCAATTTTCTTAAATGGGTTTTAAAATTGTAAATATGATAACAGTTTAGTATAAATTTGATTACTGAATCACAAACACCACGTTGAGTTTTATTTGAAAATTTTCTCGCGTTTGAAGCTTCGGTGATCTCTTATGAAAGTTATGGTCTACATCGCGTGTGCACGAAAATATTTTGTGGTGTGGATATTTAACTAGGGATTTGCTTTCTTTATCTTAAATAAATAATGCAATAAATTCAGAGTTGGTGGCGTAAAATTTGCAATATCTTGACCTTGAACGACATATTTTCCGTCTAGACACAACAGATTTTGCCGCCGTTTGTTCTGGCTCAAAATATGCGAGGGTTTTTGGAGTTACTGTATTTCCAAAGTTGTACTCAAGTGAGGATAGGAGAAGTGTAAATACGGCTAATGTATGCAGTTATTATTTGTAAAACCTGCAAAGCTACTCCTTATCAATATCAGTTTCTTTTACTTCAAGGAAGTAACCTCTAGTGGAATTAATAATAAACGTTTCAGCTACTCTTATATTATCCTAAGGTATTCATATATTACCCTATATATTACCCTAAGGTATACTACACTAAGGTATATTACACTATATATTACCCTAAGGTATTCATTTATAAATTATTTTATCTGCAAATATAAACTCGACACTGTTTACAAACTTGCAATCAATTTTTCCAAATTTTAATCTGAATATGGTGAATTCATGGATTCAAATTATGGTATTATGATATTTGTACTTCTAACATATGTCTTCTGTAGCCTAAGAATCATCGTATCGTGTGACACAAGTAAGAAATTGAAGATTGTGCTTTGAATGCCAGCCATTTTTCACGTGTGTGTTACAGTTTAAATGTGCTTGTATTTGGAAGAGTGATCACTATTCCGTTTGAGAAGTGAGCTGATAGCATAAGGTGTATTTTCTCTCCTTCAGTCAAATAACTAAGCAAGAATAGATGACTTTTTTGACCTTCAGGGAAAATGAGAGCCACATAGTGATTTTCTTACTAAGGCTAAGTTTTCTGATGCCCTGTTAGATATATTCTTGCAAAGAAAAAATATTGCAAACAATGAAAACTGCTGATATAGCAGGAAAGGCAATAGCAGGATTAGTAGCAGGAAATATTGCTAGCATACTAGCAATGTTTCCACTAATTCCATGTTCGAGGTACTTTTGACGGTTAAAAGAGTCAGTGATTACTGCAATAGAATAAAGCACATATTAACTGATGGTTGACGCTGACATACTATTGTAAAAATTTGCCCACATTGTTTTTACCCCCTTATTCTAATGATTACATGCTACTTGATATAAAATCAGAGAGCGGTCATTTATTTATTTCAATGAAAATTCTGGTTAGTCAATTGGGGTATTAGTGGAATTTTTCATACTGTTTAGTCTAAGACTGTTTGGCCGTTAATGCAATGAAGAGTGGAAAAGAGAATAAAGATATTATCAAGAAGCCATTGCAAAAACTTTAACTAGAACTTGTTAGTCTGTTCATACCGTCATACAAGAGCTTTAATAAGGAGAGGATTGCGAGTAGAAAACGGGAACGACCTAATGAAATGTTCAGATGGAGATGAAAATCGTTGAAGCGAACTTAGAGTAAATATAAAGACGCGAAGAATGAAAAAGGTTGGTTCGTGCGCTGCGTTATGGTTTTTCCAAGCTTTATCTTTAAGAAGAAGGAATGAACGTATATTGAAAACCTTTGGTTGATGGTATTGAAAATAATTTAGGAAACAGGCCGAGTGAAGTGGAAGGCAAATGGAAAGGAGTTTGGCGAGGTAAGGGACGTTTGAGTTCGATAAAGTTTCAAAGCGAGAGAAAAATATTGGAAGGGGTTTGCATTGGAATATTATATGGTGGGAGAAGAAATGTTCAGAGGGGGATAATTGGAGAACATTTTGAGATTCTAATGTGAGTAAATGTTGGGTAATGAAGATTGAAAAGGAAGAGAGTGAGACAGTGACAGAGATAATGGGGATAGTTGGGTATTTTGCCGGGAAAAAGTGCATAATTATTTCTCCGTAAAAGTAAGAGTGATTTAGGCAAGGCATTCCCCAAATAACCCTCAGGTCGTTTAGTCATATATATGTATGTATAGACAATGGTGTTGGTATGCTGAACTTGGAAAAAGAACCCCGGGGTAAAAATTATGATTAAAGTCTCGCAAAAACTATATATTCCTACAATATTCTTGCTTTTTATAACATACGTTACTAACCACCAGTCAAAGAGTTTAAATTCATGCAGTAAACGTTATAGCTAAAATCAATCCATATCGAAGACCTGGTGCGTCCATTTTCGCAGGAGAATAGGAATCCAAATGCAGCACACATTATACTTGGAGGAAGAAATCTTCCTTTCGTCCAGTCGGCCCGCTTTCTTGGTATGACACTCGACTACAGGCTCAACTGGCGAGAACATATTAAACTTTTGAAGACAAAATGTTTGAAATCGCTAAATAACTTACAGTTTTTAAGCCACACATCGTGGGGAGTAGACCGCAAAACATTGCGTTTATTGTATCGCACATTGGTTCGTTCTAAACTAGACTACGGTTGTTTTAATTATGCGTGCGCCCGCGAGTCGTACCTGCGAGCATTGTCCCCCGTGCACAACGCGGGGTTACGACTCTGTACGGGGGCATTTCGGACAAGCCCGGTCATAAGCATCTATACTGATGCAGAGGAGCCTCGTCTATGCCACCGCAGAAACGCGCTTTTGTGCAATTACGTCTCCAAAGTTTTATCCATGACGGTGCACCCATGTTTTAACATACTTTTTAAACCACGTTTTTTTACAAATTTTTAACCGACAGATGAAGGCCACTAGACCTGTTTGTGTACATTGTAATGATTTTATTCGTGGGTGTGATTTCACAGCGCCTAAAGTGTACCCTCTTTCTTACTAAACCCATCCTACGTGGTTAACACCCGCTCCCGTGGTTAAAACAGTCATTTGCAATCATCCACAAAGCTTCACCACTCCCTTGGAATACCAGCGTCAGTTTTTAATGTTTCTGAGTAATCACTCCGATTTTGTTCCTGTGTACACTGACGGTTCAAAGTCGGAGTTGGCCAGTGCCTGCGCAGCGTTCTCGCCTACCCAAGGAGCCGTCAAAGCAAAATTAAATCCGCTGTGTAGTGTGTACACAGTCGAACTATTCGCCATGAAGATGGCACATCAAACTCTATGTGACGAAGTAAACATCTTAATTTAATCTCTGTTCGTTTAATTAAACGGGATTATTTTATAAGCGTGGCCTTTCATTTGTACGATAGGGTGAATTTATTTTTTGAATGCATCATGGTGTGAGAAGTCTCGAAGTTCTTATCACCGCGAATTGGTTGAGGATGGAATATTTGAATCTATCTTTAGAACATTGTACTTCTCCTATCTTATCCCTAAGTTTAGTCTATCAATGAAGTGTGGGGCTATTGTAGTTGACTTGGTGTCAGAATTGAACTTATCTGCCCTGCACTTTTGTAGAAGCCTTAGTCTGGCTTTCTGCCTTCGCGTTTGAAAGGTCTCCCATCCCATCGTTCAAGCAGCGATGTTATACTTACTCCCTTATCATAGCAATTGCTCGAAAATACCTGGCCTGAATTTCATCTACTTATATTAGGTAGCAATCTCTTTTTCCACGGCACCCAAATACTAGAGACATATTCCACTTCTTGCCTAACTAATGCGAAGTAGCTGGACTTTGTTTGGAAGCTTTGAAGCATAAAACAAGGCAGCAAGGAGCATTTTCCGAAGACAAGAATTTTTTAAAAGAATTGTTTTAAGAATTTACTTAACTGAGTGCTAAAATGCTCTCAGTAATGCAGGAATATTATTTAATCATGCCTGGAGCATAAAAGTAGGCATAGTTGTACTTTATGGATAGCTCACCGGCTTTATTACGCCTGAATCAACGAAATATGCATAATTTTTTTCAGCAGGCATGGTTGAAACTCACAGGGAGATTAATTATTTCTTTCATAAATTTAACTATTAAAATTTATTGATCATGTCTATGGTTTTAATTTTATCGAGCGTTTGCAAATTGCTCGATAAAGTGCCTGTACTATGTTTATTTAATTTCGAAAGTTACTGATGTCAAATAAGGCAAGTGGATGTCTTTTGACTTTAATTTTATTGATTATGATTCCATCAGTAATAATATTTGAGCAAACATGATATTAAAAATTGTTCCTTATAAGCTAGGCCGCTAATACTCTTTATAATGCCTTTTAGTCATCGTAAAATTTTCGAACTAGTTGAAAACGTTCAATGAACTTATTTTTTCAACGCAATGAGCAGCTTGGATCCTTTTATAAGTTATTGTGTCATTTCCCCCAATTTCATTAATCAGTTTTATGTTTGCTCCATGCTTCATGCTTATCAAAGTGACCGGCGTATGGTAGGTATTGAATGATTCCCACCCTCCATGTCATTACGAACCAACCAGAAGCACTTGCCTATTCAAAGGTCTCATTGTGAAAGTTTGCATTCAGATTTGTCACCACGTAACGGATGTATTCATTGAAGATGGGGCTGTTATTCATTCAAAGACTTAATCAGTCACCTTTTCTTTTGGTCTTAACGTATCCTAGCAACACCACTATTTCCTGACTTCCTCAATCCCTTTCCGGGGTATTAACTCATTCGGTTTCACTGGCGTATAATTCTGAAGCCGTCGCCTCTCCAGCTCTCGGGCAAAATAATGAGGGAATTATGAAAGGACCGAATCCTTGCCTTGGCTGGGCAAATATTTTCCGTTATTTCATTTCCCCTTCGAAATCCGCCAATTTTACCCGAATACATTGTGGACCCTTCCTGGATCGCCATCTAATGAGGTATCCCAGTAACAGCATCATAAACCTCATTCCTGCTCTTCTCCCATTAATCAGGCAGGATCATCCACCTATTGGGGAAACTACTCCGACATGCCTCTGGAATCCCTAAGAGAGTACTTGAGTTCACCCGTCGCAAGAGAGAAAAAATTGGAAATTGTGGGAAAATGAGGTATCCTTGTAATTATTAATAGGCAATGTGACTCGAAAATTAGAATAATCCTGGGAAAGATTTACTTCAACATTACAGTTACAGGTATGGAGTTTCTACTCCATTGGGGAGAAAACTTCTCTAGAAATAAGTGGAGAGAAAGAGCATTGATTTAGGCATGGTAATCTTCCAATCACTTGTTTAAATCAGTCATTACTTGACATTGCCGTTGGTTCAGCAGGCATAACTTGAATTGGTTAAATTTCTAACAGAAAGGTATTACCATTTTGAGAATATCAGTCAGATATATAAATTTCAACTGAAGTCATGTATAAACGGGGCGTCATAATTAGAACGTTAACTTTAAAGCAATGCATCATCTCGGTTTTACTTGTCTGAAATGGTGAGATTTCAGCGCGGAAATTTCGTTTTCCATCGTTCCTACAGATGAGGAAATGCTAGAGTATTAAGGGACCGAAGACTGTCTCAGATAGTATTCCATATCCTTTATTCTTTCTCTTCACTTCAAATACATACATCTTCTTAAGCCGATACAAGCTAACTACTTTCGATTTTGGGTTCTTTATCTTTTAAACAGCATGATTATGAGGACGCATTTGTTGTGGTATGCAAAATATCAAAATTACCTATGCATTGAATTCCAGCCAACCATGCGCTAGATGCATGATGTTTAGACACGGTACTTACAGATACAGGAGGAACATGCTTTACACTCATACACTGTTAAACAAATAAATGAACAAAACACATAAACCCAACTAGGCAGCTACTATGA
Organism: Platycnemis pennipes; assembly: GCA_933228895.1. Classification (NCBI taxonomy): domain Eukaryota; kingdom Metazoa; phylum Arthropoda; class Insecta; order Odonata; family Platycnemididae; genus Platycnemis; species Platycnemis pennipes. Next base: position 15,079,902 of record OW121854.1, on the reverse strand, counting down.
GGAGCTATACTCTTTTTTATGAAAAGTAAATATTGATTTATAAATAAATGTGCTGGATGGGCTGCTGGCTTTTTTCTAATAGGTTAGACTTTTAGCATTATGTTTCTGTTAGCGTTGAAAACCAATGGAGGTCAAAAACAATGTCAAAAGAGGAAAATAAAAAAACTTGAGGTGAAAGAGATCTGTTACCTAGGAAGCCGAGTAGCCAACGATGGACGAAGCAAGAAAGAAATAGTGAGTAGAATAGCCCAGGCAAAGAGGGAATTCTATCAAAAGGAGAATCTACTTACATCTGGAAATACGAGCATAGAAGTAAGGAAACAGTTCATCAGAACATACATCTGGAGCATGTTTCTTTATGGCAGTGAAGCATCGACGATGAAAGCAGCGGAGAAGAAAAGGGTAGAAGCATTCAAAATGTTGTGCTACAGAAAAATGCTGAAGATTAAATGGATCGGCCGAGTAAGTAACGAAGAAGTCCCAAGAAGAGTGAGAGAGCAGAGAAGTCTGCTGGCAACCCTAAAAAGAAGGGACAACCTAATCGACCATATCTTGAGACACGATGGCCTGATGAAGACTATCGCCGAGGGAAAAATGAACGGGAAGATTGGAAAAGGCAGGCCTCGTATGAGATACATGGAACAGGCTGTGAGAGATGTAAAATAGAAGAATTACGTCACAATGAAAAGGTTGGCCGATAGAAGAATCGAGTGGAAAGCTGCGTCAAACAAATGTTAGGATTTTTGACCAATGATGATGAGCGTTGAAAATTTAAGTATGAATGTATTATGAGCTAGCATGCATGAAAAATTGTATAAATGCATCCAAATTGTAAAGACTTAAAAAAAATACAATGGTAGTGATGCTCTTCATTTAATTACCTCACTCACAAATGCTCTCGTTTAGCTACGTGAATGTATTTAATTCATCATTTTCTCAATTGGTTATTGGTTTCAAACTTTCGAAGTCCATGTTGTCCAGTGATTTTATTTTGGGGTTGCCCATGTCAAGGTTAAAAGTACCTACGTTTTGTCTCCACTGCCTTATCATGGCTAATTACCAGCCTTAGCTGCGCACCGAATATATGTATATCCTCAAGGAGGAGGAGAGAGCGAGGGTAGGTGTGGAACCTTCTCGAAATCGCTCTTTGTTCTCGAAATTGCTGGTAGCCAGGATGGATTTCTTTTGTCCCTCGTCTCTATTAAAATTTTTCTTGTGCTTCTTGATTCTCAAGGTCTCCCTAAATAACATCGACTTAAAATGCTTTTCTTTCGTGAGAATTTGGGCGTTGGTCGCGTCCACGTCGTGGCCTTGGGCGCCGTGTTCCGCGACTGCTGACTTCTGTAAGTGCTGAAATGTTCGTGAGCGTTTTCCCAGTCTTATAGCAATGCTGTGCTCCTAAATTCCTTCATAATTCTTGCTTAATAGAATAGCTTAGGAGTGATCGTATTCTAAGGTTATACTTCCTGAGGGAAATAATGGGGTCGTTTACAGTATTTTTTTAATTGCAGAATATGATAGAGTTTGTAAAATAAAAAGACCCGTATTTTTCCGTTTTTTGATCCGCCAATTATTTTGCGAGTTACGAAAAACTGATGTTTTTAACCCTTTCGGAAAAGTGGGTGTGATGAAACCTCTGACGTATATCGACTTCGTCCAATCACAATTGAGCCCGCGAAGCTACTTCGCCTTATCGCAATCGCATAGCTGACTCTGCCAATAGGAGAAGTTACGACAGGATCTGTACGAGAAGACCTTCCGAGAATACCCCTACACTCCCTTCCCTCCCCTTAAGAGCAGTCAAGGACGGGAGGAAAATGACGTCAATGTTATCAAAGCAGATTTTTCGGTGGGCATCACCTTTTGCTTATTTTAATTTTTGATTTATGAGTGCATGGTTGTGGTTAGAAGATCAATTTTTTCACTAAAATTCTTTTTTCGTTTCCACTAAACTATTTCGTGCAAAAAAATGCGTTTTTGGTTGCGAGTAAACGCCCCCATTGCAGTTTCTGTAAATATATTAACAAGAATCTTAGGAAAATTTCAATTTAATTTGATGTTAAAGCATCTTCCTGACCTCTCGCATACCCTCCGCAGTTTTCTCTTGTAATTTCGCTGCCGAGATAGTTACCTGGGTGTCATGAGATAATCGCACATGAGGGAAGGGAAATAAACTATAGAACTTAAAACGCCCTGGTTTCAAGAGTGAAAAATTCATCCCTCTAAAACCCACTGTATCCTATCTCCCTTCTTCAGACAGTGTTCATTTTTAACTCGCTGAAATGATCATGAGCGTTTTCCTCCGCTAACTTTTTACTGCACCATCTTAAAAACTCCATTTCTCATTCAGAGGTTTCATTACCTGGGAACCTTTACATTTACCCTCACAAAACGCGGAAATGAATTTGGGCTGACTGAGGCCATGAGCACATACCTCGTGTGAGTAATTCGGCGACAGCAATGCATTCAGGTTCTCCAGAAAAGCATTTGAATATGGTGCGCCGAGAATTCTGAATTCCATCCCTCTCTCTTTCTATCAATGACTCTCTCTCTCTCGCACTTACGAGTCCGCCTTCTTTTTTGCGATTTAAGCAGAGACTTCGTGTGTTTACTTTTTCGGCAGATTAGCTTAACATTCCTTGGCATCTCAAATGTGCTGCTATTTGCGTTTTTTAGACGTAGTGTGAACGTATCCCGAAATGATTTACGAACTGCTTAAACATTCAAGACTTCGCAAAACTTTTTTCTCTGTGTGTGGAATCTTATACCGCAGGGTTTTCCTGAGAGTCTGGGAAGAAAATGGAGTAAGAAATGAACTATTTCCCTCTTTTGATGTAAGCTCAAAAAACACAAAATATTCACTTAAAAGTTATGTAAGTACACAAATAGTCAGCAAAATGTTTTGCTACATCAGGGGCTTTTGTGTTCGCAGGTTACCATCTAATGGCTAATCGAAACTGAGGCAGGGTTTGCCATCGAGTTTTCTTTTCACGTTATCAAGCTAGTGATAAGCTTCGGAATCTCTCCATTGACTACGAGGACATGTCCGCAACGTCATCAATTTCGGCCAATCCGGCAGTTGCAGGAGATAAGAATTATGCAACGGAAATAATCTCAGAACGAAAGAGATCGAAGTTAAAAGAAAGTGAAGTTAAAATAGATGATATAGGAGCCTTATGATCGGAATTTGATGCAGCAGTAAGGGACCTATGGATAAATAAGGCTTCGAGCTTTGATGAAATTCCTGCAGAGCTAGTTAAAAATAAAGGAAAGAAGACACTTACCAGTCTTTAATTAAGCATCTGCGACATGTACTCGACAGTTGAGATACATAGAGATTCAAGAGGAAGATCATTATTCCTATTCCTAGAAAGAAGGGAGAGGAAAACCGATAAAATTTATCATCCATAAGCCCGACAACACATGCATTGAAGGTATTGGCATGAATCATACAGGAAGATTAAACGAAAAGCTCCTAGGTTAGTTCGGATTTAAAAAATCAAGGGCACAAGAGAAGCAATATTGGCCCTTATAATGCTCATAGAGAATAAAATGGAGAATAAAATACCGAAGTTCTCTCCGTTCGTAAATTCAGAGAAGGATTTTGAAAACATGAATTGGAATTGAATGCTTGGAAAACTGAAGGAAATTGTAGTGTTCTACAAAATCCAAAGGCTAATTCGCAGTTTTTATGGAAACCAAGTGGCTGTGATTAAATTTGGATCCAGCTACGAAAGCAATAAGAATTGTTGTGCACTGTCTCCTGCAGTTTTAAAGGCTTACACCGAAAAATTCATTAAGAAAGTAAAAAAAAAGCTTCAGGAGTGACTATTCATCGAAAATAAATTTGCATGCTGCGATTTGCCGATGACAAAGTAGTTGTTACCTGGTTAGCCGCGTAACTAGCACCGGACGAAGCAAAAAAGAAATAGTCAGTAGAATAAGCTGATAGAAGAATCGAGTGGAGAGCTGCGTCAAACCAATCTCAGGATTTTTCTCTGATGTTGATGATAAAGATAATATTCTACAGTATTTCAATCCCACAATGGGTCCACTATATTATTTCCTTCCCAATTAATGAACCTGATCAATTTACACCGTAAGGTCTTTGATTCAGAATGATACACTTCTATCACATCCCACTTTATGGAACACTCATTTCTAGCTCTTTATTAATCTATTGACATTTCAGGGGTCCAAACGTTTTGAAAACTCATTGTCGTTATGTTTATATAACTTCTACTTGACATTGGCCTTAATCGGTCTATTATTTCATGTATTTAGTGCTTAAGTACGGAGTTCTTTCCACAGTACACCTATTCCTATTACCACAATGCTCTTGAAGGCAAAGTGGCCTCTTTCCAGATCTTGTCCCTATGTGTAATAGGCACATTTTAAAAATCATTTTATACCACTTTTTACATTTATTTCGGTGGCGATGGAATTAGTTGTTGTTAAGATTTCTGTTCTAGTCTGTATTCAAAGGCTGAATCATTGAGGGTTTTATCTCATTGATTTACAATAATGGTACCTTTTTTGTTTCGTTCGATTTTGAAGACAATTTTAAGAATCTTTTGATAAGCGTATGATTCTGAAATGGTGAATGCTCATAGTTTTCTCATTGGACAACTTACTTCAATTTCAAAAGTATGAATAACCAAATAAGGAGTTAAATTGAATATACTAAACTTTATTTGTAATTTTTGCGAGCAACAAATCTTTTAAGTTTTCATTGCTTTGCAGAAAAAGTATTTTCTTCTAATTAAGGCATGCGATCTTCAGGAGTCAAACTGAAGAGAAACGCACACATAACTCTGATTGATTTTGTTCCAAATTTATTTTGAATTTGCATTCTGGAGCACGCAATGCTTTTCCAGTCTCTTGAAAAAAACTTTTTCTCAAGGAGTCCATCCTTTTGATTGCTTAGGTACTCGGTGGTAAACACAAAGTCTGAGGGGACAGGAGAATGTTAAAGATGGAAGCCCTTAGAATATTTCCCAATAAACCAAAGGTCAACGCTTTTATGAGCTAATATGTATCGCATTCAACGTTCCTTAGAGCACTTTGTTTTCCTCAAAGGATCAACTATTCTTTTGCTAACGATTAGAACCTAGCTTCTCAGGTTTTGAGGCAACTACTTTAACCTCCACTCCAACCTGATATCTCTCTTTTGATGCGTATGAAGTTGTTGTGGCTGGAATCCAATCAAAGTGTGCTTGTAACGTGTAGCGTTTACACGAAACACGGTGAGCATAACAACGCGAGAAGTATAGACAGCGGACACGATCACTCTGTACGCCAGGAGATGGGCGTCAATCAACTCTTACATGCCTCAAGTACACTGTACACGCCACGCGCTAATTGCTTCCCAGCCATTAAGCAAACAACCTAAGCTCTGAGGGCATATATTAATACATTGTAGGTTATCTTAAGGATAATCACCGCTAAGCTTAGATTAGCTGCAGTATGTCTTGAGACGTAGTGATTTCAAGGTTCAATCTTGAGAAAGATCACTCACCTCTCAAGATTTTGCAGCAAATCAATATTTTTAATTATAATGGAGGGTAAATTTGTATACAGTGCAACCTAAAAGCTAGTAGAAGAATGACCTTACCATTTAATTAAATCTTAAATTAAAACTAAACGATCTTCGAATTATTTTTTTCCAATGATTTGTCACTTCTGGACAAATAACTATTCATCAACAGTTTTTTTGTAAATTTAATCTAATGTGTTCCAAATATCGTACCCCATAATATAAGTTGTACTGTTATAAACAAGAAAAGTTGAAATAATATTTGTCCTTATTACGTTCCTGAATTTATCGTAAAAATAAAAAAAAACTCTAATTAGAAAATAATACTATTCCAAAATTTTCCTGTTCCGTGTATTATTGATCTCATTAATAGCAAAAATATTAAAATCTGAAAATAAGTGGGGAATCCAAAAATTTAAAAAGTACTATATTTTGTTTCAAATTCAGCCTTGCCGATCGAAAAATCGTGCATGAAACACCTAAGCAAAGTTCATTTTCATTTGACGAATATATTCACAAATCATTTAAAATTAAATTATAGATTATATGCATGGATTTAGACGGATAAGTTTAGTCATATGGATCCTTTCATGGTGGAACATTTTAACTATTATATATCCCTCAGTAAATATCCCAAGGATAAGAAGTTTTCAAATAATGTAAACGCCCAGAAAAAATCGTAAAACACTCTTTTTTCATGTGATGCGATTGTCAACATTTGGTAAGACTGACAGGTTCTGGTAAAATAATTCCAATTTTCAAGCATCTATCATCTGGTATTGTGGTTATTACCTTCTTCCTTCCGCTCAAGAAGCCAATATCAGGCTGTCTAGAGTTAAGTTTGAAATCGAAGGGAGTGATACGCTTCTTGTGTCCTTTTTTCATGGAAAAAGAGCTCATAATTCAATTTTTCGCGTATTATAGAAACACCATTCACTTGGGGGCCTATAAAATCATTTTCGCCAGCCATTTCTCATTACCCCTTAAAAGGCCGTATATTGGCTCCATGACAATCGAATGATAAATTGGCGACCGTTAAAAAACGATGCGATTCATTGCGGTGGTAAAAAAATGCCAGAACCATACTAACATACAAGAAGAGGCTGACCATTGGCATTTAGAGCAGCCATATTAAGAAACTTCGCTTTTTGGATATCTATCTGTCCTAGAGTGGTTTGAAATATGTTGCAAGCGTTCTACTGTAATCTGAACGACATTAGTATGGAACGAAGATGAGCCAATAGAAAAAATAAGTAACTTCACAGCGTTCTTCATGAGTCAATGACAATTATTCATTCCATTTAGAGAACATTAACCTTAAAATGAAAAGTGTTATCCCTATACCTGACAAGCTGAAGAGTATGTATTTCTTTTAAGGCATTCCTATTGTAGTTTACGGAGGAAATAATTTGGTGACGCATCAAGGGTACGCAAGCAAAAGCGTCCAAAGAATTTTTCCTATTTATCTTTGACCCTTCAAAACAGTTTTAAGGGATAGTTTTCTGTATAAACCGAGGGTCATTGCTTAGCAAATTCGATTGTAAACTTGTTACGATCCAACTTACAAAATAAACGAGACGAAATTATACCCATGGCATTATTTTGAAGACACCGTCATAGTCCATTAAGTTTTGAATAGTTAGTAAACATTAAGTAGCCTTAGGTATGCCGGTTGGGGATGATATGTTATATTTTTTAAATGTAACTTACTTGCGTGTGACTATTTCAACTATTGTCCAAATATTCAGGATGCCTGGGGAAAAATATCCGTACATATATCAATTGGTTTTCCTCTTCGCGGAAATGCTGGGATGATTGCTTCACTATCTCTATACACAAAGTCTTAAAATGAGTATTCCAGGTAATTTGATGTTAAAATACGGTAACAAAGTAATGCTTCTCAATAGAAGCTATTCATCTTTTGAAATCCTACACACCATCAACCTCTGCTCGTCTAGCCCACCTGCCCTGTAATACACTTGAGGTAACCCCAACCGAAATCTTGCCTTCTCAACCCCAGCAGCACCCTGGAGTCAAATAAATCTAACCCTTCTCTCCTTCAACGTCGCAATTTTTTCCCTTTTTTATCCTTAATTGCCCCCTCCAGTCCCAATCCCTTGGAGGGTACTTGAGCGAACTTGGCTTCAATCTCCTCCCCCTTTCTCTTCTCTTCCTTCTTCTCCTCTCCTTTTTCTCTCCCTCCTCCTCCTTTTCCTCACTTTTTCACATTCCTGTCCGCTTACATCTCTTTCAACTTAGCTCACTGAAGTTATATCCGGTTCCGTTCCTTTACCCACCCTTCTTTCTCCCGAATGCCGGTCTTTTGTGTCCGCTTGTCCTTCCAAATGACCACGCGGTGAATTTATTCAGCACCTTCATTTCCTGCTCCGAGAAGTTTCGGGAAGCACTATCCATTCGCACAAAAATAAAATATATTGCGTTGCGTTCCATGGTTTTCCTCCGTGACACCCGATTGTAAACTCTTAGCGTCCCTTTCTTCTGCTTCCTTGGCAACGAAAATTCTTGATGCGCGAATCGTTTCAGCGCAGAGACTTTTGAGAAGTGGAATAGTTTTAAAGCTGCTATTTTGAGGAACTTTCAAGAAGTAAGTTCCTCAAAAATTTATCCTTCATTGAATATATTTAGCTGAATAATCCTCTTTACGTTTCCTTAAAATCTTTAGTGTTCGTGTTCGCTGGCCCATAAAATTAAAGATGACTACGGCAAAATGCAATTCCCATCTTAACCCATTAACTTCAGAAAAAAATATTTAAAATTCCTTTTGCTTCAGTGGAGCGTATGCTGTAGGTAAAGCACGATTTATTGAATGCTGTTTCTAGAGTAACAGGAGTTTACAGCTCAAAATTCGCCGTTCAAGTTGGAAAGTAACGTCATTTCCTTATCTTCAGGCATTGATACCTGTCAATGCACATTGGTAAATGGAAGAATTATCCATCATACGTGAGAGAGAAAAGCATTTATAATTTTAAAAATATCCGTAACATTTAATAAAATAAATATACGACCGGAATCACCTCCTTATGACATCAGGTCATTATAATTCAATAACTCAAATATGTCGTTAAAACTATAATTACCGAACAGCTGCCTTGTTTATAATGCTGCAAAGCAAGTAGATACATGTAGAAGCCAATGCTCTGCCCATTGATCATGGATTCCCTGTAATTCTTGTAGGAGAATCTCAGAAATAACTACGCTTAAAATTTGAATAGCTACTTAAATCAATGCCATTCAAATCATCGTTGAAATGATGACATGGACAAATGGTTTAGGCAAGATTCATCATAGATTGGAATTTTGAAACTACATGAAAAACAAATTCTTCATATTCCTAATTTATAATTTAACCAATTTTAATACCAATCCTAAATTTAATGCTTGCCATATATTTCAGGGCTGAGATTCAAACACGCGGCCTTGGAATTGCGAGACCAGCTCGCCTGCCGCCACTGAGTCCTTCTGCCTTCTGGTCTACGGCATTACTGACCGCGACCAAAGTATATAGACTCCAGTTTGAGCGTCCGTATCTCATAAGGGATGAAAATATTTTCATACAATGTGCATCAGCGTATTCGTAATTTATTGCCACGTTTAATGACGGTTAAAAATATATCTATAATTACTTGAGGCAAGTTTTTGCCTTAATAAATGAAAAACAACCCTCTGTTTTCAGAGTCTCGAAGGGAAGCATCACTTTGGCAGTTTGTAATAACAATTTGAATTGTGAAAATGAAGGGTGATTTGGATAATTTACAAATAGTTTTTTTGTGATGCAACTGCGATTTTAAGGGTTTAAACGTATTTGTTTACGCTGTTTTATTAAATTTACGAACCGTACTTTCTTAAGTATGCAACTTAGAGACGCGCAACAAACACCATTATTCCCATTTTAAAATTCGATTGCAATTCCATTAACAACATAAAACAACGTATAATAATGTAGCGTACTGTATAGAATAATGTTTTTTTTTTAAAGAGTTGGAAGCGAAGGCGGCCTACCCAGCGCTTATATTGTGCTGCGTTTTCCACAAGACCATTGTCTTCGGCGTTAGTTCATCTCTCGGCTCTTCACCCTCTTGGCCGCCTCATTCCGATTTCTCCACCAACTTCACTTCCTCCGATTTCGACAGCTCTTCACTGAGTCACCCTCTTCATCCTCCCACATCCAGTCTCAACCGTTTCTCCCAAGTCCTCATCTCAAAATCTTTTCATTAAGCTCGGGGCATTTACTTATTTTTTTGGAACTGCTGTGCTCCTCAAAAATTGCGAGCCTCTCGATTTTTGAGCCGGGATCCGTTCAACTTCTCCAGCGCTGAGAGATTCCATCGCGTTGGATCAAGAAGGAGAAGAATTACGCTGCTCGGAGTGGCGCAAGTGTGTTGGTATCATGGCAGAGCATGCGCGCGGTGTGCTTCTATTTGATCAAATAGACAAGATTAGAGATGCCTCAAAAATGTAATTTCCCGCGTACCATAAGAGAACATGATATCAAACGGTAGGTGAAAAATTGTTGTGACTAGTCCTTAGTGCATGAGACATGTTTTAAAAATTCTAACCTCTGCGTGCTAATTATATACAGGTTTAGAGAAAGCCTGTCTGGACAGTATTCACTTCACTGCTATGAAGATGATAATCATCTAGTTGAACGTGACTTTTATGTCTAATATGTTTCCATGATGTAGTAGCATCTCAGTTATAGGGTGCATGTGAATGTTGTACGTTTGGTGATCTTCACCATCTGCCACATACCCTCACGGCGGCTCTCGGGGTACATGTAGTTTTAGCCTGATATACCTGACTATTAAACTAACAGAACTTAAAAAATACCATTTTTTATTTGGTATAAAATATAACCTTGTAGGCAGGAGAGAATCTTAATTCCTCGCATCAACTCAGTGTTGTAGAAATATTTTACCCTTAGGTTTTTAGCTTCATGCACCTACCTACTTCTAGCCTCTTTTGAAGCCGATGGTTTCAGTAGTATACAGGTAAATCGAAGCCTCTACCAGGATAGTTCCTTATTTTATATTTCCGTAGGGGGATTAAAGAGGTAATAAAGGAGAATTGGGTAATCAAAGTCGTTATAATTCTAGTAACCCTTGAAGAGATAGAGAAAGGAAATTGTGATCGCGTCATGAGAGATAAGAAATAAGCAAATCAATTAATAATACGATATGAAAAATTTATCATGCAGAAGCTAGCCATCTAGCCAAACGTGACTAGTTCGTATCTATCGATCTAACGTATTTATTTGTAGTAGTAGCATTGTAAATCTCAGCTGCATGTAAGCAGTGTTTTGCGATCTCCCTTCCTTGCCACACACCCTCGCGGTGATTTGTAGGGTATTATGTAGATTCAGATAACAGAAATTGAGAATGAACGTTTTAGGCGAAGGATAATTAGAATAGGGATACCAAGATTAGCGGGCTGAAAAAATATCATCAATTCTGTGACGAAATTTTTGTCCTTCCGTACCTTACCCATCCCCCATTTACCCTCATCGAGAAAGGATTCGGCGATTCGCCTCTTTGGCCCAGGGGAGCGAAGAGACCGCGAAGGGTCTGGCAACTGTGGATTTTCACCGAACGGTGAAGAGAAGTAAAGAGTCAAACCCACTCCGGTGGTGCCACTTGCTCGGCGAGGGGGAGCGTGGGTGCGGGAATGTGGTGTGGCTCGTGGATCGAAGCTTTCGCAGAGGCAGAGGGAGTAGAGTTGGACTTAAAAAAAATGTATATTTTGAAGCGAGAGCTCGTCTGTCGCCAGGGAGACCGATGGGAAGGTTCCCGGAAGCATAGCGCTTCGCCGATCAAAAGCGACGAATAGGGCGCCAGGAGTTAATCGGAGCAGTTTAATCTAATCGGGGTAAAGGAGGTGGGAAGAGCTCAGCGAAGGTGTCATTGGAGCGTTAGGGTATTTAAAGGATTTTCGAAGGCGTGGCGCACATTTGCGGTTAAACTTGTGAGGCCATTGCACTTTCATCTCAGGTACTAACTGATTTTTTGGTGAAACAACCTGCGAAAAATTACGCGTAGACGAAGCGGACGAAGCTGACAAGGGTTTTATGAAAAATAAAGAATTGACCACGACCTTAAAATCTCACGACCCAACAAACTTGGGTTTGTGGTAGCTAAACCTAACGCGTTAAGGCCTGGCGACACGATACATAAACACGTACAAGTTTATACGCTAATGCATGAACGCGAGAATGAAAGCGAAAATTCACCGTGTAACCACACCAAAATGTACAAATGAAGGACTGTGTGAACAGAAAATAGAACCTGTTCCATTTGGTTCATGCATTCGTACATTTTCGTGATTCAGGGACATCTGGTGGCAGAATACGGAAGCGACGCACTGTTTGTTTACCTTTAGTGGTATTTGGATCGCTCGTGTATGACTGCCTTTTCGTATTTTTTTGACCTTTGCTTCGTTTGGACACTCTCTGCGCTTAACCGTTTGCCTTCATAACCTCCTGGAATATCCTCAAGGAACAATTTTTGACCTATCGTCTTCTTCAGACATTTTCCCGTGTTTTTTTCCGGTTGGACTACCCGATTTCGACGCTGGTAATATCTTGGAGCAGGGGCAGGTAGACAGGCCAATTTTTCTAATTGGCGAGAGGCCGTACTTGTTCGACCCCCGGAATACCTTGTGCAAAAAAAAGGGGAGGAGGGCAGTTGTCATGCAAGAGGTAGCGGAGGAGTTGTGTGCTGCAAGGTAGGAGTTATGAAATCATAATACAAATAATTGTGTCAGCAGCAGATCTTTTCGCTTTGTCGGAAAAATCAGAATTAAATGGTAGGTTAGCAACGTTCCGTTTGGGTTGTCTAAAGAAGTACGAAGGTCGAAAACGGGAGAGAAATGTCCTGGAAAGGCGGAGATCAATTAAGGGTCTGACGGGGTAATTTATGTGGGGCAAAGGTCAACTTGTAAATCAAAGTCAAAACGAAGCAGAGGTCACAATATTAATGTAAAAATCCGAACCGCACGCAAACACAATCCTACATCCAACCAACAGAAAACTGAATGTATCTCGCTAACGTTTTATACCACTAGGCCACTAGATGCCCCCACGGCAAGTTGCAGCTGAAAATCGAAAGCTCAATTTGAGAAAGATCGGTCTGTTAAATAGTTGTAATGGAAGTTATCATGAATTGTAGTCTTTGACTATTTGAATGATGCGCTTAGCAAAGATGAAAACATCAACAATGCGTACCCAGAAAATTGTGCGAAAGTATGTACGGTTCCATGCAACGTGTAACCACTGATTCATCCATTCGTTCACGCAAACGTACTTACATGAAACCGTTCACGCAGATATACGTGAATCCATTCACGCAAATGTACATGAAACCATTCACGCAAATGTACAATGAACTTGTACGTGTTAATATATCGTGTAACCAAGCCTTTAGACTTAGCTACCTCATTAGAGTAAGAGAAAGCGGCTGAACTGTAAGGGCATGGATTTGATGGTCATGAAGGTATCTGTTCATTTCTACATCTACATATATAAGATCTTTCAAGACACCGTAAGGGTGTGTGGCAATGAGTGAAGAAATTTCATTGAAGAAATTCATTTATATTAAGTTATCATATTTTTCAGTTGCTTACCTTGTAGGTTTTATTGTTAATCTAAAATTCTATTTTAAACCGAATACACCTAATGAAAGGTAAATAATCTTCATGAACCCATCATCATCATTGGTCAACAATCCTAGGATTGGTTTGACGCAGCTTTCCACTCGTTTCTTCTATCGGCCAACCTTTTCATTGAGACGTAATTCTTCTCTTTTACATTCTTCACGACCTGTTCCATGTATCTCATACGAGGCCTGCCTTTTCCAATCTTCCCGTTCACTTTTCCCTCGACGATAGTCTTCATCAGGCCATCGTGTCTCAAGATATGACCGATTAAGTTTTTTCTTCTTCTTTTTAGAGTTGTCAGCAGACTTCTCTTTTCTCCTACTCTTCTTACCACTTCCTCGTTACTTACTCGGTCGATCCATTTAATCTTCAGCATTCTTCTGTAACACCACTTTTCAAATGCTTCTACCCTTTTCTTCTCCGCTGCTGTCATCGTCCATGCCTCACTGCCGTAAAGAAAAATGCTCCAGATGTATGTTCTGATGAACTGTTTCCTTACTTCTATGCTTGTATTTCCTGCTGTAAGTAGATTCTTCTTCTGAAAGAATGCCCTCTTTGCCTGGGCTATTCTACTCACTATTTCTTTCTTTCTTCGTCCATCGTTGGTTACTCTGCTTCCCAGGTAACAGAACTCTTTCACCTCTTCCAGTTTCTGTTTTCCTAGTTTAACGTTGGTTTTGGCCTCTTCTCTTTTGCTGCACACCAATATCTTAGTCTTCTTCTTATTGATATTCAGCTGATATCTGGCCATAGTCCTTTCCATGGTTGTTAGCATCTTATTCAGCTCCTTCTCTGTCTCTGCTATGAGAGCTATGTCATCAGCGAATCGTAGCATACTGATTGTTTCTCCGTGGATTTTCACTCCAGAACACTTCTCCTTGACTTCATTTATGGCTCTCTCGATGTAAACATTAAAAATTACGGGAAACAGTGCGCAGCCTTGTCTCACTCCTTTCCTTATTCTTGCCTCTTCACAGCTGGGTCCAGATTTAATCACAGCAACTTGGTTTTTGTACAGACTGTGTATAATTCTTCGGTCACTGTAGGACACTCCAATTCCATTCAGAATTCCAAGCATTGAATCCCAATCCACGTTGTCAAAGGCCTTCTCTAAATCCACAAATGTAATGAAGCATGAACCCATACAGCTACTAATGAACATCCATAACTCTGCCGGGATATTTAGACTCATGCAGGCACGCAAGTAACAAGCAAACATCTACATTACTTATTCTATACATCATCCAGGTAGCTTCCAAAAACATCTACTGCAGGAGAGAAGGAAATGAATTCAATGGCCTACGCCTTTGAATTGTGGAATTGGGACAATGTCACAAAAATACATTTGATTTTATTCCACACCTTTCATTACCCTAGCTAAATGTCCGATTTCTGTCTTTTCAGATCATTTTCAAGGGATGTTATACAGAGACGGTGCTGCGAGGGTGTATCTATGTATGATTACGCAAATGAGAGGGGAAAATAGGGGAGGAAAGAGGACAGGGAGGAGGGAAGCCTATGGGATAGGTGGAACAAACAAATAGCTGTTTACGTCAGGTCCAATGGAAAACTGTCGGTGGAGCGGAAACACCTACGGAGTAAAAAGGGGAGAGGGTTGAAGGGAATCTGTCATTGAGCAGATTGTCATCATGTACGTACATTAAAAAAATAGAAGTTTATTATTATCCATGAATTCTTGTCTTTCTTCATGTCTTGTCGCCAACATAGCATCTTTTGAATACGAATAGAGGATATGGTCCTTATCAGTTAGATGATTCGCACCTACAGATCTCCTGATAAAGGCTTCCGCGGGGTGGTACAGTCGAAGCAGCGAGGTTTCAGTATTTTTCTCTGCGGCTATTCATCTTATTGACGACAGATTTTCCGGCGTTCCGACCTGAATACGCCTTATACAACGCCGGCAAAACTGTCGTCACCGAGATGAATAAACGCGGAGAAAAACAGAAAACCTAGCTGCTTCTAGATTTTTTACCACTATTAATAAAAGATTTTAGCTGCTCAGATTTACGAACACTTAATTTTCTTCCCGTTTCTGACCAATATACCAAAATATGGAACCAGGCGTTTCACACTCTAAGAAGTGCTCGCTACTTTTGTCGCCGTTTTCATACTTGTCTTTTAGAATAAAGCAGCAATTTATCAAGAGTTACAGGGTTATAAAAACAAGTTTTAAACATATTGCGAGGGAAGAATTTTGGGGATTAGCGTGAAAACCAATGACACGAAGGAAAACTACACAGACTTCGTGCTGGGTTAATGGATCGGGAAAAGAGTCGTGATATCGGTTAAAGCCTATTTTCGGCGTAAATAGTTTATCTAAAAGGGAATCGTTATAGCCATTACTATTAACTATTCGCGTAATAGTATTGGGTTCTGTTGAGAAGTCATTTGGAGAGAGTGGCATGGAAAGTAAATAATAGAGCTTTGAATAAATATAACCGTTTTATGGAAGGGGTAATTGTTCAAACAATTAGGAATGGCAATGTCCATTAATCTAAAACAAAGGCTTCAGTCATTTGCAGAGATAGTTAATTCTATGAAGGGGCAGGATGATGTTTAATTTTTTTCACTCCCCGTCCATAGAGAGATAGCATCATCCACTTAAAGGAAATATTTTGCTAAGTTTTTAAGAAAGTGCTGTTTCTTATTAAATATCTTCGCTTCACTGTGGTCCTTAAATATCTCAGCTAAGATGGGTAAGAGTAGTTATCTCGTTGCTAGGACGTGGATTTGATGGTATAAAACACCTTAAAAACAAAAATTATTTTCATTGAGGCAAAAACTTAGTATAATGTGTTTACCACCGCCAGTTTTCTTAATATGTTCTATTGAGAGGGTATACGCGTCATTTACAGGAATTGGCGTAAAAAGATTTTTGGCATCAAAGGAGGCGATACCCAATATCAAACTCTTCCTTGTGCCTTGTCTGGAGCTGCTATTTTCCGGGAACGTGTCTAATCTCCCCAAAATTTTATCGAATAAGGCTGCATTCCCTACCTTTGTGAGAAAGGTGAGTAGAAAAGAGTGGAGAAGGAAAAGCTAAATATGGAGAGGAAAGATGGCTGGTCGAGAAATACGAAAGTCCTGGAAACGCGAAAATGCTGCATTTTATATAAAGAATTCTAGAAATGATACTTGATGGAAATAGATTGAAGAATATATCTGCAAACAAATTGATCAATGTCGGATTGATTTATTAATATCGGAATAATGACGGCAATGACAATAGGTTTTTCAAACATACTACTTTTGAGATTTATATGTTAATAAAATTATACCTGTTATAGGAAAAGGTTTGTCAATAAAAGAATCATCATAAGTGATTTGATACAAACATTTCTGGCTAAGAGCTATCGAACATTTCCTGGTACCATGTCCCAACTTTCAACATGCATTATTCGGAGGGATATCCTTATTCTGCTTAGTGCGTAACATGTGTAATTCAATATTGAATACGTACATATTCAATTTGAAATGCAAGTGATAGATATAAACGTTATGGTGAGTATAAACCCCATGTTCTGCTGGACATGTTCAAATAAATTGAAAACTTTTCAGAGGAAGGGAAACGATTTCTATTTTCATTTATAGAAAAAAAAATTGAAACCTGGCCTAGCAAAAATTGTTACTCAACAGTAAAATTGCGTAACTTTGATCCAAAATACCACGTTTTTTGAGCGGGTAAGAAAGGTGTATGTGATGGATGCCAGAGAAGAGTGGGATGATTTGTGGCAGAGGCCTCAGGGGCAGAAGGAAAATTGCGTGGCGTCATTTATCCTCCCGGTTTCTGACAAGGATCGGATGAGACTCAAAAAATCTTGGTATCACTCGAGTTTTGTTAATGCCGCGGCAAAATCTGAATCTCCAAGACATTAAAGAGGAAGATACGTCATACAATTATAGTATTTCCTAGTAACATCACTGATAAAGTTTCTGTTTTTCCATAACATTACTTTTTTTCCATCTTATAGCTTGGTTGAACGTAGTAGTTCAGTGGGTTGAGCAACCGAATGCTATTAAGGATACTTACTGGAGGTTTAAGGCTCGAAGTCTGCGATAGGTTTTTTGACGTGTTCAGTAAAGACCCTGGGGGGTTATTTTCTGGGAACGAGATATTTGTTGGAAACCGCGGGCTCCACAGTTAAAGATACTGGCCCTCCCTACCCTGATTTGAGAATATCAATCGCAGTTAGACTAAGTATTTCGTGAGTTCTAACCTCACCGTCCATACCAACCTTCGAATTGAACACAATTTTTATTGCTTGCATATCTTTTGGGTTGATGAGTGAGTGCTGCACTTAATTTCGCTTAGATTATGGATAAATGAAAGTACTTAGTGGACTACACAGAAGTTTTATTGGTACGACCTAGGTTTCGACACGTAGTGTCATCATCAAGAGTGGATGTAGGTACCTGATGATACGAGGGTCGGTCAATAAGTTCTTAGAAAAAAGTAGAAAAAACATTTTTTTTTGGACAATTTTTTTTATTTTTCAACGTAATCTCCTTTCAACTCTATACATTTGTCTAAACATTTTTCCAATTTTTTTAAGCCGTCTAAAAAGTAGGATTTTGGAAGCTCCTCAAAATAGGCATTTGTTTGGGCGATTACATCCTCGTTAGACGGAAACCTGCGTCCGCCATTTCTTCAAATCTGGAAATAAGAAATAGTCACTGGGGGCCAAATCTTGTAAATGCGGTGGCTGTTTTAATAATTCGAACTTTAATTCCATAATATTGGCCATCGCAACTGCGCAGGTGTGCACCCTCGCATTGTCTTGATGAAACAGGATCTTTTTCTTTTTCCGATGGGGACGTTTTTCCTGGATTTCTTTGCTCAGCCGTTCAAATAATGAGGCATAATACTCTCCTGTTATCGTTGTTCCCTTTTTCAAGTAATCAATGTAGATGACTCCGCGAGCATCCGAAAAGACCGTGGCCATAACCTTACCGGCCGACTTGACCGCATTCGCCTTCTTCGGAGCCCATTCGCCTTCAAAAATCCACTGTTTTGACTGTTCTTTTGTCTCTGGAGTGTAGTAATGTATCCATGTTTCATCAACAGTTATATATCGGCGCAGAAACTAATCGGGATTGTGACGGAAAAGCGCCAAAACAGCCTCAGACACAATCACACGATTGCGTTTATTCTCCACTGTGAGCAAACGCGGCACCCATTTTGCCGAAATTTTTTTCACATCCAATTTTTCGTGCAAAATTGAAATGACTGTACCTTGCGATATGCCAATGGCCTCAACTATTTCGCGCACTTTGATTTGTCTATCAAGTAAAATCACATCGTGGATTTTGTCAATCATTTCTAGGGTAGACGCTTCCAGTGGGCTTCCGGATCTGCATTCATCTTTTGTGTATGTACGGCCACGTTTAAACTCATTCACCCAATTGTAAACAGTGTACACGTAAAAATGTAAACCTCTACCCAACCTCATGGTATTTTTATAATTTCTCCCATTGAATTCTTTTTTAATTCTATTAAGCTCATTTCACTCTTCAACCTTTACTTTCCTTAAATCTTTTCTGTAGGTATCTAAAATAGTCGTGACATATTATCTAGCATAAAATCGCTTCTTAAAAAAAGTGAAGTATTAGCGAAACGCTGTTGGCGCAAATACGATTGGTAAAACTCTATGTGCATTATATCTGCTGAAAGAAGTAAAAATCAGTAAATTTGATGAATAATTTAGGGTAAATAATGATGCAGTAAAAGGGTAAACCTTATAAAATATCTGATCCTAAGTACCCTTTTGTACTTGGTGATTCATTTTGCATGAAGCGAGTTTTCGTAGCACCTAGATAATTATTTCTGCATCGGTGTGCATGAAACTAAAATGCTCTAGATAGAAAGAAGGCACTCATGTAAAGTCTGGAAGTGTTACGGTAAATTTTAGCCTATCTCTAAGACTAAGATGCATGAGTTGATAGCTCAGTTAATGATCAGGGGATGGAGAGGGATGTAGGTCAATGCAAATTGTAACTCATTCACATGCGCTCTTAACAGTGGCACGCGTGTTTGCGCTTCGAATCGTCAAAACGAGATTGAATTGTCAGTGGTTAACTATCGCAAACATCTGTGAATTATGATCAACGAAAACTACAGCATAATGTTACGTTAAAGTGATCCATTCTCAAGCCAACCATTTTATATATTCATCCGTCTTATGTTCATTGATATAATCCCTCCCTAGTGATAAACATTTTTAATTCCTTTTAGTGTCGTAGCCTTGTTGCTGATGTAATGATCAAAGTTTCTCCAGAATCCAGTTTCACCGTGCTTAACAAGCTGTCTTTACTGGTGTACCGTTTTTATAGGTCCATTTCTGCAACAATCCCTTCCATATATTTGTGATGCTGCTGATGTTTTTTCCACTGTTATAATTTTCTATTGTTTTCATAGTTTAAATACAGATAATGTAATTACACAACGTTTTAATATTAATACGGGCAAAAATCGGTTCTTTTGCCATTCAGACGCCAGTTAGAATTTGGTCGGAAGTGTCGTTTATGTTACCAAATCCTAAAGAATGCAAAATTTATGTACTCCGCACTGCCTTCGGTGGAATCGTTGGCTTCAGCTACTATCGCCTGACCTAGGAGACTCATTGATTTCAGGTGATCCGAGCTCCAAACTCATTCGAGTAGTTACGATGACTTGAATTTACATTGCAGAGTTCAGCAATCGAAAAGTATAAATAAAAGGTGAATTTCATTGACCTGGAAAACACAAACACAAATGACTTCCGTCTTTATCTTTGAAATCTTTATGCATCCCGCTCGTTAAACTTGGATGCCAAGTCAAGATCCTAATGAGAAACCATGCACTGGACCAGCAGTTTGGGTCATCGAGTTGTTCACTGCCAGGAGTTTTTTGCATGACCTAATAAAGATCATGTAATGGCTTTAAAGTTTTATTTTTTTCAATGAAATGGTGCTGCTATCAACGTTAGATACCTTTGGTGCTGTTAAATGGCAGAGAAAATATCAACCAAGTGTTTTGAAAAGGGTAATCGTAAAGAGGATACAGAAGCGAAGGCATTCTTTTGAAGCATTTTTTATTATATTTATGAAAGTAATTTATCAAAAGTAATATTGTTACTAATGACCCACTGATTTAACTGGGTTCAGATGGGCCCTAAGTTCTAACCTCTACCCTTGAAAGCAATTAAGTTATTGCTTTTTGTCATATTTATAGGGAAGGAGAAGTTAATTTAATCCCAGGATGCCAGGCCAGGGATCTTTATTTGATTTCCGTAATACGTTCCGTAAACCAAGTTCAGTCCAACGCATTTCTTATATGATAAATTTACTGGTGTCTAATTTATACATTTCATTTATGCAGTGGGGTGTATATTTGCTTAAATGTGCCAATTATTGCACGTACCGGAACATTCGCTTAAATGCTTAATGAACTCGTCTCTGGTTAAAGAAAATATTCCTATTTGGGTCTTTGAATCTCCGGATTAAATTAATGGCCCTTCTTCTTAACGTTTTCGTGCTTGCAATAAACAACCTTGGGAACATTTTACAGTCTTTTGTTAAGCAATCCATTTTGAAGCAACTTTTTGAACCATCTTCTCATATTATGTCAAATCTATTATTCAGACATGCGATAGTAGTCAAGATCGTTGAGGGCTTGGGAATGTTTTATTGGATATAATCCCGCCTTTTTGCTGACTTTTGAGCTTTCGTCATCGTGGTTGAGGATATTTATTTTGACGTTTAATGAATCATTTATAACAGTTTGGAACATTACGGTTTTAATTTTTCATCCCTTAGCCTAAATAACCCATGGCTCAATAGCGTCAGCATAGCTCATCGTAATCAGTCCAATTTTATTATCACTGTTGCTCAGTTCCCACTTAGTATTCTACTGCAAATAATTAGTACAATTGTTAATATCTCAATCGACTTGAATTTTTTTACTAAATGGAAATTATTACAATTTTTATCTTAAAGGCGATTCACTCTTATTCATGGTCTATGTAGAGATGTATCCATTATATTAATTTCCTTGTTAAATTTCAGTTGAGAAAAATTGAATGTGATACTTAAGCAACTTAGGCTACTTCAGTTGCATATTGCATTGACTATTGAAAGAATGAATTTAATCGGTACATGGTAAATCATTTTTTTTGGACTGGCCCGACTGGCCTAACAAATTTACAGTGGAACAGCGTAACTTGCTACTTCTTATGAGAAATGGAACCATCACATTATATTCTAGTTGGCAAAATAGTGAGGAGTAGGTAGCTAAATAATATTTAGTTCTGCACGTTTTTTTAGTGATATTGATTATTACTATTTTCGCTACTTTGCAGCATCTTCAGGACGTGCTATAAATATTATTTCAGGCTTTAATACATTTCGAGGATTTTGGCTAATGGTAAAAGGATGCTTGACGGTGAGGACTTGATTGACTAGAGAGAGATATCATGTAGGGTAGCTGCGTTATGGTGGAGAAGGTGGCGGAAGTATGGCGGCCAGCCGTGGATAAATTGACGTTACTTCCTGAAGATGCCATAGTGTAGCGATAGTAGCTACATTGTGCATATCGCATAGTAAAATGAATGAACCGCTAAATATTATCTCGCTTCTATCGATTATAAAAAAGTGAGGGATTGGTAAGATTTTATCAACAGTGTACCTTGGTTTTTAGACGATTCAACTGCGAAGTCTATGTTATAATATTTTACCTAATCCTAAGGTCAGCTTTAAATCAAAATAAATCATTGCATCCACGCGTAGGCTGGGATTCCAATCCTCAGCGTCTTGGTTGCTGAGATGATAGATTAGTTCCTAGGATAGTACAGTTAGGCTCACGACATTTAATTTCTCAGCCTTTTTAGATTTTTACAAACGGGGTCCATATTCTCAAGTATTCTGAAAGAATGACCTTATGAGGGAAGGGAATAATATTTATAAGCATGTACTCAACGACTTACAATTATGTATATATAAACACTAAAACTCTGTACAAAACCTCTGCCCATTCAAAATTTTGAAATTAAATTGTCTGGGAAGTTCATATCAAAAGAGCTAAATAGTTTAAAAAAAGTAAAAGTATTTATAATACCTCTAATTAATTATTTATCTTTACGTTTAAGACAAGGTACAAGTCTCTTGCTGACAAAAATCCTTTCCTTCCCTCTGTTTACTTACAGCATCTTAATGGTAGTTTTCCCATTTATTTATTTTTACGATTAAAAACAATAATCGTGCCTCTTGTCGACAAAAAATCCTTTCTATTTAGTTTTTCATTTACAACATCTTCAGGGTGTGTTCTCATTTCGGGGTGCATTTGGCTAAAAGATTTTTCCTTTAACTTAGGCTATTACGAAAAAATATGTTTATAATTTACTGAGTACTCATTGGCAGAAATGAACGAAAATCCCATGTACTGCTAACTCATTCATCGCTATAGGCTTTGAGTTAGTCCAGGAAGGGGTATTTTAATAACAGCAATAATACAAATGATCACATATCTCATGAGCCCATATCTTTATTTTGCGTGTTACTCCGATTGATGCTCGTTCTTTGACCGTGCTTTGGGCAACCTTGGATGGGGGACAAGCTTTTGAAAATGTAGCGAAGGATTCATTATTCGGAAGCCTCCCTGATAACGACGGAGCGCAACTTCAAAGAAGCATTGTAAGCGGAAAAAACGGGCTTTTAGTCTCTGGGGTTCCCGTCTGCGCCGTAGAAATGCGAAGCAGGAAATTTCGGTGTCTCTGCTTCGGCTGAGAGAAAGTGAACGGCAACTTTAGCTCTCTCTCTCTCTCATGATTGGCTCTGTAGCTCTGTCTCGTGATTGGCTCTTTGCTTTCCGATCCCTCTCACTTGCAGCCTCATCCTGTGTATGCCATCTTGGTATGAACCTTTCCCTTATATTCCCTCCGAATGATGAAGTGGCAGAAGGGAGGAAGTGGATATGATAAAGTGGCAAAGTTGGGTGTTTGGGGATTTGAACCTTGAAAATGTAATCGAACGGCAGGTGAGTCTCTCGTCTTGCAACTGGCTAGAGCACTATCTAGAAGAAAGAATAAGCATCTTTGCACACAGTGCGTCTCGTAAGTTCCCAGGCAAAGCAAGTAGAAAAGTTACTTTTGATAAGAAACGTTACTATTATGCTATCATCGTCACCATTCATCAAAGTCATGGTGAGTTTGTAGTAGCCTCCCAATTAAATTCGCCGACCAAACCACCTCTTTAAATGCACATAAGTCTATTCAGGAATATACTTCACCTCTTGCTCCTTATACATATTTCTAATGAGGCCTTCCCTTTTCATTATTTCCATTGACTTCTAATTCGGCGACTGTGTTCATCAGACCTTCATATTTCTGAAAGGATCTGAATGCGGATCCGTGATTATATTCAATATTATATGCAATATTTGAGTCGTACAGTTGCCAAACCCGTTAATTGCATCGGAAGCGAAACTTGGAAAAGTGACATGTCAGAAAAGAGACTTTTCGCTAACCCAACTAGCAGTATTCTTGAGCATGCTTGATTTCTTATTTGATTAATTTAAAGATTGCTAAAATTCGAATAAAATGTAGCTAATAATTCTCGTAAAGCATGAAATGTAGTGCGTGTATGAAGAGGTCACTTCCTGACACTCCTTTATGGTGGATAACAAATTATTACATAGATGTAGATTTTGGCGATTATATTGACCCGTTTAGTCATTAAAGCTCACATTAAGCTTCTGTTTTTCCCCACTCATTTCAGGATTTATTTGTTTGTTACTATTTGTTATATGAATTTTTCAATATGAGATAAATGTCCTTGAAACTATTGGCAGCATGTGTTTGCAACTTCTTAATGGCAATAGCAAATATTAAAACGGGAATTTAGCTTAGATGCTCTGCCAATACCTTTTTAATAACATAATAATATGTCAAATTTCACGCAACTTCTTCGGCCACGTGTACACTTTCAACCTTCTTGTTCATTCTATCACCGTTTTGAATACAACTGAATAGCATTTACACCCTAAAGTCATCTGCATGAACGAATCCACCACAATATGCCGGAGTCCTCAAAGCATTTCTTTGGTCCCAAAAGCACGCAAAAACATCGGGCGGTTTAATCGGATACAGCTGACCTACGGTATGACAGTGATTCCAATCACCATCCAATTCTTTGAAGCATCGTTGTACATTCACATGGGATTAGTCTGTCATTTTGTCGAACATGAGAATCGCGTGTTTGCGAGGGTCAGCTTTTTTTTAATAGACTTTGACGAGTGATGAGGTTAACGCGCTGAAAAAAAGACTGCGGTTGCATGAGGCTCAATTAACAAAATTGTGCGTTTCCACATAATTGCGTTGATGTGGATAGCGCGATACAGCCAGATTGGTGTCTGGTTCGCCAAAGGCCCGATTGTTCGCGTGATAATGGGGGCGTTTACTCGGAACCGAAATCGCAATTTTGTACACGAAATCGTTAGATGGAAACGAAAAACGAATTTTAGTGAAAAAATTAATCTTCTAACCACAACCATTCACTCATAAATCAAAAATTAAAATAAGCAAAAGGTGACGCCCACCAAAAATGCTACTGTGATAACATTGACGTCATTTTTCTCCCGTCCTTGACTGCTTTCAGGGGAGGGGGAAGGGAGTGGAGGGGGGTTCTCGGAAGGTCTGCTCCCACAGATGCTGTCGAAATCGCTCCCATTGGCCTAGTCAGCTGTGTCCCCCCCTTTGCGATAAGGCGAAGTAGCTTCGCGGGCTCAGTTGTGATTGGTCGAAGTCGATATACGTCAGAGGTTGCACCACACCCACTTTTCCGAAAGGGTTAAAAACATCAGTTTTTCGCCGCTTATAGCTCGGGAAATAATTGTCGGATCAGAAAACGGAAAAATACGGGTCCTTTTATTTTACAAACTCTATCAGATTCGGCAATAAAAAAAATATGGTAAACGACCCCATTTGCCATTTTATTTTACCGCATTGGATTGAGTCGCGTCGACTATTAACCGATGGGTGAGTGATCATATTCAGCAGGTGACCGCCTGCTTCCCCTTGACGTGACGTGTTTAATGAGTGCACGTGCCGGTTTGCATTTTCAACACTCGACCTTTTTCTAACGTGGGCATCCGATCACAAAGGAAGCGGGTTGAGCGTGTTATTATTATGCAACCCTGAATGGGGTTCACTCATGACAGTGCGGAAATAGGTGCTCCCAATCTAAGACTCAAATTATACACAACTTCCACACTTATTTCTTTGTTTAGAAGTACTTATTTTACTTGTGATCACTTGTTTTACAATATGGGGCGTCAGTTTGAGATCCATATCTGGGAGGGGAGATCAAACAACTGGCAAGGATTCAGCATTTTAGTCTAGGATAAAATTCAGAAAGTCGAAAAGCTAGAGGCATTTCGTATTACAATTGTGCAACAGCCCCCTTTCCCCAATATCAACCCCGCTGAACCCGAAAATCGCTGTTGTCCAGCTGAAAAATAGACCGGAAGTGAGATATTTAAGATGGTGGCCAAGATGGTGTCTTAGTTAAATACATGCAGTTTTTAACTTAGGGCGCAGCAGGACGGACTCGGCCGCTTGGTGACAGCAGCGCAATACACGCCTCTCTTGAAATTGACGTGGCGCGGTTACTATTTACTCTATGAAGCTGAATGTAGATTTAAATAAAAGTTTATTAAATATACAAAAGCTTTTGTTTAAAACATTATTCTGATTTGTGGCTCCGTTTCCCGGAAAAGATTTCTTTTAGGCAGTATGCACCTAGGGTATTCCGTGAAATTGCAAAAAAATCTCGAAAAATAAGCTCCAAATGTCATTTTTGGTTCAAGATTCTTGTCTCTGGCCAGAAAAATCAGTAGAATAGACATTCTAACTATCAATTTACTCCAACATGTAAGAGAAAACAGCATGTATTTAACTTAGGCGCCATCTTGGCCACCATCTGGAATATCTCACTTTCGGTCCATCTCTTAGCTGGGCAACATCGAATTTCGGGTTCAGCGATATAGGGGGAATAGGGCTGTTGCCCAATTGTTATACGAAATGCCCCTAGACTCGTAATGGAGGCCCTTTTTGAGATTTTAGCCTACACCGCCTAGAATATTTAGCCGTATGATTTGTGATGAGGATTTTACGTAAAGCGTTACGGAGATTATGAAAATCCTTGGTTTGAGATTACTTGAATCGAAGAAGTGGAATGCACGCCTGAAGTGTACCTACATATATATAAAGACTACATTGCTTACTGCGGGGATACATTCGGCAGTGGGGGATAGGAGATTGGAATGGTCTCTCCGAGATAATGTTAGAGCTCTTCCCAATCAGCATACAAATGCTGATGACGAGGTTGTGAAAAAATGAATTGTGATTTTTTTTATTTTTCTTATTTATTTTGTATTTTGACATGTTTCTTGTGAGCTTCTTTTTGTTGATAAAATTTTTATATTTTGGTTCATAACCATTTATGTTACCACCTGACTAAGTGATTGACTTGTAACCATCGTATAATAATATCAATGCAATAATATATTAGTATAATTAATTAATACATAATAATAAAATATGATATGAGCCTCCCATCCTGAGAGCGTGGGTTCAAAATCCGAAATTTGTAGTTTTTTCATATTTTAGGCATTGCAGTCCCTACTTGAGCTGTGTGTTACTACGTGACAAACTTCGTGTTTAGTACTCCTTCTATCGGATGGGACAGTGAATTTTTTACCCCTTGATATTCTTTTTTATGAGCGAATCAATCCCTAGTTTTTCCCCTTACCCTTCTCCCTTCTTCTTCAGCAGCATCCTGATTATTTCCTCATTCCATTTTCAGTCCCGCCGTCTAGGGAACAACCTTTCTCATGTTTTTTTTCTGGAACTTCCTCATATCTCAGAGTTTGCACAGTCTATCGCGTTTTTGTTAGCTATTTGCACTCCATATGTTTACATATCCTCTCTTGTGCTTCAGTTTAGCTCCTCTATTGCTATTTATTCGTTCTGGTAAACTTTCCTATCAGGCAAAGGATCAAAGTTCCAAGGCTGCTATTTTTATTGTATTTGCGAGCGAAGTCTCCAACATATCGAGTGTTGCTATCATTATATAATTCTGCATAGGTACATGGAATGCCCTACGGGGCTCATAGAGTGAGTATGGCATCTAACAGGTACTGCGTGCCTGCAATTAATGGGTACATGCTACTACCATATAGAGGCATGTTATGCAAGCATCCATTAATCGTGCTCATTAATTTTGTCCTCCAGCAAACGTTTTGGATTCAGAGAATAAGATTTAACTCCGGCACTTCGTACGATGCTAGGGGATGCATCTTTTTTCAGTAGATTTGTGCAACAAACAGCTATCGACATACTGATTGTCCCTCGTTAAGCTAATGGGCTTTGTTTAGGAATCCTAGGGACTGGGTTTTTTGCGAGATAAATATTACCTGAAAAACTCGAATCACACGAGTTAGATGCTGGAGTTGCAGACGTATTCGCATTCCTACACCTCATAGGCAGAGTAAAAATTTGCGAATAATTAAGGGAACTCAACTTTAGAAACTAGAGATACACTAACTTTCTTGAACACGATCAGTTCAACACTACAGCAAGAGTCTTATTATTTAAAAAAACACATATTACACTTAATGATTATTTTACAAGTTTTAATGATACTTCCTTTCTGTTTTTGCTCACGGTTGGAGACTAACTATTCCCTGCCATATACCCTAGTGGTGACCCCATTTTGATGAAAATAATTTCCTGAGCCATATTTGTGTTTGTGTAGCTTCGAGAATGGAAACTAAAATGCCAATGGCAACATCATCGTTGGAATAATAGTCGAGATGAGGATAATACCGAGGTTTAAACTATCTTTTTGGATTCTTTTTACTTGCCATCTATGGTTCCAATCAATAGGAGGCTTTTTCATCGGTGTCATTCTTCCGCGCCTGCGTAGGAAGGAAATACTTTAACACGAGCTTTGGAAAAGATCCTTGTCACTTGGCTTGATATACTGAAAATTGAGTTCCATGAATGAAATGTAATAGCAAAGTGCAGATTATAATAGAGATATCATATGCAACGCCAAATATACAAGGATTTTGAGTTGACAGCGTTCAAATTTGTCAATTTACATTACCAAAAGACTTCTGTAAGTTGCACGTGTGTGATTCGCGAAGGATATTGTAAAAGGTCAATCATCAGATTTAACTGATATTTTGAGCCAGGGTATGGTTCTGACTTTAGAGTGGTAGTAGTGTGAAATTGAATGTCGCTAAAATGTATACTGTATATTTGAGTTGTAATCGTCATTCTGAAAATTATCCCATGCATTTCTGTTATTTTGTAAAAGATGATTTTGATAAATAGAGATGAAATGTATATATTTACCACGCATAATTAGCGCACAGAATTCTGGAAAGGAAAGGTCAGAAGTTAGACTTGAAGCTCATAAATTATTAAAAGAAGGGTACGGAAACATAACTTCTTTATTTGTATGGATTTATCCATATAAAAAAGGAAGTTATGTTGCCGCACCCCGTACTAGAATGAAAAGCAGATGCGAATCAGGTTTCCAAGGACAAGTGCCAGGGTCAAATTATATTCTTCAATCTCGGTAGATGCTATTTTACACATCTCCAAAAAATGACGCTGCTCTTTGAAAAGGAAATAAAAATTTTCGTAGAGGCTGAAAATTAAAATATTAAACCTACAGAGCGGTGGAAATCGGTCAAAATCAGACATTTAGAACAAACATAAATAGATGCTGGAAGTGCCTGAAGAATTTTTTCCCTTATCGCGGGCTACTATAGTAGGCAAACAATGATGAATTGTCATCTACATCTGCATCATGCCCTATTAACCTCCTTAAGGGACTGTGTTAGGGATAATTCCTCACCAAACGTGCACTATATATCATGCTTTAAGAAGTGCATTAGGTGTTATTTTAGCGGTTCATAGATAGTCATAAAAAGTACTATGGCTTAGCTAAGATCCTTTATTCCTGCATGCATCTACCTAGGTTAACTATTGAAAAATCTGTGTGCATATTTTTTATGCATATAAAACTGTAGGGTACCATGTCAGTATACTCTATACTTTCCATTTCCTTAGTAGTAGTTAGTCTTATAATTATTTTCATTCAAATGCTGTAAATGTCGAGACGCTCTTCTATCGTCATCCCTATTTCAAACTTTTATGTACGTATTTATGTCCTTATTCTCCTTCTCTTACTATGGACGAGGAATTGGTGGGAGTAAAGGAATGCATAGTCTCAATATCGCTCCAAAAGTATTTGTTATTAGTATAAATGTAAAAGGCTTTGCTTTTACTTTCTAAAAATTCATGTTAGGGCTCAAAAACATTAAAACTTTAAGTTTTACTTGTATTTTTTAAACGACATGTATTTTTACGTGTATTTTTTTAAACCGGTTTCAATGGCGTCTGTGCGCTGAAAATCGTAGTTAAAATAAATATCACGAAAATAACATTGCATGTGTTTACAAGTTCTTATTGTTAGGTATTATTGCAGAAAATTTTGCAGATCGCATTTTGGTCTGCGACTTTTACTATCTTGTATTGGAGAAGGAGCAACGGAAATATTATTAGTTATTAAAAAAAAACTTGTCGGAATGCTGAAATTGAGCGTAGTCTCATTACCCATTCATTCGGGTGTGGACGTCTGTGCGAGGAGAAGGCGGGTTAAGATGCAGCTTCAAGCACCTTCGTATTATTCGTGGAGTGTAGAGAGGGGATCCGCTCCCTATCTGCTCGATCCCTCAAATGCCTTCTCGCCAACCTCCTCTCTTCCTCTCAGCAACAAGCAGCGTGCCTCAGTCTCCACACTTCTCACAATCTTAGCATCGTTCCTTCGAACACTCGGCCGGGTCCTTCAAATTCCCCCTCACGGCCTAATCAAAGCCCTTTCCTCAGGCAGCCTCTTGCAATTCAAAACCCCTCTCCACCTAAGCTCCAACCTTTTTTCTTTATCTGTTTTTTTTCAGCTCCTTAAGAGTGGTATCGTATCGATCTGGGCTTTCGCCTCCTAACTCCGACCTCTTTTCGTAGAAATGCCCTTACATATCCTTAAGCAGGTATTGATGTTGTTCCCCGGAAGTAGGCCCCGTGTTTCCGGATCCGTTTGTGAGTTGCAGTATTCCTGATAGAAGAATTTATTATACAGAGAAAAAAAAAACACATTGACCGGTACTCAAATCCGAGACCTCCTGATTTACGGCTATAAATTGATTCAATTGACCCAGGGGGCTAAATTTAATTAAATATAGAACCCGGACACCCCGTAAGTAGTGGGGTTCGGGTACTAGTTCCAGTCAAGGTATTTTTTTCCCTGTCAAAAATCTGTTTCTGTGCATTTCAGCTGGTGATTCAGCTAAGGTATTTTCAGCTGGTTCGCAATCATTGAACTGATTAATATAGAGGAAATTGTGAATTTATGACTTGTGCAAGGATTTAATTACTTTAAATCGCATTGATTTTTAAAAGAAATCCATGTGACGCTTTGCAGTAAAACATATGTTCCCTTAATGGGTTTCAAATACATATCTCTTCTCTTCTGAAATATCCTTACTATATAACCTTTGCTTGAAATATGTATTTGTTTACGGTTCATCGAATAAATATCAAGTTTCTCTCTTTTAATAAGTTTATACCTGAAATAAAGTTCATAAGATTACTTTGCGCGGTTTGAAAGTTGGGATATAGATGTAGATACAAGTTCTAGATGCATTAGTAATGAAGGAAAAATAATATCCTCGTCAAAATGTGAAAGCGAACTATCATTTTTAATATATTAAGTATTGTTCAATACACTTCCACGTAAATATGCATTGCTCTTAATTTTCACACTTTCATGCATTTATGTGTGTCGCATAAAAAATGATGAAATACCATAAAACGTTTATTAGCAGTCCTTGTGACAAAATTCCAAGTCTTGAATTTTCATATAGGTAGTATATTTGGTTTAAATGGCAATGCATTTCTCTTTCAAATAAAAGGCTCATATGAATTGAAATAATCCGCTAACTTATATTTAATTCAAGCTGTTCTTTTTATTAGATAGTATGGAGCTGATTGAACAGATATGATTAGAGGCTAACTCACACTAAGTTTTAGAGAACTATACCTAAATATTCCTAAATATTATAGCCTCATTTTAAATCCAGGGAAAAATTATTCTCACGGAATGATTATCATCTTACCATGGACTCAATATTCTATCAGACGTAAAGTCATCTCCAAACCCATTACAACTCAAATCATTAAATATTAATGATTATGAAAGGGGTTATTATACTAATGACAATTATTTGTCTAACTCCAATGATTTTCCTAATAAGTATGGCATTTTTGTCACCCATATCACATGCTTCGATGAGTCTTCTCCAAAACGGAAAGATTTTCTTGCACTTTACAACCCTTTGTCTCATCAAATATCTTTCAAGTGAATTCACCTAAATGGGTTTGCTTCAAATGAGACCAGAACAAGAGAAGGAAAGTCTGAAAATTCGAAGTGCTACTTGAGGTGGAATTGAATTCCCCTGAAGTAGGCTGAGTTTCCCGAGCAAAGAAAAATTTTTATAGGGGCTTTCCTCTCTCTTATGATAAACATCGTCATTGTTTTTTAGGGGTTTTCAAGCAGTAAGGATCGATACCTGAGTTTCGGAGCAGAGAGAATGAGAAACGAGAAATTCAATGCCACCTTTCCTTCGGGTTGTCAGTTTAGTCATTGATTGGAGATCTTAATATTTTAGCATTAATCTTCCAGGTTCAAGCATATTTTGAGGAAAAAATGATGTCTCTAAGAACTGGGAATTCTACTCCAAACCTGAACCTTCTTCCCTCCTAAAACTAATATCTTTTAAACACGCGTTGGATATGATCTGTAGCTCAACATTATCAGTTTTCCACAACTGTAAGTTCTTAGACAGTTTATGCCTGATATGTTCCCTATCTTTACTCTGTAACTCTTGTAGCGTAGCAGAAATAGTATTCTTCTTTATGACTGGGAGTCTATAATTATTATTATAGACTTCACGCTGGAACGCGCGAATGAGAATTTTTGATAAAATTACATATTAATACTTTATTTTTGTCCGGTGTATCTTTCAAACTTTCATGCTTTAATATTCTTACTTTTTTACTATTTTTTTATTGATAAATACTTTATATCTAAATTTTATATTTTATGTTCACCTGCTAAAATTGCCTCAACACTGACATCCGTATTTTAACAGTCGTGGATCTCTCCCATAATGTCCATGGATCGTTGACTTAGAATATGACAATGTTGTTTTGCATTAAAGAAAATATCTATCTTCATCTTTAGAATTTGCGAAACGAAGCTTATATTTTAGCAAGACAGGGTAGTTTGCCAGACTCATTGTTAGTACAAATTGTTTATTCCAAATGAGTTCATATGAGGCTCAAGAAATTCTTAGATACTCTTTCTCTGCTACCTGATAATATAAAAATTATTAATTAGAAATTGGTACAAGAATCTTGACAGTATTTCCACATAAAATTAATAAATATTTGCTCTCTCTTCCCTCCTAAAACATTCCTTATGTTCTTTCCAAAACAAAAACTCAGCAAGAAGCAAGTGTCAAAACTTTACTATAGGGGTAGCATTTTAGACTGTGATTGATAAAGGATTAAGTCATCTACATTGTCCGATTGTACTTTATGTATAAATGAACCATCGTGCATAAATTTAGGCTTTATAGTCAGAATATTTTTCCCCATACATGAATTATATACGGGTCTCCTATAGTCCCGAGTTTCCAGCTACCAGAATCTGTATGTGTCATTTGTATGTATTTGCTATGTGTCATCATCTGTTCTATCCCCTCATCATCTCTCTTTACTATCTGTTCCAATGACTCTAACCGTACATTTATTTTCAATTTGATAAATTAAACATCATGAGTAAGCATTAATCCTAATATATTTTTTCCCAGTTTTTCCTCGTTTATTCTATTAGGGAACTACTTTGTAAGCAAATTAGTATTTTTTCCACTTTTCTTTACTTGTTCCATAAGATTTACACGACGCTGTACTTCATTCTCATTTTCCCCTGATAACAATATTCAAAGAACTATTTTATCTCAATATATGGCCAATTTGTTTGTCTGGTCTCCATTGCATTGTTTTCTACCTTTGTAATCACTTCAATGATTTGCTACGTATCTTAAGATTAAGTGTTTTCCTCACCCTTGTCCGTTCTGTCTTCGTCACTCTTCCATAACACAACCTTCCATAGACTCCAAGACTAGACATAGACTTCCAAGACTCTTGGCAAAAAAATATGCATGGTCCAAATGTGTATGGATCCTAATGATGTTCGTCATTATTGCCAAGCTTGAAGCCAGCTTAGGTTTATTCCATAGGAAGAATTCGTTCTTCACCAATTCAGGTATTTTTTTTAATGTCAAGATTTTTTCTCTAGACATTTGTTTCTCTCTTTTGTATTTCATGTGTATGCAAATCATTCAGTTCTAAAGTAATTAAAATGTATGCTCAAAATTTTAAATTGATGCACCATTGTAAAGATCCTACACCTTATGAAATTCTTACACCAATTTATGATACTATTTTATCCATAATATACTTACCATATTGCCGCAAACTAAATTAATACTGCCCAAAAGTTCTTTCCCCACTGGATGTCATGTACCTGAATAATACGTATCTACGGTTTCTATTCAGAGTTAGAAAAATGAGCAAGAGAAAGGAGCTGATTAAAGAACCCAGGAAATGAATAAAAGTTTAACAGTTTTAATTAAAATTGCAAACACCAAACATGTGATTGTCCTCTTTTGCAAGGTTTTTTGTTACAAGTTACAATTTTGTTACAAGTTTTAAATTAACTTGGAGAAACTAATTAATTTATCAATTTTATATATGATGACTGCAACTTCTGAATACTTAAATCATTTGATGCTGAAAATGGCCATTATTTTTTAACTTAAAGTAGCATAACTTATTACGCACATAGTAACATGATAATTTTATAAATAAAATCATTATAACATTTATTAATATTCACGAATATGTTTATCCTGATAGCTATCTGTCCTAATGGCGTATTTTTGCATCTTCGCATATGAAGCAAATTGAAATTACCTGGCTGTGACATAGTTCGCATCCCAAGCAATACGCACTT
The DNA here is from genome assembly GCA_933228895.1 of Platycnemis pennipes. Taxonomy (NCBI): domain Eukaryota; kingdom Metazoa; phylum Arthropoda; class Insecta; order Odonata; family Platycnemididae; genus Platycnemis; species Platycnemis pennipes. The sequence continues at coordinate 15,045,494 of OW121854.1, read as the reverse complement.
CTAATTGGGGACATGTGTGTACGGCGAGAGAAAACACAAGATTTTCGAAAAATATTCCCCGTCAAACGGCCGTAGATATAGCTGATTTAATGGTTCGTAAGTGAGGATTGCATTCAAAGACCTTTTATTAACTGGAATTTTGGGTGCTAAGTTTAGCGATATGAAACACATTTGTTGACTGAATGTTATTAATAGCGGCAAAGCATGATTGAGGATTTTATGAAACGAACCTTTCAATACGGATGAATTCCCAAAGCTTGCTCCTTTGGAGCCCTTTTCATAAAATCCCTATTGAACCCCAGGATGTGATGGCAATATGTAGTTTCTAGGAAACAGTTTTGGAAGTTATAAAACTCAAGTTTTCCCATGATGTTTGAATCAACTCGCAAGGCCATGCTTTTAGAGCCTAGATGTTTGTATGCAAGTTTGGTTATATTAAAGTTTAAGCCCTGATTTTATTCCTATCAATTACCGTGCAGAATAGAAAATTCTAAAATTTATCATATATGTTTTGATTATCCATCCATTTTATTTATATTTCCAAGGATGATAGCTATAGCTGCGAAATGAACCTATATTTATAATTATATTTCATTTTCTCATAGACAGATACTTATATTAATACAAAAGCTTGTTTTTCACGTATATAATGCATGGAAATAAAAATGGTATTAGACTATTTTTTGTATTTTTTTCAGGTATAGTACATTTCATTTCTTTCTTTATAATACGGGATAGGGTTATATTTGGCAAACATACGATATTAATGTCTATTCTCCTAGTCTCAAAGGACACCTTGCGTTTTGAATCAAAATCATGTACATGTTTCATGCATTCTCAATAATTAAAAAGATACAATTTCACGGTATTTATTTGTGATAACAATAACCTAAGTCATAGATGTAGATTTCGATCAGGATAGCATATAGGTAATATGTAGCCAAACTTTATATGATATATTTCTTTCGAGGTATAAAAATGCAAATTTTTGTACCTTTACAATTCCTAATACTTAAATTAACTTTCCTTAGTGCTCGCAGAACTAAGTACTGTAAAATATAGCTGAAATTGACCTATTTTTAATTTCAATAGGAAGTTTAGCATATTACATTTCATCTCTAAGTTCTACATTCCATCTACAATTTCCCATCCGAGGCGTGTGGCATGACATTATATGTCGCCAGGCAGAGTCCTCTAGATTGGCGAATAATAGCTATAAAGTGAGGTTGTAGTGTTGAGAATGGAATCTAGAGGACTTTGGGTTGCCAGACTTAATTTTAAGTGCATCTGAAAGAAAAACTATTAGTAATTTTAGCCGTGTTATTGTGTGTGGGAAAAACGAATTTTTGTATTGGACAGCCCGAAAGTGGATTTCTCTGTTTGCTGCCTCTGCCTGATACTGTGATACTGCACATAGTGTGGATATACTCTGCAGAGTCGGATTTTAAATTCTTCGAATTTGAATTTTGTGAGTAACTTAAATCTTGCGAGAAACCTCTATTTGATTCAAGGGATTCCTAATCAAGCTCTTACAATGTCCGGCTGACACGTTTTGTTAGTTCATAGTTTTTTACTAAATGCGCTGTGTTCCTCTTTATCTTGTTTAGTTCCTGAGTTTTCTCATTGAATCCCAAATCAAATTTTAATGCATCCTCCAGGTTAGGCCTTGCAAGTGTGACCACCTCCGATTATTGAAATTTATTTTGAGTGCTTGTAGAGGAAAAGACTTAGACTTTATTTCTAGTTTTTGTTGTTATTTTGGGGTGACGATCAAAAGCTAAAGTTATTTTCACCATTTTATGATTACAAATGGGTGAATGCGTGGAAGTAAGAATTTTTCACGGAACGGAGGAGCAATGGACAGACACCAGGCAACGGCATTAGCAACAAAAGACAACAAGGGGGACATGTAAAAAAAAACCTCTATCTCTGCCGGGATTTGAATCCGGCTACTTGGATGAAGAACGATTAATCTAGCATCTACTTTTATTCGATCCCCATTAATTTTCTATAGCAGAATTGTTTGTAAAAGAACAGAATTTTATCATCTTTTATATTTTTAAATCAGTACCAGCTGCTAGCGGGATATTAGTAATCTCGTGGTTATAGCTTCAATTATTATATGCCTACCGATGCCTTGATGGTGATTAAATTGCAATTGATATATTGCTCACATGCTTTGACTATATTTCCAGATGGTAAAGTTGTGTCATTTTCTTCTTTCATGTTGCTGCTTTTACTGGCTAACACTTAGAATGTAGGTCAATATCCAATAGGTTTTTTTCCTTACGTTGTGGTGAATGGAGTCTGTCTCAATTTTCAGTGACCCATGGGCCAGTGACCAGTTCCCATCTCGGTTCTCTGTGGTATATAGGTCAATGACCCCTGAGTTCCACTGGAAACTGAGATGGCAAGTGGAAGTTATTCGGGGTGATTCCCACTTGCAGAGGGAGGGACACAGCTGACTCGGCCAATGGGAGTGATTGCGACAGTAGACCTTCCGAGCAGATCTTCCGAGAACCCCCCTCCACTCGCTTCCCCTCCGCTAAAAGCAGTCAAAGATGGGAGGAAAATGACGTCAATGTTATCACAGCAGCATTTTCGGGGGGCGTCACCTTTTGCTTATTTAATTTTTGATTTAAGAGTCAATGGTTGTGGTTAGAAGATTAATTTTTTTCACTAAAATTCTTTTTTCGTTTCCATCTAACGATTTCATGTACAAAATTGCGATTTCGGTTCCGAGTAAACGCCCCCATTATTGCACCTGAAATTAACTTTGTCAAAGAGACGGAAATCGATTTATTTCGGCGAAAGTTATCTGCGAATGATGGAGAATTCCTACCGTTGCTCCGACACCTTAAATAATTAATACGTGTCCCCGTAGCTAATTTTCAAGCGACTGAAATCTCGCGATGAAGACGAAAGGGAAACGGCGAAGACAGACCGGGGGAAGATGGGAGAGCCGAGGACATCTTTGGAAGATAGAGAGCTTCTTCATCACCTTCGCCCGATCGTGTGGATAGCAAATACGTGCTCTGAGGGTAGCAATGCGCTCGACTCCCCTCCCTCTGAGCCGTTAATCTCATAACATCCAGGGAGCTCCTTAACGACGCTCCCACCACGTGATACGGCGGGCTCCTCTGCTGCGACCTCGATGGAGCTCTTGTTGACGCGCCGGATTCCCGGAAGAAGCTGGACCAGGGTGTAACGTGTGTGTCATCTTTCAATAAGGCTCGGAGATGTTTTTTCAGCGTAGGCTCCGTGAATCTTCCGAAAGAGCCGTTGTGTTTGAACGAAGCGAGAGTAAATGAAGGGTCATTAGAAGCCTCTCGTTAGGGCTGGAAGGGTGAATTTTTCCTTGAAGACGAGGGAAGGAGTGAAAAGCAAGTTATACGTGTGACTGCGAAGCGTCATAATTAAGTAACACTAGCTCCGAGAGGGTGTAGTGAATATCCGTAGATTAAATACGAGGCAGTTGGCGATTCAGTATCTCATGTCGTCAATTCAATCAAACTTTAATGAATGAGCCGAAACGATGGAGTTCAAAGTATTTCCTAATCAACTAATTGAGCTATTCATAATCAGTAAATTACATTATTTTAATCAGGGAAAGGATACACGACCGTTCAAATAGCACTCCAAAAAGCTACGCTAAGAAAACCGTGCAAGCCTACTCGAGATAAAATACTAGAGCGCAAACTCAGTATCTTGATCAAGGTAGTCCTGAGTGGGAGGGAATGTTTTGCGATGGATTTGGAAAGGAAACGCAAAAAATCTAAATAAAACTCGGCGACAGTCTCAAATACTATCCCATCAAATTTGAGCCATAATGAGCAAAACTTCTCATTTCCTCCCGCGGAAAAAGTACTGAACATGAAATTCCCCCTCTCTTCAATGAGATAGGGCTTGGAATCTATAAAATAATATATGCTACTGCTTAAGTTGTTTAGTACAGCTACAGTGCAGTACAGCTACTGATACATGGTCTGTCAACGAGTCCACGAAACTCGACCTGGAAGCCAGCACGCCGAGTCAAATATGAATGGATTTTAATATGTGTCCTTCACAAAAAAGGGACTGAAATAGGGAATTCAATTGAACGGAAGTCAAATTGAAGGGTGGGAATGATAATAGGGGGCAGTGAGAAGTCTGGCCTCGTTATAAGTTCTCTCTAGAAAGCAATAAAAAGGATGCTGATACAGATCTTCGATGCAAGTGGAAATGCAAAAAAAAACTCCTGCCAGGATTCGAATTACCAAGAGGGAATTACTGACGTGAACAATGAGTAATTAGTGCAATTAGTTAAATGCCCATACCAAAATAGCTAACAGTGGTAAAATCAGCTGTTTTGGCGCTCCAACTGCTGAAGTTACATCACACTGTCTAGTATAACATTATAATTAACGTAATAAAAAAATAATACCCTGCGCCTAATCCAAAGGCGAGATTTGAAGCCAGGTGCGAAGCCGGTGCGTTATCGGACTGTCTACCGCGGTTGGCAGCTTGGGCACAGATGCAAAGAGAAGACAATTGCTATCCTGAAATGGAGTTTGGTGTTATATGAATCGTAGACAAAGACTCTGGAGGTAGATGACAGTTTTAATTTAGAAGATTTTGAGTTGTAGATGCTTATGAGAAATACAAAAAAAAAGATTAACTGAAGAAAGGAATAACGATGAAATGTTTTACTAGATGCAAAAGAAAAAAATGTGAAAGGAAATGAATAAATTGAGAGATAGTGTAATGGATCATGGATTTGGATACTTAATGGTGTCGCAAAGGAGTTATAATGACGGTAGGACAAATAAAAGTAGCAATGGATCTAGTGGGTAGGTCTAAAATAGGAAATATGGTGCCTGGGAGAAAACATAAAGCAATGGACAAGTAGCTCCCGGAGGGAAAACAGATTTGAACGGTAAGACCTCTCCTAAATGGTTGATTAATAATATAAGGGTAACCTCAACGGAACCCTTATTGACCTATGCTATTCGAGAACGGAGCTTTAAGGGTGATATGTGATCCATCTCCTTTAAAATTTCGTCGGGCCGTAGTGAAAGAGTTTTATCCATCCTGTGAAATGCTGAGGTGTCCGTATGTCGGGCTCTTTTGTAAGTCCACGGTCAATGAAGCTTTGAGTGAGTGAGATTAATATTTCATCTGACGGAGCTTACTATCTTGGATATGTCCTTTTTAAATTGCTCATCATGTTGACATGATACGGATAGCAAAAATGATAGGTAATCTCTTTTAATTTCCGGTTCGTCCAACACATTCTGAAAAATGTTAGAGCTATGTTTTGAGTAAGTCATCTTCCTTCCCCAATAAGGTAAAAACTTTTTTTAAAGGTTGTTAAAAAACTAATGTCAGATTTTACACTCAACAAGCTCTTTTCACATTTATTGTGATATAAACACAGCATATTATTATCTATCAAAAATTTGAGAATTCAAGATTTAATGGTATTTTTAGTTTCCAAAACACGGTTGGATATCGGAGAGTGGACTACAAAGCTCGCTGAGTAGTGCCATCCAGCAAAGGATCTGGTTATGATATTCCGCCTGATTTCAAAAGAAGAAATTTCTCTTAGATTTTTCCCCAAAATTCGTGATATGGGTTTATGCAAGCATCATTTAAATATCTGGGTTAATATTAATTCGAGATAGAATCCTGCTTTCATAGAGTAATTTAAAATTTATTTTTAGCTACGCTGAACGTCACAACTGTTTAATGGCATTTTTAAACGTGGAGGCGGCTCGCAGAGTAAAATGTAGATGTATTGAAATTTATAGTGTTCTTACCTATTCCATTAAAATACGTAGCATTTGGTAGTTATCTAAAAAATCATTACGTTTTCACCACTGTGCCATATTCATCTAAATTCATTTTTTGTGTAACTCCTTGTAGGTATCTGTTGACTCAAATATTTGGAGAAAATCTGTACCTCAAGGAATTATTTACCATTGAAAGCAAGTTTACGACACAGAGTTAGTTCAAACTTCACCGTTAATGTTCCGGGCTCCACCCACTCTCTATCCTACATATACAGTGGTGCTACTGGTCATTACAAATATACATTTATGTGATTATAATAGTTAAGATGAAGGTGATAAATGTCATTAGCGTTTTAATCATGAGAAATGAAATGTAATTACAATTTCATAGCAATTAGAGGAAACCTGTATAATATATTGCATCGGAACTGGTTAAAAGATGCTCCACGGAATTATTTTCCCATTTTTTTATAGTAAGACTCATTTTAATACTCTTATTGATATTTGTCGAATATCTTTTAACAATTTTTGTTGAAAATAAAAGATAAATATATTTATTTATGTTCGTTTAAATCGTTTCTTTTCCTTTCCCATGGCAATTTGATCTCTATGGGATATTTTTATTTTTCTTCCATGTCGCAACATGAGTAGGTATTTAAAGTGGAATATGGCCACCGAAAGGCAAGCTTCTTTTTTTTTTCTACGCAACTCCATTGTTTTGGGATCTTGGGTACAGTGTTGGTGCGTGCTTTACATTTATGCGTGGGGAAGCTGCTACTTTCCCATCTCCGAAATCCCATCATCCTTTACTCCTCAATGTCTTTTCTTTTACAGAGAAGTCTGTTCGTGAAATTTTCTCTTTCACCGGGTGAAAGACTTTTATGGTCGGCTACATTTGATTTTTGCATGGAAAACGCGAAAAAGCCCAGGCTGCCATTTCTTTTAAGATGCCAACTTTTCACCGAGACCCCAAATTTTGCACGAGATAGGAGAAAGAAGGCCATTCTATGGAAACTTCACCATCACCCGCATGCTACAGCATTTCTTACATCCCTGTAATGGAAAATCAAGATATATCGGAGTAGTAAATGTATTTTTTGTATTTTTGGCGTTGGTAAGATTTTTGAATCTTGCTAACAGTTGTTGACGTGCTTCCACTGAATATATGATTATAATTTTACATTACGAATATTAACTTGAGAGAAAACAAGTCTTGTAGGTCTCTTTCTTTTTAATATTATTATTGCATAATAATGAGAAAAGTTGACGCCTAATAACGTGTAATCTACGTGCATAGATTAAATTTATTCTTTTCCCCCAATTCCAAACCTTCGCTTTAAATCTTGTAAGCTCAAATACCTACTTGCCCTATTTTTTAAAAATAGCCTAATTTATTGCTTCTCAGGAATCCAGACGTGCTCTTGACGAAATTATAAAATGTGCCCTCATATTCAACTTTTTTCAGTATACCTCAAAAAACCAGGTTGTAATGCAATGGAAGCTTTGACATATTGTTTTACATGCACGTCATCTCGAAATATTTCTATTTTTTCTATGCTTACAGTGATTTTTCCTAAGCCAACAATAGCTTTAATATGTCTTAGGATATTAATGCATGCAAGAAAGGAATGGAGATGGAAAAAAGGAACTGGAGAAGTGACGGGAACGCAAAACGTGATTACTCTGAAAGTGTTATGGCGTTTGAATCCATCCTCAGGGAATAGTAGGAGAGACTGCTCAAAAGAGATGCAGGAAAAAGGGTTTCAGGAAATTCATTCTGAGATGAGGAGGCGAAAGAGCAAAATTGTAAGACGATGAGTGAGGAAGTAGGTAGAAGATGTGGAGTGAAATATTTGCGGTTTTTCTTTGCCAAGTCTGGAAATGGTCACATAAGGACGGAATAAGGGCTGAAATAAGTTTGACATGACATTAATATGAGGAAAGTGGCCATTAGGGTGATAAAAAGTTTTTGAATAAAGGTTAACCATGTCAGAACTGGATTTTTTTTAGCACAAAAATATAATTTTAGTATATTTTTACTCTGATATATGTATAAATCCTAATTTATTTATTCTTTAATAATTAGCAATTTTGTTTGGACACTGAATCTAAATGTAACGTTAGGTAACGTTTATATATATAAAGTTTAGCATAAAGTTTAAATATAACTTTTGCAAAGTATGTAACGTTTTTCTTATTTGTTCTCAAGGTGAAATAAAAATTTTCATTGAGGTGAAATAATTTTTCAGCGTATATAAACTCAATTTATATTTTAAGGGGTATATGGTAAATTTCCTCTATTTATTTATTTAATAGGGGCAAATGGTATGGCAATAGTAATAGTGGCACATGGTAATGGGGGGCTTTGGCCTATTGGGCAGAGCGTTGGGCAATGGACCGGAGGGTCCCAGTTTCAAACGCGGGTGAGGACTCAATGAATAACCAGACAAAATCTTCGTGATGGATATTTTCTGGTTGTTAAACCTTTTTGGGAAATCACAGGAGCCCGGGGGAAGGAACTGGCTCCCTGGTAATTGTACAAAAACTATCAAGTGGACTCCATTGCATCCAATTATTTGTCGTTTATCATCCATGCAATGTGTTAAAACTTTCGTGAGGGCAGTGTGCGGATAGTATTTTATTACTATAATTAGTCTATAGTAGAAATGGTCCAGTAAAAAAATTGAAGCCTTTGAAACCAAGTGGGGGAGAAGTATACTGAAGATTAATTAATGGAAAGGGTAAGAAATTAGGAAGTTTACAACGTAGCCGAAAGAGAGAGGGTCTACGGAGCCGGATGCGGAAAAGATGAATTGAGCACATTTCCGGGGAGAACAAATTTTTAAGCAACATGCTTGAGGAGAAAATAAGAAAAAACGCTATTTGCAACAGCTAGAGACAGAAACCTATTACGAACCAAGAGGGATTTTGGTGAGATAAACTACAGGAAAGTAAAGGGGCTGACATGGAATGGAGGAGAATAGAGTGCTAAAGATGACCAATCCTAGGATTAATATGCTGATTATAATGGCGGCAAGGTAAATAGAGGACGATGAATGAGGGCGGCGGATGGTGATTGAAGAGGGGATGTTTCATAAAAATTATTCCGAATGGTAGAGTCGAATGCCCCAAGGCAAAGAATATGGCCGCTGATTTCAAATTTGCCATTTAATTGATGGCGTTCAAAGCACGTGCAAAATGGAGATACAAGCGTCGAAAAGCTCTCGTGCTTCTGTGCAGGGGGGTGGGTTGTGAGTTCTGAAAGGGTAAACAAGGGTTTTTCCTCGAGGCTGGTTCTTTATTCAGAGGTTCAAAGGAGTAACCTTTACGTCGATTTGAAATGCGGACCAGTGATTACATTACATCAGGTAGTGTCGTGTTAATCTCGATGAATACTTGGACGACATTTGTACAGTTCCATGTATCTCTGTAATGCAGGAGAGAATTAATCATCCCTGTTTTCTTGTTAAATTCTCTCTCTTTGAGACTAACAGCACCCTACACCCTTGAGTACCCTTGCTGTAGCAAGTGCTAATTAGTTAACATCTTTGGCTAGCTCTGATTTATACGGTGTAGAGAGGACTCTTTGTTTTTATGCTGTCGTATCTAGGATCCTCAGGAACACTAGTTAACTAGTTCGCATTAGAACTCAGCAAAAGAATTTTCCCCTCCCTAAACCTTCGATAAATGCCGATTATCAGAATTTGCGTTGCCTGTGTAACGCTGTTTTTCTTCTTTTGCAATTAATATTTATTCAATGCCCTTTATACGAAGTAATTTTTATTATTTTTGAATTTGTACATTTAAGTTTTCACTTTTGGTGCATGGAATCTTTTTCACTAACCACAGTAGAGCGTTGTTCATTATATTTTTATTGCTGTGACTATGCTGGCTTGATTTCATTTGATATTTGTCATAAATAGCTGCTACATGTTCTGCTCCACAAGTCCATAGTGCTTATTTCAGATAACATTCTTGTATGAAATGGCATAAGTCGTCAAAATGCAATACTACCAGCCGCAATCGTTGAAAAAGCGGCCACGCAATTTCTTTTGAACGCAATTCCACGAATCGCCTTGCAAAGGTGTGGTTTGTGTACGCTTGAGTGCTGAACTCCGCTCCCAGTGGCTCGGGTTCATGAACCCCTTAAGAGAAGAAGGTTTTTTAGAGGATTACCCGCCTCTCTGTTAATGTCCTTCAGGGAGCACTTCATTTGCCGTTTATAGTCTGTCTGAGGGGAGACCTTACTTTGGAGCACTTCACTCCGAAATGATTAATGCAAACATCGGATTTCAGACACCCTACTTAGCCTAAAAACATCTTTCGTATACATATTAATTGAATTGCCTTTAATGGTGTACTAAAAGTGTGAGTGGATACTATCTTTAATGATACTGCCATTCAATTATGGGTGAGTAAGAAAATGTAACACATTACCACAAAATTTACTCAAAAATTATAAAATTACATAACACACCTACATTACATAATTTTATAGCTTTAAAATTAAAAATTTTGGAAAATTTCTGGTTTCATACTCACCCAAATTGCCTCATTTCCACCATGTGATACCTGAAATAGTGAACGTCACTCCGTTAAGCATCTGCGAAACATTTTATGCTAAAATATGAAGGGATAACTCGAGGCACTCTCTTTTTCAGCGTCAAATGTAATTAGTTTATTTCCTTGTCTAATATAATAGCTTGGCATTAGGTATTCAATCGTCAGGTGTGGACTTGAAGTTATTATGATTTAGTGAGATTTTACAAGGCAAATAATGACATGCAAAAGCTTATTTGTAATTGTTGCCAATGGCTATATCGTGAAAATTTAGATAGGAAAGATTTAACACGGTTCTCAAGAATACATTCTTGTGAAGTATAGGAAACTTAAGCGATATGGTAACTTAATTACTGTCATGGAATGCGTAAGTACCTCTACTGTCTTAAACATTAAATGTTAGCTCCTGTTGACTTCTATTGTAAAATGACGTGAAGTTGAGAGTGAAACGAAACGGGAAAAGAATTTTTATGATCAATAATAAAGGGAAATTAGCACCTCTCCTTTATCTAAAAAAAACGCACAATTTTCACCGCAGGAACGAACTCAGCAATACAATCAGGCAAAAGTCTGAGATGTACGTACATGTACTTCACGCGAGTTGGATATTAGAGAAATATGCCGGTATTTGTTCGTTTATTCCCTATCACCACGTATACGGGTGATGTTACTTTCTGGTTCTTGGGTCGTTTCTAAAGTCCTCCGCCTGATGCCTTTCTTTCCCTTCACATCTTCGCTAAATACGAAGGTGAAGATACATTTACATTTTTTGACCTGCTCCATTCAATGACTTTTAACTTTATACTTTTATTTTTGTTTTGCCTTCCTATTACTAGAGAATAGCTTATTAAAATTCCTGGAGGCTCATAATTTAAGTTTTCTGCTGTACGAATTACCTTGGATGGTCATGGAGCTGCTGAGATAAATGCTTGCAAATTCAATTTAAAGTTTTTCACTCGAGCGAGCGAGAATCGTTGACCTCAACTCATTTCCCAAAATTCTCCTCGTCATGACTGCCTCCCTCGCCATAGGCAGGAGTCGATTGGGTATCAAGTTTGCAAAGACGCATCCTTTCTTAAAACCTCCTAGCGAGTCACGCTGTAGTTTCAGAAACTAATTAAAGTCGATCGATGGTGTGGCACTACCTATGTGTTGGCACCTCGGGAGGTAGGTCACTAATTTCCCTACCTTCCCCATTTTAAATTTCCCACCCTCTCTCCTTGGGCGCTTTCCGGCCTTCATTTGTTTTCCACTCGACATTCGATTCGATTGTCGAGTTTTTGCCTGCTGGAGAATGTCCTGCTGGACTCGAGAGGGGGCAGAAGTGTGTGTGTGGAATCGGCTTCGGGGTGAGAGGGAGTCGTCGGCCGTCATCTCAGTGTGGGTCGGTTCCTGTCAGAATTGACGTTCTCTCGCCCGGAATGGGCGATGATAGACCAGACCAAGGTAAGCGCCCAAATCCCTTGTCCTATCCCTGTCCTCCCGTAATTATTTTTGCTCTCCCACTGTATTCGTCCCGGTTTCTTTCTTTTGTGTTTTAACCAAGTACCCGGCTCGTGTAGGCCTGCCTCCCCGTCCTATTTTTCTTTCGGTGCGGCAGTATCGGCCCCGAGTGAGTACATTTTTTGGTGCCGAAATCCGGGATCCTTTTTCTTTAATTACGAGGACTTTTCTGTTTCTATTTTTTTTTTCGTTTCCGTATTATTTAATATGGGCGGGACGGAAGAAACCAAGAAGGGGGTACCTCTGACGAGGGAGCAGTTTGACTCTCAGCTAAAGCTTCTTCGCTTCAAGCGGGACCAGTTTAATGCAACGATTTCGGTTGCATATAAATTAGCCAAGGAGTTAAACGATTCGGGAGCGGAAATCTCCATTCATCCCAAATTAGATATGTTTCGCGCTCGTGCGGCTCACATTCAGGATGTCTACGCCAAATTTTAGAGTGCTCAACATACCATTTTCGAGCATTGCCTCAATTCCAACAAACCGGAGGTCTTTTCTTTGGATTCTAGTCTTTCAGAAGACGTCGAGGACAACTTTTATTTCATTCTCTCTCTTTTAGAGAAATCAAGTTCATTCGCATCGATTAAGTCTGTTGCGGAGTCTAATTCTCCGGTCACCAGTAGGCTATCCCGGCTTCCCATGATTGAAGTTCCGCGTTTTTCTGGTGTATTTTCGAAGTGGGAATCTTTTCGCGATCTTTTTCTATCTGTTGTCCACGAGAGAGAAGATATTTCAAATGTGGAGAAGTTTTCTTATTTAAAGACTGCCCCCCCCTGCGGGTAGGGGGATTGAGAATACTCCCGCAGTATCTCTGCTTGTCGTAAGAGGCGACTAAAAGGGCGGGGAGATAACCCCGATAAAAAACCCAGAGCCAACAAGGGTTGAGCCCGGACAGTCCTGTGGGTCAACTGTCTGTGTGCGGCCATACCACCTGGCCTGCGATCCACCCGCATGTTTGCCGTGTGCGGAGACCCGTAAAGAGGAGAAGGGGAACCTGGAGGGTGAGGTCCGTGGTTCCCAGCCGGGTGTCGGATGCCCGGTATGGACAACGGGCCAATACCCCTCTTTGGCCCCGGATTCGCTGTAAACGGGCGGCCGGGAGCTAGCCACTCCCGGTCAATCGGCTTCCGATACGTTCGGTGGCGAGTGCCAGGGAGGTGGGGGTCTGCGTAGGGCGGTCGGAGATGTACGGGTTTGGTGGGCCCGTGCATCGAAGATCCAACCCGAAACAGGCAACTACCTCTAGGGTGCTATATCCCTCGGGTAGCCCTGGCGACCGCACCGGTTTGCGGTGCGGCGTCCCAAATGTGTGGCTCCATGGTGGGTGGGGAGCTCGGGGGATGAAGTTTTATTTGGCATGGAGGATATCAACCTACCACCAACTAAAAAATCCCGCCCAGACATGGGTGGAGGAGTTAACGGTTTCTGCGCCTCTCGGCGCTTTTTGATTATGAGGTGTACAAGGGAAGGCGAGACCCTCAAGAAGGTGTCTCCCTTCCTAATAAAGAGAGTTTTGTCTGCCAAAATACCCGGCGAATTAAAGTCCGCCAAGAAACTGCGCGATGGTTCCTTGTTAATCGAAACAAGCAACCCAAATCAGGCTGAAAAACTACTTGGCATGAAGGCACTCCACGACATTCCCGTCTCGGTAGAGGTGCACCGCACCCTGAACACCAGTCGGGGAGTCATAAGTCACTACGACTTCTTATACGTGGAGGCCGAAGAAATAAAATCTGAGATGTCATCTCAAGGCGTCACAGACGTTCGTCGGCTTACCACAAGACGTAATGGGGAGGTAGTGAACACTACGTCCGTCGTACTGACTTTTGCCAGTGATAGGCTCCCCGATAAGGTGTTCGTGGGGTACGAATCGGTCCCCGTGCGGCCATTCGTACCGGCTCCTATGCGCTGCTTCCAGTGCCAAAAGTTCGGCCACATTGCTACTCGATGTGAAGGCAAGGCCACCTGCCCACGCTGCGGCCTGGAAAACCACGAGGGTGCGGAATGCAAAAATAGCCCACACTGCGTTAATTGCGAGGGTACACACCCAGTCTATTCTCGTCAATGCCCAAAAGTAAAGGAAGAGCGTAAAATCATGGAAATAAAAACTTTAGAAAAGATCACCTATTTCGAGGCGAGAAAGAAGTATAGGGCAATGGAGGCCCCTACCTTCTCCAAATCCTTCGCTGCAGTTGCTACAAAACAAGTAACCAAGGCCACTATCGCAACACAGACGGAAAGTACGCAAACAACCACACCAGAACGAAAAGAGAAATCGGCCACGCCGGCTAAGGCCTCTAAACCGGCACAAAAAACAGGAAATAAAAATGCGAGTCCTGGTAAAATGAACCCACCTACGACTACCACTGGGACTACTAATGCGAGGCGTGAGAAGACGCCTTCCCCCGGTCCCTCCGGTCCGGTCGGACTGAACCGACCGGAATCGATGGAAGAGGACGAGAGTCTCTCGGAGACAGAAGTCCTCCTGGCGAAGCAGAAGGCGAAGAAGCATCGCCGTATTAAGCGGTGATTCTCCCACCGGATAGTGCTCGACGTTAGTTTTAACCTTTATACCTTTATGGCTTTTATCCTGCAGTGGAACTGCAATGGTTTTTATAGGCATAAGGAGGAGCTGGCCGTTTTAATTCGAGATCTTAACCCCTCTTGCATATGTCTGCAAGAAACTCATTTTAAAACAACTGACAACGGTATTTTAAAAGGTTTTAATGTTTTTAGACTGGACGACACCAGTGGCCAACGTGCCCAGGGTGGAGTGTGGGTTGCCACTCGGGAGGCCCTTTACACCTCCCGAGTGCAGCTGAACACGCCTTTTCAGGCGGTCGCTGTAACGGTGCATGCCCCAGAGGCTGTGACAGTATGTAATGTTTACTTACCAGAGGCGGCTCCGGTCACCCGATTTAATCTTGAAACCCTTCTTCATCAGCTACCGAAACCTTACATTTTATTAGGGGATTTTAACGCTCACGAAACCCTTTGGGGTAGCTCTCGGGAGCAGTGCAACCGTAGAGGCCGGGTGTTATCTAGTTTTATTAAAGATTTTAACTTAGTTTTAATGAATAACGGTGAACACACACGTTTTAACTCTTTTAATGGTCAGTTTTCTACAATTGATCTTTGCCTCACGTCGAGTACTTTGATGAACAAGCTTCATTTGACTGTTCACAATGACCTGTGTGGGAGCGATCATTTTCCCATTCTAATAAATAGAGAAAATAATTTTAATCCAGATTTTATCAGACCGGGCAACTGGATCGTCCGGAAAGCCAATTGGCCTGTTTTTAAGGACACATTTAATTTTAAGCATGACGAAAGCCAAAACGGAGTTTTGAACATTGATAAATTAACGCGCAGCATCATTCATGCAGCCAACTGCAGCGTTCCTAAGTCAGTGCGAACCATTCTCAGGCCTGCAGTCCCGTGGTGGAACGAGGAATGCGCAAGAGCCATTCGTCAACGCAAGAAAGCGTTACGGATTTTTAATAAATTTCCTACGGAGACGAACCTAGCTTCCTTCAGGTACCTCCGAGCCAAAGCTCGAAGGATCGTTAAGGAAGCAAAAAAGGCCTCCTGGATGGAATACGTATCCAGTATTAACTACAGAACACCCTTGGCACATGTCTGGGACAAGGTAAAACGCATTTCGGGAAACCACCATCAACGCAGCGTCCCGTTCCTCAACGTAGGCGGCAATGTATTGACATCTCCATCTGCTATCGGTGAGGTCTTCGGCCAGTTACTCACCACAACATGCAGCGACGACACGTATGAGGAAACCTTCCTTTCTATTAAGAGACGCTCAGAATCCTGCCCACTCATCTTGACTGAAAAGCATACAATGGCGGAGTACAATATCCCGTTCTCCCTCTGGGAACTACGTTCTGCCATTGAAGACTCCCGAGACACGGCCGCAGGAATGGACGAAATCCACAATGCGTTTCTCCGGAATATTCCGGAGAGGGCACTGCTGGAGGTCCTGCGATCCCTCAACCAACTTTGGGCTGAGGGTAGCTTCCCTAACTCCTGGCGGGAGTCTATCGTTGTACCCATCCTTAAGCAGGGTAAAGATAGAGCTGACCCGAACAATTACAGGCCTATTTCTCTCACCAGTTGCCTGTGTAAGGTAACGGAGAGAATGGTGAATCGGCGGCTTGTTTGGTGGTTGGAGCGTCGAAACCTTCTCTCAACTATCCAATGTGGTTTTAGACGTGGTCGATCGACCGTTGACCACCTAGTCAGGGTCGACAATTATATCCAGGAGGCCTTTCTTCTCCGCCAACACGTCGTAGGTGTCTTCTTCGACATGGAGAAGGCATACGACAGAGTTTGGCGGCGGAAAATCTTAACGACGCTGCACGAGTGGGGTATGAGGGGAAATTTACTTGTTTTTATACATAACTTTTTAAGTGACCGTGTTTTTAAAGTTAAGGTAGGCAACCACCTATCTGATTTTTACCCACAAGAGAATGGTGTGCCCCAAGGGTCCGTTTTAAGCGTGACATTATTCGCCATTGCTATTAATGATATAGCAAGATGTATCAAACCTCCTCTCTTGGGATCACTGTTTGTGGACGACCTAGCAATATTTTGCAGGTCGTCGAAACTTAACAGCGCTGCTAGAGTAACCCAGCTGGCTCTGAACAGACTCGGGAGCTGGTCCCAGAGAAATGGATTTAAGTTTTCGACGGAAAAGTGCAAATGCGTTCATTTTTATCGTGTAAGAGGAGCCTATATTCCACCAGCACTTTTACTTGATGGTAGACATTTACCTTACGTGGACTCAGTTCGGTTCCTTGGCATGACGTTGGACTACCGACTCAGCTACCGTGATCACATACGGAGTTTAAGGGATAAAAGTCTACGGACTCTAAATATTTTAAAGTTTTTAAATCACTCATCTTGGGGTGCCGACCGCAGGTCATTGCTTTTATTGTACCGCTCACTCGTACGTTCCAAGCTGGACTATGGGTCATTTGTTTACGCCTCCAGTCGCGATACGTATTTGAGATCTCTGACACCAGTGCACAACGCAGGGCTTCGGATATCCACTGGTGCTTTCCGGACCAGTCCGGTCCTCAGCATCTATGCTGATGCCGGCGAACCGCCGTTGTCGCACCGCAGAAACATTTTAATGTGCTCCTATGCGGCCAAAATTTTAGCGACACGGAACCATCCTTGTTTTAACGTGATTTTTAACCCTCGTTTTTTAGAACTTTTTAGTAGACGGACAAGAGCCACCAAGCCGCTTGGTGTTCGCTTTAATTTATTTATTCAAGCAGCCAGGTTAAGGCTCCCAGATTTGTATCCGGTCGGGTACTCTAGTTACCCACCGTGGATAATTCCGCCCCCTGAAATCCACATGGGTCTCAGTAGTCGCCCGAAAGCCAACACCACTGATCTAGAGTACCAGCGGATTTTCAATGAATTTCTTGGTCGCCACCCCGAATACCTCCCCGTATTCACTGATGGTTCTAAATCGGATTCAGCTTGCGCATGCGCGGTTACCTCCTCTCACCACGGCGTCGTCAAGGCCAGGCTCAGCCCACTGTGTAGCATATACACAGCCGAGCTGCTGGCCATTAAGATGGCTCTTGATGGGATAGGGAAGAGTGCTAAGGCGTTCGCCATTTGTACGGACTCTATGAGTGCTCTTCAATCCATTTCCGTCTTCTGCTCCTATCACCCCATTGTCCAGAGCATACACTCCAGGCTCCTATGCCTTAATAGAAGGGGAATTACCATAACATTCCTCTGGGTCCCTGGACATGTGGGAATTGCCGGTAATGAGACGGCCGATGCAGCTGCGAAGAGGGCTCTAAGGATCCCTGAACAGACGGTGACGCTGGTCCCTTGCCAGGACCTAAAGGCTACTCTTCGTAAAGTAGTGCTAGAGCAGTGGAGTGTCTCTTGGAGAGACGTGCGTAATAACAAACTACGCAGCGTAAAACCGGTAACGTCAGTGTGGCCCACTTCCGTCAGGAACAGTCGCAGAGAGGAAGTCGTCCTCACACGTTTAAGAATTGGGCATTGCGCCTTGACCCACTCCTTCCTCTTTACAGAAGAGAAGATTACACCTCGTTGTGACGACTGCGACTCTCCTCTCAGTGTCCGCCACCTACTGACTGAGTGTGACAAATTCCGGACTATGCGCGAAAAGCTGGGTATAAGGGGAGACCTAGAACAAATTCTAGGAGACGATCTTGATCGCCTAAGCCGAATTATATCTTTTTTAAAAGCAACTGGCCTTCTAAATAAGATTTAATATAGAGTCGTTTATTTTTTATTTTAATTTTTTTTTTTTTCTATCGCCGACATATCTTATTTTTATTTTAGAACACCAAATAGACTGCGTGGTGCAAATGACCTTAGTCGTCGACGCACCCATAAAAACATAAACCTACCTACCTACCTAAAGACTGCCCTTCATGGTAAAGCAGCCGCATTAATTGCTGCAGTTCCATTCGGTGAGGCTCACTATGCGTCAGCGTGGAAAGAACTTTGTGATCACTATGATAATCCAAGAATCCTAGGATTTAATTATTTAGATAAGATTTTGGAATTTTCTCCAATTAAGTCTGGGTCCTTGTCATCTCTACAGCAATTTGTTAATACGTTTTCGGAAACTTACGCGGCCTTAAATACGCTCGACATTCCCAATTTAGGTGAATTTATTCTGTTTAGGCTGGCTGTTCGCGTAGTTGATTTAGAAACCATGGCCCGTTTTGAAGAGACGTTGAACGATGATCCCTCTCCTTCTGTCCTTCAATTCCTCAACTTCGCTAAAAAACGTATTAAGGTAATGCTGACATCGGCCGGGCCTGTCGGTGCTGTTTCTTCGCGTGTCACTTCACGGTCTTCTCGTGTGGTGATGCCTGTTTCTGTTCGCGATAATCCTCCTAACATTGAGGGTAATTCATGTCACGCTGAACGTTGCATTTTGTGCAACTCTAATCATCCGCTTCATCAATGTCCCAAGTATTTGGCGATGGAGATCAACCAGCGAGCGGAGTTTGTGCGTTCGAAAAAATTGTGCCTTAATTGTTTAAATCCAGGACATTGGGCCCCAAGATGTTTTAACAAAAGGATGCGCTGTGTGACTTGTAGACGATTTCATCATTCGACACTTCATTCTTCCAATTCTGCTGCTAAGAGACAAGTCGTTCGTCCTTCCACGGAGCCTGTCGTTCCCAGCGCCACCCTTCCACTGTCGGACTCAAGGTCATCGGGCACTCCAGATACCTCTCTCACCTCATGCGTCGAATGTGAACCTTCGCAGATGGTTGTCCTCGGTACAGCAGTAGTGCGCATTCGGAATGCCGTAGGTCAGCTGGAGCAAATTAGGGTTCTTTTGGACTGTGGATCACAGGTCACTGGGATTTCATCCGCCGCGGTTAAACGGCTGAGATTGCCCGTATCAGGTTACAGCGGGTCCTTGTATGGATTATCGCATACTCCCTTAAGACAGCCTAAAGGGTCTGTCTGCATCAGTCTATTACCCAGACACGCTTCGTCCCCAGTCTTGAAGACAAAAGCCGTCATTCTTCCTCAATTGACGAAAGATCTTCCTCCGGTACCGTTACCACATTCGTTACGAGAACGTTTTTCTCATCTGTTCCTTGCGGACAGGTTTTTCGACTCGCCTTCACCGGTTGACTTAATTTTGGGAGGTGATCTTCTCCCAAAGGCTTTTCTTGGTGGGCGGAAGACATTCGCTGACTGTGATTTAACCGCCTTGAATACCATTTTTGGATGGGTTTTAATGGGTAGTGTATCAGCCACATCTTCACTTCCCTCCTTCCAAGTATCATGTACTACGTGTGAGGCAATTCCTCTTGAGAATCAGATAAAGCGTTTTTGGGAATTAGAAGAAACGTTAAATGAACCATGTCAAAATCCAGAGGATCGAGTGTGTGAAGAATTCTTCTTGCAAACCCATACCAGGGGTGTTTCGGGCAGATATACTGTGTCGTTACCTTTCAGAAATTTCCCTCCTCTTTTAGGTGACTCGTACGCCCAAGCGCAGAGAAGGTGGCTGAGTATGGAGGCAAAACTACGTCGGAAGCCTCAGTTAAAAGATGAATATAGTCGATTTCTGTCAGAATACGAATGCCTTTCGCACATGTCCCCAGCCGAAATCAATTCTGGCGCTTACTATATTCCCCATCATTCTGTGATTAAATCAACGCCTGGGGCTTCGAAATTAAGGGTTGTATTTGACGCCTCTGCGCGTTCTTCCACGGGTACATCGTTAAATGATGTGCTCCTCGCGGGCCCTAAACTTCAAAGAGATATCTTCGACATCTTAATTACTTTCAGAATCCACCAAATCGCATTCACAGCGGATATTGTAAAGATGTATCGCCAAATTCAAATAAACCCCGATCATCGGAAGTTTCAACATATTTTGTGGCGAGAAAATTCCAGTGATTCCATAAGGGAATTTGAACTAAATACAGTCACTTATGGGGTGGTCTCTTCTCCATTTTTGGCTATTCGCGTTCTCCATCAACTAGCTTATGATGAGGGTAGTTCTTTCCCGTTGGCCGCTGAAGCCCTGTTAAGAGATACGTATGTCGATGACATTGTCACAGGAGCTGATTCCATATCAGACGCCTTAGCTTTGCAAACTCAGCTCATTCAATTATTAAATTCAGGCGGTTTCCTTTTAGGAAAATGGGCTAGCAACTCTATAGAGTTATTGCGTAATCTCCCGGAAGATGAGCGTGAGGTTGCATCGTATTTTGAGGGCGACGAAGTTCCTTCCTTGAAGGTCTTGGGTATGTTTTGGTCACCCAAATCTGATATTTTCTCCTATTATGTTCATTTTGATTCTGATATCTCGTCCAAAAGAATGCTTCTCTCTAATATTGCAAGAATCTTTGATCCAATTGGGGCTTTATCTCCAGTTGTTTTTTGGGCTAAATGCTTAATGCAGTCTCTCTGGACATTAAAATTGGGTTGGGATGACCCTCTTCCTAAAGAATATCTCCTTAAATGGGAGGAATTTATATCCCAAGCTCCTATTTTGTCGGAAATTCACATTCCCCGGTTCGTCACGCTTCCTAACCGTCCGGAGTGCCAATTAGTAGGATTTTGTGACGCTTCTGAGCTTGGGTATGGTGCTGTAGTTTACCTACGCTCTGTCAGAGGTGAGGGACTCAAGGTTAATTTTTTGGCCGCTAGGACAAAGGTAGCTCCCCTCAAGACAATTGCCATACCTAAACTGGAACTATTAGCGGCGTTTTTGTTGTCACGACTCTTGAATCGTGTTTATCTTACTTTGAAAGATAGGATTTCTATTTCTCACACTTTTGCCTTTTCAGATTCAACCATTGTTCTTTCATGGTTGGCTACTCCTCCTCATTTACTTAAAATATTCGTAGCCAATCGCGTGACAACGATAAATAATTATCTTCCAATGTCCTCATGGCGTCATATTGACTCTTATCAGAACCCGGCTGATTGTGCTTCTCGCGGCCTTCTTCCGCAGCAACTAGTGCGTGCTGAATTATATTGGTCAGGACCATCATTTCTCACACTTCCTATTAACCTTTGGCCCTCAGAACATGTACGTTTGGAAGCGTCTTCTCTCCCAGAAATCAAGCAGCTGCAACCAACTACTGGTTTTATGCAGGAGGAGGAGCATCCATTAGCATGGATGCAACCATTTTCTTCATACATCAGGCTGGTCCGAGTGATGGGATACATCCAAAAATTCATTGACGCGATTCAGGCCAAACGTAGAGTGTCTTGTGCTCCCGTGGATGTTTCAGAGTGGACCCGTAGTCTTTTTCAGGTGGTAAAGTTGGTTCAATCCTACCACTTTAGCGCATTGGCAATTAATATCAAAAAGGGTGGAAAAATCTCGGCAGGTATTAATAAACTAAACCCTTTCCTTGACCATCAAGGACTTATAAGGGTAGGAGGCCGACTCAAATACTCCTTACTTCCACTTGCCGCTCAACAACCTTTACTGCTTCCTAAGGATGACCACTTATCAAGGTTAATAGTTAAACACTATCATTTGGTCACTCTTCATGGTGGCCCAAGAGCCGTGGAAGCAGTGGTTGCGCGACAGTTTTGGATAATTTCTCTCAGAAGTCTTATTCGTTCCCAAATTGCTAAATGCTCAGTCTGTGCTCGTTATCGAGATAACACTTTACAGCCGATAATGGCCAATTTGCCTCAACATCGGGTTACTCCCCAACCATCATTTTCTTCTGTTGGTGGGGATTACGGCGGGCCGGTTTTATATAGATTCAGTAATAGGCGAAATGCTTCGTGTGCGAAAGCATATTTGTGTTTGTTTATTTGCTTCTGTACCAAAGCGGTTCATTTAGAAATAGTGCCTTCCCTATCCACTCCAGCATTTCTCTCTGCTTTTCAGCGATTTATTTCCCGTCGGGGCATTCCTTCAGTTATATATTCTGACTGTGGCACCAACTTCGTTGGAGCGGATAAATTTCTGTCAGAATTATACCGTCATATTCGGTCCGATTCGCATAAGAAGGCGTTATCTTCTCTCTCTCCAGAATCAGGGATCATTTGGAAATTTAACCCCCCTTCTGCCCCTCATTTTGGGGGCTTGTGGGAAGCTGGGATAAAATCGGTGAAGTACCACCTTCGTAGGGTGGTTCAGGGTCAAATTTTAAATTATGAAGAACTTCATTCGTTGTGTTGTAGAATTGAGGCAATTCTGAATTCGCGCCCTTTAACGCCCCGGTCGGCTGACCCATCGGAAGTAGATTGTTTAACTCCGGGTCATTTCTTAATTGGCCGGCCTTTAATAGGATTGCCAGAAACCATTAGTAACGACAACATTCCTCTCCCTACTCGTTGGAAGCTCATCGAGCAAATTAATTTGAATTTTTGGCGGCGTTGGTCGAAAGAATATTTGCATACGTTGCAACAGCGCGCCAAGTGGTTCGAGGGCTCTCCTAACATTAGTATTGGCGACCTACTCCTTATTCGAGAAGGCAATATTCCTCCTGCAAAATGGAGAATGGGACGCGTTGTCAAGCTGTTCCCCGATTCTGAGGGGGTTGTTAGAGTGGTCGAGTTAAAAACGGCTTCTGGAATGTTAACTCGGCCAGTCGTTAAATTGGTACCCTTACCCACTTCGGGCTAAGGGTTATCTACAGTTATTTTTATTTTTTTGGGGGAGATTTTGTTAATTTTTTACCTAGTTGGGTTTGTTTCTTTTTTGTTTGTTTTCGGGTGAATTGGAGGCAATTCACCGGTGGGCGGGATGTTGGCACCTCGGGAGGTAGGTCACTAATTTCCCTACCTTCCCCATTTTAAATTTCCCACCCTCTCTCCTTGGGCGCTTTCCGGCCTTCATTTGTTTTCCACTCGACATTCGATTCGATTGTCGAGTTTTTGTCTGCTGGAGAATGTCCTGCTGGACTCGAGAGGGGGCAGAAGTGTGTGTGTGGAATCGGCTTCGGGGCGAGAGGGAGTCGTCGGCCGTCATCTCAGTGTGGGTCGGTTCCTGTCAGAATTGACGTTCTCTCACCCGGAATGGGCGATGATAGACCAGACCAAGGTAAGCGCCCAAATCCCTTGTCCTATCCCTGTCCTCCTGTAATTGTTTTTGCTCTCCCACTGTATTCGTCCCGGTTTCTTTCTTTTGTGTTTTAACCAAGTACCCGGCTCGTGTAGGCCTGCCTCCCCGTCCTATTTTTCTTTCGGTGCGGCAGTATCGGCCCCGATTGAGTACACTATGGATTATAACATCCTCCCTCGTACTCTGGGAAACTAAATTGTGCTACTTCTCATAACTCAGGTGCATATTACCCGAAAAGGCGCCGTCATATTATGAAGAGATATGTCTTTCCGGCGTGCTTCACTATAGTGCTAGCGCAAATGCCTTTCATGGTCGATATCATCAAAGACCATCACAGTCGAGCCGTGAAAACTGTTGCGCAATTTCGGCTGGGAAATCTTAGATAACAATCCCGCTCAAATCAACTTTGTTTCATTCGGGAAATGAGTTTGGAAACCCATCATTTCAAAAAGTAAATGTTTCAAATGATCAACGCTGAAAATCCCTTCTTTCAATGCATGTCAACCCTAGTATCGGGAGTGCAAATTGGGCTTCATGAAGTCATATTTCGTCCATCAATGTATTTTCACTAACTTCCGCGCCTAGAGCATGCATAGAGTTTAACGTTGTCGTGCATTGGAAATCTGAGTTAAGGTGCACGAGCAGTTAATATCACGTGCTGGTGGCTCTTACGGCAGAGGTGACAGCAGGGGACGATACCACACGTGGACGATACATCATTCTACTAACTTCAAAAGGAACGGGATCTAGTCCAGCCGTTCTATGTATAACTCATGAGAACTGCCAAGTCAATAGGTAGACGCAATAAAGTGGCAAATTACACAAACTGTGAGACAGAGAAAAATAGCAATGCATATATGCCCACTCGTAAACCACTACTGCGCCAATATCAGGTACCTGGGCCTCGATCATGGATCTTCATAAGGCGTGCGCTAGCGTTATCACTATTTTTTGATTTAAATTATGTCAGAGAGAACGTGATCTCCTTTCTTCATTTTTCGCACAGCACTTCAAGTCGCTTATTACAATCAGTGGAGCGAATTTTATAGACGGCTATTGTCAACCCTGCGCTACTCTAAGGGTAAGCGTTAACGATAAAGATTGCGATAACGCGAAAGATAGATCCGTGATTTCACACCTGATGATGGCACAGAAGTGCTGAAACTAGCTATACCTTCCATTAATTCACGACTGGAAATATACATTGCTATTTTTCTCTGTCTTCTATGGATTACCGCATGGTTAGGCCTGAATCTTTCGAACAAACACTAATGTAGGAATTGGTAGGACATAAGAAGGATTATATTTCGCTGATAACGATGAGGACAACACGTTAGGTGAAACAGTGACGTCATTGTTGTCAAGGTATCAAGCAGAAACTCTCCAACAATTAATCGTTTGGTGAAATCGCGTAATGATAGATTGTTCTTAGGATAAATATTAACCACACAAAATTTCTGTTTGATTATTGATAAAGATTATTTAAAAACGGTATATTTTAGTATGGTATTTTTAACTTTTCTCTGCAGATATTCTGAAATGGATGTGTTATACTTTTTTAATATTCTTCTATTGCTTGAATGAATTTTACTTTTTCATGATGGTTTTAACTTAAACACATATTTCATCATGTCCTTCTTTAGCTTCCCATAATTCCTAAGTCTGGCATTTCATCCAAAAAGCCCATTCTCCTCATTTCTCGTCGCCAATAAATATATTCCTTCCTATCTGGTTCTTCAATGCCTAATCGCCTCTTAACATCAGCTTGTCATGACTAGCTTGGCCTATTAAAACATTGCTATTTATACCTCCACATCCGACTCCGGTGCGCCTATTACAATTTAGTTCAGCCGAGATCAAGCAGAGACTTCAGGCACACAGTCCTTAATTGCAAGTCCCATTCTCCATAATACTCTCTGCGTCTACATACCATCCCCTACGCGTAGAGTGATTAATTTCGGAGCCCTGGATAAGCTTTTGGGGAACGTAAAGAATGCGGGATGGGAACTGGGACCTTCGGTTCTGAGATTGTAGCACAAAGCAGGGTTCAGAGGTCAATGCTCCACTTTGCCAACGTCTAACAAACCTACTACCTTGCTGGGAACGGTGGTTTTTGAGGTGAGGAGGACCCTTAGACTGAGTACCATTAACCTTTTGTCCACCTACTTCGTTGTCTCGGGAGAGGGCACACGGGTTCATTAATAGCACACACTTGCTGGCGTGGGAGCATCGGGGTGTATGGTCTACGAACGTTTCACTTGAGTGTGGGCGAGATTGGATGTATGATGCTTGTTTTGCACAATGGAAAGGATTTAATTAGGGCCTAGAATGTGGGAGTTACTTTCCATAACCTGATATAATTATTTTTTTAATATACAACGAGGCGTTTGGACATTAAGGAAATCACCTTCCTGGAAAAAATCGTATTTCATTACGTTCCTTAGCTGAACTGTCCAAATGTGGTTTTCTCCTTTTCTTTAATTTTTACGCATGAGACGGCTTATTGAGTGGCACAAAATGGAAAAAGAGATAAAACATAATAGCACGTATTATTTCATTTCTTCTACAACAAAGTACGAGTACTTTCAGCAGTTTATTTTATTCATTCCGGACCAAGCTCAATCAAAAGTCATCAGCCATGAAGAGTAACAATTTAAGCAAGTTGTATCATACTTTTGGCCATGGACGTCGCTTTATTTGGCCTAGAGAGGAAACCAGAGGCAAATGCCTTGTTGGTATTTGTGTGAAAGGAGCTGCATCATGGACTAATGAGGCCTTTTCTGATTTGCTTAGGTGTACTCCCGTTCCTTTCTTTTTTAATAAAATAAATTCTTGGTAATATTGCTCATCAAGCGTAGTGTTTACGTTAAAAATCAAATATAACTTTCCAACTTACGGTCCAAGGCAACTTCTTTGCCTATAAAATGGCCTTAAAATGTTGGACACCTGATACAAGGATAGGCAAGACAAATGGCTCACGTTGGCTGTCAATCTGCTTTAGGAAATTATGACTATTCTTCACAAAATTTATATTAATCCGAGGGTAGGAAAAAATCTGTTTCCGCAGTGTGTGCAAAAATGGGAGAAGTATAATAGCTGAACTAAGCCAAGAACTCAATATACTCCAAAAAAAGAACTCAACCAAGACTATAATATATGCGTAGAATATCGAGTGGAATTGCTCAGAGAAAAGGGATGAAATTAATATAGCAAGAGAACTATGTGTAAATTAGCATGTTTATTTCTGCTCCATGTGACAATATAATCTTATAAAAAAACGAGGCGGCCTACACAATATTAGCAAAACTGATACAAACGTTTGAAGAATATAATATGGATACCAATAAAAAAATTGACTACAGTGTGATAGAGAGAAATGTAAATAAGGATCATGTAATGTTTCAAGGTCAGAATTTAGTGAGATCGTACGCCCGTCTTTGAAGTCATATCAATTTGAGCAGAGAAATCGAGGCTGGAAATCAAAATAGCTCAAGGTAAGAAAGCATTCATGATGAACGGATCACAATTGCGTTCAATTAGAATACACTTATAAACAAGAAAGCAGACTGTTGAAATTCTGGTATTGGGAACAGAGCTCTGTGGGCCTGAGACAAGGGCCATGGGAAAGGCTGGCCAGATAAAAGTAAAGGACCACGAGACATGGCGTAGGTGTAGGATGCTGAAAATTAAATAGGCAGATAAAAACAAATGCTAATGAGGGATGTAGAGGACTCGAAAATAATGAGTCTAAATGGAGTACAGTACGGCAGAGAAGAACGAGTTGAGCTGTCAACACTCTTAAAGTAAATTGGATTTGCTGATAGCGTGGCTGAGAGAGAAATTATAGAAGAGAGTCCACGAATAAGTGGGAGAGGTATTTGCGAAAGGTTTGTAGGTAAGTGCGAATTGTATGTACCTGTCCTAAACTGAGAGGTCTAAAAAATTAAGGGAGTAAATAGAGCTACAGTGAATCGGTCAAGCTTAGGATTGAAAAAATATGACATACTCTCTCTACCAATAGAAGCTGCATTTTTAAGCCTAATTGCTAAGTACGTATTGGTAAATAAAATTAAAATATTAGGAAAATTCAAAAACCCTCATAATTATTGGTAAAATACCGTAGTTAAGTTATTCGCTGCAAAAATGAGCACCTGAATCTTGAATTCTTACTTTCATCGTTTAATAAATTAGTCGTTGCCACTTGGAGCATTGTGTGTTCCCAGTACTCTTTGTTCTATATATCTGATTACATTGGTAGTCAGTGGTTCTCACTGCATGGATCCTAAAACGTGGAAAACTCCTTCAAATGATTAACTTGCGTGCCTGAAGTTTGAAATTTAATTCACAAGCAGGATTCGAACCTTGGGGAAGCACGAACCCACAGTATTTGGGGAAGTAATGAGGAAATAAAGCATTACCGTAAGATATTGATTCTCTTTCATTTCCCCGAACTTATATGCTGATGTACCGCATTTCTCTTCGCATTAAAGTTTCTCAGGACTCCAAAGGTTAGAATGCAATTTAAAACCCATTCTTGTTCTCTATTCCTAGATAGATAGAATGCCATCATTTTTTATTTCTTTTCCTTCCTTTTGCGTTCGGGGAATTTACTGATACGTCTTCACCCGATCGAAGAAAGATATTGGTGAGGAATGAAGTAGAGAAGTATGTAAATATTGTTAGTAACTACGATCTTAAGCATTTTTCATGGATTTAGTAGAATTACCAGACTTGGCAAGGGGTGTGTCATTTTGTGCAGATGAGGCGAGCATAGCGAAGAGAATTTACCACATTCACTCCTGTGAGGGGAATTATCTCCATATATCCAACCGATGTACGCATAGCTTGGAGCATATCTCACCTTTTCGCCGAGGCTCAATAGTGTGATGAACAAGAGCTGAATTTTTCTTTTATGATAGTGTTGGAATATGGTGTACCATTGGGTGTTTCTTGTGTACTACATTTATTGATAGTTTTTGTTGACAAGAAAGAGGAAATCCTAGCATTTTCTCGAAAACATTAAACTTTAAAAAACGATGATGGTGGAATTCACATTTAAAATGTCTTTTTCATATATTTATGTCCATACCCCGTAATTTTTTGATAAACTATTTCAGGTCCCGTGAGGTTAAATCATGAATATTTATGCCCACTAAAAACACTTTGCAACCGCATTGAAATATGAGTCGTGATTTCAATTATAATATCATAAAAGTTTTGTGAGAATAATTCAATTGGCTTATATTTTATTGAGATAATAGGTTTTGATGCTACCTATCATCAAAACCTATTATCTCAATAAAATATTAGCCAATGGAATTATTCTCACAAAAATTTGCTATTGAATTGAATTATGCTACCTAGCATCAAAACCTATTATCTCAATAAAATATTAGCCAATTGAATTATTCTCACAAACATTTTATGATATTATAATTGAAATCACGACTCCCTATCATTCACAAATAAGTTTTTACATTTACTCACCTTTTAGGAGTAACATTAATCAAAGCGAATTAAAAATATGTCTCAGTTTTATTGCCTTTTGTCCAATAATTATTTATAAAATATTCTTATTTTTCCTTTAACTATTTCTTAGGGTTCTATGATACGCCTTGTACTTAGCCAATATCCTGGCCCTTATAAAATGGTAAGGTTCAATAAACGTTGAAAATTTTATGTCTTTCAATTTTTTCCTTTTAAGGATAGTCTATCATTTTCCATCATTGTCAGTAAATATTCCAACTAGCTCAGAAATTTCATTGGCATTAGCTTGTCGTAAATATTTGCTATTATCCAGTGAAAAATTTCATTTTCATTAGATCCATATATTCGTGGTACCATTTTCACTATTTTTTTTTACTGAGGTAATATTCTCTAAGGTCGATATACAATACAGTCGATATATTTATACAGTCGATATTTATCGAATACAGTCGATATATTTATACAAAATATCCACCAGGTTCAAATAAGTTTTTTGAAGGAGCGTAGATATTTTCATCACGTAGACTGACCTGTAACCTTACACGTTTGTTACCGGTAGCCCCTGATCTTATTTCCATTCTATTCCACTCATTTCTTATTCATTCAGCTAGACATAGGTAGGACCAATCACTAGAAAACCAACACAAAATGATATTGAGCCGCAGTAGCTTTTGCGTGAAATGTTAACTGTCCTTATACCACACCATTCTCTACAACATCTAGCAAATATATGGATGAGTTCTCGGGTGAGGATATTGAAACTAAAATACAATATAAATGGAACACGTAATATTGGAGTTAATATCGGAATACATCAGTCGACGACACTCTCCTCTGAAACCAGTACAACATTATACATCTACATCTACGTAGGTAATACCCCAAGAGCTTCCGCGAGGGTGTGCGGCAGGGAACTTAATAGGACCATAAGGGGGATTAATTGGACCATAACGGTAATAGTGAGACTACTTACTGCCCCGTACTACAATTAGTCCTCCCCGGTCACTGTCCTGTAACACACCCTGCCACACACCATCATGGGGGCTCGCAGGGTATTACGTAGACGTAGACGTAGGCGCAAACGCTTCACATCCTCTGATGCTTCAAGCTAAAAAAATGTATACTTACCCCCAGCTGGTCATAAAATTCTTCCACACAGAGTAGAGTTTCCGTCTGGTACCCATTCATCTTCATCCGGAATCTGAATAGGTCTTGCGTCGGTTCAGGGCCTCGTACACACTGAAATTGGATTCTTTTGCCTTCATTTCTCTTACCATCCATCCACTTCAAGCTCTTTTCTCTCCTTTGCCACCCTTGGCTTCGAATGCTGACTTTCACGAGTCCTCTACTTTTCTCTTCTCTTCCTCTCACTTTCTAAGCTTTCTCTTCTTTTATACCTACATCCTCCACGATCTCGTTGAGTTCCCGGAATATCGATTTCAGCCTACCCCTCTGTTGACCCGTCTTTGCTTGTTTAATTTGTCTCCCTGAGTAAATGGATTTCAAAACTTTCACTTCAATGAATGAGAACTTCCATCAAAACGAATGAATTCCAACGCCAGCAGAATGCAATTAACATCAGCCTTCCGGTTTCAACGATATCGAGTCTTTTAATCCGGTGCTGCTGAAAATATATGCCGACTCCAAAATTCTTGAAGAATACACCTCAATGGCTTCGAAATTGAATAATTACTACGCTCATTCCATAAAAAGGGATTAAGGTTGTTTACTATTCAAACACTGAATTCATATTCTTTTACACGCTGCAACGTTACTCTCACTGCTCCGTATTAATGAAATAAGTTCACTTGTAACTTTGTGGAAATTCATCATGACAATTGATTTATTCGAAACTTTTACAAACCACAAAAAAAATTACAAACTCACGACCCAGGTTTCGGCGCTAAGCACCATCATCAGGTGAAGTCGCAAGGCGAGACCCCTGTATATATACCACAAACTGGACTGGAGGGGAGGGAGGGAAAGGGGGGTGTTGATGAGAAGGGGGTGGGAGGTAATTATGAGGTAGACTCGGAGTGTATTGTGGTGGAGGGTGGAGAGATAAGCGGTGCTTTGCACGGCTATGGGGGAGGGATCGTAGGCAGTGACTGTGTCGAGGATAGGCGAAGAGGCCGGGTACAAATATTCATTTATAACTGAAACCTTAGGGTCATTCAATGCTTTCAATATCTCAAGTAGCTCAAGAGACTTCAAATCCCTTCTGTTATTAGAAATATGTAAAATGTCAACAATAAAATCCCTACGATGATCACAGCCTAAAAGATGCTTCGCGAAGTTGCCTTTGTCGTCGTTATTATGTTTAAAAGCATTCAAATGTTCTACTTCTATATACTTCTGATGTCAAAACTCTTGGGTGTTTGACCCACATACGCTCCATCACAATCACCACACTGTAGAGCATACACGCCACTTCTCTCTTTGGAGTCCACTGGATCTTTGCACGTCACAAATAAAGTTTTAAGTGTAGCCGGGGTCCTATACGAGATATTATAAATTTCTTTAGGAAATATTTTGGCCAATCTGTTCGTAATGTCACCTAGGTATCATAAAGAACACCAACGGTTTTTGTCACTTTATGAAAACTTTGTTGAGAATATTGATTCGACTGCCAGTTTCTTTTGCTTATTAGAAATTAATTTATCTATTAATCTATTTGTGTAACCGTTATTTCTAGCAATCTGTTTTATTACATTGACATCCGTATGGAAGTCGTCTTTTGACAATGGTACAGTCTGAGTACACAATACACTCCGATTCTACCTCCTAATTACCTCCCACCCCCTTCTCATCAGCACCCCCTTTCACCCACCCCCCTCCAGCCCTGTTTGTGGTATATATACAGGGGTTTTGCCTTGCGACTTCACCTGATGATGGTGCTTAACACCGAAACCTGGGTCGTGAGATTGTAACTTTTTTGTGGTTTGTAAAAGTTTGGAATAAATCAACTGTCTCGCTGCTCCGATTTATGTTCTGAAGCGGTTCTAAGATAGTTTCACAGTTCAATTATAATTACAGTGATTACAAGTCCGTTAGCTTACTATGAACCAAAGAACTGTGTTACTTTCATTGTGAAATAGTGCCATTATTTTGTGGCGATGGCAAGCAATAAAATAACTAGCTTCTTAATGAAATAATTGTATTGAATAAATATGGTTAAATTGAAAATTGAGGAAATAGGCAATGTAATTTTTTTAAAAAGAATAAAGTATTATTTTGCAGCCTAATTGAATTTGCAGGGGTGGGTTCGAAGAATGTTACAGGGACAAAAAGGGGGTTGAAAAAGTGGGAAGTCAGAGTTCGTAATAAATGTATTACCAATGACCGTATTTGACTATCTATGGCTGCTCGAACGTTTTTATTCCCAATTTATTCATGTCAGCATTTTTCTTCCATGCGGTAAATTTGTGCGTTTTCATAACGCCGTCCATAATTTTGCCTCCTCCTAAGCACTCGGTCTTGACAAATGAAAACGCTGAAATAGAGTCCATAAATTACAGATACATAGTATGAGTAGATCGAGAGGCCAATGGGCACATTTTGGAGTAACAGGGGAAAATAATAGTGCGGGCAAAGGAATGGAATGCATGCACCCTTATCCGAGTTTTTCCTAGAGTTCGAGGACCGTAACTCAACTTTTATGCACGGCCGACGTTAATATCGGTTTGCTGGCGAATCGATAAATCGTCAAGGCATCTTCTGCTCGGAAGCGCAATAAAGATGTGTTTTAACCAGTGCTCGTTTAAGCCTTAAAGAATGCCTGTCTTAAGTGATCAATGGGAAGGGTATCAATGTGAATTGTGACATTCATACCTCTTGCATAAGATAACCAATGGGTTATGCTCGTAAGTGACAGAATTTTACATTAACTAAATTGCCATAAACTATTCTTCAATCTGGTAAAGTATTATCAATAACTCTGGAATCTAAACTAACTTTTAAGAGTACAATAACTAAAGATAGTACTTGGTTTGCTATAGATTTTGATAAGCATGAATCATGGTTAAAATTAAGTATTTAAATGAAAAATGCTAATTATTTTTAACTAAACTATCAAATTTTACGGATCAGTAATAAACAAAATTGTCAATAAATTGTGGTTAAGAATATTATCTTCTCGGTGTTAATTCAATAACCTGAATATATTCCTATTACGATTTTAAGGGAAGCACTTGAGCTTGGCAAAAGCAGTCGTGTAGGCTGTCAAGGAGACGGATAGCGGAAAAAAATATTTCCATAAAAGTGACGCGCATGTGATAAAATTGATTGTAATTTCGAAAAGCATAACTCATGCCCAGAGTAAATATTTTTATTTTATGTACGTTATTTTGGAAGTTTTACTTTATTTAAT
This sequence comes from Platycnemis pennipes, assembly GCA_933228895.1. Lineage (NCBI taxonomy): Eukaryota > Metazoa > Arthropoda > Insecta > Odonata > Platycnemididae > Platycnemis > Platycnemis pennipes. The sequence goes on along the minus strand of OW121854.1, from coordinate 15,012,220 downwards.
TTTATTGGATTTCAGAGGGTTATTAATTCTTCAATTTCGTAAAGTAAATAAGGTTTGTAAGAGTTGAACTTGAAATTTGAATAAACTGCATAGTTTCATTGTGTGGCATGCACAAAGTATTTTTATTTTATTTTTGCGTTGAACTTTGAATGTATCAAGTTATGGACATATATTTGAACGGCTTGGAGTCATACTCGATTATATTAGATCTAAGTATGAAACTTTCTCAGCATCACTTATGATATCGCTAAGGTTAATTGCGAAATTTAATTGTGGCAACGAAAGTAGGCATGCGGAGGGAGTGAGATAACTTGGATACTATATGTGAAGTGAAATAACATGGCGGTACCGATGAATGACTAACACGATTCTTCAAATGAATCTGAATATGAATAAATTTCTTGAAATAAATTTCTTTAAAAAATAAAAATATGAATGAATTTCTTAAGATACATTTATGATTTGAATAATGTCCATTTATTAATATAGTAGTCATTGTTCTTCGTTGCACGATGACGCCAGGTTTCAATGTATTGCCCACATGAAAAGACTTTTTATGAACGTTTGCCTTAATTAGGGTCCATTCAAGGGCCATTGTGTTTAAACGCAACATGTTTACCAGGTGGGCTGCGGCCAAAATACCACCTTGTTAGTGGGCTATACTTTATCAATAATATAATGTACAAGTATCGCTTCTTTGAACAATTAAGGTAAAAAAGCATAAGTGCCGCAGGAAATTCTTAGGACACTCCTGAATAACAGTGGAAATTGTTTTTAGTAGCATTACTAGTAACAACAGTAACAGTAGCAACAGTAGTAACAGAATAACTAACAGTAGAAATTATTTTTAGCAGTATTTTGTATCCCCACCTGAAGATGATGCGTCGTGATGAAACCATGGTCGTGTCAAAATAAAAGTTTTGTGGAATTGCATTGTTAGTTTTTCTCTTCTTCAGTAGAAATTACATTAAAAATTTACGTTTACACATTCTGACGAGAAAAAAATCCCTAACACCTTCATTTTCGCTTAATAAAATTATTTTATCATCAAGTAAGAGCCTGAATTTCATTTTACTAAAGTGATTTTCGTTCTGCGCGAAATTATAGAAAAAATAGCTTCGTTGTAAATGCACCGAAATATGTGGGTGATGGTTTAATGTAGTGGCTTCTATTCCAAAAGTCCCTGCGTTGAATCTTGGGAGTATCAGAGATTTTAAGTCGTTTTACCAGTCTATTTGAGTGCTCCAAGGAGATCACTTCAAGTCCAGTACTCCATCCGTCGGATGGGACGTTAAATTGTGGACCTCATGGCGTAATTGTTAAGAGTAGGAAAAACCTGATGTTGTAGTTTTCTCCATCTTTCCTCAGTTCCTTGAAAGATTCCTACCTCTGTGCCAGTAGGTACTTACCTATCCTAAGTGTTACAAATTTTCTTAGCCATCATTCACCTTCCCGGCATAACTACTGCTTCTTTTACTACCAAACCACGATCGTTTATTGGCCTCTGCAAAGTTGTGGTGAGAATTGCATTTGCCCAGCTGCGTGACATGCAACTTACACTATAGAAAAAGATAATCGCTTCATTTTTGCATAGTTTTTGACTAATTTTCTAGATTTTTGTATTACCAAGAATTTTTTGCTACTGATGAAAAAAAGTCTTTTAAAATTGTAAAAAGAGAGAGCTAATCTAGCTTTTCATGGTACTATACCAGTACCATACTCGCGTGCACATGAGAAAATCTTTAACAGTGTATTAAAATTTCTCCAGTGAGTTTTTACGTTTTTGCGATGATTCAGAGTAACGTAAATATTCATTTTTTCTATTTAGTCGAATGTTTTCTATGTTACCATTCTAAGTAAAAGTGGGTATAATTTTGAACGGCAATGAAATATTGATTCATTTCGTTGATTTTTCAGGAGAAACCAACGTCAAGATGTTTCCAACATATCCCAATCTTGATATCTCTGTCTAAATCTCCACCTCATTTATATATTGGCGTGATTTGTAACATACAACATGCAGCCTAACAGGATTCACGCCTTATCAATTTATCACAGGAGTAAGGTGAGATCAAAATTTCTGATATTGACTGCAATTTACTTTGCAAAACCCAAGAAGATGCTCCGCCCTTTATAGTACGATTCAATACACTTTCTAGAGAAGGTGTACTGCAATCAAAACTCATACTCTAACTGTTTGAGTACCGAATAGCAATAGTTTTCTCGACTAATGTGCTTCTACGGCGCGTGGAGGAAGTTACTTGATCCCATCCTGGAAATGGCGTAAAATAAAGAACCTTGAAAATTCGGCCCTCTCAAAAGATACAAAGATCGAAATGAGAAAGGGAAGATGTTTAATATGGGGAGATGGAGGCGCGGCTACATCGCAATCGCCGGAAGCGTGCTCCAATCGCGTGTTAGATTTTTGAGGAGTGTTTCGGAGATGGATTGGAGTGCCCGGAATCCCCCGGATGGGAGGGGTGGATCACGAGGGTTGGAGAAGGGAAGCAAGCGTTCGTGCTCCTGGTCACGGGATTGAGTGCACCACTTATCACGCACCAGCTCCCGCACCAAAACCTCCGCGCTCGCGCCGACAAGAGTCGACAGGTTGCTGGATTAGGGCGCGGTTCGCTATCGATCAAATTTCTCCAGGGCTCCCCGGGGCTCGAAGTTGGATCCCTCGGCGGTTGCGCTCTGGCATGCGCACTGTGCGGCAAGCGAGGAACCCTTGGATTGCCTTTCCTTCAGTTTCTCCGCCCGGAAGTGTAAATTCGTGCAGCGGAATAATCTCTCCCTTTTCTACCCTTGAAACCCAGAATCAGTTTACCTGCTACCGGTTGTCATCTTGGGGACGGGAACAGGAGAGTCAGATGGACATTTTTCCAGGTCTTGCTTTTATGACATCAATTGTCTACAAAGACACCTCATTAGCGTATACGCTTTGTCCACGCCTCTAAATGAAAAAGAAGTATGGACATAAAAACACCCGGAAATGTAGTACAGGGAACACAACTTGGATTCAAGTGCTAAACTAAAAATAAGCAGATCAAAGGAAATATGAAAATTCTAATGTAATGGCGTCCTGACTGATAAAATAATTCCAATATGAGACGGAGAACGATTAATTCATATATATATATATATATTCAGATGGACACGCAACAAAATATTCTTTAACAATATACTGCAGCAGCAAAAATGCTCTACAATAACCTTTAAAAATACATGAATACTTCGAGTGGGAGCTCAGTAGTATTTACTTAAGAAGTGGCATTAGATTTAATCCAAGCGATTTTATTTACCGTGTTCTTTATTTTATGTTGAATTTATGGATTTTTATATAGATGAATGTAATTTGTTTTTATTTTGTTTCTTATCTATCTTATCTGATCGTTTTGCCAGCTTTTCAGTGAATATAATCGGCCAAAACAGAAATTTAACTCAAATTATGTCCGAAATATTTTCTGGTTTTAGAATTGAATGTAGAAGTGAGGGATTTGTTCTTATCTTTATTACTTAATAATCTGAAATTTTATAAAAATTTATTTTCTTTAGTTTTTGGTAGTGTTTTTCGTAGCATGACTCACCTTTGAGCATAACTGACCTAGACATTCATCGAAAAAGCAGTAAAGAAAAATATTACAACCGAAGATCTCTGATGAAATTCAAGGAGCGTGTAGGAAAATGATGAATGAGATAGAAAAATGACATGAATATTAAAAGTAAAGTCGATGTAAGAATTAAGGAGAGAGCTGATTAAAATTCAAACTGGGTTTATTGTGATTAGGTTAAGAAAACAATGCGCTTCCACAAAATATATTTATTTACTCACGACCGTGGTTTCGATGCATAGCATCATCTTCAGGTGGATGCTATGCATCGAAACCATGGTCGTGAGTAAATAAATATATTTTGTGGAAGTGCATTGTTTCCTTAACCTCATCATGAATGAATTCTACGTAGTCAAGCCAGACACCGTCAATTAATGGGTTTATTGTGTTATGAAGATGGGAGAATGTAAGACTGATTGAGTCTAGCGCTAGTGTAAGAATACTTCTAGTAAAATAAAGCAAGAGATAAAAATCATTGGGTGATATGCCATGAAGTAAGAATTGATTAATAATGAATGTTGACTCTTCTTTTATAATAGCAGTCTCGATAGCCTGGCTACTGATTAATGATGAAGAGTTTGAATATTGAATCCGTAAGTGATAGTTAAATATTATAAATTGCAGTCTATAGTCAAAGGGAGATTTTGTGATAAGTGAAAGATTAGTCATCCATCCCGAAACAATTACCTTAGACAATAATATGGACGTCTGGGTGCCTGTTTGAGAGTTAGGGATGAAGAAAAATGCAAGCAAACAAATTATAAATCACCTAGGGCTGCACATTGAGAGGGAAGGAATCATGCATGCTGAAACGTGAGAATTCACCAGGCGTTAAGATTGCTGAAGCGTTGAATTTGAGGATGAAACTTTGTGCTCAAAGAGTAATCTCTAGTTTTCCACATTTTTAGGATTTTGACCTGTAGAACGTTTAGCTTTTCTTTTCAAATTACTTTTCCATCGCTGAAGTGGTTTAAAATGGTAGATATTACGATATCAAAATTAAACCATAGACAAATATTAGGGTAAAAGAAGAAGCATTTTAACGCATTAAATGACTTTAAAATATAAGGAAGGATGAATGAAAGGATTTTAACTCTTAGATATGTAAACATAAGATTATAATTTTAAAGTTCCCAGAAGCTTACAGTTTTCACGTTTCAGGAACAGAACGAATATGGTCTGAAGTGGAGGATTTTGAGATGCGCTCATGGCGTGCATAGAAATATTAGTTAGAAGCATTTACGAGTGAACCGAAAAGAGATTGAAGTGGATGATAAATATTTGGAGGAAATTAAAGAAAATGAGAATTGCACTGGAGGAAGTTGAAATGCAAGAAGGCTTTAATTGGAGGGAGATCACATGGTTAAGTAGGGAATTTGGAAGACACAACGGGTATTCTGACCGGAAATGGAAACAATGCAACACGAAAAAAAAGTTTTTTGCAAAATTAAATAAAAAAGGTTGTTTGAGTAGGAGTAATTTTCTTCTTAATATAATTCAGGGAACTAAATGAAATTGATTGTTAATTACTCAGGGGAGGCGACCGGCAGCTGAGGTCATTTGCGCCATTTAGGATAGGTGGGTGATTGGTTAATGGTAGGAACATTTCAGGTAATGGAGGAAGGGTGGAGAGAAACACGGTGTCAGCATTAGCCTACTCTTAACGACAGGTGCCAAGGAGACCGCGGCTTAACGTTCCACCCGACGGACGGAGTACTGAACCTGAAATGCCGATTTTCCACTGAAAAATCTATCACTGCTGGGCCCTCGGGATAGGAAGCCGGTACTCTAGCCACCACACCAAGCCCGATCCTCAAGTTTTGATAGTGTAATACTAATAAACTCCATTAATATTGTTTAACATAAATACAAATTTTACTGTTGTATTTGTTTTACATCGGAGTCCTTCTTTAAGGTGGACACTGTAGTCACCATATCTGTATTTATCTTTCCTAGTATATATGCAGTCAATTAAAAATCAATATAACTATAAGTAATTGGTGAAATTAATAAAGCATTCACCTATTAAGATCACAGTCTACTCTTCAACGGTTAAACTGTTTTTTCCAAAATATAATCTTCCAGGACAAAAAAGAGAAAGATAAATGCAAGTACAGCTGCCCAGCTGTTAAGAATTCCAAAATCGTGTATTTACGTTGGTTTGAACCGTTTGAACCAGAAGCAGTCAATTCCAAATTTCCGCACAGGTATTTGAAGTAAAATTATGTCAGCAATGAAAGTTATGCTGTCACGTAGTATCTTTTTGATAACAATTCAGCAATCCAAGGCATAAATTAAAACAAATTATCACGTTTTAGGAAAAAATACTAGTAGCAGCGTAAACGTGACTGGCATATCTTAAGTTGAAAAAGGTTGATGGAGACATTTCTCCAAAACCTCAGTAGAATGTCGAGCCTGTCAAAGAGGCATTCTTAATGAAGTTAAGGGAAAGTTCAGCGTAGATCCTTATTGTATCAGGTGTTTGAAGTGATGTATTTTGCTTTGGCAAGATATTCCAGATCGTAATTAATTTTGTTGTAGGTTCAGTTAGCTAAAAGCTAAAGGTGAGCCGTCCTCTCTTGCTATTCACATCATCGAGTTACAGAATCTCATGTGCCCATAAAGTTAAACAATTATGGCTTCATGGTATCTATCTTTAATGAGTCTAAGCTGTTGATCAAAATAAACGTCTGGGGCCTAACAAAGATTTACACCTGATAAAGAGGATTAATTTAATGAATTCGTTACCAAAATAGCCATGTGGAACTGGAAACTAACTCCCCCCTTTTTCAATTTTTCAAAAAGATGCGAATAGTCTCATTAATCCGCTAATGAACGGTCTTTCTTGAAAATAGTACTAAAAATGTCATTGCATGACCTTCTAATATATGAAAAATTGGTGCTACCAAATTGGCGATTGGAAAAATTGGCGATAATTCCTATGTTCTAAATAAATTGGCCAGCTATAGAATTCATTTACGCATAAGTTTTTGAGGTGTAGCATAGCTTTGTCTGGAATGTTTGATTAATAACAGCAAAAACATACAATTACGACTATCATTTAAAAACTTCAACTCTTAATTCTTCATATTTTTTGGCGTAAATCTTTTTAGAGGCCTTCACAATGAAGTACATATGGCACTAAAATATTTTTAATATTAATCATGGATTTGAATTCATACAATTTCTCAGGTAAATCATCGCACGTAAAATGATTAATGATGCATTAGCAATATAAGGAGCAAATGCGTTACCTTAAAATATTCCCTACATAGCCTTATAACTCAGCTAATATTATTTTTTACTCAATTCATTGTTATATAGAAATTTCTTCTTCCTTACAATACTTCTATTACCATACTCTTTGCATTCTAGACTTTTATAAATTACTAGCGGAAGCTACCCGTTGAAATTCAACGGGAGTGAAAAACTTTGAATTTATTTTGTAAGACTACCACTGTCTGAAGGATACTGTTAGCGCGGTTATTTGAGGAGTTGGTGACCTATGTTGTAGATAGTGGTCGTAGTAGACACGCTGACCGTTTTCCAGGTGCACGGAGAGATGAGTGACTGTTGGTCCTCTTTCATGCACGGAAAATCCAAAAATGGCCCATACAAAATCATCACCACGTAAGATAGATTGCCATCTCGTATTTTCGGTTCTCTTAGCCGTATTTTGAGTGAATTAACAGCTTGATCGCTACCCTTGTGTATATACATACATTAGCATTTAATGACTTAATTAAGATTATGATACGTTTCTCATTCCAATATTTTTGAAAGAGTTCCAGGCAATTGTCAAGAACTGTTACCTTCTTACCCTCCTATCGTGAAGAATAGCCTGTCGTTCATCTTCAGTTTGGGTTTGACGTTGAGCAGTATGCCTCTCCGCGTCGACTGCAATTCTCGCCTGTCGCTCATCAGGATCTTTCAAAAGACGATGCGAAACGTGTCTTACAGCATCCCGTTCCCTTCGCGTGTGCCACACATCAGTATCTTCCATGTGGTTTTCGGAAGCGTGTCTTGCAGCATTCTGCTCCCTTCGCGCGTGCCGCTCTTCAGGAGTTTCATTAGATCGTTGCTGGGCATGTCTTTGAGCATCCAAATCAAATTTATTTCGTTTTTCCTGCGAGGGCTCATTTTCTCGCATTTAAGACATTCCTCTTGCCGAAAGGTTGCTCTTTTTTCTTTTAGGCATTTTGATGACGATATCTTTATCCATAAGTAGGGACACCGAAAAATGGTAAATAAAAATCATCAAAAGCGGTGTTTAAAATGACAAATGCGGTAAATAAAATCGTTTTAAAAAGGTGAAAGCTGTGTTTAATGTTGGGAAAAAGGAGTCTTAAAAGAAGGGTTTTTTTTAATATTATTAATAAAGACTTCATATCGAAGTGAACAAACAGTTAATAGTACATACATTTGAGATCCAATACAGAAGTTATGGCTACCCTACGCAACATAAAAAACACAGTAGGCAAAATTAAGTTAAAGGCAAATTAATGAGATAATGGTAATAACAATAACAGAGTGGAGTAGTGGACTGCAGGTAATGAAGTTCGATTCTTACGCTGTTTAAATTTTTTTTTCAACCATTGAATAAAAAACTTTATCATCCTTCATTTCCAACCTTTGTGTGTGGATACTGACTTTTTGTACTTCTATCGCTTCAACTAGATTTACAAATGCGTCACACAAAAATACACTGTTAAGGTAACGTAATGATTCCACGATTGAATTCTGCAATATAAATTTTTTCCAATCATTTCCTTTCGCCTAATTTAATTATTTTTTTTACTTATAATTTGGCATGAAATTTCTGATAATTTACTTTTTTTAACAGCATACTATCATTACCCTAGGAATACAGCACGGCTGTATTCTTAGGTAGTGTTAAGGATCGAACTTGCGACTGGCAGTACACTAGCCCTCATTTTTAACAACTACGCTCTCATAGGTTCACGGGAATCTGGCGAATGTAGGCGACCCGCATGACATTCGGCTTAATTCTTTTCTCGCACATCCGGGCCTATGGAGAAAATGGTCAATACGAGTATTTTTTATTTTGCTTTCCTCGTTTGTGGCACGGAAAAAATCTTCTTCTCATTTCGTGACCTGAGTTACTTAACCTCACCTTGTTGGTATCTACCATACGTACATTCCATTCGCGGGGCGCATCGATCACGAGGCCGCGAGATGTTAACATCTCCGATCCGGATCTGAATTTTTACTGTCTCTGATTATGATTACAGTAGCGAATGAAATGAAATACCTGTGGTTCTTTGGATCCGATCCGACCATCCTTAATTTATGAGTGGTTCATTGGTAAATCTAATTTAAACAACAAAGTCTAATAAAGTGAATATTCAGATTAAATGGTTTGAAATTGAATATGATAACATTTTCGATGCAGTGACTGAAAGAAAAAATTAAACTGCGATTGGGATCGAACTTCGCACAGTACACCTGCTCTCGTTCTTGGCTCTCGTTGTACGCCTGATTCCGGCGAATGTAGGCTACCCGCATGGCGTCCTACGCATGGCGTATTTTTTCCCCGATACCGGGGTAATGGGGGAAAAAAGTCACATTTATTTATTTTGCTTCTAGTTACACGGGAACGTTTTCATCTAATTACGTGACCTTAGTTACACATCCTCTTCTTGTCAATATCTACCGCACCTACATTCCATTCACGGGGCACTTCGATCGATAAGCCGCGAAAATTTAAAATCTACGATCCGGAAACCAGAAAAGAAAACGTTAATAATCGCAACACACGCACTGTGTTTTGCAATGATGAGTCATGTTTTTCCGAAATATAATTAAGCTGATGATTAATAAGTTTTAGAGACTTCAACATTGGACTAAATAGAAATAAATACATTAAAATTTTATTAATTTCTATTTTAATGTATTAACCAGGGACAAATGTTTTGCTGAAACTTTTTAACGAGCTAAATTATGACTTCGTGGAATAAAGTTACTACAGAGTGTGTACCCGTATTGTTATCCTTGACATTTAAGGTGTAGTCAGTATATAGAGGTAAAAGATCTTATTGTAATGACCAATCTTACTAGGTCCTCATAACCAGTGATGAAAAGCTTGAATTACCTTGCTGTTAATTTGTGTCTTAGTAATCTATAGAGGCTCAAAAAATTTCCAAGACGCTTAATCCAAGCTTCTTTGACAAAATTTGAAGGTGCCAAGGGTTTTTATTCTAAATAATATCCGAGAACATTACGGTCTTAAACACTCCAAACGAAAATGATGGCCACTAGCTCGCATAGTTTTAATATTTTTTCCTTTAATGACGAATTAAAATTGGCGTTTATAACAATATTCATTTCAAAGAAAGGGAAAAGGGTTTTCAAATTTCTGGGAACCATGGTTTGCCAGCAGTTCTATATTCTTTACGCTTTCTTGATAGTTCCTTGTATTTGTTATTACTTTTAGACATCTAATATGGCTTATCTCTAGATAAGCATTTTTGAAAAATCTTATTGATCTTGAGCCCTTTAAGGCGTGTCATTTTGTTCTGCATAATTGCCAAATTTGTATATAAATAATAATTTTGACTATTTTCAAAGGGACGCAAATTCTACCTGTTCTTCAGTGTGCATATATAAATTTGCAGAATGATTAGCCTTGAAGAAGGCTCCACCTCTGCTGTGAGATATAGGTTTAAAATTGATTTATTAACGATAAAATGTGCTATTTTAGAAGCATGCTGCCGAAAACTAGAACAAGTTTTCTTAATAGATTCTGTTTTTTAGCTACCTTTTCCGTAAGACGCCTTTTATTCCTCGTCATAGTTATGCATGGGCTACATTGTAATGTTTTGTGTTGGAATAAATCCTGTAATATTCTCCCTTTGAGTGAAAGTTTTTCATTTTAGATGTTGCGTGAAAAGGAGAAGTGACATTCGTGCGTTAAATAGAACAATTATTTCAATAATGTTAGTATATCTATATCTAATTAATTTTTTTAATTCCTGAAATGGTTAATTTTGTAAATAATATAACTTAATTTTTGAGATAATATACTCCCTTTATTGTATTTTATTGTACTGTGAGGAGCAATGATAATATTGTTTACTGTTTATATTTCTACATACATTACTTATATCACATCTTTATAACTATCTGAGAAAACACTTAAAGATATTAATTTTTTTTCTTAGACAAAATATTCATATTAACTAGATCATATCAATACTAGAAATTTTTGCCTGTTGAGGATGGTTCCGGGCAATAATTAACATATGTTACGTCCCTAAACCGAGAATATTTAAGGTAAATACCGTACATTTAGTAGCCCTACACCGAGGCTTAGTGTGGTAGTATTGATAGCATGATGACTTTTATTGCGCATACTCACCTTTTCCAGCAGAAACCGCTTGTAAACGCAGTTAATTCAGAGGTACTTTCCCTTCACTTCTCAGTGGAAAAATTTTATCTTTCGAAACTCCCAAAGCATCACACCTTTAACTCTGCAAGATGGACTACCAAGTTAGTAGAACTATTACGAATAAAAAAATGAGCAAGTAATCTAGCACCCATTGTTAACGACTGGAGAAAAATTAGTACGGAGGGGTGAGAATTTGGCAATAAAAGTGAACATTCCTAACTTTATGTTTTAATGTTGGAATGAATACTTTATGTTTATCATTTGAATGGTGATACGTTTATCCACAAGAAACGATAATATGATCTCACTTGAAGCAAACTGGGGTACGAGGAGGGGATATTGAGATTTCTGAGTACTTCGTGTTCGTCTGTTGCACAGAGTTCATATCGAATTGTTTGTCGAATGCGGACACTTGTTTGCTTGCTCTGAGGTAAGGCGCCAAGTGCAAATCAATGGAGGTTTGCAAACATTCGATCCTCGAATTGCGTGTCCTAGTCGTGCAAGTCAACCGTTTTGAGGACGGAGTTGAAGAATCTAGGCGATTTTTAAACTCCTGTGAATTGCTCTTGGCCGAGGAGCCAGTCAGCGTAACCCTCCATTCTCATTTATCCAATCAACCGCGAATGGGCAACTTCGGGGATTCACGAGGCGTAACTGTTGATTCGGAACCGGGGAACGTTTGACATAGCGTTTGAAATGAGGACAAAGCCTCTTGCAGTCCTAATCCCGCTCGGGACGACATTTTTTTCCCCCACGACCCGTAAGGGAAAGAAGGCTTTAATGCTCTTTGCTTTCTTTCTTCCCCTGCTTCGTGAATGCTCTGCTCATCTTTCTCTCCCTCCTCAAAAACAAAAGAAACTATGTCGGTAGTCACGTGTGTTTTTCATAGTGATTTAGTGATTTCCATAGTGGCTAACATGTGTTACCCAAAATCTGAATGATTACTTTTGTCACCAGAACTCTAGCCATTTGTCACTAAGCTGTAACGTGAAGAATGATGAATGCTTTAGGAACGTTATTATAATGGAATGAAAGTTAACAAGTGTCCACGTGAGAAATATTGGAAATTGAGAAAGTAATTTATCATACTCAAATATATTAAACAAAGTACAGACCGGAGTTACCCCCGCTTCACTTGGACAAAGCCAGCTAGCTCCTATCAGATATGAATAAAAAATTGACTGTAAAATACCGAAATTATACTAAAGTTAAACTATAAGGTTAAACTAAGTGATGAATTTCTCAATACGATTATAATTAATTAAGTGCACGAAAACTGCATTTTATTTAATTTTTTAGCTATATTTCACACTTAATTAATTTATTGCATTACAATACGCGCTTATGAGCTACATTTGTCACCTTATCATTTGGCGAGTAGATAAGTAAGTTCTTTAGGGTGCTCACTCTAGAGCAAGCTACATTTAACTGACCGTTATAAAAGCAGGATTCTTTTTAACTATTACAAAAATATCTTAACGTTTATCCTCGTACCTAATTTATAGTGATACAAAATGTTAATCTGACAGAAAATTGCAGCCTTTTGAATTGAAGCCTTCCCTGAGATACCTCCTTGTACTTCTTTCCAACGCTATCATCCACCTAACATTTTTCATTTTTTTATAGTGGCACATCTCAATGGGGTCGTTAACCACATTTTTTTATTGCCGAATCTGATAGAGTAGGTTAAATAAAAAGACACGCATTTTTCCGTTTTTTGATCCCTCAATTATTTCCCGAGTTATAAGAGGCGAAAAACCCGCTGTTTTTAACCCTTTCGGAAAAGTGGGCGAGGTGCAACATCTGACGTATATCGATTTCGTCCAATCACAACTGAGCCCCCGAAGCTACTTCGCCTTATCGCAATGCGGGGGACACAGCTGACTCTGCCAATAGGAGCAGTTACAACAGCATCTGTCCGAGTAGGCCTTCCGAGAATCCCCCTCCACTCCCTTCCGTTCACAGGGGGGGACACAGCTGACTCTGCCAATAGGTGCAGTTACAACAGCATCTGTCCGAGTAGGCCTTCCGAGAATCCCCCTCCACTCCTTTCCGTTCCCCTATAAGCGGTCAAGGACGGGAGGAAAATGACGTCAATGATATCGAATCAGCTTTTTCGATGGGCGTCACCTTTTGCTTATTTTAATTTTTTGATTTATGAGTGATTGGTTGTGGTTAGAATTATTTTTTTCACTAAAATTCTTTTTTCTTTTCCATCTAACGATTTCGTGTACAAAATTGCAACACCGGTTCCGCGTAAACGACCCTATTATCTCCAAGGTCACCTTCATTCTATTTTCGTTGGAATAACCGTTCCAAGCAGGAAGAGAGGTGTTGATAAGGTTAGATGATATGCGGAGTTATATAGTGAAATAATATTGCAATTTGCTAATCGATGTTTAACCTGCTCGCCACTTGTGGACATGGGACATGAATACGGCGGTAGAGGTATGGACCAGGGTCGCCCATCCATCCCCCAACCGAGCTCAAATTTGCTTTACTTCGGTCATCTGACGGTAACTTGTGCTTCAACGGGACAAGGCCTTTGCGTGAACAGATATACTCAATTTAATGAAACTATCATTTAAAACTTGCATTTTTGCATCCATGACCGTTTCAATTTTGTAGGTCAATATTACCTGAGCCTGAGTCTCTCTATATCGAGTATGTGCAAAAGACCAAATAAAAGTACCAGAACATTATTGGGTAACGCATCAGCTCGTAACACACTATGCACATGTACTAACCCATTCGCCTCTTAATTTTCCATGGATTTTATGCCCTTAGAAACTCCGTTTAATTTTCTGGAAATTTTCATTTGGAAACATATTTTCACTCAATTCAAAATATTTGTGGTACATATCATCAGAAAAGAAAAGAATGGCATCAGAACATTGAGTACCATCATAGAAGCAACAATAAATACTTTTATAATGTGAACGGCAAATCGCCGGCTCTTTACCCCAATGGGAAAACTGAAAAAGAAAAAGTTTTCTAAATGCTGCAACAACGTTTTTAATGACTGAGAAAAAACTTTTATGAAGCGAGAATAACAAGTTCTTAAAAATCTTAAAAAAATCGTTTACAAAATAGTTAGATGACGGAGAAACTCCCGTGTTAAAATTCTTTTAGTATTTGCAAGAATATAAGGGATTTGGTGGAATAGGCTCTTGATATGACATCTGCTTTCACCTTCCTCTCTTGCCTGGGATCCCAACTGACTCTCCGGTTTGTAACCGCTCCCTCTAGCGTCCGGCGTCCCTCGCAGCGCGGCCATTCGTGGATGCAGAGAGTTCGCCGCGCCTCGACACGAAAGGGCTGCTCCGGATTCCAAAGCCGCACCCACATTCCAGAATACGGAAGAGGTCGTGGGGCCCGAGGGTAGAGAGCGATGGGGAAGCCATCTGTTCAGCAAACGAGGCGGAGTCGAGGGGAGAAACGTCGAAAGCCTCAGATGAAATGAGGATAGAGTGAGGCATCATCGATAACTGCACCTCCATCTGTCCCTTAGCACAAGCGTATTGCGTACTTGTGTGACGGTCGCATGATAATAGCTTTCAATGTTACTCTCTGCCAAAGAGCTATGCCACCGGGCCTAATCCGACCCCCCAATCCGATGGTTGCGCGTTTGAATCCCTCCCTCTACATCTACATGTACATAATAATGGGAGAAAAGAGAAGTCTGCTGAAAACTATAAGAAGAAGAAGGGACAACTTAATCGGCCATATCTTAAGACGCAATGGCCTGATGAAGACAATCGTGGACGGAAAAGTGAACGGGAAGAATGGAAAAGGCAGGCCTCGTATGAGTTACATAGAACAGGTCGTAAAGGACGTGAAAGAGATGAACTACGTTAATATGAAGGGGTTGGCAGATAGAAGAATCGAGTGGAGGGCTGCGTCAAACCAATCCTAGGATTGTTGACCCTTGATCTTGATGATGATGATGATGTACATAATACTCTGCAAGCCACCATAAAGGTGTGTGGCAGGGGGTGAATTCTCACCAAACATGCATTACATATCATGCAAAAAAGGGTATGTATTAATGTACTAATCTAAACTTCACTATTTAAAAAATATCAAAATAGCAAAGCAAGCATACTCTTATTTTGGTTAGCTTCAAGTCTAATATATGCATAAAAAGGAATAGTAATAATATGCTAGTCTAAAGATCACTATTTATAAAAGATAAAAATAGAAAAGCAAATATTAAGATGCAAAAACATGCTTTTTTTTGGGTTAGCTTCAAGTCTTTGTACCAACATGCACCTACCTATGCTATCCATGGATACTTTCGCATTGAGCATATTTGCCGCTATTCGTTTCCCTAACTGTATTTATTTGAAGTGTTGTACGTACTGAATTTGCAGTGCTGTAGACCCTAAACTCAAATTTTATGTAAATTATTCATATTTGTAAATATTTGTACAATCTCATCTGCGTATTAACCTATAAGCCAAAGCGAGGGTGTGTGGCACGGGATTAAGATCACCAAGTCTGCACCAACAACATGCTACCAAGAGCTACAGTACTACAACTACATGGAAACATATTAGGTACATAAAAGTCACTTGTCAACTAGATGATTAGTGTCTGCAAGATAATGAGGGGATTACTGGCTTTAAAGGTATTTCTCTACATACATTCACAAATATCCCTTTTTCAAGCTGCCTATTATGTGTCTCTTATGGTGCGCGGAAGAAATTGTATTTTAAATCTATCGTTAAGATACTCCATCACTCTTATTTATCCGATCAAATGTATTGTAATGCGCAGCAGCTCTTAATATATATATATATATGATAATGATTCCAAACTTAACACTAATATTAATTTTTATACATGACTAATCCTATCGCAACACATTTTTATAAACGTACCTGATTTGCGCTGCAAACTCTCTAGTTCTCTGATAAATCCTAATTCATTCGGTTCCAGCACATTGGCTGCATTTGATGGGTTAGGCTTAACTAGTAAAAAGTAACTCTTTCTTCTGTCTTCGGGTCACATTTACCTAGTATTCTTTTAATAAATCCTAGCTTTCTCTTGGCTTGGCAGATTATTTCCTGGCTGCCTATTCCGCAAGATAAAGAGATCGTTCTGTCCTAATGATACATTTCAAATGTCATTTTTCCCCCTTACTATTAGAGAACACAATTAGCAGCATAGCAAATGGATAGAGTAGTAGAAGTAGTAGTGCAATAGAAAGAGTAGACTGCTGCGCATGATGTCATTATTATTAACAACCAATTCCTTTATTACTATGTATATGATAACCAAGTAGCTGCATGTGACCCATATTATTAGCATGTTTCCATGTAGTACCCTTGTTGCATTTCAATATTGCATCTTTGGTGATCTTCACCCCCTGCCACACACCCTCGCGGTAACTTGTAGGGTACCGCGTAGATATAGCTGTAGATGAAGCTTTCGTACTAGTAAGACCTAAGTATCTTATGCATTATCCGCTTTCAATTCATACAACTAAATTATTAAATATATAATATATTTTAAAATATAATGCGTTGGCGGATTCGTAATTGCGATAACTTAAAGCACTAAAGCTCAGATATTAGACAATCATTTGATTAAAAGAAAAGAATCATGAAATTAATTTTCTAATACTTTGAATAATGTAACCTTTGTAACGAAAAAGAGGAAAAAAAAGTGTTTTCATTCTCCTCTCCCATGTATATTCTTTCCTCCCCGAATTGGAACCCGGGTCATTGGGATGGAAGAACAGTATTCTAATTAGTATACCATCCTGCCCCCATAACCATTGAAGTTCTCTTGACAGAAGTTTGAGTTTGTCAGCAGATTGGTAATTATGGGTATGACAACGTCTACGGCCGGACATCAGCCCATGTGCCCATTTCCTCACCCTTTCAGAAAGTCAATCCTGCTCCAAGTTTACTATGACTGCGGTCATTCCGAGGGTCATCGCTGCAGATGTATGGCCCCACATTCAGACCCCAACACCTTCCGTTAGCGTTCCACCTCAAGAGCTCAATTCAATGATAGAAGTAACGACTTCTCCAGTTACATGTCAAGGGAAGGGCAAATGACGACGGTATGAAAGAGGAGTTAAGGGAATCGTTTAATATATTTAGCGAACAATGCAAAGAATTAGATACAGAAGATTCGTGGAGTGTATTTCTTTAAGTCAACCGTAAAGTAATTAACAGATGCACACCGAGTGAATTGGCAAGTGATAATACAGAGCTAAGGTGGTTTTCCACGAAGGTTAAGAAATCATTAAAACGACAAAGGGTATGCCACGCTAGGATAAAGATTGCAGGGTAGGGCGTAATTGTAGAGGGAAGAAATTAATTAGTTCAAAACTATAAAAAATCGAGAGCATTTGCAAGGAAAGCATGTCAACAAGCGTTATCATATTACAAGAGCAAGGTGCCGGGTAAATATTTTGAATTCAATCCTGAAGCATTTTGGTCATACGTGAGAGAGCTTCATTGAAATAGGTCCACAGCACACACACTTAAAAGTAATGCAGGAGTTTGGGTCTGACAGTAGTTTATAAAAAGCCAATTCTCTGAACACCTTCTTCCAAGGCCCATCCAACTCATTCTCACACAACACAATAAAACCGCAGCCGAACACTTTCAGTGAATAAATGCCCGAGATAACAATTTCATGTCGCGGAATAGAGAACCAGTTAAGAATATCATTAAAACAAATCACTAGGTCCCAATCAAATTCCTTCCAGAGTACATAAAACATTATCATCATGGGTCAGCAATCCTAAGATTGGTGTGACGCAACCCTCCACTCGATTATTCTATCGGCCAACCTCTTCATATTGACGTAGCTCCTGTCTTTTACATCCTTCACAACTTGCTCCATATACCTCATACGAGGCCTGCCTTTTCCACTCTTCCCGTTCACTTTTCCTCGTAGATTGCCTTCATCAGGCCATCGTGTTTTAAGATGTGGCTTATTACGCTGTCCTGTCTTCTTTTCAAGGTTTTCAGTAGAAATCTCTTCTCTCCCACTTTTCTTAAGACTTCTTCGTTAGTCACACGATCGATCCATTTAATCTTCATTATTCTCCGGTATAACCACATTTCAAATGCTTCCAGCCTGGACTTCTCTGCTGCTGTTATTGTCCATGCTTCGCTGCCATATAGTAGAATGCTCCAGATGTATGTTCTAATGAAATGTTTCCTCAAATCCACTCCTGTATTTGCAGCCCTAAGTAGAATCTTCTTCTGGCAAAATTCCCTTTTTGCTTGGGCAATTCTACTTTTCTACATTTCTACTACAATTTATCTTTTACTTCGTCCATCGCTGGTTACTCGTCTTCCCAGGTAACAAAACTCTTCCACCTCCTCGATTTTTTGTATTCCTAGTTTAACATTGGTCCTTGCTTCCTTTCTCCTACGGCATACCAAAACCTTACTTTTCTTTTGATTGATGTTCATATGTTATCTGGTCATTGTTCTTTCTATATTTCCTAGTGTCTTCTTTACATCTCTTTCTGTTCCTGCCATGACTGGTATGTCATCGGCGAATCGTAGCATTATTATTTTCTCCCCGTGGATATTGACTCCCGGAGACTTTTCTTTGTCTTCTTGGATGGTTTTCTCGATGTAGACATTGAATAATACGGGAGACAGGTCACAGCCTTGTCTCACTCCTTTATGCTTCCTTCTGTACTGCTGGGTCCTGATTTGATTATGGCCACTTGGTTTTTATACAACCTCTGGAAGCGAATGTTTTATAGTATTCAGAAGCTATAAAACATTGGCTTCTGAAATAGCCCTCAAGTAAGAAATAATATTCAATAAAACACCGCACAGTAACAAAGAATTGAAAGCAGCTAGCATTACACATTATTTAAAAGGGGTGATTGTAAAGAGCCTACTAACTGCAGACCCATTTCTTTCACATTAATATCTTGCAAGATATTTGATCAAAAAGTAGTCGCTTCGATCATGGGGCATTTGGATGATCAAGTATTACTCATAAACATCCAACATTAGTTCCGGAAAGCTAGATCTTAAGAGATACAATTACATTTATTCATACGCGATATTTTATTCTAAGACGAGAACAGTAGGTACCTACTTATGTTTATGCAATGTTCTTAGGTTTAAAAAAACGCATTCAATAAAGTTCCTCATGATAAATTTAACTTGAAGTTAGAGATTTTTGGTATAAATAAAGGCGTTTTATCGCGGATAAAAAAATTCTTAAGTGGGCGAGAGCAGAGAGTTGCTATAGGTCGTATCATGTTGTACATATTCAAAGTGAGTCCAAGAGTTCATCAGGTTAGCGTAGTAGGCTCGTATTTACTTCATGTAGCATCAATGATTTTGGTACCGTAGTCAATATTTAGCTTAGACTTTTTGAATACGACGTGGTAGTGTACAGGGGTGTATCAAAAGAAGAAGATAGGGAATCGTTTAGGAAGGATATACATGCAATTCAAGAGCGGTGCAGCAAATGGCAGTTAGAACTTAACCTTCAAAAGTGCGTAGATATAACTTTTTGGATGAGGAAAAAATCGATAGAGTGATCCAGTAGCATTAGTAACACTGATATCGAAAGCATTGAAACCATTAGGTGCTCAGGAGTAACTATCATTAAAGATTTATAGTGGGGAAGTCACATCCGGGAAATATGCGGCCAAATCAAGAGAAAGGAAATCTAGGATTTATTAAAAGGATACTCGGGAAATGTGACGAGAAGGAAAAAGAGCTATGTTACTTTTCACTAGTTACGCCCCACCATGAATACGCAGCTAATTTATGGGACCAGAATGTATTAGGATTGACCACTGAGCCAGACAGTTTGCCGCGTAGAGCAGCTAGGTTTGGTAAAAGGTGTTATTATAGGTTATTAGTGTATCAGAATTAACGGAAGAATTAGGCATGGAATCATTATCAGATCGTAGGCTAAATTACAGATTAACCCTCGCCACCTGTTACTAAAAAAATTACGTCCTACCTACTTGGAGTCTTTTTTGACCCCATCGTGAATATAAATTCTTTTAAGTGATAATATTATTCCAATGACATATTCATTCGTATTTTAGTTAAATAGATTTCAGATAAATTAACAGAAAAATTCCACAGTATAATTACATTGCACAATTTAGAAAAAATATTTAATTTTTTAGACGGCACTCACAGTAAAGTCTTCAATAATGAGGATTAAATTTACCTAACTACGTTTTTAGTACATGGTTTAATTAGCTGAATAAAATAAAATATTTAAAATATTTAAATATTTGCAAGACAGTGCCAACCCTTCATGACTTATAACAAAATTTCTTGAGTCTAAAGAATTGTGCCAGATTTTAATCTGAAATCTTTATCTACACACTCATTAATGTCGCATTGCATACAGACGCTTCTTTGTTGAACATTATCACCACACACGTATCTGTTGCAAACATTATAAAAAATATTGGTTCTTTGTGACTCTTACGATGGCGAATGGAACATCTGCCACTCTTTTTCTGGACACAATTCCTCGGCCATTTACTAGCAGAATACCACCAATCCCAGCATTTTCGATCGCAGTCCGAAATCTATTTGTTTGGCATCCGGTTTTTCCTACTCAACGATGAATTACAGATCGCCTAGATTTTTTTCCGCAGAAAGAGGGGTATTTTCTCGAATACATTTGGTATGCATTCATGCCAGCAAGATCCACGATACCAAAAAAGATATCCAATGTTCATCTTCTAGTCCCCTTTTCACAGAAAAATTTTATTTACAGTATGCAGACCGAATTTTGTAGAGTTGGGGTACAAAATAAATTCCCGTTTATTCTTTTCAGAGGGACAAATTTCAAATGCCTTATGTTGAGTGGACAATAAAACCATCGATTTTCCTTTGCTGGGGGCATATGAAGTCTAAAGTGTGTTATTGAAAATTCAAAAGTTTGAGGAATAATCTACCAGGTTTTGCTGTTGTTGGTGGCAACTACGTGCGATTTTTTCGTGTAGTACCCACAAATTTTAGGGATAATATTAATAAATCTTGGACAAGATCAAAAGTCGCAAAAAAAATTATTTGTGGTGATGTTTCCCTCAATCCCACTCAAGTGACTCACAAAACCCATTACTACCCACTTCCCTTGCTGTATTTCACAAATTTCTTCATGGTTATCTGCGTAGATTTGCTAATTTATGATGTACATATTTTCGCAATCAACAGTTATCCCAATTTTAATGCCGTGTTTTCACGGTTTTGAGGGAATATATATTTTAAAATCACATCTTCCTCTAAAAGTACGTAAGTATTCATCAACAGTGATGTTTGGACCTGGAATGAATGAACTTATACATCCACAGGAAAATAAGTTCATGATATCCGACACAGTTTCTGCCTTGTTTTTTGTTTCCTTTTTACGTGCCTCCCACTTCTCTTTATCTTCAAATCTTAAACAGCTCAGAATATTTTCAAATCGACTTCTGATTTAGATAAGCTATCTATGTTCATTCAAATTAATTGGAATCGCGGCTCTTCCATTTTCTCCTATCTTTTTCTATTATTATATTGATTTGCCCGTTAATTTGCGTGTTGACAATTTTTTTCTACCATTAAATCAGTAAGAAATCATCGAAAAAACTCAGCTTTTTCCACACACTGAACATGACATGAGAAACCTGCGTCCTGCCTGATAATATTCCTGGATAATATTTTTTCCAGTCGACTTTGGTTCCATAGCATCCGATTTTATTTTTCTATCCTTACTCACGTCTTCTTTGACACATACGCCTAGGATTTCCTCATGAAACTCGTCCTCCTCCTGGTCCTCTAATTCCACCTCTATGTTGTCTTCCTCTGCTTCACTTTCGTCACTCTCATTTTGAATGTTTTCTTCATCTAAGCCAAATAAATCATTAAGGACTTCGTTCTCGCGGTACCCACGAGGAGAAATTTGACTTTATAGGCTGCTGTAAACAGGAATTATTCTTGTATGACCGCCAATAATTCCAGTGCGGGATATACTCTTCAGCGAGGAAAGCTGTGACTTCTGCAGTCGTCGGAGGAGTGACAACGAGTGACGATTCTCCCCGTAAAAGCCTAGCTCATATCAGAGGTCGAATACTACAAAGTCAAAATACAAGTGCAGAAAACACTGACTTCGTATTGCTGATTACAAAGAAAGCACAGCGTTGATGACGAATCAGCTGTGGGAAGATAACAGTTAGATTAGAAGTTGCAGAGCAATGATGGCTTCAACAATTTTCGGAGGAGCAATCATAAGTTACTAATTCTCCTTATATCAGCTTAGCTCGTTACAGAGGACAAAAATTACGAAGTCAAAATGCGCATGGAGAAAACGTTGACTGTTGCTGATTATAAAGAAAACACGCTGTTGACGATGAATCAGCTCTTCGAAGATAATAGTTGGATTGGAAGCTGCAGAGCAAGTTGAAATCATAGTACTTAAGCAATCACTTAGCAGTATTCAGTCTCTGTTATGTGATGGGGTGAGGTGAATGTGATCGACAGCTTATGCATTAGTGTCCAAGTTCACCCATTAGGAAACTGCTGATATGTAATAGGTTTTGAACTTGAATAGCTTAGCCTCTATTTGTTTCACTAAGTTGAAATATAGTTTTTTTGATACGACGGTGTATATTACCGGAATATCTAACTTTGTGTCACATACGAGGTAAATAAATCCATAGCTCTACGATCTTTTTCTCTTCTAATAATTTAACACTCTGTTTATGATAAAAAATGCTAATAATCTTTCTGTTCATGACAGAGTCATGACAAAAGCTATTTTTCATTCAATTATTTCTAAAAGAAGATGAAAATTCATCTCCTAGTGTTGAAGTAGGTTCGGGTATATTTTAGTTCCACATGCCCTACCTAGGGTGAAAATTGTCCCCACACAAGAAATTATTTTTTTTGAAGGCTTATTGAGGGAAATAAAAAAAATGAAAAATGGAGTCGATGCATAAGTGTTTTATCGGAAAATTTCTAAAATATGATTCATAAAACTGTAAAAATTAATAAGTTATTCAACTTTATCCATGATCTGGGGTCAAAAAAGACCCCAGATAGGTAGGGAAGGTTAATTCTCCTGCTGAATTTATAAACGGATAGCTTGACTAAAGATGTATACATTATATTTTGTTTGGAGCTCATTAAAATCTATTACCTTAATACGCAGGGGCATAAATTATTAATTTATGCCCCTGCGTATTATGCTAGATTAGATCACATAAATAAGATTAGAGAGATAGACTGTCGTACCCATTGATGGATTCAAAATGTCATTTTTCACCCGTGCTGTGAGTGAACACAATAGCCACAGCAAAGCAAAGGGATGAGTAGATGTAATATTGTTGGAGTAGTCTGTAGTGCATGATGCAATTATAAAGAAACTATAATCTCTTTATTACCATGTAGATTCTAACCAAATAGCTACATGTGACCTCATTATCTAACATGTTTCCATGCAATAGCCTGGTTGCACATCAATACTGCATGTTTGGTGAATTTATCCCCCTGACACTCCCTCGCGGTGGCTTGCAGGGTATTGCGTAGAGTTAGATGTACGTGCGTGTACCAGCTTCATCTTTACTCCTAGGTCTGCGCCTTTAAACACTGTGTACTTGCAAAATTAATCATAATAACTACACAGACTCATAATATTTTTTTCACATTTCCTTCACAAAGCATGGAACGAGATTTCCGAAGTTCGTGGAAAACACAGCTTTTGACCAAATGTTTTTTTCTGATATTTAATGGATGGAATGCAGCTCATTAAAATCTAACACCAATGGGTGAACTCTATTCATGCTTTATAGTTTTCGGAAAGATTTATTTCCGGCACAACCTGTATTTTCCTCTGACACCCTGATGTATCAGTTTTGGTTTAGCTTGAACTTTCTAAAGGCCTTTCTGGGATTTAAACGCAAAACTTCCTATCACTTTTGCTACACTCTGTCTCCTTGACTATCACTCTGTCCAGGCAGGCACAAAAGACACAGGATATAGTAAATTCGTGGACCATCGTTTGCATTATTCGTCAGGTATCCATTATTAATTCGAGCACCTAGAAACGTCGGATTAATATACAGGATAGGAATGTCAACAAAGAAATGCGTTCCCTTAGTGTGCGGTTTCCTTCTTCCACCGCAAGTTGTCGCTAACATCGAGCGCTGCTAGCTTTTAAGCGTTGCACTGAAAGAATCTAATTTAAAGAGTTGCAGGAATGACAATTCGATTCCAAGAAATTTGAAACCCATGCAAAGTACACCTTATCTACTCGTACTAATTTTTCAATTTCCATCCACCGCGACAAAAATTAATTTTATGTGGCAAGTGGGTGGAAAGCGTGGGTGACAAGTGCAAAAATCTCGCAGTTATTTTTGCATTTTTGGAACAAAGCATTATGATGGATTTGAATGAATACATACGGCTTACTCCCATTTATCTCGCCTGTGGAAAACCCAATCGAGCTCCATAGCAAGCGAACTGGTCCTACCTCAACCACGATGTCTCCCGCCCCCTCCCAACGCAATCTCCCGCCTTCCCTTCCCCAGCCAACTTCCCTTGTTCCACCCCTACTTTCACTCCCCTCCCCTCATTCCTCTCCTCCCTCCCTCCCCCCACCCCCGGGACTCGGTCAACAACAACGGCTCCCACTCTCAAACGGATCTCATCAGTGTCTCGGACGGGTCGATCGCCATGTGCCGAGACCTCGAGCGCTCGGGAGAAGTGAGCCTTTCATTCTCTCACCGTTGGCAAGGGATACGAAGGGGTTAAGGGCGCTCCATAAGACATTCCCTCAATCGGATACTTTAGGGGGTTGCATCGTAAAAATAAATATATGTATATTGTCCTATTTTGGGTATCTACTTATAGAAAAATTATCCTCTATCTATTTTAGTCCATAGAAACTCCTCATTCTCCACTTATTTCTCAATAACTGCAATTTAAGTTGCATACGAAAAATAAAGAGAACGGACGTTAACAATGAATAAGCTGTTTTCATATCGCAAACTCCATTTCTTTCAAAAAAAATAATATTCAATGAGCTCTTTCCTGAGAAATAATACCGTAAAAACATGAAGGCACCAAACTCTTATTTTTCAAGATTTTGATGTTATTTTGTCATTTCAGACAAAATTACTAACCACAATATTGTAGTTCTGCTGCTGGTTGGGATTTAGAAACGCTGAAATCTGTCGTTCGTTTTAAACACAGCAGTGACTCCAATGTATGTTACGCACAAACAATGAACTTGAATTTTGGGCTCACTTCTGCGTTGCCGGATTACTGTAATAATGAATAAATTTCCATACAAAAGAGATTTTAAAGTTGATCTGAATATATATCCTAAGATCACTTTAATTTTCAATATTTGAGTAATTTGTTATTGTGTTAGATTATATAAATTTAATATTTTCTGGAGCAAAAACATTGCTTTGATTTTTCTTTCCAGACAAAAAGAAGTGATCATTGTATCTCTTTTCTAACGATGTTCTGCATCTTTAGTACCTTACATTTACTTTTCGATAGCTGAAGCATCTTGCAAGAGTAGGAAGTATTTATTTTACTGGCGTACAAACATATCTTGACCGAAAGTTTATTACCTCTGGAGTACGTATTTTAAGCAAATCAATTTTAAATATTAATAGAGGATATCCGCGGTGGCAGGTAAGGCAACACACCCGTCAGAAAATGTGTCCCTTCGTAGCATATGAGACGATAAAAATTCTCCATGATTTGAAGGGTGGATGACTTTTATGCGCCACCTATTGAGTTGGGTGACTGTTTGTTGATTGCAAATTCTTCCCAACCCAACTTACCTACTTGGGAAGCGACCATGGAAATAAAACAAGGATACAAAAATGAGGCATCATATTTCAAAAAAGGTTGTTATCTGAAAGTTATATGTCGACGGGAGTTAATGACGGGAGAAGGAAACTTTCCTCATATGTGTTTCCAGCAGAATCTGTCAGAGACAACGCGTGTGAAGCTCGTTTAAAAATGTTCTTACCATGTACTTGAGGTAAAATTCGTAAAGAAACTTTTATAATTGGATTTTATTGCATAGTTTATGGTGGTTGATTTATATATTTTATTATGGCCTAAAATGCATTAGAATACAGTCAAATTCAGCGTGAAATAATTATGAAATATTTTTAAAGTCAACTTATTGGTGAGATTTTGTAATTTGACATTGATGGTGTTGCCCGATAATTATTCAAAGTGTGTTATTTTTCTATAATCAAAATAGTTTATTTCAATACTTTAAGGAAATAGGGAACCAACTTCTTAAAAACCGTAAGCTTATGCCATCACAGGGAATTTATGTTTATTGTGAAATAAATTTCTATAAAAGGGTGCCCAAAATGGTGCAGTGATGAAAGAGAAAGCAAACATTACTGTGATTAGGATATTTTTAATACTTTTCCCCTAAATGGATATTACAAGAGAAAAAGTTCAAGTAATTAAATGGTAGTAATATCGCTCTTAATTTTCTTGAGTAAGCGAAAAATGTAAGATTAATTATTGTCTTAACCATAAACAAAATTAATCAAAAGTTTTTAGTGTACATACGTCAAAGTAAAACATGATTTCTGTGCATCAGAGGCACGCAATAATTTTAATCAAGAAAATGATGTATTTTAAAAGCTCTTGAAATCCTTACGGAGATTATTTAATTGATGTATTTTATTTAGAAATTGCTTAAGATTTAGAAATTTCGACTAATTGTCACTTAGTTTACCATGGAAGGAATATTTTCTGTGTTCCATTAATTCTACTTGAGATGACGAGTTCCACCTGGCAGTGCCATCGTACGGATGGCACGTACGTACTTTTGATCCAATAAGTATGAATATGTTTCCTATATTCCTATTATATCCTTTTTTTTTTAATTTTCCTAATGCTGACGCAATTGCATGTAAATATTTCTCTCATATTTTTTTGGAATAATTTTTAGTTTGAATGTGATAAAATGCAAATGAAACCGTCCAACATTGCCCCTTAACAATCATTCCACCCTAGGGAGGGCTCCTTTCGGTTCTTTGATTCTAAATATGGAAGCATAAATGTATATCAACGTGAAAACAAGACACCTCATGTATTCACGTCGTCAAGATTGACAATGAGGAAATGCTGGGCATGAGCTGGGAAATAAACGACTTTAAACCACGAATGACTTTCGTTTCAACACATTATGAATGAATCAAAAATTTGAGCTCCAGCACTCCATAAATCACTCACAACACATGCCTGAAATTCCCGCTTCTATTTTGACCTAGTTGTTTTAACTATCACTCGCTAGTTATTGGCTCGCCATGGATACCAATGGACATGGATATATTTCAATAAAAGGGCCTGAATTCTGAAATAAAACTCAATTCGTTCCCTTGCGTCATTCATTCATCCTGCATTCAATAGAAATTCATTTTCCACTCTATTCATGTCTTTTGTTTTTTCGACCCGTTCCCTCGTAATTACCTACACACTCTATATTTCTTCCCTCGCGATTCCTTTGCCAGTTTTACCGCCAATTTCGCGTTTTTATTTTAGTTTCAAATTCAGGTTGAAGGTTATATTAGATAGGACTGAACTTTGTGGAATTTTGTTACTGTATTCAAGGTAACGAACAAAATAAAACTTTTAGTCAATTCCACACTTTTTTTTGGAACAATTTGAGTTTGTGAATAGCCCGGATAGAGAACGATTATATAATGACTATATGTTCCCTACCCCCTCACTCCTCCTTAAAATCCCTCTTCCTTGCTGATTCATACCCATGCAACTCACTTTCAGCTAAGGTCACTTTCTTCTCTCCTCCCCCCCCCCTTCTCATTCACCTAACCTCTCCCCCCTTCCCTTCTTAACCGTCATTTACCAAATCCCCACTCATCCCCCTCCTTTCTGCTTCCTTTTCCTACCCCCCCCCCCCCCCCCCCCCAACGACCTGGTTGATATATAAGGCAGTTAATCAGATACAAGTTACCTTGAGAATGACAAAAAATTTGTCGAAACCTAGGCTGGTTATTAAAAAAGTGTTAAATTGACTAAAAATTTTATTTTATTCGTTACCATGAAGGTTGAAGATTTGTGTTGATTTGAAATATGCATTGAAGCAATGTCGTTAAGATTTTTACTTTATCCCCATATGTATATCATGCATACAAAAATGTAATATAGCTGCAAAATTAGTGTTTTTCGGTAAAAGTTGTGAAGTAAATGTAATTTTTACAAAAATGTAACCGAATAAATCAACGTGGAAGCGTCATAAAATTCATTAGGGTGACTACTTCACCTCGATACCGGGTCTCGGACGAAGATCAGAGTGAATTCTCATGCCAAACTTCGAACCCCTCTTAAAAGTTCCACCGCCTTAATGGTTTCACTCCACCATTCCCTCGCCTTTTTTATTTAGAGCCCACCACTGAAAGAATCCAAAAGAAGCATCTCTTTTGCCACGAAATCCTCTTTCGTCAGGTGCAGAAGTTTCGGGAGAGCTGGGTAATTTATTAAGGCATTGGAGTATAGCTCTTTCCCAGTTTTTCAGTAGCTAGCTCTTATATCCTAAAAATCTACTGAGCTATGACGAGGATGGGAAATAGAACAGCACACGGGGGGTTGAACTCGGAAAAAGCTCTCCAAAATTCCAAAAATGATATTTCTGGGTCTGGGCCCGTATTCTCGTTTGAAACGCAACCTCGGTTATCTCCCCAGCAACGAAACCGAGGTTGCGTTTCATTGATTTCCTCATTAGAATGTTTACAAAAAGTTAACGCGAGTCCCGAAAACCTATGGTATCCCTTGGATACCATAGAGAATATTCAGAAATTCAGAATATAGAGAAATTCAGAAAGAGAATAAGGACCCTGGAAGTTCACATTTTGCATGGTGTTACCATGGCTACAAAAATCAAGTTTATTTCTGGCATCGCAGGCTGTCGTCGAAATTGTCAAAGGATTCATATTCCAGAACGTCTTGTCAATCTTGTGAAATGAGTTATTTACGAAACTTCCGTGAACAAATAGACTATTTTTCTACCCAAGAGAAAAAATAGGCGGAAAATAGGGTCCAATATTTTGCCCTATTTACATTAGATAAGTCCAAGTAAATCAAAAACCTTTATGATATGTCAAAGACTAAAGTTTGTTCTTTGACAGGCTGTCACCTTTTATTCCTTAAGGCTGCAATAGAAGGTTCTGTAACCTCTCCATTTCCGAGATTTTCAGCGAAAACTGAATTCCGGCGTTTTTTTGTAGAATTCATTCACCTTTAAGCCCTCACGTTATCACAAGTATGGAAAATGAATTCAATTTTAACATCCACCAATAAAAGGAGAGCTACCATGCAAAATGTACATTCCCAGGCCCAAAAAAATTTTTTTTTTAATATTTTGGTTCGCTTTTTTCGATTTCAGCCCACTACCCAGCGTGGGGAAATTTTTGGTAATTATCAAAACCTTATAAAAAAAAAGACTAGAGCTGCACTATCATTTCACTCCAAGGTGCGTTCCTATTCATATTAACATTAGCCTTTCTTTCCATCAACGGTCGGGTTGGTGTATTGATTACAGTACTCAGGCCTCAGGCCTTTCAAGTACACAATGAAAGTACGTAGGTTTCATGCTTTTAACTCAGGGGGTCAGGTTGAAATCTAGGTAAAGGAAGATATTTTGCTTTGGAAAACAGGATCCAACCTTAGTGCTTTATGAAATATTCGTTTTCCATGCTCCGTAAGCCGGATAGGACGTTAAGGCGTGGTCCGCCTCGGCGGATCAGGCTAATGTCGATGCCGGGTCCATCCTTTCTCCTTTATCTATTCCTACTCATCCTTAAATACCTTTCCTCCGGGCTGAAACGCCTATACGTACCATAGTTGAGTTTAGCGATTTAAAAAATTAACTATTAAAATTAATCGTTAAAAATGTTAACTATTTAATTTAATCTTTACTTTTTAGAAGATTTACCTTTTAACTTTTAATCATTAAAACTCTGCATTAACTGATCATCATCATCATCAAGGGTCAACAATCCTAGGATTGGTTTGACGCAGCCCTCCACTCGATTCTTCTATCGGCTAACCTCTTCATACCAACGTAGTTCCTCTCTTTCACGTCCTTTACGACCTGCTCCATGTAATTCAGATGCCTCTTCCATTTTTCCCGTTCGTTTTTCCCTCGACGATTGTCTTCATCAGGCCATCGTGTCTAAAGATATGGACGATTAGGTTGTTCCGTCTTCTTTTTATAGTTTTCAGCAGAATTCTCTTTTCTCCCACTCTTCTTAGGACTTCTTCATTTGTCACTCGGTCGATCCATTTTATCTTCATCATTCTTCGATAGCACCGTATTTCGAATGCTTCCACCCTTTTCTTCTCCGGTGCTATGTCCATGCCTCACTGCCGTAAAGGAACATTCTCCAGATATACGTTTTGATGAATTGCTTCCTTACTTCCAAGATTGTATTTCCAGCTGTTAGTAGATTCTCCTTTTGATAGAATGCCCTCTTTGCCTGGGCTATTCTACTCACTATTTCTTTCTTGCTTCGTCCATCCATTAACTGATAAAAAACTAATTTTAGTTAATTTTTTTCGTTAAATTTTGGCGAATGTTGACCTGTCCGAATTTAGGTGCAAAGGTTGCCCAACATACAAATGGGAAAATAAAACGGTATCTAAGAATGCAAAGGTAGTTGTGCAAGAATGCAAAGGATAGGCCCAGACGAATACATCCAAACAAAACGGGACTGAGGGGAGTGACCGCCAAAGTTTAGGAACGCACTATCAGACGAGAACACACGAAACCACGCGAAGACAATGTCCTGGAGGGCTCGTATTCCTTACTCCGTGATATCGTGTCTTCAATACTACATAGTTAAAGCCGAAAAATAAAGGTCACCTGAAAACCTATGACGGATAACGAGGCGGACGGGTTCATTTAAACTAGCGTATCTGTTATAATGCGCCAGTCTACGTATGCCTTGCTATATGACATTGCTTCGTCAATAAATCAGTCCCCAGTGAATCGCGAGAAAAGTTGCGCAGGCACACCCTCAGCATCGACTGTAACTCTATTTAACTAAGCCTTTTTAACTGAAATTTAACATTTGTGAAGGGATACTATAATCGCAATATGGGGATTGTTATAAAAAAAGCAGCCTTAAAGCACTTTCTACCGTTCAGAACAATCTTTTGCGGCAAATTACATACGCATCATGGTTCGTCAGAAAGTCATACATTCACGACAACTTAAAAATCCCGGAGTTTGAGCTCCACCTCAGAAAAATCGCCGAATCTTTTCATCAGACACTAGGAAGCCTGACCAAAAACACTCTAGACACAATGGAATTAACACGAAAAATCCCAATTCAAATATTTTCAAATAAATGGATACGGATGGAAGAAACCACAATGACAGTTTCCACTGTTCACTTTGTTTGTCAAAACAAAAAACCATCAACGCCTCTATTACCACAGAATCCAATTTGCCAAACTAACTGAAAAAGTAACTTTTAAACTAAAATTTACTTTTTTAACCTCAAAATTAATCAGTTACTTTTTCAAAGAAGTAACTTTTAACTTTAACTGGTTACTTTTTACAGAGATTATTTTTAACTTTAATCAGTTAATTTTTTTTGGAAACCTTCCCAACAATGCCTTTTACGTACTTTTAAGGAATACAGATGCGATCTAGTATGGCACTCTCCGGATTGGTGTTTTCGTTCTACGAGTACTGGTCTCTCGATCGAGGAGCCCAATTCGAATCCCGAGTTTGAAACATATTTTTTTCAGTAAACCGGCACCTACTTGAGTGATTTGTGAAGAGAATTTGAGTTCGGTACTCGGTCCGTCGGATGGGACATTAAGCCGTGGTCCCCTTGGCTCCTTTTGTTCAGAGCAGGCTACTTTGGACCTTTCTCTTTACCCTTCCATTCCCTTTTCCCTTCCTCCTGCTCGCAAGCGTCTATTAAGCTTACAAACTACACTTAGATCTAGCATTTCATTGCGGACTTTTCACGCAATGGTTTCCTCTCTTAAAGTTTTTTTGGGAAAAAATGGCAAAGATCCTCAAGACATTAACAATTCAATGAAACAACTTCGGTCGTGACATGGTGGAATTTTTCCATGATTGAAAATAGGAATCAACTTTGTAATTTTCCACACGTTTTGGCCACCGGAGAAACTTCAAACCTCAAGCCTTACACGTCCGAGATAAAGGTTTTAAACCTTGACTTTTAAAACTTGACTTTTTGGAGAAATTCAAAATTGTAGAACGACGGTGCTCACCCGATATTTTGCTTTTAAATGATTTTAAACGTT
This sequence comes from Platycnemis pennipes, assembly GCA_933228895.1. Lineage (NCBI taxonomy): Eukaryota > Metazoa > Arthropoda > Insecta > Odonata > Platycnemididae > Platycnemis > Platycnemis pennipes. The sequence continues at coordinate 14,979,899 of OW121854.1, read as the reverse complement.
TTCCGTTGACCGCTTGCTCTGGTATACCCCATTATTTGCCACAATGTGAGCATTTGACTTAACCTCCAATTCCTTTAACACCTGTGATGTAGCCCCATACCTCACATCCCTTCCATCTTAACCTTCAACCAGTTCATACCTAAGCGTTCCCTGAAATTCCTTCACCTTCCTAAAGGGACATACCCCCACACCAGTACACTATTTAAGGCTTTCCCAATGCTCAAAAATTGTAGTCCCTGATGATGACATGTGAGTGTTGAAACCGGTTGGTTATTAAAAACGTGTGTAAAATTACCAAGTTGATTCTTATTTTCATCAAAAGTTCACTGTGATTTGAACTAAGTGGTTAATTTTAAACTAAAAATGTAACCTTGTCCAAAGCACCATAAATGAAGGTGCATACCTATTTTGATGGTTTTGTCAAACTAATAATAATTAGCTCTATTTTCGGCAGCGGTATTTCATTTGTAGCGTTTCACCTTTAGTTTTACACGTTTTTATCCTGCTGTGACAGAATCATTCCATGTAATATTTCTTCCGCTTCTCTTGCGAAGCCTCCAGTCAAACATTTATCTCGGTCTAAAATAGGAACCTTTGAAGAACTCTTAATTACGTTGTCAAAATCAAGTTGCACAGAAATTTGTCCCTTGCCATTAATATATTTGCTTGCAAAATTCTCACTTGACTGTATATGTTTTTATTTCTTAATGTATTTAAAATATATTCAAGGATTTCATGTAATAATATATTTGAAACTAATTTCCATACGGGAATAATTAGTCGGTGTTGTTTTTATGACAGTTACAATGTCTCTTGAGAGCTTCAAACTGGTTTCAATTGCTGTTTTGAGCAGCAATTGACGTTGAAATAACTTCTAGGAATGCATGTATTTTTTTCATACACATTTTTTTCTTTATCCATTTCTCAACTTCAAGTAGCAGGATCCGTATGTGTGCTTAGTATGCGTCAAAAACCTCAAATTAAATTTATATTATGCATATAATAACGAAAACCATTTCTTTGATATCAAATTCAATATTCCGACATCCATAATCCATCCCTTTCATGCGCGTGGGCGTCAAAATTCCAACCCTGCCACCTTTTAGTCTCTTGTGTTTTCAGTCATCCGTCCAAACATGCAAATTTCCCGATGAAAATGGTGTGGGAGTCCAAAATGATGAAGACTAAAAAAAAGGTGGTCTGCACATAACTCGGAAACCAGGATTTGCCTGAGCTGAGAGCGATCAAGTTACTAGACTTGTTAATTCCATGGCCACAAATTATACCACCCTTATCCCTTTTAATCTACCTAGGTATACTCTGTAAGTATCCACTCGACTCTGAGTTTTTTTTTTAATCTTTAGGTTACGAACAATACTTTTCTTCGACAATTAACCTGAAAAGCGTCAACCAAAACTGGAACTGTATTAATCGTGGGTATTAATTTAAATGTGTGGGTCTAATTTTAACCTCTAAGTATGAAATTGAGTAGAAGTGTTTTGTTGATTTCACTTATTCATCAAATTATCGTTTTTATTCTCTCAATTGATTTCGTGACCTTTCAAGCTAAATGTCAAAACAGACTTGGATATTCCGTCCACCCCTCACGTAAAATACCCTTTAGCCACATTTTGCAGTTGCGCTGCCCCAAGAGATGGGAAAATTGATTATTCCCGCTTTTTATTTACCCCTTTTGTGACTGAGTCCAGAAAATAACACAAATGAGAGCATACGGTTTCTCAGGCGCTCCATTTATTTTTTCAGTGCATAACTTTACATTGTTGATTATTTTTTAAATCCGCATTATTTCTGTACTTAAATGCTATAACTGAATGTGGGCTGAAATTTGCTCTGTTGCAAATTGAGTGAGTCTATGAAATTCCCTGCGGAACATGTGGAAAGAAATACATCGGGGAGACAGGAAGCAGTGTCCAAATTCGGCTGGAGGAACGCCGATGGGCCACTCGACTGGGACAGACAACGAAGTCGGCACTGGCAGAACATGCAGCCCTGGGAAATGAGATTGGCTTCGAAAAAACAAAAGTCATCATAAAGGTTCTCTACCCCATTTTCCCTTCCTCCCCTACCCTCAGAAGGCTAGCAAACAGAAAACAGATCCGCCGCTGGGCCGCTCGGTACTCTGCACGCTGTTCTTTCGGATTTTTTTAAGGAGTAATTTATGAATTTGGCATTGATATACTTTCACTATCCTGTAGCGGACACATATCCCTTTGATCCATAAAAAAACTAGTGAAATCAAAGGGGTACATTTTTTTGCAAATCGGGTTCAAAAGTTTAAACATTTTGATAATTTTCAAAAAAATGTTTACAAATTTAAATTTATCCCTATAATATCACTTGTCAACTTTAAAAAAATAAAACAAGCGTATTTTGAGGTTTCTAGCTGAATTTAATCAAGAGATATAGACATAAAACTAAGGGCTTAATTATAAAAATCTAAAAATAACAATTAGATGTAGCTCTCGATAAACTCGATATTTGGGAAAACGGTTTTGCACGTATACTAATATACGATCAGAAAACATATGTACCAATTTTTGTGAAAATTGGAGATGGTCGGGGAAAAACTTCCCGTTTTTCTGTTTATTCACATGAAATGACGTATACGTATCCCCTGGAAACATTTGTTAGTGACTCATTACCCTCCTTATGCTAGTAATACTGTTTTCACCATCATTACTAGTCCTCAATTTAAAAAAAATTCAGCTGCTGCTTGTTTTTACGGCTAACTTCTCTATTCTGACATTTACTCCGCATCCTTCACTTACCACATGTATCTTAATCTCGGACTTTTTTTTACCATAATACATCACAAGTATGTACAATAATTCCAATAATTCAGGTGGTCATAAGGTTTGCAGTTATAATCAAGAACAGATCAAGTAATAAACAATATTATATGTTCTTATTTTTTTCCTCATAACTTCTTCTTGTAACCATTACATGTGTGAACCCATTTGCTTCTGCCTCCTCCCTCACTAATCTAACATTCTCCGATCCATCTCTTCCTTCTAAGCATCCTCTTCCCTTAAAGTAGGAAGTGATGGCTATTTGGTGACGTCAATTCACTTCCCAACGCTTTGCGATTCTTATTATCCAATTAAGAATATGAAGTGGACGTCTTAACTCCAGAATAGTTAATGAGGTGTATGTACATTGCACAAAAAAATACTGTCCAAAAAAGAGGTAATTTGAGGAGTATTGACGGAATATAATAAATTATTTTGCACTACTGCTTGTGATATCCCTTGAAATTTGGCCTGATGGAGTAGGGTATATTAAAGTGAAGTTTATCCACTTCCCCACCATTAGGACATCAACCTCTATCTTTTTTTTTGTAGTATTAATAGCTTTGGCTACCTAGCTTTGTGCTTAGCGCTTTGCCGCCTCTCCATGCATCCTCCAGATCCTTTGATGTGATTATGCATGCTATTTGATCACTGAAGAACGCCACAGGCGAGGATCGGTGCATGGCGTGTGAAGCCATTAAGCCTGGCTTATCCACTTCACCACATCTGAGGATCAGCATCGGATGCCATTAATCGCTAGACAACCACTATCAAGCTGGTTAATCTCTTGCCAGGCTTAACAAGTCTCACATAACAATTGTTGTAAACTTTTTCGTTGTTTTTAGTACAAAATGAGATCATAAAAATTAGATTGCTAATTCACAATATCATAGGGAAAATCCCACTCCCAAGGGTCACTACTAATAACACTACCTACATGATAGTGAGTAGAGCATTTTTCGAGTTCCGGAATATACGTCTAACGTAAATTCCTTAACGTGACGCGTGACGTGGTAAGATGTGACAATACGTGTTACAAGATGAAATTTAAAGCTGGGAGCAAGAAACTAAAAATGTCTTGTGGTAATGGCACAAAGTATTCAGTCAGAATCTTTTCATTATTGTGGATTTTGGAAGCCAAAAACAGCACATAATCATTTTAAATACTTTGCACACGCCATCATTTCCCTGTTTATCAGACAGGGAGGCATTTGTTTACAATTTTACAAACACATACGATATGTTTATACGAATACATATGGTTATCGCAGAAATTTGTTAAAATTCATGACCGTAAACCACTAAGTAATGAGCATTAAAATTAGATTAATTAAACTAAAATTAAAATTAAAAAAATAGCTCACTCGAAGGTAGAGGTAAAAAAATGCTAGTGCGATATTGCCTGTAAAGTCTGTTTGCGTCCTTTGACCGTAGAGAAACTTCAAAGGTTGTTCAAATAAATGGCTTCCCCTAATTTAGGAGGAAATTCTGAAGAGGCCAGAGAGAAAGAGGGAGCTTCACGACAAGTCAGCATTGAGTGAGATTGAAGATTCTTTTGATTCCTTCTGCGTGGAAAAAGCACGGTTCCCACTATGACGGCACGTGTATCTAGCTTCCTTTTAAAGTCCGAACATCATGGTAGTAATTTTAAGCTCCCACGAGGGATCAGGGAAGCGGATGAAAAGGCACCCACACAGCAATAGGAAGTGAAACATTGGGAACAGAGACAGGGCTTTCAGTGGGCGAAGATAGTCAACACATTACGACCTTTGGGCTGAGAAAATATCCGGTGGAAAATAAAGTATTGACATTGAATGGTTGACAGATTTCCACACGTTTCGGCCCACAGGATGGCATTACGGCCGAGTGAACAGAACTGGGGTCGGTTGAACTTCGGAGAGAAACTAGTTTATCGAGAGATATTTGACATGAATTCGGGCATACTGGGACAAGGAAGAAGATGTACATTATCTCGTTTGCTTATCTAAAAAAACTCCATCATCTAGATAAATATAGACCAACAGCTTTAAGTACTACAGTCAAGCAGCGCAAGAAATTAGCAGGGATGAATGGCATATGATGACTTCTATAAAGCGCTGCCGTTCTTTGGACACGGTGAAAAAATATGCCGTTCGTATATTAAAAATGCCCTGTATTTTGGAGGAAAATATGTGGCAGTGAAATACGATTGAGCTCAAAATACATCTTTTTGAATTTTGCTACAGAAAGCTCAGCTATATGAGAATATTAGGGTAATGCAACTCAACCGGTCGTTAAATAACAAAATAAAATACATTGGTTTACGTCATTCATTAATATCAACATTCAAATAGCAGACATTGGAAGCCAAGATTTCTAAAGTTTTTAACATTGGAATAATCATTTGACTAAAAAAATTGGAACAGAAAACAATTTTAGGCATCATCATAAATTAAATGAAATTTTTTTTATTAAAATTTATTTTTATTTTAGTTACATATGATTTTTCCGTGGAACAATATTTAGGCCAAAATGGACTCTAAAGAGTTCTATCCTATTAAGGCTTATCAAAAAAAAATAGTGATTCAAATTCCATCTAGAATTACATTTACCAATCTTAGGTGCCTACTTGCTCCTATCATAAGAAGTAAGCCAATTTATTTGGCAACGTTTAAGCCCCAGAGTATATAAGAATAATCTTATTTTGAACACATTGTTAGTGCTTTTTTATTCATTCATTCTATCTGTTTTAGCCATCAATCGCTGTAAGTTCTCTAATCATTATATTTTTCGTATCATTGGGATTTAGGCATTTTCCCATCATTTAATTTTTCATCTAGTCTTCCGCAGAATATTTTGTAATATTTTGAGTAATTTTATCACAGCGGTTTGAATTCTTTCGTCACCTTTCACTTTCGTATAACAACATTGGTGAAGTGTCATTCTATATTATTTAATCAAAATCTTTCCTCATTTTATTCCTTTTAAGCTCCATGAATAGTTCCAGAAACAAAATGGAATCTACATTACAATAGTTGATGTTTACTACCATTCAGTTTACATTTGTAATAAAAATTATCACTTTTCTAGCATCTTAGCTCCCAAAATGTATTATATCGGACAAGATACGTTTTACAGGAAGCCATTTTTTAAGCCATACCTATTTAACAATGTAAAATAATGCAAAAAATATTTTATCTCAGTTTTTCAAATAATAATAGGTTTATCAAATGAAGATTAATATCCATAAAACCGTAACCATAGCCATAGCCGTAACCGTAATGTTGCGTCTTTGTGGATATTAACCTTCATTTGTTATTTCTTACAGCCGTAGATACGTTCTTTTCATTGTTTTAATAGGTTTAGAATGAAATTTTTTTAAATACCAATAAATGGCATGCATAGAGGTATTAATTTGACAAAAATCATTTATCAATAGTAAGTTAATGTCAATATAATTTTAAAAGGTTAAAAATGATCTTCATTGCCTAATTTGCAAACACAAGATTATATTTAGTCACCAAGACAGTTTTGACCAAACACCAACATCCATGCATTCGGACTCAGCAGTAATATTGTGGAAGCTACCGCATTGGTGTGAAGCTACGGGTGACTCCACGTCAGCTTAGCATTGCCGTATGAAATATCCATTTTATCGCTCATGACTTCGTCGATTTAAATTTTAACTTCAATAGATATATTTGATTCAGCTTGAATATGTATAAGTTTCATAAGCAGATTTTTATATTAACCTATGAACGTGTGGGACATGTACTGCTTAAAAAGGTTTGATGTACTATAAACTACTCAAGAGATATTTTAAATGGACCATAGAACATGCGATGAAATAAATAACAACAAAATGAATGGAAACGCCGAAATCGCTTATAAACTGGTGAAGAGACAATTCGGAGGAAAGAAAACAAGATCCCACAACATAAGAGACTCGAATGGAGTCTCTTATGTCATAGAACAGGAGGACATAGGGAAGAGGTGGAAGCAATACGTCGAAAGCTCTATCAAGCACCCAAACAACTGGATGCTGACTTAAGGGAGGAAGAAATCAGGGAGGATGAAGATGCATGGGGCCCCGAGATACTGATAGGCAAATTTAAAGAGCCGTGAAAGAAGTAAGGAACAACAAGGCACCATGAGGGGACAAAATAAATGGAGAAATCATCAAGGCACTCGGGGCCAAAGCAACAGATACCCTCTTTTGAATAATCAAAGATAGATATGACAGTGGAAGACTACCCGAGGACTTATATGAGACATATGAAGTAATCGCAATCACGAAGAAGCCAAGGACAGAGAAATGGGAAGAGCACAGAACATTGAGCCTGGTATCACACACATCGAAAATGCTTACTAGGATAATTAGCAGAAGAATGGAAGAAAAAGAGTTGGAAGGGAATATTTCGGAAAATCAATTCGGATTCAGGAAAAACAGAGGAGCTAGGGAGGCAATACTCAGCTTAAGGATACTGGCCGAGAAAATAATACACGTAAACAAGCTGTATGTGGCATTCGTGGACTTGGAAAAGGCTTTGCCAACGTCGAATGTAACAAGATGTTCAAGATACTGGAAGCAATTGGAATACACTACAAGGAAAGAAGAATAATCTATAGCCTCTACAAGAACCAGGTCACCACAATGCGAATGAAAGACAGAAGGAAGATAGAAGTCAAAATAAATAAAGGAGTCAGACAAGGATGCAACCTCTCCCCAGCGTAATTCAATATATACCTGGAAGAAGCAATAAGAGACGCAGAGGAAATTGTTATCAAGGGCATCAAGGTGAATGGCGAAGAAATAAACATGCTCCGGTTTTCTGATGACATCATAGTTGTAGCAGTATGTCGAGAGGACTTGCAAGCATCCCTGACCACAATGGACCAAGTACTTCAAGAATATATGAGCATCAACAAGAAACTAAAATCCTAGTGCGCGGAAGAGAGAAGCTTATCTTAGGGCAAATATCACAATTCGATGAGTGAATGGGAACAAGTGGAGAACTTCACCTACTTCGGCAGCGCTATAACTTGAGATGGAAGAAGAATGACGGGCATCAAGCGAAGAATAACACAAGCTAAGGAGGCATTCATGAAGAAGAGGCAGCTAATATGCTCAAAGAACCTACGGCTGCAAACAAGGAAGCAGTTCATCAAAACACTCGTATGCAGCTTGGCACTCTATGGATCAGAGACATAAAACATTGGGAAGGCAGACCAATGAAAAATTGAAGCCTTCGATACATGGTGCTGGAGGAGAATGTTGAAGATTAAATGGACAGATAAAGTGAGGAACGAAGATGCGTACAGAAGAGCAGATGAAGAAAGGACAATATGGAAAACCCTACGGCAGAGAAGAAACAAATGGATTGTACATATCTTGAGGCACAATGAATTAGTTAGAAATATAATAGAAGGGAAGATTGAAGGGAAGGTCCCGCGAGGAGGACCAAGGGACAAGTATATAGGGAAAACAAAGAAGGACGTCACGAGAAAGCATACCAGGGCGTGAGGGAATTAACACTGAATAGGGCAGAATGAAGGGTTGCAGTAAACCGATCCTAGGATTGATGAGAGCTTGCGAATCTATTAAACAAATTAGCGATTATTCTCAAATAGCAGCAGCTTCGTAAATATTTTAATTATACGTTCCCAAAAATATCCAACAATAATTTAAGAGTGTATTTATCTCAAACCCTTTGCTCTGGTTCACGTAAACATTCAATGCAATTAATTTTACTGAGGCTTCATTAATCCTACCAAATTTTCTCTTCGAGGGCAAATAAAGTGGGCTATTTAAGCCTAAATATGTTAATTCTTGATGAATTTGATATTATCTCAATTCCCTTGTTTCAGATGTATAATTATTATTTAATAAAATCCCAAGGGTTTCCCCGTTATATTTCTTTTTCATAATTCAATCTGTGAATATTTAACTTCACGTGAACAATTCTGGGGAACTCGAGTGAAATCAATAACTCCATGAACCGATTCATTCCAAAAATCATTATTCAGTTATTTCCAGTGCTTTGCTGTTTGTTTACGAAAATTTTCTCTGTGACTTGGAGAAACCATTATTATACCAAAATTCATGACTACAGAAATAAAGGGTCAGTGATTTGGTAACATTTGGAAGAATCATGAATATTGGGTACTTTGGTAAAAGACAGGTAGTAAGTGGAATGAAGACGAATATTACATGAGTTAGCCTGCGCGGGAAATATTTAATGCCTATCTAAACCTACTTTACCGTATAGCTTACGATTATAGTATTAATTATTCAAGAGTGTAGTGTGCCAAGCTCCATACGAGTGTTTTGATGAGCTGCTTCCTTGTTTGCAGCCGTAGGTTCTTTGAGCATAGTAGCTGCCTGTTCTTCATGAATGCCTCCTTAGCTTGTGCTGAATCAGAAAACAGTTATTGTTTTCTTCTTAAATATTTGTTTTCAGAGAGATATTTTCATAGCCATTTTTCTGTCACGAAATGACGTCAGTCAGAGAGAGAATATTCTTGAATTGTTATATATTTCCATCCAGATATTCACGTAGCTCTAGGATACAGCCACGAAACCTTTCCCTTTACTTGTGTCTAGAGTTAACATCGTTCTCCAAGTGACGAGAAATCAGTTTTCTCGAGATAACTTTCCAATTCCATCGTTTGTAAGAGGAACAAAACAAGATTGTGGCGAAAGATGAATGTACGCTAGCTGTTTTGTGCCCATTTCAGAGCCATCACATGGACGGATGTGACGAAGGGATGTTTTTAGGGATATTCTTCAACGTTGCAATGGTACCTGAGAAGTGGCTTTCCAAAAGAGTTATTATATATGCTTCTGACAGCAGCGGAGCAATTTTCCTCAGCAGAGAGGAAACTTTATATCCATTAAAAAAAATGTGTGTTCCACCCGAAGTTTGGTTTTCCGATAAATGAGAGTAGAGCTCGTCCTGTACAAAGCCATTGGCGTGTGAAATTCACACATTCAGGGTAGAGGAGGTAGTTCCTTTCCCTGGGGGGCTGTGTTTGAAATTGTCGGGATTATCTCGAATAGGTAACCAAGTAGTCTCTAGTATAAACACGAATGGTTTACAAATTTTGGGTGCTTTCGATTTGCTGCTACAGTCGGCGATAGACGGCGATCGCCACGCCACGGTGCTTTCGATTTAGCTGGATCTCTGGCTGCCGGTGACTCTCTGCTCTAAGAGCCGAACAGATGAAAAGCTGTTGGCGTAATATGACGTCACGTCAACCAATGTAACAACAAAGTATCAGCAATATTTTTTTGTAAGCCTGCAGACACAATAAAGGTATTCTACGCCATTTATCAATCAGAATATCAAAAATACTGACATGGAACTCAACACACATTTTAAAAAAATTACTTAAATACATCGCAGTACCTTTTACCGAGCAACATTGGTGAATTGTATGGCTGATCGAACTTTACCGGACGATTCCCTTCGTTGATACTTTCTTATTTACCCTCCAATTCAGTAAACTAACTGCGCAAGCGCGAGAAGCCGGTGCCAGCTGTGTTTCATTTCATTTGCAAATTTAAGCCCGGAGGCATTTCGAGGATCGCTTCAATAGGACATATATTGTGAACTAAGGCCTGAGAAAAATGAGAAGAAAGGGATTTCAGATGAAATCTCAGGAAAAATTTCATCTACATCTACATAGTACCCTGTTAGCTACCATTGAAGATTGTGGCAGGGGGTGAAATCACACCAAAAACGTATTTTATATCATTCTTTAAAATTTGTGAGGGACATAAATGAATTATGGTCTTTTAATATTATTTTACATCAGAAAAATGAGAAGAATAAATGAAGCACTTCAGTTAAATATCTATAATTGGAGTTGGAGTAAATTAAGGGAATCAATGTAGGACACAAGTGAAAATTGTCATTTAATGAAATTAGGTTAAATGATATGATATATCAAATGATTGTATAAGTGTGCCAAGTCAGCATTCATTCAAGGTTAGCTAAAATATTCAAGTGTCATTTTGAAGCAGACGAGGGAGAAAGGTATGGTTGCCTTTAAGTATCTAAAACTGCCAGATTCCAAATGATCCAATTCTTTTGTACATCAAACTATTACTGCCAGTCCTTTAGAAATATTTTTGCATTACGTTAATCTTATGGCTTTCTTAGCTAACCCGTATTGTTGTAAAGAGAGCTGTAACTTATTGTATGGAAATCTCGCCACCTAGGGAAAGACGAAAAATGCGCATATTTTTGCAGACGTCAATTCATGCAATCATCCGGTGAATGTTGCGTGGAAAGTATTTTGATTTGAATACTCCATCCGTCAAAACTGATGTCAAGTTAAACCATGGACTCCTCGACGGCCATCGTTAAGAGTAGTCTTATTTCGTCGCTCAACTGTTTTTCATCCTTTCTAAATTTCCTGAAAAATTCCTCCCATTACCTTACCAAATCACTCGCCTTTTCTAAAAAGGTATAAATGACATAATATGTCGGTTACATCTTCCAAATAATTAATTTTTCATTATTAGCATGTTTCCTATTATGGTAGTTTCATATAAAAAAGGGTAAATTCAAGGGCACAACCATAATGCCGGTACATACCCAAGCTGAGGTCATTTTTTTTATAGAATATCCCAATTTTTAAATTAAAGTGGATCAATGATGTCCAGTAAATCTGTTATTGAGATTGGCTTTTAATTTGTTTATTTTTCATATTCTAAAAAATATGTAATCTGTACTTTGTAATCTTGAGAATGGCCAAAGAGAAGGCCGAAACCGGTAGGTTTGTTTTAAATATATTTGTGGAAAAGAACTAAGTTTTTCTTTTTTATAATGAAAAATAGCTTCCACAACGTAAACTCGCCAACCATTTCTTTTCTTATTTTTCATAGACCCTAAAAAAGGATATACGTCCCTTTACACTGGGGAATTGCAGCAAAAAGATTCACACATACATTACATAACATATGACCCTGTGGGACTCAAACTTGCAACCACATAAATAGCAGGCGAGGATTTTACCCCGCTGCCACTAAAGCCGGCATAATATTAAAAATTTCTAATAAATTATTAATAAAACGCTTTTAATAGGGCAAGTATGAAACTGAGTTTTACCAATATTGAATAAAATAATTGTGTTAAGTGCTATACGAGAAAGTATTAAGGTCTGTGGGTTATAATGAATTTAATTAAGTTATTCCTCTCAACTCCTATTTTTAACTTTTTTTCTGATTAATTCGAGTAATTCACTAATAGGTTTTCGAAAGGTGTCTTTAGACTTCTCGAGAATTGACGACTCCAGAGAATGCATATGTCAATAACATTTTGTGAGGAATTAATTTTAGACTGCTGTTCCTCTCATATCACATAATCTCCCCTTTAACTTGAATTCCCTCTTGTGACACGGAGTGAGCCTTACTATATCAGCTTTAGAGACCACCTTTCAAATATGAATTTTTTAAATGACTCCCATGGCAGTCTGTCGTCAAATAATGACTCGTTTAATGAAAGGGTTATACCACCCTAATTGCTCAGAGATAGCCACCTTTAAAAATTTTTAATTCCAAAATTCACTAGAGAAAAATTAACTTGTTTTTAAGAGATATAACTGTTGTCAACATTTATAACGGTAGTTCAAATTCATCCTTTTCTAACTTACTGCATTACTGTTGTACAATGCAAATTATTTTTGGCAAATATATTCATCCCTACAAATATTCAATGCCTGTTATATAACATGGACTATGGACAAATTATCATGAATACCTATTTTCAAACTAAAATTTACATGAATATATAATTTAGCCTAGTGAATTTCCTAAAACGATAATGATCCATTTTTTACCCTATTATTATAAGAATTTTACTGAGATGAGTATGCATAGCATTTCAATATAAACCAGCATACGATGTGAAATATTCTAAATGGAGAGGAATATTGCGGAAAATTAGCCACTAAAAACGAAATGTAGTCCCCGAGAGTAATACTGCTACGTAGTACATTTGATACATTGTCCTGGAATACTGAGTCATCAGACGCGGATAGCAGAATGGAAAGTGAGGAATGAGAAAAGGGAAATTAGGGTAGTTAATTAGCGTAATCGCAAGAGTATATAAGGGATTAATTATATTAGAATGAAAATGGTTGAGAATCTAAAGGTCGAGTAGAATATCCATCGAACCAATATTATGGAGTGCATCTTATTTCCAATAAACCGCTTTTGTTTAACATTTAATGTGCATGTTGTAGGATTACTTATGAGAAGTTGGTATTCAACATCATTCTTTGAAAATAAGTTTACAAATCTACGGTGCAATATTTTTTATTCTTGATCGTAAACCTTTGCGATCTTTTCATTCCATTTTTTAATATGAATTTTAGGAACAACGACATTTATGGCCTCCTAGTGACCTGGCAGAGGTTTTTTCAAGGACAAGTTTTACCTCTAAAGCTTTACAGCAAACATTTCACTTGAAACTGCTACCTTTTAAATTTAGTAAATACCAATGGCATATGAAGACATTTTTATTTTATCAAATAAATAATGGAAATAGTGGTTGGAGTGTCAGCTCATATACATATATTAGGGATCATACTTTTGCAGCGTTACTTCCAACATAACCATTATGTTCAAGGTCTTCTCAGCCCCCTTGCCCTCAATTATACCGTAAATATTTTATATTTACCCCGATTTTCAAGCAAGCAAGATTGTCATGTCACTTTCCTTGTAACTAATATTATCTTCTTTTTGTCTAGGTATGTGGCCTACTCAGTCTCTCTCGAAAATACTTGGAATCTAGGTAAGGTTTGAAAATTTTTTAATGATTTCACATTTATGGTTAGTTTTAAGGCAAGTTTTTACGTACAATTTGGCATTTAATATGTGATGAAATACGTGGCTCTAAGTGACAAATTTTCCAATGGCCATTTTGTAAATATATTTAATAATCTGCTCCTAAATGTAAAACGTTCTTCTAGATGAATATAGAAACACATTAAAGCATTTCACATATGATTGTGCCACAGTTTTTTAACACAAGTACCGAAGACAAGCATTTTCACTGGACATTTATAGCTGGTAAGTTAGATAATAATTTTTACTTTAATAGAGAACTAAATATTCAATCGTGTTCCATTTATCTCAGTAATTGTCGATTTTCATAACATATATATTCCAACTCTTAATTACAATTGTGATAGTTCTTGAAATGTTGAGTTAGGGGCGGTAGTCAGGTCAATAGCGCGCCGTATGGACATGCTTCAGATCGCACTTCATATATGATTAATATTTGTCTGTATGTATGTTATTTGTTTAGAATTAAGCTGAGATACGCTATTCAAATTTTTCTCTCATTAGTTGGAGCGTTTAAGATGCAAAAACAAATATTTAATCAAGAACTGTGTTTAGATTCTTGTGAAGAGGCTTGTAACAGTGTGCTTTCTTAATGACGTTCTTAATTAAATTAAAATATTTACTGAATAATCCCCTCAGCCTCGTGTTCGACAGAGTGGCGTTTTCATTGCTAAACTTTGCTTTATGAACCAAATAACATGAAATTATTAGCTCACAAATAATACATACATGCATACATATATTTCTTGGAAAAACAAGGAATTAGAGAGAGTTGCTGGTGCGCTGTACTCTGTTGGTAACAAATGATAGCGTGCCCTTAGAGACCAGGATGGAAACCCGTTGAATATTACCCTCAAACCCCTACTTTGATGCCTCGTGGAGAACATTCCAAGTTTATTCCGTCCGTCGGGTGGGACGTTAATTCATGATTCCCTTAGCACCTGTCAGCCTAACTTTGACGCCAGGTTTCCTTACATTACTTCGTCTTTCTCTTCTACTTCCATCAAGACTTTCTTAAACATTTTTCCCTCTATGATGAGTCTTATAATTGCATTGAAGCAAGTAATGAGAAATCGGAAATCAGCTCACACATACAGACAGCTTTCGGTAAGTAATATGAAAATTCTTTAGGGAAAAATTATTTGAGAAAAGAAGCGTTCAACAAAATGAGGGAGAAGAAGAAAAATGAGTTTTCCATCAGTGTCTACAGTATAAGTCTGGTTAACCCTTTTCAATCAAAAGACCAAAATGTATTCCATTAGATTTATAGATTCGAGGTTTGGTAAAATTTTTTGAAGCCCTCTTGAGATTGACACCAAATTGTTATGACCAGTTCAGGTAAAAATACGGATTTTGGCAAATTGCAAAGTGTTTCCTTCAATAAATGTTGGCAGTAGCTTAAGTCGTGGCAGGAATCTGGTTGATGTGGTCGGCTGAAATACTGGATTCCCAATTTCAGAGACCTAGTTTGAATCCGGGCAGCGTCAGAGATTGTATTTTACCCACCGGTTCGTACGTTAGTGATATATGAAGAGAACTTTATGACTCAATCCTTTGAATATTAGATTATACCATGGCATTCTCATTTCTTCGTTGAAGAGCAAGCTGATTCCAATGCTTGAATTCTTTTCTCCCTTCATTCACACCTCATCCCAACGTATTCACCCACAACTTCCTTCCTTACTCAAGGCGCTGCAGCTTAGGCCTCCTGAAAAATCCACCTCTACTCCTCTCTTCTCTTCATCTTTCTCCTCCAGTCTTCCACTTTCATCTTGCCGAGATCATTATATTACATCGTCTAACCATATCTGCCTGGGTTTTCCTCTCTCTTTCTTGTGGCATATATTTTCCCATATAACATTATATTTGGCATGACAAACTCATTCATTATTTGAATATACCCTAACCGATGTCATTTCTGAGCCTTAGTGGACCTTATTGTATCTTCTCCTTTCATTAGTTCATTTATTTTATGATTTCCACGGATTCTGTACTAACCACTTTGTGAAAGGACCGTATATCATCCTATCTATTTTTATTCCAAACATTTTCAGAGTATTCTATCCTTTCAGCTTAATGACCGTTTTTCTCCACCATATGTCACTAATAGTCGTTAATGTTTTATATTTCTGTGAGATTTAGAGTTATTTGATATTAACTTTATTTTCGGAAGGCGTAGGTTATCATAAAATGCTTTCTTTCCTGCATTTATTCTCTCTAGTTTTCGCTTTTTTTCTCGTTATCAATTTGGCTTCCTAGGTGAATAAATTTTGATACTCCTTGAAATATTTTGTACACCACCACAAAATATTTCACTTTTCTCCTTCACTCTGATACTAGCATAATAATGTATTTGGTGTGTTGTCACTCACCATAAGCTGTTCCGCTTCGGCTTCTAAGTTTTCGTGTAACACTATTAATGTATTTTTTTTGTTTTTGCAATAAATGACTCATTAGCATTAGCGCACATCTGACTGGTTTTATTATAGAATGTGCCTCGTCGGTCAATAGCTGTTGCTGTTTTGAATAATGGAATTACAAATAGGGCAGTAGGTAGCCTGTCTCCTTGTTTATTTCCCCTGAAAAATTTAAATTATTCACTTGGTTTTTTGCCGATTTCAACTAGAGCTTTTGTATTAGTTAGAGTCATTTGCACCATTTGTATCAGCTTCTGTGAGATACCAAGTTCAAGCAGTATCTCATGTACCTAATTATTCTCTCTTTACACTATTGAAGGTTTGTTTTTAATTAGTAAACAGAAAGTAGGTGCTACCGAAGAATTATGAAAATAAAATGGATCGGCCGAGTGACAAATGAAGAAGTCCTAAGAAGAGTGGGAGAAAAGAGAAGTCTACTGAAAACATTAAAAAGAAGACGGGATTACTTAATGGGCCACATCTTGAGACACGATGGCCTGATGAAGACAATCGTCGAGGGAAAAGTGAACGGGAAGATTGGAAAAGGCAGGCCTCGTATGAGGTATATGGAGCAAGTTGTGAAGAAAGTAAAATAAAGGAGCTACGTCAATATGAAGAGGTTGGCCGATAGAAGAATCAAGTGGAGGGCTGCGTCAAACCAATCCTAGGATTGTTTGAGTTGAGGATTACTCACAACAGTAACAAAAGTGATACCTATATACTTCGCTACATATAGATTATAGATTCAAATATTTCTTCTTTATTAAAACAATTTGAGACAAAAGCAACGTCAAAGTTAGTAGAATAACCCAGGCAAAGAGGGCATCCTATCAAAAGAACAACCTACTTACAGCTGGAAATATAAACGTTCAAGTAAGGAAACAGTTCATCAGAAAATACATCTGGAACATGTTTCTTTACGAATGTGAGGCATGGACGATGACAGCAGCGGAGAAGAAAAGGGTGGAAGTATTCGAAATGTGAGACTACAGAAGAATGATGAAGGTTTAATGGATCAACCGAGTAAGTATCGAGGAAGTCCTAAGAAGAGTGTAAGAAAAGAGAAGTCTGCTGAAAACTCTAAAAAGAAGAAGGGACAACTTGATCGGCCATATCTCGAGACACGATGACCTGATGAAGACTATCGTTGAGGGAAAAGTGAACTGGAAGATTGGAAAAGGCAGGTCTCGTATGAGATACATGAAACAGGTTATGTAGGATGTAAAAGAGAAGAATTACGTCACGATGAATAGGTTGGCCGAAAGAAGAATCGAGTGGAGGGCTGCATCAAACCAATCCTAGGATTGTTGACCGATGATGAGGATGAACAAAAAGTAGAGGTCCACTTCACGTTCATAATTTTTCTCCGACGTTTTTTCCAATAATGAAGGAACTGTGCTTTTTTAGGGTGAAAGCCACACTGGTACTCTCCTTACACGCTTTCTGTTTGCATTTTCAGTCTTCCATTTACTAAACTTGACTGAGATTTATACAGTGCGCTCAACAGGACGACGCATCTTTAATTATTACAATCTAATTTGTCTCCTTTTTAAATACTGGGCTTATTATTATTCCGATCTCCCAACCTTCGGCATCTTTTCATTTTCCCGTATTATCGTGAATGATTCATGCACAGCAACTGCTATTACTTTCCTTCCATATTTAATTGGATCAGCTGCTATAATATCCCTTCCTGGCGGCTTATTATTCTTTAGTTTTTGAATGTAGATTTCCGACTCTCTATAGATAGGTGTAGATGATGCAATTTCTGCTGTCCCAGCCTCTTGCCTTCCATTCTCTATAATTTACAATTTTTCAAAGTTTTATTTCCAACGTTTTAACATTTAATTTTCTTGACCAACTATTTCTCCAAATTTTCTGAACCAACCAGCCATTATCGATTGTAATTCTCTTTTTTGTTGATCCACTGTTTAGTGAAATTTCCTTTTTCGTTTCGTTTATTGTACTGTTTGACTGTCTCTTTTTCCGTGTTCTTCATAGCTTAGTTTAGTTTCTCTTTGTATCGCTTTCCTCTGGCTTTATTTTTCTCTGATATATATCTAGCACATTCTTCGTCAAACCACACTGAATTTCTCTTACCTTTCTTCTTTCCAATTCACCTGCTACTATGTTGCGTAAATGACCTTAGCTGTCAGTCACTTCGTCCTGGTAACAAGTCGAATCAGACTTTTTTTCATTGATATAAGATCCAGTATTTTCCCGGCGAATACTATGAAGAAATGAGTATGTGGGTAAGACCGGTCGTACCATCGAGCCAAGATTGAAGGAACACCGAAGACACTTCCGACTAGTCCAAATGGAGAAATCAGCTGATTCGGAGCATAGCATAAAAAGAGACTGCGCAATACAATGGGATAAGGCAAAATCACTTTGCCGATCACATTTCCGTTGGAATAGACTCATCAAGGAGGCCATCGAGATCCGTCTCGAAAGTAATAACATAAATAAAGACACTGGTTTCAACCTCAGTAACACCTGGAGGCCAGTAATAAATAATTTATTAATGGCGTTATAATTGCAATTATTGCATCCGAGAGATACGGAAGGGCGGCCCGGCGGCGAATATTCAAGGAGGCCAACAATCGGGCCCGTTAAATTTAAACTGACGTCTCGACCAATCAGGCGACACCGGACCCAAGCAGAAGATATATATATGTAACGGCAACAGTAAAATCCGGCACTCAGAAGCCCTGAAGATGAACATTGAGTCGTTCTTTGAAACGTTGGCAGTGAAGGAGGCCATTAACCGGTGACAAGCCTGAGAAACATTTCTTTTTTTCAGTGCTTGTGCCGGAATCTGAGTGTGTTCACCAACGCTGCCGAATTTGAGGTGCATAAGACGATAACCTGGAGGGGAAAAAAGAGAAGCGTTGTTACCAAACGAGTTTTCATGAGATGAGCAAGTAGAACGACAGTGCATCACCAAAGCTGAATATCCTCGAATTTTTTTCGGTAAACGCTTAAGTTATTTACCAGACCTGAGACGGAGTTATGGTAGAAAAGAGGCACTATCGCCCAACTAACTTGCTCTCAACACGTTCAAAAGAGTTTCTCATTTTCCCTGTGTCTCCCTTTTCCGCGTGGGCAACTCTCTTCCTCAAGACTCCGCGCGATCGTTGCGCGCTTGAAAGCGCACACACTCAATTAAACCGCGCTGTGTTCCGACGGCGCCTGCAATTAGCGTCGCAGTACGCCCACCCACACTCCCCCAACACGCACTACCATCTCTTAGCTACACTTTGCCCGACTCCCTCCCTAATGAGTGCCAAGGAAACACCGGAGCAAACGCTCAAAAGAGAAGGCTGCCTCCAGACGCACAGGATATTCCACGCTGGAACGGCTCTTTCACCTTCGGGCTGATGAACATCTCGTGCTCTCGCATCAAATTTTCGAATCACGTTTTTCAGCATCGTGCGTAATAGAGGTTGAAAATATGGTGCACACTCAACATGTGTCATTCAACTCATCAATTTTACCCAAAAATGTTCAGGTTCTTCGTAGCCAAATATTGAGGTGATTTCACTCGCTTGCTGAAAGAGGTGGAACGATAATTTGTCATTCTAAGCTGAAAAAGAACCAATCTCCATGATATGCACAGTAGCAGAAATTTCACAGAGAAAAAATCATTCACCTTGGCAGGGATTCGAACTGGGATCCCCTGAATTCCGGCCCGGTGCTTCAACCAGTTAAGCTACCGAGGCATCATTTCTCCCTGTGGAATATTAGAGGCCTTAAAGGAACAAAATGATTTATCTGTGGAGTTTCTGCTACCATGAATTTCAGCAGTTATGCCGTTGGGTTTTCGCGGCCAGTTCGCGATCCTAAATCCTCCATGATGGTGAGATTTATGCAATCGTTGACTTATTCAACCCTGGTTAGGTGAATAATGTTGGGTAAGCAGTCACAGCGGATGCATTTTCTCATTCTCATTTTCCCGAGGTGACTAAAAAGCATATTTTGGAATAAAATTCATTAAACTTCTGTTGAAATATTCTTATTGACTACTTTATTTATGTAGAAATAGAAATGTTTTTATACAGAGTTGCTTGGTCGTATTTTTGATACATAAACTCTGCCGAATTGCACAGAATAGTTTTATTTATTGTGGTGTGTATTTAAGGCTTGGCTGTTTATTTTAAAATTGTCTCGAAGAAAAGTTAATTAATTTACTGTCAAACAGATTATTCTAAGGATTCATATTTTCACTACAGGACACACGAAACCTGAATGAGAGCAGATGGATTATTAGAATAATTGGTGCCATTCATTTTCCATTTTCCAAGTTTATGTCCCTACCGTCTAAGCAGTAGAGTTGCACTACCGTTTACTTTGCTTTCATGAAATTGGAATGTGATGAGTGAAAATTCTGTAGTCTATTATTTTCGGACGTTGGTGTCAATTAATACAGCTGATTCTTAAACAAAAAAAACCTGAAGTATATACAATCAATAGGTGTTTAGTAGGTAGATCATCTACGTTTTGGAAGTATATTTATATCAATAGATAATTCATTGTATTAATAACAACACAAATATATTAAACAAACGCTTCAAAATCAATGGCCTTCTGGCTACCGCATGTAAAAACTGTGAATGGCCGTTTAATTGAAAAGGGTAGTGGCGTAATAAAATTTCGCAAGCGATACTGATAATGCACAAATATGGTAAACCTGAATCTCGAGGTAATGATTCATTTCCGTTTTTCGACCTGGTCTTGGTGTTCCTAAGTTTTAAATCGTACAGGAGCCATCTCGCTCGCATCGGTGAAGTGAACCAGCATCTCGTTAATGATGAGATCGACCAGAAAGTGACGCGCGAAATTCTCACGGTTTAATGAAGTGAGAGAGGGAGAGTGAGGGATGCGGAAAGATGGAAGAGAAGGAGAGGCAGGGGTCGCGCGTCGATGGAGAGCGTGAAAGTTCAACGGCGGAATCAATTTTGAAAGTTCGCAGCGGCGGCGCGGAGCAGCAGTCGTGAGTCTTTAAGTTGGCGACGCTATCCTCGGAATAAGTGGGAAGGGAAAGCGCTAGGGATGCTGCAAAGTTGTCCCTAGCACGGAAGGTGCACAGGTTCCGAGGGCGAAGATGATAACGGAAATTCGTGGAGCAATTTAAACTCTAAGGCGCTTCAACGCCGTCCCGTCAGGGTTGCACGTTGCACGAAATCAATTTGCTCACCACACACCATTTCGCTAGCTCCGCCACTGATTGTTAAGTGGGTCACAAATCCTGCGGCCGTATTCATAGATATCCAGTAAAAATTGGGGTTTGGAGGTTTATCTCAGCCCAGTCTAAATTTGGTTTAGAACGGAACTGAAAGTTGGTATTCATAGCTGCGGTCGAGGGAGATAGCCGCGGGGACTAACGGTGTCCAAGACTTGCCTACTGTGCGAGGATGGAACGTCTGGCAACACCGCTTTACGTTAATCAAATGGAGTACTTTTAAATATATGAGTTCTAGCAGCTTTGTTGTGAAGGAAGTGACATAGGACACCATACTCATGGGAGAACTAAGAACACGTTTTCATAAAAAATAACACTTATTAGCCCATGTTGAAGAATTCAGAGGTAAAATCGAAATTTTTCCAATTGAGAGACCAGCAGCAAAATGATTGGCTGTTACGGTGAATGATTACCAATTGTGTGTGGTGACGTGTACGCCCTGCAAATGTTTAACCTCAGCTTAACACATCAACACTCATTTATCAAAATATTCCGTCTTATATGAATTAAAAAGTAAGCAACTAAGTCATTAAAATGAAAGAGATAAACTTGCATTATTCATCGTTAATGATTCTTCTAAATTGAAATTAATAATTTTTATGGGATCCCAAATTTTATACATTCAATAATTTCAATATTTATATTTTATCTTCGTCATTGCTTAAAGACGACGAAATTTATGCTTCATTTTTACTGTTTAAGTTTTCTGTACATATTAAGTGCTTCATGAATAGATATTTTAGATTTTTGCTCAAAATTTTCTCTAAACTAAAATTTGTCATTGAAATGGCACCCATTTTTACAATTTTTTCATATACTTTTTTATTTTAATAACTGAAACACCATATCTCACGTGTATATAAGACACTAGACTTTACTTGTAGGAGATTTCAACAAAATGTTTTCATGATTCCATTCATTTATGAACTGAATTTGGAAAATGCTCCTTAATTAATTATTTTCTGGGAACTTAGACTCTCCGTTGACACTTTTAGTCCATTACGATGAAGCTGAAATTTGAGCCCGTGAAACAGAGTTATCGCGCAAGAAGGAGTCAAGGTAACCAAACATAACTCTGAATGTAGGCCTCTCATGAAGTTGTGAGCCTGGAAGAAAATTTCTGAGCCATCATGTATCGTGCACTACGCGGAAACATTCATTGAAAGTGTATCCTATGCTGAAAACCAATTCAAGATATCAGTTATTTGATTACTTAAAAATAAACTTTGGGAATTAAATTTTGATATAACTTTCCATGTGCATCGAATGGGGAAATCCGATGAAATTCAACCTAATGTAGGGCTCTTAGTCCATAGAGACCTAGTTTCGGGCCTCCCAAGGCTCTTATCAGTTCAAGATTGTGGTATTTAAAGTTATCAGGAGGCAAGTAACCAAAGAGCTCCATATCCGTGGCTGGGATTTTATTTTCTCATCGGGAGTGCTCATCAATCCGAAGCCTAGATCGCATTTCGAATTCCAATTCTTCCATCTCAAGACCATTACAATGGACTCAATGCGTAAACTCAGTTTTGTAACGAAAACTTTCTAAACATTTACTTTATCAATTAAACCACACAATCTATTACAGGAATTAAACTCGCAAGCCTTCTCAATCTTTTTCGCACTTAATTATCCAATTCCCTCCAAACAAAAAAACCTGATAATCGATCAGTAAAACTAATTTTTATAGCAACAATTAAAACAGCAAATTTCTAGGAAATCAAAATACTACTGAAATAGATAGAATTTTTAAACAAGGCGTCAAACTTAACAATGGGGAACATGCACTATTTTTTATAACACTTTGAATGTGAAGTTTATTAGCAAAAATGTGCTTGGCGAAAATTTTGCTGAAGAATTAAGTTGCGTTACAAAGATATTACTCTTTTAAAATTGTACTTTTTCGGCAGCGTAAAAACACGACGTCATCGCATGACGTCACGGCACGCTATCACTAAGGGCGTTGTTTATCTGTTTATGCGTGGAGGTAAGTTGTTAAATGAATACTTGACGATAACGTATGGTTTTATCACATTTTTTTATTGCAATAAACAATTGTATTTCTTTTTTTATTTACATAGTATGGATGGTAACGAGTAAATCGTCCATTAATTATATAATTCCCGTTTAGTGCCAAAGAATTTCTTCTACGTCTATACAATCGCTGTTTTTTTTTAAAAGAACGCCGCCATAAGGGAGTCAACCAAAGGAAATTGTCGGAATGTGCTTTTTTAAGTTTTTTTTTTCAGTCATCGTTTCCTTCGAGAAACGGCTAAAAGCCTCAAAACAATATATTGACTTCGTTTTCTTTTAAATATTAATGTCTTTTGCCGTAGCAATATGGAACCTATACCGTGCAATGACGTCAGAACGCGTTTCAAGTCACGTGACTTTCGTCGATTTTCGGGAACATGTTAATATAATTTAATAATCTTTGTGGTGGGCGTAGAAAAATTTGGCTTACCTATATATTTAAATTTGTGAGAAAATTTCGCATCAGGTAAATAAATCATTAATCTTCGAGAAACAAATTTCATGCATATTCTCCATTAAAAGAAGGCTGCGAATGTGGTAATCTCGCGGAAAACTGACGGAGATGCGAAAAATCAGGCCTGATTTTATGGACCATTTCATAAGCAACGTGAAGAAATAATAATGTGTAGAAATTGTCAATCATCAATCTATTTTGTGGGTTTACATTCTTGTTTAGGTAGATGGCAAAATGCTAATGGCCTCTACTGCTACTACAGTTAGGAGGGTCACTAGATGCATGTGCGAAGGCAGTATAGAAGAATTTTGATTTTCATTCAATGCATTTGGTCTCGGTGTAATTCAATGGGGTATGTCTCCATCAAGAGATTAATAGCCATTTACGATGGCAAGCAAAGCAACAGATAATGAAACTTCCTTGAGACATATTTGAGTTCCCTGAATTAACTAGTAAAGTATCCTCCAAGTATGTGAAGTTTAGACGTGAATATAATTTTCATCCTTTTTATGCATGATTATATAATTTATGTTTGGTGTGAGTTCACCCCCTGCCACACACCTTTATTGTGGCTTGCATGGTATTATATACATACAGATGTATATTTTTACTTTGGGCGGACAATAGTAAGGTAACTCAGTAGATGAGATACCGAAGAGCAATGAGCCTTCCCGCATGTTTAAATAAAGATAATAATCTCATTTCAATTAACTCATTAATGGAGCAAGAAGCAGATAACTGTTGATAGAAGAGTAACAAGGATTCGTATCCTGCCTCGGGTATAGATTCTGCCAGTGTCTTAGGCTCGGTTGCAACTTTTTTTAGACCGTGAAATTCAATCCTCATCACAAGAGCAAATAAAACCAAAGGGTGCAACTGCAGGAGGGATAAACACGCTCTTGGCTCATCTATGGAAAGAAAGAATCAAGGAATATTTAAAGACTTTCTAGATCCCTGAACCCTCAGTTTTCATTCTGAATTATACTTTGGGGTTACGCGATCACCTGATCTGACTGAAAGTCACGTGGTAGGGTTCAGCTTAGGGTTTGAACGTCTTGCCTACAAGGTTACAGGAAAAAAGGAACTTTGGAAAATTAATATATTTGTGGAAAATAAAACAAAATATTTAATATTTAGGAAGCAAAATAAAATATAAAAAATATGCTAGAGTATTAACTATTGCTATATGAAAGGTAGGCGTAATATAACACTTCATTACACCAGAAGACTGGCGAACAGATTTATATCCTAATGCTCAATCTAATACTCATTATATATATAGATGGTCCAATTACATGTCCGGGTGGGTGATTAGCCATCTGGATCAAATCTCACGGTGAACGCTTTTAGCGTGACATCATGTTTCCATTAAATGCGTTGTGGGCGGTAGCCAGCCAGAGGGATGTTCAAAAAAACACATTGTTACGGCATGTACCCTGAAAGCGACATATGGGACGAGTAAGCATCACTAATATATAGCATTCCGATGCGTGAAAAGCATTCGTATTTGGTACCGATCAAACATGCCACCTCTTCCCTTGCTGAGTTCATTTCCATGGTGAATTATGCATAAACTTTCAGATCCTTCCCATCTGTTTATCATTCAAAGCGTAGCATCGTTGATTAATAAAAAAATTGGCCAATGAAGGGCCAATAATTGGAATTACCTCTGCGTGATATTGAGGGTTTCACTCTATTCCTGACCATTGGTTGTTGAAAAAACTAATTTTTAACCATGCATGCAACGCACGAATAAAGCTTATTTTTTCCATTTATCTCCGTAATCTTTCATTTAACTTGATTTTTGTTGAATTTCAAATTACGCTATTGCTAAGCATAGCATTGAAATTCCATAAAAATTCAAGGTAAAAGAATGATTGTGTAGAAAAACGGAGAAGTGAATTTGTGATCCATGTTTGAAAATATTTAATCCATCCAGTTGAAAATATTTAATCCATGGTTGAAAATATTATCGATGCTTGAAAATATTTTTTTCTACCACCAATTCTCATGGATAGAGTGGAACCCTCAATATCGTGCAGAGATAATTCCCATTGTTGGCTCTCCGTTGAACAATTTTTTGATGATTCAATGATGCTACGCTATTGCTGTTTTCCTTAAATAATATGTTTGCGTTGAAAAAATATCAGAAATCTAATATTTTCGATGCATACATGTAAAATATATTTGGCAAATGCATTCAATAAATTGTACTTTGCCAGTTATCAGAACTTAATAACAGATTATAACCATGTGCATCGCGAACGAAATTAGCTGCTTTTCTTTGCTAATATATCACGGTTGCTAAACGTGAAGCTTCGCAAAAATTCATTCAAAATCACTACGAAGTAGTTGTCATCATTGTGAAACGTAGTTTGATTAAAAAATAACGGGAAAAGCTTCTCTCTGTTTTCTTCGCTTTCTATGATGTAGTACATCTTGAGTTCCTGTCATCTACAAACACACGATACCCTAGAAGCCAACACTAGGGTGTGTGGTAGGGGGTGAAGATCACCAAGCATGCAATATTGACATGCAAACAAGTAACAATAGGGTCTCGTGCAACTAGATTTCTAGTATCTACAGTATTTAAGGGATTAATAGATACATCATGCACTACACACTACTCTAAAATATTTCTCCTACCTATCCTTTTGCTACCCTGCTTATTCAATTCTCTTATAGTAAGGGGGAAAAAGGCCATTTTGAATCTATCAGTACGACAATCTATCTCTCTAATCTCATTTATCTGGTCGAAACTAGCATAATACGCTGTTTTTTTTAATATGTGGCTAACATCTTCAGTAAACCTATCCGATTGAAATTTCTCTAATAGATTTAATCTGGCCTTTAACCTTTAACGCTCTGATAATGATTCCCACCCTAATTCTTGTATTAATTCTGATACACTACTCAACCTATCGTAACACCTTTTAACGAACCTAGCTGCTCTACGCTGCACACTATCTACTTCTCTAATCAAACCTAATTCATTCGGATCCTATGCATTGGCTCCATACTCATAGTGGCGCCTAACTAATGAAACGTAACATCGCTCTTTTGTCTTCTCATTATATTTTCCAAGTACTCTTTTTATAAGTCCTAGCTTTCTCTTCGCTAGATCGTATATTTCCCGAATGTGTCTTCCCCACAATAAATCTTTAGTAAATGTTACACCTGAATACCTTATGTTTTCAACGCTTTCGATCTTCATGTTACTATTTTTATGCCATATGGTCGTACGGTCATTAAGACATCTTGTATTGAAGTTATGCGCCATTTGCACTAGGGAATTGGATGAACATTCCCAGAATTGCGGCAAAACAACTCGTGGAAATTGTTCCACGATAATGCTTCCGCTCACACCTAACTGCTTGTTTGAAATTTTTTGGTAAAAAAACAAGCCATTATTTTATCTCAGCCACCATAATCGCTGGACGTGGTCCACTGTTACTTCCTTCTATTCCCAACGTGGAAGAGAACCATGGAAGGATGACGGTTTGTCACCAATGATGAGATAAAAAGTGAATCGTTTAAGGAGCTGACAGGAGCTGATATTGTGAGCTCTATACTGAGAAGTGAACTTCAGTACTTACAGTGTAAAAGTGCTTCCAAGATCGTAAAAAAACACTGTAACACGTATTATATCTGAGGGAGGTTACTCTGAAGGGGAAAAAAAATTATGCTGAGGAATAAATAAATACTTTGTCAGAAAAATGAAAATTCTCGTAAGTTTTTTACCACACCACGTATTTTCATTTTACACCTTTGTTGCTATTAAGAGTGTGTCCTGGTGTTAAAATTACCCTAGTTGGCTCCGTTCTTAGTAAATACCATGATTCAACTTTTGTTTTAATTACTTTATCAGATTTCCACTCCCATTTTCCTCAGCTGGACGGACGGAATTTGATTTTTCCACGCACACTGCAGGAAAGCAATGCAATTAGATTCAAAAACAATTCTTCAAAGGGATAGGAATAAAAATTATTTCCCGATGCATTTCATTCTTTCAGCAGAGTGTAATATTTACGACTTACAGCCTGATATTGGGTAGCCACACATGTAAATTTGCAAGAAAGAGGTCATGGGGAAGACAACTTCAAAATATATTTTTGCGTTAATGCTACTCTTTTACTGATATTATACATTTCAGAAGCCTTTTATCACCCGGTCAACTCGCTCTGCAATTGCAGAAAACCCTGGCGCATGGGTTGCGTAAGTCGGGTGATTAAGCCTCTGACAAGCCGTCACATAAAATCATTGAAATCATTGTTTCCTCTGCGAAAAGTTACTTTTTGTTCTAACGTAAATTTTATTCATGCTAAATCGCATGAAAAATAACCACATGCTCAAATTCATAACTTATGGCTTTCTATCTGGGTCAGTAAAGTTATAAATTATTGTAATAACTAAATGCTTGAATTAAGGGATATGATTCCTACAACTTTTCTCATAGCGCAAAATGAAAGAATTCTGTGATGTTTTCAAGTCTGAGAGGAATTTGTAATATCTTTATTAGGACCTCTGCATTATCTCCTCCGGGCAAGTCCTTGGAAGTTTTGACCCGTTTTGATACATCTCTGATTCTTTGGAATTTTCGAGGATTCATAAACTCTTCCCGCCTTCTCCCTCCATCCTTAATTTGCTCCTTCTATCGAGGAGAAACTGCCGCAAGTGCCATCGCGCGTCAAATCTCTTTGCAAAGCAGGAAGAAGGAAAATGAATTGTAACTTATTCGGAAACATATCCGCCGTTCTCTCTCCTATTTTCTCCCAATCCTTCCTTCCTCACCTTGCTGAGTGCTCACATCAACAATCACTGCTTCTTTCTGCTTCTTCTCACTGCACTCCTTTCCTTTTTTCTCCTAATCTATCCGAAGGTTCAATACTTCTCTTTAATCTATTTCGTTCTTAAAGTCGAAAGACGAAGCTCCAATTTTATGGAAGGATACCATTGCGGCAATAAAATGTCTTAGTGACTTCCACACTTTTATTTAGGATTGTAGACCGGTTTCGGCAGTTACGCCATCATCACGTACAATGCAGTTGGACAGAACACAACTAGTATTTATACAGATCTTTTGGGGGGGGGGGGAAGAAGGGAGAGAAGGACAGGGAGGGGGGTAAGGGAAATTAAGGGAAACCGTCATGGGTTTGAGATCGAGTCGTTATGCAGGACAAAGAGGGGGGGGGGGGTTGTTAGAGACAAACGTAACAAGGGCGATGATGGCTTAGGGAAGGTGAGGTCATTTAACGCATTGTCCGGGTTTTTGCAGAGGCCAATCTCCCGTTGCTCAAGTGCATTCATCTTCCGTCCTTTCGCGCACTTGTGGAAGATAGTCGGTCGAAAGTCGCTCCGGTGGCCAGTTTCCAATAAGGGTTGAGCGAAGGCCGATGACTCCACTCCTTAAGACTCCTATTACGTCCTTGGAGTTAATTAACATTTTCCCCAAAGTGTTAATTAACTCCAAGGATGTAATAGACCCCATATTAAGGGGTGGAGTCTATAAATTGGAATGCCAGGGTTGCCACGGTTTTTATATCGGACAAACCGGACGCAGCGTAGCAGTGAGAATGAAAGAACATAAGGCGTGTTTCCACAGCAAGGACCCGTCATCGGTCTTCGCTCAACACTTATTGGAAACGGGCCACCTTTCGGAGCGACTTTCGACCGACTATCTTCCACAAGTGCGCGAAAGGACGGAAGATGAATGCGCTTGAGCAACGGGAGATTGGCCTCTGCAAAAACCCGGACAATCTGTTAAATGACCTCACCTTTCCTAACCCATCGCCCTTGTTACGTCTGTCTTTAACAACCCCCTCCGTCCTGCATAACGACTCGATCTCAAACCCATGACGGTTTCCCTTAATTTCCCTTACCCCCCCCTACTCTCTGTCCTTCCCTCCCTTCTCCCCCCCTCCCCAAGATCTGTAAATATACTGGTTGTGTTCTGTCCAACTGCATTGTACGTGATGATGGCGTAACTGCCGAAACCGGTCTACAATCCTAAATAAAAGTGTGAAAGTCACTAAGACATTTTATTGCCGTATTTGGTTCTTTTTAAGAGCAATTATTCTCTTTGGATTTGTTGGGAAATATATCATGTTTGATTGGGAAAGCGATCTATTCCTTCCCCATCAGTTATAATTCATCCCTCATTGAATCAAGGGTTGACTTCATCGGCAGTAGTAGTTAAGTTGGTCACATTTTATTCCTCCTGATAATGAATCACTTTTTTCCGGCGAATTTTAATTTTAACACACGGTTATTGAGCATTTATGGTTTGGATGCTCCTATTCCAAGACCATAAGAAATCTATATAGAGAGTTCAGATAAACAGCTGTGTGATTGCATATTAAATTACATCAGAGAATTAGATAGGTGTTACAATGGTTTGGGCGGGTTATTTAATTTTCGTGGACAAATTGTTCTCACTTGAAATTCTTTTACTTTTAAAAGCTTATTATCTTAAATCTTTATAACCTTCCTTCTTGTAGTTAAAAAATTTTATCATCCTCCTTGCTTTTCCTGTGTTTTCCAATAATCTTCCTTTCTAATGGCCTTCAATTAGCCATCAATTTAGTTTTCGTAGCGCAGTAAGCAGTACAAATATTAGTATTATTGAATTGATAGGTGATGTGCTGCATTATTTTAATTCCACTTTCATTTGCTAAAGAAAATTCAGAGCAGTTAAAGTAACCTAAGTAGTGCTATTTCAAAATTAGCAGGATAAAGAAGCATGTAAAGTCAACGTTATAATACTTGATATATTTCCTATTCTGAAATGTTGAAAAACATAACCAACCCAAAGTAAATTTGTTTTCTCTTACAAAAAAATCATATTTATTATCTTGGGTAAGGAATCCTATGATTGGTATGACGAGGGTCTCTACTCAATTCTTAGATCGGCTAACCACCTCATATTAAAATAATTCTTATTTTTCACAACCCTTACATTTTGATTCCAGAATCTCATCCAAGGCATTCCTTTACCACTCCTTTCACTCACTTTAGCCTTGACGAGGGTCTTCATCAGGCAATCGAGTCTAAAGAAATGGTCGATGTTCTGGACAAAATAATGTGGGACAATAAACTTTCCAGAGGTGAAGGAGGTCCACAGAAACCTGAAAACCAACTCAGACCGTTTGAACACCTCTTCTCTAATTTTCTAATGCAATTTAATATAGAGTATAATAATATGTTTTTATATGAACATGTCTTAATAGACCTCCCCCGGTCTTGAATCAGAAGTGTTTCATTGAAACTGGGCCAAGCATTGAGCGTTTTAATTATCTAAGAAAAAAGCTATTCATTAAGAGGGGAAGAGCCTTTTTTCAAACTTTTCAGAAGCCTTTCACATTCCTTTTAGTCAGAGTCTTTTTTTCTGAAGATGCTAAGTGTAGTGAAACATGCTACTAAAATAGTTCACTTGGGAATCGCTAAAGTTATCTTTCGTTTTTCTATTCAAAGATTACCTCGATCATGCCCTCAGCATATGCTAAAGATTACGCCTTTTAGTCTGAATTTTTGGATGATCTTTATTGCTTGTGAGTTTTTTTATGCATGTAATACCCTTCTCACTATCTGTCTTTCATTTCACCTCGTGGCCCTTCCCGTAACTCCGTTACTTGAGGGATACCTTCGACCCTCCGCACCCTCTTGCGTTCTCTAAAGCCGGAGCATCACGTCCCTATTTTCATTCCCCACCCCTTTGGGCAGGAGACCCTCTTGAGCATTTGATATGCTTCCTCTGGGATCCTATCACTTGCCTTGGGATGCGTGTGAGGCCCTTGGGGCAATGGGAGTGTAAATTCTTGCCTGGTAGACCTAAATTTAGGAGGGACCACCCTTCCCTTTCCCTGCAGTTCGCTCACGTTTCGCCAACTTAGAACTTCCCTACTGGACCCTCAGAATCCCATCACCATTGACCGACTAGGGTATTAGTTTCTTATGTGATCCAAATAGTGGATAATAATTTGATGCAAGAAAAGCAATATTTGAAGCGAATAAATGATTTTTACCAATGCAAAATATCGCATAAAGATAGTAAAAATGGAGTAAAACGCTTATAAATCCTCGCAGGTATAAATTCTTAAAATTATCTCTCCTATCTTAGTGGAGATCACTTTGAGTTCAGTACTCCGTCCGTGAGATGAGACCCTAAGCCAATCTCCTCTTGCGGCCTTTCATCAAAACGATGCTGATGCTCACGTAGGAGTTGCCTTCACCAAATTTGACAGGTTACACACAAGATTATTTAAAAAAGCTGTAAGTTGAAGGCCATTGTTTTGAAAAGTAATCATAAAAACATCAACATAGGGCTTAAATACTATTTTTCATCGCCAGAAAAATTTAAACAAGGGATAGGTGTGTTCCACGTTACTTTTGAAGCTGCATGCATTACAGCTCACAATGTTTATCTACCTAATACCACACTAGTTTTATTTATTTTTGGTTATAAAAATACCTGATGAACATTTTCCTGTAAGTAGCCTTTTCTCTCTTGCTACAACTTTCAGATGAATTCGATGACTCTTTCCGCATCATGATTCCGTTTTACCACCGGAATGACTTTTTTTCAATATGCCATTTGATTAATACTTCAAAGTAATTGATTTACTCCAAGTGAAGGCACCTTAGATTTATTTTATAAGGTGCTGTAGAGAGACAAATGAAACTATAATGCCCAAAATCCTGGACCAAATGGGAACATGACATAACAAGTTATTTTAATAACCAGTCATTAACCAGACAATAACCAGTCATTAACGAGATAGCAACCAGCCACTGAATAGATAATAACCATTTATTTTAATCAAATTATTATTTGCAAGTTACATAACCCCTTGAAGTTAATTGGCGTGCTATGTGCTTGCTTAGCGTTTAGCAGAAATGCGTGAGTGGGTGTGGAGAAGAAAATACTTGTTCACAAGATGATATATTGCAACTGAGATCATCAATTTTCATTAAGTTACCAGAATTTTGCTAAATACTGATAAAATTATTTACGGATGGTTATCATTTTGGATGTATCACGTCTGAGAAGTTTTAAGAAATTAAAACTAGGAATACGGGACTTGTCACCCTAGAACAACCATATGGAGTCATTTTGACTCCTACTTTGTTCATTATTGTAAATTTTTAACGTGGTTTTAACAAAAAAGTATGTATTTTTAATGCTAAATCCGACAATATTGCTTTGCCATTCTTTTTTCTTACATGTTATATTTTGTAATGGAATTATCACAAAGGAACTTGATAAAACAACAAATATAACTACTTACAACCTTTTATTATCATCTGAATATCCAAACGTATTACGCAGGTTACATGGAATGCGTCAAGATAATTGAAGAAGAGCGAGAAATTAGAGCATATATAAATATACGCTATACGTAGATTTTGGTTACAAGTGGCAAGCCATACATTTGTGCAAAGAGATTCACAGTTCAAGCATCGTCATTCATATACGGTGGTACATTGTCCACACA
Organism: Platycnemis pennipes; assembly: GCA_933228895.1. Lineage (NCBI taxonomy): Eukaryota > Metazoa > Arthropoda > Insecta > Odonata > Platycnemididae > Platycnemis > Platycnemis pennipes. The sequence goes on along the minus strand of OW121854.1, from coordinate 14,946,617 downwards.
AAGGTTTTCAGCAGGTCATACAATTTCCGGCTGATCGATTCTTTTAGCATTTATGTTTTAACTAGAAAAATTTTATTTGCACAATCCCGTCAGAAGAATCTGCGGCATTGGACTAGCAACGCTTTTGCTTAGATCTAACGTAACGATCAGCCAACTCTGTAACGAGCTTTTTCAAAAACGCCTTGCATGAAATGTTTTCGCAGGTTTTTCTTGTACTCTATCGAAGAATTTACACCTGCTAAGTCGAGAGTATTTTAAAAGAAGTGGATAGGCCATCGCCAAGTACATGCTCTTGTGGTATATTTGCGCACCATTTGGTCTACATCTACTCCGTATTTAGTTCTATTGTAAAACTAAATACAGAGTATTGTAAAAATTCTTGTTTGGTTTACCTTGATATACAGCAAGTGTGAAATCATCGTTGTTTTTAAAAATTCATAGTTGTGTAAGTTTTCTTTCATAGCTTTGATCTCTTTTGGTACTTTTCGTCTTTTTTTATTTACCGTTTCCACAATGTTGGTACCCTGCTTTTTAGCTGTTCAGCGAGTTCCACTGAATTAAAATAATTATCTACGGTAACATTTCGCCATTTTTTCAGAAACGGCTGCATTAATTTAAGTATTAAGTACTACGTGATCAGCTAAACGGCAATCAGCATGATGTGAATTATCTTTTCCAACATAAGGGAAGCCATTTGTATGATATTTACTATCCTTGTCAACAGCTAGTCAGTATTTGTGGCCGTATTTTTCCGACTTAGAGGGAATGTACTGCGTGAAAGGATACCTATTTTTGCTAGGGAAAAGTTTTTCATCAACCGTAATGGACGGACCAGGTTTGTAACAAGCAATGTAATTATCAATAAATATATCCCACACTATATTCAAAAGACAGCACACTGTCAGATTTGATTCGCTGATATCGATTAGACTTATCATCCAATCTTAGATAATGCAAAACGTTTACAAAACAGTTCCTAGGCATCGTCCTTTTACGAAATCGTATTCCCCAGTCGTTTGACTAAATACTTGTAATAGAGTGATCATTCGTGCCCGATAATCCGTAGGCGTAAAATATGGAAATACATCCGTCTAGCTCTTCATCGTAAAGAGTAAAACCTTCATCATTTTGACTGCGTGCTTCCGCAATTGTACATCACTTTATGTGAGTCAGTATAAACGAGTCGATAAATAATCGCACTCAAAGGACTATCACTAGCTATATTTCTTCTCGCGTATCCTGTAGGTCAAGGCGCTTCTCTAAGTATGTTTTGGTTTACACACCTACCAGGTAAGCGTTCTCCATTCTTCAGCGGTTTCCATAGAGTTCTATCAGCTGAAACAAGCGTTCCTGGAGAGTTATCATCACCTACTGTGGTTATAGTTCCTCCATCGTCTTCAGCGCCACTGTCATCTGTTGAGGATAGAATTTTGCGCCGTTTTGTAGATTGTTTCTGTCTTCGGAAAGGAGGATTTTCCTGAGACAACAACACCGCATGAGCATGATCCCGCGTTGTTGAGCTTGCAACATCTGGAAAAAATGTATTGTTGAACATTTTGTGTCTTAGTTTTTAAACTCCATACGAAAGAGGAAATAAATATAAATAACTGCTTACCTTCCGCACTGCTTTCGTCTGAATCTTTAGATTTACTTGAAATGTTTGAGGAATAAAATCTTCGTCTTCGTCAGAGTCGAAATGATCTTCCGCTTCGCATTCCGATTCACCTTCCGGTATAGAATGCAAAATAGAAAGGATTTCTTCACGCTTTAGCCTATTTCTTCTAGCCACATTACCAGACAGGAAAATAAAGGCCGTACTTCACAGGAGTTGAGGAGTCCACTCGAGAGTTCCCTGGATTCACCAACGCAAATCAAAGGCTGCGCACGGTTGTCCTGTGCGGCGCGCGGCAGCCAGCGCTGACATGGCCGAACGTGCTAACACAGTAACTTTGTTTCTTTCCACTGATTTATTTTACTGGTACATCAGTATATCAATTTAGGATGCAAAGTTACTTTTTCACGTTGAAAAATTAACTTCCACGTAGTTGAGGCTAAAACACTGGAGCATGTTAGACAGTATTGTGCTGCAGCGAGACTGACGGGCGACGAGAAGGGAGGGGCAAGGGAAGCGAAACAGACACGACGGCTTACAAAGTCCGAACACATGAATTAGAAACCGTTTCATATGGATGGCATATTAACCACTTTATCGCAATTTATAATATCAGGACATTTTTGATAATATCAGGATATTTTTTATAATATCAGGACATTGCAAAATATAAAATGTTCAGTAAAATATATTATTTTCACGGATATACTTCTAAAGTTAAGAATGGGTTCCAGCTAAATTCAAATTACTATATAGGCTAATAGAGAACCCTTAAATACCTTGTAACTTAAAGTAACCCTTAGGCACACTAAAGTTCTGTTATGTCCATTCCACTACAATTAATTGCAATTTTTACATGGTTTGTAGTTCCAAACACGGACCCATAAAATTATAAATTCCTTCGAAACTTCGCAAATATTTGCCAAAAAGGTAGTTATAGCTATAGATTTAAGCCAACAATTGTTTTAAGTTAATTATGAATATAAGAAAAAATAAATACTTGAACAAAATTAATATTTGGCGAAAAGACTAAAAAAAGACAGTAGGGGGTCAAAATGACTCTCTGTATTAGTCAAAGGTAAATTTTGACAAATGGGTATAACTTTTTCTTTCGAAAACTATTTTTATCGCAAAGCCTTCTTTTTTGTCAAAAATGAGTAAAGTCACGGAATCTCAAGCCGGAATTCGTAAAATTTTAGTCTGGGCAGGGAAATAAAAATCGCAAGGAGTCAAAATGTTTCGGTGTAGTACTAGTGTTAAAGAACGTATTTAATCAACTAAATTAAGATAAAAGGGGTATATCAGAGATAATAATGGCAACTCCAGTCCCCAAGTTCTGTTCGAATATCGATTGTGGGCTTGCTACGGCAGTGGTAACGAGCGTGTACCCCAGTTTCGCCAAATGGTCATTCATTCCTGTGACAATGGCATCCCCCTCCTCCTCTTGGACATCGACAAGATCGCTGTAGGAACGGGAATCTCCCTCATTCACGAGAAGCTCGTACCTTGGTCTGCCCTTGCTGCTCTGAAAAATACAATGGTGAAATCATCCCCCTGCCTCCAGTACCACCGATTAAAAGCCTCTCGAGTACGAAACGAAATAGAAAAATAAGAAATAAAATAATACCTCCAGACAAAAGATGAGGAAGGACCAGATTCTCAGGATCGTATCCAATATTGCATTGCATTGTTCCTATCGGATACGATGAACAGCAAGTATAAGACCCAATGTAGTATCTTTTCCTGGGACAATATACATATATTCTCCAGATTGAAATTAAGCTAGCTTACTTGTAGGCCTCTTCAAATAAACCGGGAAAAGTGCAATCCTGAAATATATCCTTTAAAAATGTTCTCTTTACATCCAGAACAAAAAGTTCCTTTACATACAATATTTATATAGGTTTACATATTAAGCTGCAAACTATCATAATGGGGTGTGACCAAGGTGAGTAGAATAGTTATAATATTGTAGTCACCTTGGGGTATGGCAGGGTGAGCAAGTCACCACCAATGTAATTGAGGTATAGATAAAAAGAGTCGAGATTAATCTTTTTTTAAACTGCTAAGATGCCATGACACTCTTTAAATTAAATAGACTGTAAATGGTCGAAATTCATTGAAACTTTGCCACAACTGAAGTAATACAATTTTTATGGGGAATGAAAGAAGACACCTGTAAATTACATTATTTTCACGGACATAGTTCTAAAATTAAGAATGGATTCCAGCTAAATTAAAATTACTATATAGGCTAGTAGTGAAATCTTAAATACCGTGTAACTTAAAGAAGCCCTTAGGCACACAAAAGTGCTGTTATGTCGATTCCACTACAATTAATTGCAATTTTTCCATGAATACTAAGGCAGTGTCTCAACTAGCCATAACTATGCTCCTTGAGGTCAATGATCCTATATTCTCATTTAAATATTCACCAACTTTATTCAAAAGGAAAAAAATGTATAAAATCTGCAGCACAGACTGACGATAGATTTTTGCTATGACAAATTGAATAGTTATTTCTATTAATATATTAATGCGTCTGAATAATAAGGCTGAATCGTAAATTAACTCAAATGGCATAGTAAAATCAAGTAAAGATGGTATCTTATTGGGGAACATTTTCATTGATGACCATTCATGCACTTTTTAACAATATCGTCGGACTGGATGCAATGAACTTTTAAAAAACAAATTGTTCGGAAATATTTTGTACGTAGTTACATGCAATCATATTGTATGCTGATAAAGTTAGATTTGTATCACTGGTATGAAGTTGTAATAAAGTAAAAATATTCAAATATTGTCTCTGTGTATTTTAAATGCCATTCTATTTGCATATTTATCAAATTACTTGGAAAGCCTATACCCCTCCCGCTGTCTACCATTGGTGGCCCGCTCCACCTATGGCACTAGAATCGGCAATAATCTGCTGCATATTATTTGCCATGGTTTTATTTTGGTGATGCCGACATTTTTCCATTAAACTCGGCCTTATCTTTCCCATGACTCCTTGTAAGATTCAAGTTTGATCATGCCTTTGTTCATCGAGGCGAAGGTTCTTCGAAACAGCAATATTATTCAAGATATCGTTGCATTTAATTAAACTTTTCATCATTTGGGACAGAAAATTTTATACACATGCACGAATGGAATTCTGAATGACATTTTTATGCTTGTAGTCAATGTGCGGAGTTTTTAGGTCAATTAATTAAAATTTGTACTTCGAGGCAACAAAAATTCTACATTTTAAAATTTGACCTTAGCGTGTATTCTCATCGAAAATTTTGCAATGGTGTTAATTTGAACTCGGGACCATCAGGTGAATTGAACATAGCTCATATTTGGTATATTGAGAGCATTTTATTACTTAGCAAGGTATATTATCCAAAATATGATACTTTACTTTATCACAGAATTGTGACGGGTTTGGCGTTTAGTATACGCTTTTCATTGACGAACAAGGATTCACCCCCGTGCTCAAATCTTATAGAGTTGATTTAGAGGTGCATCGACGGCCATGGTCATGTCGCACCTTCAAATCTTGAAATATTAATCAAATTCATTTCCCAATGTCATTCTTTGATGAAACTTTGCACAGCCAAATAAGCGTGTGAATACACTGAATTCAATTTTTTTACCAATAGCATGCTAAATACTTACCTAAAATTATATTTATTTATGTATTATATCGATATATATTCCACTACAATTAATTGAAACTTTTCCATGAATACTAAGCCAGTGTCTCAACTAGCCAGAACTATGCTCCTTGAAGTCTATAATCCAATAATCTAATATAAATATTCACCAACTTTATTCAAAAGGAAAAAATGCATAAAACCTCCAGTACAAACTGACGATATATTTTCAGTATGACAAATTGAATAGTTATTTCTCTTAATATCTTAATTCTCTTGCTCGATTATTTTTATTAATGACGGTATATCTATTGATTACGCATTCATTTGTAACCTTGACAATTTCACTCCTTATCTGTAAAAAAAAAAATTCCGATGTGCATCAAACTAATAATAAGAACGTAGTGAGGAGAATAAGGCGTGGTCAAAAGTCACGGGGATTCGATTTCTGGTACAAAAGTGTTTTGCTACTACTATAATGCGCCATTACGGACTTAACATGGTTGAGCGCCGAGTCCATGGAATTGGCTTCCCGCTGCAGCGACGGCCAGGGTAATTTGGCCACGCAGGGATTAGTATCCCAGCCCACGAACGCACCTGCCGCTATGGAACTGAATGGCACCACTTAACGCCGAAATCGCATTTAATAGTCTCTAGCTACGCTCCGAATAAATGCTGCTTTACTCAGTCTCCAGACTTAATCCCTATGTTGTTTCCATACACGTATTCCTGATATGGCGGACATTCATGTCTTATGGACCTTATAGACGGGGCCATTTCGGCAACCACGTGACAGAATGGCATCCATTGCCTCTTTGAATATCCCACCATCCATAATATACACTTAAATGCACACCTTCTATACTTTTACTGCATGTAATAGACACCATAATGTACATACACCTTCTTGGACTACGGTTAATATGAAGAAAATGAGCAATCGCACTATGGTTCTAAAAATACAAATCCGGAAAAACCTCTTTTTGGCCCCTAAAATAATTGAAACACCCCAGTGCTTATTTTTTTAATATTACTTCCTCGCGCAGCTTTGGATAGAAAAAATAATAATTTATTAATGAAAGCCAGGTGCTGAGTTCAACTTTTATTCACACCACGCACTCGTATAAAATTTATTACCACTTTCAAAATTCCTTTCGAGCTAAGAGACAAATTTTTAAATGGACTCATAAATGCCCTTCTTTTTTATTATTAAGGGTTGAATGAATGTATAGTGATTTAATGGTGAGTAAACAATTTTTATATTAGCTACAACCACGATGCGACAGCAAATTGTGATACTGTTGTGTCCATATTTGCAATCTTATGCTTTGTAATGTTCAGAGAGAGAGAGAGAGACCTTATTCTACGCTGATTCACCACGTATTTCTTGCATGGCAAATAAGCATACCTTAAAGTGGTGATTAAAATATTCGTTTCCTTGCTTTTGAATTGAGACCGCTGCTTTAGACACTGATCGCTCAATATATTTTCAAGAACGTACTCACTGATTTACAGAAATCCATAAATAAGTTTTTTACTAAGCGTGGCTAGAATGTACATTATTTCTCATTGTAATAGAGTTTATAGTCATTTTTTCCTAACAAAGGAGGTAATTGACAGCCGTTTAATTCGGGTATTTGGTGTTCGGAGAAGGACAAGATATGATATTCAAATGGTAGATCACTGTTGACTTACTGTATCTTCTCATTAAAAAAAACAAAGAGCAACATATTAACTTATCTAAGCTTTTAGTGGTGGACTTGTAACAATAGTTTACATCAGTGCTAAGAGTAAGTTTGCACATTATTAAACATTAGCAGTAAATTAAAATATGAGCATGACTGAGAAAATATTCATTTATTAAGGTTATAGAATAATAACACTGTTTTTGTTCATGCATTTGAATTCGATTGTCCAAAATATATTCTTGCCCATTTTCGAAGCATTGCAATGCCATTCAAATGGAGCCATAAATTATATCACGCTAAATGTTGGTTTATGGGTATGATCAACTGTTTTGATTCCCTACCAACCAGTATGCGGGGCAGCAGACTTCAATTGAGTTGGGAGACAGATGCATAATATATTTAATTTTATTCAGAACACCGTTGTGAAACACACATAAATTATTCAATGAATGATAGTATTGAGAGATAAATAACGTAATTCTAAAAAAAATGTGTGTTTTATCACTGAGAAATTGGATGGGTTATTGAAGCGTTGCGTAATTTAGGTGGGAGGAGGCTTCAAAGAATGTTATAAAACCTTTAAAGCGTGAATGAGAAGGTAAAAAGAATGAGAAAGTCATTCCCTATCATACTGAGATCTCCGAGGTACCTATTTCAAATTTTCTCTGTCGATAATGATAACAGGACAACGCAAAATCATCAGCTTTAGCCAATGGTTCGGTATTCTATATTGCAAAGATACAAAGAGATCCATCCTGGCTTTAAGGGTGAAAGCTAAAATTCAATGACATTGTACGTAATGAAGAGGGGATTTTAAGGATGGACTATTTTTTATCTATTCATTGTTTAATCATCAATAATGCATTGCTATATGTTTTGCATTCATTTCTGGTTGTTTCCCCCCTCCACCGCTTGTCAATAGGTCTCCAGGGGGGGTTAGTGTACCGAAGTAATGCACCTAATATATCAGACTCAAGAATGGCTCTTGATCCCAGTGTTTAGTAATAGGCCCCTGGACCAAAGGTTCATGGGAAGGAGCATCCTTTCTGATTATTGAACCCTGTTGCTTGGCCACCCTTATCAAGCGGACCAGACGCATAATTGGAAGGCTGAACCCTTCCACTATCGGGCCAACTTCCGCGCCTACAAACTCTATACTATGACCGTAAAACATAGGGCAATGTTTGCTCACGGGGAGGCAGGAGACCATACCTTTCACTTGTCATCTACCCGCAATAAAATTCTTTCACCAGCATTCACTTGAGCGATGCTCTTTGGTGCCCACGCCCCTTGAATGTCCGCCTAGTCTTTTGGGTCGTGCATTCAAATTTATGTAATTGCCATGACTGGACCTTGGGCACTCGACCTCATACCCAGCTTTGCGTTATTTCCTGTTACACACCGTTATTGTCACCTGCAGGTTACAACGTTGATGTAAATATGGTAGAGCTGTGTACAGTGGTGTATGGAGAACCCTTCAGGTCTGTTCTCTGACCGTCGCATGGTACTAATTAAATAGCTATTTAGCTGTATGCTTCGGTACATATATCAAGTCATGACGTCTTTCAACACAAGTGCGCTTTTCGTAAGTGGTTTTTCAGCATTTCATTCAAGACAAGTACACCCATATTGTGTTAGGAAATAGATAGGGAGAGGGTATGAAGGTAAAAGGGGCGTGAATTAATCTTCTACGGTTGTTTTAGGTTCATTATAAATATTGGTAGGTTACTACTTCTTCCTCCTTGCATTAACCTCTCTCTGTAACCACCGCAAGATGATCATACATCTATATTTGTCCATATTAAAATGATAGAAACCACTTGAGAATAACGTAGCAGAATTAACATGCTTCCGAACTTGAAATGTACATATAGTGTTGACCTTGAAGTGTTGCATATATGCTTAAAAATCCAGGAAACTATGCACCATCACAGGTCATGCAAGAAAAGTGGGCAGTAATAGGTATCATGAAGATAAAACTCAGAGCGATAAATAGTAGTAGTATTAAACTAGTAGGCGTTCAAAACCTTTTTTTTTCAACCCATAGTTAGGGATAGTAATGAATTACAACGAAGATGACTCGTGAAATTACGGCAGATATGGTAGATTTGATGTACGCCATTACTCTGTAGTGATGTTTTTATTTTAATAATACTAATTCCTGTATTAATAAAATTAATTAATTAATTAATGGGATAAAAATTCCTATATCATATCTCACATTCATATGTAACTCAGCAATAATTTTTCATTACACATTTTCAAGTTGTAGGATTAGTTGACTTTTTACTTAAGTACACTGCAAGACATAAATAAATATCCATACAAATTAGGTACTATTTTTTCTTAAAATACTGCTTATATTTTTTTAACTATTCTTTTTCATCTGAGTAGAAATGTTACTTCACACGTCAGGGAGAATGAATTCAAAAATTCCAGAAAATATACCCCAAGTTCTCCCCGAAAAGGGGCATAACTGTCGATGATGAAAGCAATAGCCGATGTGCCATGCATTTCCTTTTTACTTGACTTCAAGTCTCACGGAAATGCACTTATATCCGCAAGATTCGCGCGATAGAAGGCTAGCACGTCAAAAAAAGGCCCCTTGCGATTCAGCATTCTCGAAAGGTGCAAAGCGCAAGCCGTTCAGGACATTTCCACGAGTTCTTTTGTCACCATTATCCGGCGAAATGCTAAGGATCCACGAAGGCTCTCACGGCTATGAAGAAGGCACCCTTCATCATCGACTCTTGAATTACGCCTCAGACGTGGGATCACCAGATTTCTTATTTTTACTCCCCCATAACGTCATCTCCAGCCAGCTCACTTCCACTGCTCCTAGATCACAACCCTTTCCCCTCCTCCCCAATTCCCCCGCCTCGCTGTGAACTCGAAGTAGGCGGACCTTTTGAGGGAATGGTTTGGAAAAGAAGCGAGAACCCTTTGCCGTCAGATAAAAGCGCACCATTTCTCCCAACCACTGAATGTAGGGACCACACCCTTACCGGAAGGGTCGCTTCGCACACTTCCGATTCCCTTTTCTCTCAACTGCGATCTCACAGGATTCGGAACACTAATTCGTCCGGAAAGAAATAATATCTTTCCCACTTCTATTTACGCCCTGTATGTAGCTTTTATCGATTGTGTTCCTAAGCTATGGGGAAATAAAATTGGCATTAAAACGTAGAGCTATTGAAAAATACTTTCATGATAGTTGATTTTTCCTTCCCCAATGGAACAACAGCCGCTAGATTGAGCCAATTTATTATAATTGCAATAGCTATTGAAATTATCATTTTTGTACAGGAAATACGCTAGCAAATTTGTTTATTTGTTTAATTTTACTGGTGAAATACCTAGCAACATTGGTATGCTTTCAGCGAGCCTCAGGGAAGTGTTATGATTTTTCTACCACTATATCAATAGCAACAATTTCCATATTAGTTTCAAGCAGCCGCTTCGCCTGATTTTTCTCTCGTGTAATGTCCTAACATTTACTAAATAATCTTCAAGGAGAGGTGTCCATAAAGATTTCGTGTCCGCCTGGCAACTAAAAGTTCACATAGAAGGGATGTTTCTTTAAATTATTTTTTGTGATGGAACATTCCTTCAACCTCATATTTTAATACTCAATAATGGGGCGACGATTGACGTCACCCGTGCGCATCCAACTAGGACGGACATGTCACATCTGAAAAGTATGAGCATCGCTAGAAGATGGATTATTAAGTATGACGATGTTGATAAAATAATTATTTCTATCAAAAACATCGAAAGTGTTTGTAAATAAAATTTGTCGTTTAAAACTGCCTAAAAACGAAAACCAAAGAAGAAACGTTTATTGCGCTGTTTTTTGGTCACTAAGATACAAAGCTAACTTCTAATTGGAGAATGGCCAGTAAAAAGTTGAGTTATCTTTAAATACTATATTGTGTAAGAAGTCGTTGGAGAGTTTTTGGGATTAAAATTAGTCTAAAATTGGTATGCTTACAGGAGAGCCTATGGAAAGAAAATAACCTTATGGCTTTGAGATGTTAGCATGGAGAAGAATGGGAAGTGTTAGGTAGGTGCATGGAAAGAAAGATGAACGATGATATCCTGGAGTTGGTAGTAAAGAAAAGAATCCCGGTTGAGAAAACTAGTAAAAGGTATAGAAACTAGATGAAGCAAGCAACAAGGGGTGAGAGTGTGTTGGAGGACGTGATAGAGCGTAGGTTGTTAGATATGTAGGATAGAGGGACGAGCAGGACTGGTATGGAATAATGGGAAACAGAATGTATGCCGAACTGATCAAGGACCTGGCTGAACCTTTTTATACGAGCGACCACTATTTATAACGATGCACACCAAATTTATTAGAAATGCATGTTTATAGGCAAAAACGGTATTAAAAATAAGTAGAAAAGCAGCAGAAATATGATATTAAAGTCAATAAATAGAAGTATCTATTTAATTAAGGCGTTATAAATATTTTTTTCTATGGATAGAAAACAATAACAATTTTTACATGAACCCAGAGATGTATAATTCATGCAAATCTTTTATAATTACCAGAAAAGTCTTGATAAAACATGAAAAGGGACATTAAAAACTGTAAGAACATAATTAAATCGAAGTGGGTGAGAATGAATTTTGAGGGAAGTTTTTTAACTTAGCATTAAAGGTTCCTTTATTGGTTTCTTGATTGCTTACTTTATGAAATAGGCAACACGCAAATGGAATTGAATGATGATTTGACGTTATGCATTATAATGTCGTTTCATGCCATGCTACTTTTATTAATTTTCTAGTAGGCATTTAGAGAATCCAGTCATATCACCTACAGTATAATGTAAACATATGGATTTTAATAGACGTAGATGGTTTACCATCAATTCCAGCTTCCATTGGGCAAAGCATTTAACCTTGGAGATAGCTCACGAAATAATGGGTTTCTGCAAATTGAAGAATGATCAGCAAAAAGTAGAGTTATCTTTAAATCCTATATTGTTTAAGAAATCGTCGCAGAGTTTTTGGGATTAAAATTGGCACGAATGTTAAAAATTATTTGAACGTGCAAATTCAATCATTGCAAACTAGCCGTGATTATCTTATCGGAGTCATATAATGAAATGCGCAGTAGCAGAATTTTCACAAGGAAAAATTTCATCTCGACTGGGACTCAAACCCGGAATATCCTGGTTTACGGTTACGTACACAGACAATTGTGCTAATTAAGTTCCTCAAGATAAAAGAAATCCTCAGTAGCTCAATTGGTAGAGTACCTGGTCGGAAATGAGGGATTTCCGGGTTCGAGTACCGATAGAGATGGAATTTTTCCTTGCAAAAGTTATGCTATTGTTGGCAATTGTATAAAATTACTAACTTGCCATGAATTTCTTCCAAAGGTTTTCCTGCATGAGCACTTCACGTAAATTGAAAGCAAGTACATTTAAAACGTGGAAACAGTTTCTAGCTGTGGCAAACGCTTCCCTTTCGAGAAAATGCTAGTATATGCATTGTATGTCTCTAGTTATCATACTGTACTTAAATGCAGTGTTCTTTTTTTATAATCAACATTACAAGAGTAAAAATTTCTGAGCATGCCTTTTGTCAGATTTTTTTGTCTCCTATGGCTAAGTACGAGTATATGTCGTGTTTTTTCATTACCAATGTTCCGTTGAACATTTTTTTTACACTTTTAACTCTTTCCTCTGCTGAGTTTTTCTCCGCCGAGTAATCAGGAAAAGGAAGAAAACGCGAAAGTGGGTGGAGGCAAGATTGGGAAATCGAGGATGTCAGAAGAGCAGAGGAAGGATTAAAGGCGAGGCCATTGTCCACTCCCCACCCTTCTCTGCACCGCATGTCCTTAGAATCCGCCCTTCTCCTGCCACTCCCATCCCCTGATACCCACCGGCGTGTTCTTGGAAAGGCCTGTCTCTACGCCCCCCCTCTCGTTCCCTCATTCTCTTGTCGCGGGGATTAGAAAAAAGGTTCTGTCCACGCCTGTTCGTCCATTCCAAGAATTTGAAATGGAAATGCCTTGCTCAGAGAGGAATTTAGGTTTTCAATATTCGATTGATCGAAAGGAAAGTTTAAATTTCCTTCTCTTCCTACATTTTTGGTAAAAACTCGTGCATAATTTAAAAAAAATGTTGAATGGCTCATGCTTCACTAACACCGTTTCAGTTAAATACATTTTTTTCTTGTCATTGTATACTTAAACGTGAATTGCTACTTTTGACGAAGACTATACTGCTTAGAGATATATATCAAAGTAGAGATCAAAATATTACATTATAGTAACGGTAATTGCATGCATCAAAATGAGTGTATTATGCAGTTAGTGAATAGATTCTGCTGATTTCCATTTCCCTTTGTGATAAGATACATCTACGTAATACCCTGCGAGCCACCGTTAGGGTGTGTGGCAGGGGATAGTGTAAGGTTAAGGCAATTAGCGCATAGGTAAAACAAGTATGCAATAATGCGTAAAGTAAAATTTGAGGAGATGAGCAAAGAAGAAGGCAGAGCCAGTGGCATTTCTTCGCGTGATTATTCCGTATTTACTGATACATGGGAGTAAATATTTAATCCTAGCACATGCCGATTGCTAATGAGACGAATGGCTCGATGATATATCTATGAGAAGGATTTATCTTTGATATTGTAACTTGATAAAAAAATACAAAGAAGAGCTAATTCAGAGGCAAGTCAGTCTTCACTTACAATAGCAGCATCTTGCACTCCATATTTTCGATATCAAGAAATGAACCCGAAAAGCCGTTTAAATATTATGAGCGAAACATTTTTTAATTAATTTTCATTTCAAGACATCCTTCCTAAGCAAAAGTTTCATTAAGATTTTGTTCTGCCTATTTATGAAACACAACATTTTGGTCCTAGGAGAGAAGAATCATACAGTAAGTTTACAGTAACAAAAGTCGCAAAAATTCTTTAACCTAGAGTTTGGTTACACCGGAGATCGTAGATTCATTCAACGGTAGAATTCCTTCCTCAGCAGGGATAGTCTAGTGAGTCTTTTTGTCTTGCTTCGTTTATCACTGGTTACTCGGCTCTCGAGATAGTAATCCTCTTTCAAAGCTTCAAGCCGTTGTTTCCAATAATAACATTGGAATAAGTCTCCTATATTCTCTGTTTAACGATGCATTAGTTTTGAATAGGATCACTTTCACAAGTTACTTTTTTTATTTCTTGCATACTCTGAAATAAATCATTGCAGAAGAATGCTTACCAGTTAGTACGTATATTTAGCGCGGCAGACCCACTGAAAATTTTTCTCATTCCCTACTGCTAATTAAAAAAATCAGTATTTGAGCAAATACTAAATTAGACGCCAAATAAAATTTACTTGACAATTCTTTGTCTAAGGCACTGTTATTTGAATCTTAATTCATATGATTATGCATCTTCTCCTCTCAGAACTTTATATAAATAGTATTTTTTAAATTTGGGATGCAGCTCGGCCTTACCAATTATAAGAGCCCTGTTCACCAAGTATTCTTTTATTAAATATACATCATTTATCCAGGAACGAAATCAATTTATTTATTATGCAAGTGCCCGAAAACAACACAAACTCTCTCTGCTTCGGGTACATTAACCAATGGCCATTACACTAGCTCAAACATCCATGCCCCGGGCAGGGAAAAACCTCCCCGGGTGAGATTCGAACCCGCGACCCTGAGATTGACTGGTAAGGGATTACCCCGCCGCCACCAGGGAGAAGATCTTCAGTTACAGTCTCCTTTCTTCTCTTTCTTATACTTCGTCCTCACATGAAAAAATATGCAGTGATCCGCCCGAGCCACCCTCTCCCGTTCCGACGGCCTCCTGCCGTGCAGGGCTGCTTCACAGGTCAGTGGCTGTGACAGGATGTCCATTTGCTCTGCGTCGTCATGGTGAAGATGGATATCGCACCTCAAGCATTTCACCACCACGATTTGGAGAATGACGGACTGGTTTATTCACAAGAAGCGTTCCCTAGGTTACACATTCGCTGCGTCAATCGCAATCGCAACTGAAACATTCGCGGAATAGCGACGGAAAAATACAATTATGAGGGATATAATTGACGAAGAAAATAGGGAAACACGAGAATTTAGGAGGTAAAGTGTGTGAGGAAACAAGTAAAGATCCTATGAAGTTCTGGCGATATATCGTAACTGTCTTGGCAATGGCAGAAATATCTCGGTAAAAGGTTCATGGAAAGGTTGGTAATATGCTGGCATGGTATTACTTAATGGAACAGCTAATGAATATAGCATAAGTGAATTAGTGTTTCAAAAGCTGAAATACGCATAATGGGGGAACATATTTAACATTTATCCAAATTCTAAGTTGTTTAATGAAGAAATGAAGAGGACTAAATGCGATAAAATGACATAAGGAAGGCTTGACATAGTTAACCCAGGGAGGATTAAAAACAAAACAGTAATAACACAGACTGTTTCATCAGCTCTAGTAAAAATACATTAGTTTTCTAGAGAAAATCCCAAAAATAATTAGTTATCATGCTATAAAACTCTAGGTTAAACATAAAGCCATCCGATAGTTGTATTTTCCAATTTTTTTAAGATCATACTTATGCAGAATTCAAGGGAATGCATGTTGAAAACACTGGAATACACATTCTAAAAGATTATTAGATATACATTAAGCATTAATGTCTTTTGAGCCTCAGCCTCATCCTATGCCTTAAGCCTTATAGGAGTTTCAGATCGGGACGGAAAAGTACGAGAATGTAACCGGAAGGGTAAGAAGGAAGGGTAGAGAGAATCCCGGCATCAGAATCGGTGTTCTTTTAGCGAAATATGCGAAGGGGGTCACTGCCGGGTCAGTGCACTGAAGGGTGATCAAAATATCTTCAACGAAGACCAGGATGGTATTTTAGAAAGGTATTACGTATGTTCCCCTCGTTGTATTTGTCACTAATAAATACATGTATGAGACCAAATGAATAAGAAATTACACGTTTTACCTTTTGAAGATGCATCATATTCCAATGTCATACCACTCTTCATTCCAATTCATTTGTCAATGATACCAGTGAAACTTCAAATGACACTTGCTGAGGATGCCACCTTCTTCCGAGAAATATCTACAAAATTTGACTTCATTTGAACAAAATCCATGGGAACAAAGAAGAGAAGCCATATCATTCCACAAACTGTTTTGGATTTTTTATCAAATTTCCTTCTGAATTTTATGTATTTAGAATTATTTTATAATGGCTGATAGTTCATAGACTCCTGTGTCGTCTTCCTTGTGACTAGGGTGGCATCGTGATGCTAATGTGCATAGGAATGAAAATTCATTTGGATATGAATGCACTAGTGAATTGTGTTTTAAGGCAAGTTAGCCACTGATTGGCTATTGGCTATTTTATTTTTATTAAACTTGGCTATTTTATTTTTATTAAACTATGAGTGAAATCATCTGTTTTTTTCATCAATTACATTTGTTGAATCAACGATGCTCAAAGAAACCTGGGATACGATGATTTTCAGTTCAATTTCTGGTTTTTTGTACCAGAGAGTGGGAAAAAATTGAGGTGAAATGTTGCTACAACGGAAATCAGGTAAAACGAGTAGAACAAAAAAGTATTTTCCATGTTTTTCGTAACACTGGGAAGACAGAGGTTATAAAAAGCGCTTAGATATTGTGTAAATAAATATGGGAAATAAAACAGTGAAATTCCATCAAAAACTAAAATTTTAATTTGCACACCCATTAAGGCTCGTGGATGATATATATGCATAGAGGTATGAGGGAGGACATGGAAATCGATTAGAAATACAATATGAGTGCGAAATAGCTGACAGGAACTGTTAAAATATTCAGCCAATGTTACATTTGATGAAAAATCTAGCTACATCAATTTTACTTTCATATTCACTCTCGACAAGTAAGAGGTTAAATGATCACGTACATTTATGTTTAGTGGTTGCCCGTTAGTGAGTTTCACTTAGTGGATAGCGTGTAGCAAGACGCTCATGCACTAAATAAACTGCATAGCGTTCACGTCCATCAGATCAAATGGTGGTCTATCTGAGAGAGAAATATGTAGCCGTAAATAGATGGATCTTCATTTGATAATGGGAAAAACGAAATGTTGTAGGGTGTTGGAATATATCGACTGGTTACCCAGAGCCTTGCATTAGTTTCAGTAATCTGCTAATCCCATTAATACCAAAGTGCCAATACGGCAGAAGTGGCTTCATGAATTTAGCATCCCAGCTCCCGCTAAAACTTGCAGCTATTTACGATGATGAACGATTACTAAACGTTCTCTTTTCTTCTCTTCACCCTAATTACACTCTCCCATCACACATATTGATCCCTTTGCACTCACAATTAAATCATTCATAAACCTTTCTATTTCGCATCTGTCCCCAGAATAGCCTTTCCCTTCTATTTGTTTCCTGTTACTTTTATTTTATTTTTTCCTTGTATATGTTATAAAATTTATGTACTGTTATTGACCACTTTAAAATGGAATCATTGCTGTGTGTGGTTTTGTTTCTTTAAAATAAAATTTAAAAAAATACATAAATAAAATGAGTAAAGCGTTAGTTGAAAATAAAAGCCGTAAATATCACGTGGTTGTTCATTAAGTGTACTCTCTAACGGTTAAGGGATGGTTACCCTTTTGAATATTGGTGACATTATAAAGGATACGGTTTTCCTTGCCATCATGTCTACGTTAACAATCAATTATGTTAAATACATTATAATTTTATGATATTATTTTTATTGAATGTTAGCAATTTTGGAAAGCACATCATTACCACTGCAAGAAAATTCGAATACATGAAATATTATTCACTTTGTCAGCATGCTCACTGATTCATTAATAGTGTACATCTATATCTTCCCAATACCCTGCGAGCGCCCATCAGGGTGACAGGGGGTGACGATCACCAAACATGCACCATTTACACGCAAATAAGAGGTACCACGCCATGCGACCATGCCATCAAGTGATACCGAGAAATTCTAACCCATGCAACTAACAATAAGATCTACCTATGCAATGTTAACCATACAACTAAGGTCTACAACTTCAGACTACTCTAACAATATTTAAATGATTTATCCCTTTGCCATGCTGCCAATTATACTCACTAATGGTACGTGTGTAAATTGATATTTTCAATCCATCGGTATGGCAATCTCTCTCTCTAATCTTATTTTTTGGTCAAATCTAGCATAATATACAGAATTTATAAATATATATTAACATATTCAGTAAACATATCCGTTTGTAATTTCTGCAGGAGATTTGCTCTGCACTTTAACCTACGATCTGAGAATGTTTCCCAACCTAATTTTGCTATCAATTTTGGTACACTGCTAGACCTATAGTAACATATTTTATAGGATAAACGTAGCTGCTCTACGCTGTACACTGTCTAGTTCTCTCATCAAACCTTATTCATTTGGATCCCATACACTGGCTACATACTCAAGGTGGGGCTAAATTAACGTAAAGTAACATCGCTGAGTAACGAAGACCAAAGTGCATAAAAGATGTACCTGATTTTTAAGCCATTTGTGTACATATAAATGTAAAACTACGTGATATTGGCCCAAAGTTTTACAAGCATTGATAAATGTGACGGAATACATTAATCGTGATGATAATATACTCAGAAGTTCATTTGGAATGCAGTGAAGATAAAAGTGCCCAAATACATAACTCAGACCAAGTATTATTTAACCCATTTTCACGTCGGGTGTTGTAAGAATGTGTGACGTGTGTTCAAAAGTTCAAAAGTAGTAAATACATGAGAAGACATGTTTGATTGATTACTCAGAAAAAGAATAGGCGTATTTCAAATATACCAAAGCGTTTCGAGTAGGTATATAAATATGTCTATCACACACGTTTGTTATTCAAGGCAAATATACGATATAAGAATATACAAATATAAGAATACGAGTTGCCTAAGTGGAAATATTGGACTTGAACGGCCTTCCTACTCTCATATCTTCACTATTCTCTACATGTAGCATAGTTGGGAAAGTTACCAAAAAAAAATTAACTGATTGAAGTTAATCTCTAAAAAGTAATTTGTTAAAGTTAAAAGTTAATTTTCTGAAAAAGTACCAGATTAAAGTTAAAATTTAAAAAAAGTAACTTTTACATTAAAAGTCACTTTTTCAGTTAATTTGGCAAGTTAGATGCTGTGGTAATAGAGGCTCTGATGGTTTTTTGTTTTCATTAACAAAGAGAAAACCGAAACGGTCATTGTGGTTTCTTCCATCCGTATCTATTTGTGAAATATATTTGAATTGAGGATTTTCGTTGCAATTCCATTTAGTGCCCAGAATCTTGTTGGTCAGGTTTCCTAGTGGCTGATGAAAGGATTTTTCTGAGGTGGCGCTGCAATACCGTGATTTTTAAGTTTTCGTGAATGTAAGAATGTCTCACGAGCCACGGTGAGTCTGTAATTTGCCGCAAAAGATTGTTCTGAGCGGTAGAAAGTGTTTGAAGGTTGAGGTTGAGGCCTGAAGGAAAGTTTTTGAATTCGATCCCTACATTGCTATGTGAAGTATCCCTTCATGATCGTAATATTTCAGTGGAAACGGCTTTTATATAGAGTTATAGCAGATGCTGAGGGTGTGCCGGTGAACCTTTTCTCACGATTCACCGGGGGCTGATGTATTGACTAAGCAATGTCGCCGAGTAAGGCATACGTAGACCGGTACATTGTAACAGATACGTTAATGTGAATGATCCCCTCCCCCTCGTTATCCATCATAGGTTTTTAGGTGTCCCTTGTTTCTTGCTTCAGCTCTGTAGTATTGACGACATGATGTCACCTAGTAGGACATACGAGCCCTCCAGGACACTGTCTTCGCGTGGTTTCTTGTTTTCTCGTCTAAGGGTGCGTTATTAAACTTTGGCGGTCACTTCCATGTTTGGATGTATCCCTCTGAGCTTATTCATTGCATTCTTGCACAGCTATCCTTGCATTGTAAGATACCGTTTTATTTTCCCATTTGTCTGTAGGGCAACCTTTGCGCCAAAATTCGGACATTCTATCCAAAATGTGTCTTTCATTAAACTAGTTCCAGAGTTTTAGGATGCTTCTTCCAGAATCTACTGCAGTGTGCAATTTTGATGATAAGAAATCTAATTTTGAGCATTTTGCTTCTAATACCTTATTTCCTTATTTTAACTTGGCAATCAACTCCCGAAGAGCAAAATATTTATTTAATATTCTAATCGCTTTAAGAAATGAACTTCAATCCACTTTACATGCTTAGCTATTCTCTTATCACCGTAATAAAAAGCTCTGAAGGATAAATACTGTAGATTTTGAAGTAAACCCGCTGTGCTTTTGTTTCCTTAGAGGCCAATTTCTTGCGTAATTTTGGTGATTATTCTGTATTAAATAATGTATATGATTTTATCTCTCTGCAATAGGTATCAAAATGTTTGAAAAATAACATTATTCTGTGATTTACACAGTATATCTATATCAGATTGAAGTTAGTTCGCTTTAAATTGGGCTATTATGTCATTGTAACGCTGCTGTTCTAACAAAATGTTTAAAGTCTGCTCGCCCTTCCTATTCCACATTGAACTCACCTCATTTTTATCAACGCGATTTTTTGCTGACATTAATATCAGTTTATGAGCCGAAATATCTCTGCGGCGAATTTAGGAAAGATCTTCCATCTTGGACTACATATATAAGAAACATTCCCTACTTTCGTTACCTTGTCCATAGATTCAGAAAATACTGCACCTTTTTCTTTTTTTTGTCCAATAAACTATGGAGTCTTCTCCCTGTGTATGTGAAAATCTTCAAAGTTCTTACGGAGAATTCAAATTTATGAGTTCAAATGAAAACTGTGCAATTTTCTCCAAAATATAAACGTTTAAATACATACGCAGATTCATTAGTCTTTCACCTGTTTATGGTGTCTATTTTTTACTGATAAATGCATGGAATGTGCGGTTGTTAATCATGAATTCTTGATACTTGATACGATATACGGTAACATCAAGAGCATAGCTATTTTTAAGATCCTTTTATCAATCTTAATTGGATCTCTGAGCTCACAAAATTATGTACTCTAGATACTGCAAGGGATAGTTCACTCGTTTTCAGAGCAACTCTCTCTCTCTCTCCAAACTCTCCGTGTAGGATATCGGATGAGTACACAGAGGCGGGGAGCCTACTGCCGGTAAACCCATCTTCCATCATTCATCTACATCTACATCTACACAATACACTGCAAAGTACCGCGATGGTGTGTGGCAGGGGCTGAAGATCACCAAGTATCACTTATAAGATGCAAGCAAACAACTACAGGGTCTCATGCAACAAGATTGTTAGTATCTATAGTATTTAATGGGTTAATACATGCATCATGCACTACAGACTAAAATATTTCACCAACCTACCCTTTGCTATGCTGCCTATTCTATTCTCTTATAGTACGGGGGAAAAATGCCATTTTGAATCTATCAGTACGACAATCTATCTCTCTAATCTTGTTTATCTGGTCGAACCTAGCGTAATACGCTGGTGTTTTTAATATGTGCCTAACATCTTCAGTAAAGCTATCTGATTGAAATTTCTCTAAGAGATTTAATCTGTACCTTAACCTACGCTCTGATAATGATTCACACCCTAATTCTTGTATTAATTCTGAAACACTACTCAACCTATCGTAACACCTTTTAACGAACCTAGCGGCTCTACGCTGCACACTGTCTAGTTCTCTGATCAAACCTAATTCATTCGGATCCCATACACTGTCTGCATACTCAAGGTGGGGCCCAGCTAGTGAAAAGTAACATCGCTCTTTTTTCTTCTCATCAATTTTCCCAAGTACTCTTTTTATAAATCCTAGCTTTCTCTTCACTCGGCCGCATATTTCCCGGATATATCTTCCCTACGATGAATCTTTAGTGATGGTGATACCTAAATATCTTATGGTTTCAACGTTTTCGATCTTCGTGTTACTAATTTTATGGGTACGCTAGGCTCGTGTATTCACTCGTGTGTCTGTAACACCACGATCCCCGCGTTCCCCTGAATAGAGGAGAAGGGTCGCCCAATGTTGATTCGGGGGGGGGGGGGGGGGTTCTTGTGCCGGAGGGAGGGAGCACTTGTGCGCATGCGCTCTCCTCTCATATTAAGACGGCGGCGCTCCGCGATGCAAAAGGTAGTCCATTGTCTCCGTCCATTGTTTGCACCTCGAGTCCTTCAGAATTCCTTTGATGGACCGCGGCTGGAGAGAGGGATAACTCCACCAGTCTCCGGCTGAAGCTGTAGGGCCGTTGATCTGATGCCACCCCAGCGAACATCTTGAATTAATGCTGTGCATATTTGAGCGAGGTAGGAAGGCCAATTTGAGGAACAGAATGAGGCATACAGAGGATCCATTGACGCGTTCGCCGTTTTAGTTTCTTTCTTTTTTTCCACCAAGGGTCGAAGAGGCATCTATTCTCATCCCTTTCTCTGGTTTAAGAAAATGCATGGACCCAGAGAAGCACTTATCTACATCTACATAACACCCTGCAAGCCACCATAAAGGTGTGTGGCAGGGGTGAATTTTAGACCAAATATGCACTGCACATCATGCAAAAAAAAGTATTAGTATTTATATACTGTTCTAACTTCTTTTTTCAAATTTAATAAAATAACTGTTCAAATTTAAAAAAAGATAAAGTAGCAAAGCAAACATGCAAAAACATGCTGTTAGGTCGGTTAACTTCAAGTCCTTATACCAACATCCAGCTACCAATGTTATCTATTGCTACATTCGTACTGGATATATTTACCGTTATTCATATCCCTAGTTGTACTAGGAAAAAAGGACATTTTGAATCTGTCAGTTTGGCAATCTATTTTTTTTAATTTTGTGATTATGGTCCAGTCTACCATAGTAAGTTGGGGTCCGCAAAATATTTTAACATCATCACTGAAAATATGTTCTTGGAATTTGTTCTGTGATTAAGTCTAAATTTCAACCTGCGATCTGACAGTGATTTCCAATGTAATCCATTTAATATACTGGTTACGCTAATAAGATTATCGTACCGTCCCTTTACAAATCTTGCCGATCTTCGTTGTCATTCCACTTGTGCCACTTATCGCCACGCCACTTAAATGGTTATCACACTTTTGAAGTTGATGGTTGATTAGGGAAAGTAAGAGCCTATTAGTCCAAATCTCTGTTAAGTTTTGGAAGCCCAGAGGTAGTTGAAGAAACCACTGCAAGTGAATGATGTCCCAATGACTGTTAGAGCATAGGAAATAAATACCTTTTCATTACGGAGAACCACAAGCGCTCCATATTCATATACATGTGAGGAATGAAACAATTATTAGCAGATGGATTATTACGCAGATGTCGCTTGATGTCACACCATGCCTCAAGCGAAACTCCTGAAATACCATTGCTAGGGAGAGTGTAAAATAGAAATTAATTGCTCAATTATTCATATTTTCGAATGAGAGACAAGCATTTGACAAGGATCATTTTTAGAGACTTTTAATCAAGGATATAGCATTGTCAACATAGTGGCATTGTGACCAGTGTAAAATGCAGTTAAGATTGATTGGGCATTTGGATAAGAGTAAGAATTTCAGGAGAGGAAGAAAGGTAGAGACGAGCCCAGTGTTGGCATTATTGTATTCTTCAGAGGTAATTCAATCATGCCTCATTTTATGACAAGAATACACTAGTGCTTGATATACCTACAATGTAAAAAAACATCTGCGACTTCCTGGTCCCTCGTAACCCCAGCCCTTTGTAGAGGAAAGCGGTACTTTAGCAGCCACGCCAACTCAATCCCCAACCAATCAGGAGCTGAAATTTTCCTGTATGCATTCACATTTTACAACTCTAGTAATAATCTGGGCGTGGTACCAACAGTATCTTTTACTGGCATCATTGCCGTATCTCACAATTTTAATAATTAGCACTTATCTCAAGTTTTCCTGATTGGATTGGATTCCTGATTGGAAGTGTTTCATATAAAATTAAATTCTGTGAGCAATATTTTTCTTTTTTTTCTTTTGTGAATTAATGAACAATGCGTTACGAGTTTCCCAGTAAGCTATGGTCAACTACCTCTATGGTCGTCATTTCCGTGATAAAGCGATGAGTTTCAATTGTGTGCGGGCAGCACTCAGAAATTCTCATGCTTCTTGTTAATCAAACGCCGCCAATAAGTTACAGTGTGGGTATGATTCAAGGAACCCTAACTGATTTAATGAGCCATTCGCGGTTTTGCCTTAAAGTGGTTAGTTAGCGGTTAGTATTAACCAACAAGTTACAGGTCTGAGGAAAAGAGATTGAGCCTAGAATCGGCAAATCACTGACGTTGATTTCTCAGCATTGTCCATGACGTAGATTCCATAGAAGTCTTATCCTCTCTTAGTCGTCAGTTCTATAAAGATTCACTCGCTGCTTCCTAGCCGTATTCGTTTTTCCTGTTTGTTTATTCAATAAAAAAGGGTAACATCAAATCTATAAGTACTTACAGTTAGTGTGACCGTGGATGGGACGACCACAGAGACATCTTAGAATCTCTTCCCAAACCACTTCAAATTATGTGCCACAATTTACCACAAATGATAGCTTTCTAGCCTTGCTCTGATGTGGCTTATGAATAAATGTGACCTACATGTCGAGTACGGATTACCAGGAATAACCCACTCAGCCCTCCCGAAATTAGATTTTCCATTCATGCGCTCATCCTCTTAAAGCCTGTACTTACCCTAGACACCCCCAGCATGCTCCCGAAGCCAATCTAGGCGATGCCCACGCCATCGCCTCGTCACAGTCTCATCCTGAGATGTCCCTCTCCCTCGATGTGGTCCAAAGGCGAAGCTCCACACGCGCCCATCGTCCTCCACTCCGCAGCCGTGGGAGGAGGCAGGCGGCGTTTTCTCATCAGCCCCCTCCCCCCACTGAGGTGACACGCACGTGGAAAAAATCAGGGAGCGTAGGGGGAAGGTGGCTAAAAGGAGAACCCTAATGGAGGGATATTGCAATAGCGACGATATGCTTGAGATCCTGGCTTTGTCTCCCCGCCCACGTGCTTGATGAAATTCCTTCGGGCATTTTTCTGAGGAGAAGAGCAAGACGGAAAAATGGAAGGGGATGCGATAGATCGAAGTGACGTTACTATTTCTATCTTTTTTTATATTGCTAAGTTTAGGCTAGAAACTAAATAGCAATCCCAGAACCCTAATTCTGACCTGTTTTCTGACACACTAATTAGTTTAAGGAGGAAAATGCTTGCCTCATTTAGTGATGTTTACTGTATTTATTTATTTTATTATCATTGTTATTTATGACTTTATTTGTAATTTAATTGTGTTTTATTACAACGCTTTTCATTGGGGGATACCTGTAAGCGTTGAGTAAATTATTATTTTTATTATTATCCTGCTGCATGATGTGAAATGCATGTTTGGAGAGAATTGACCTAATGCCACACGCCTTTATGGTGGCTTGCAAAATATTATGTAGATAACGCATTGCTAGAAATCAACTGTGTTTTTCCCACGCACGATACACGACCGCAGCGCAAACAAAATATAATTATTTACATATTAGTATATACCTACCACATTTCATTATTGATTAATGAAGTTTTTTTCAGCTAAAACTCAACTCATTGGCAGATGACCTAGCATCCCCCGCCACACGTCCTTGTGGCGGCTCGCTGCATAACATGTAGATGTAGAGCTTATATTGATCTCTGAATTACGAGCTGCTTCAGACAACTGTCTTTTGTTACCAGGTAGATATATCTGTAGAATGGTGAGGGATGGACAGTTGCAACGACAGAAAATGTGGAAATAGTGGATGTATTACCATAGCAATATTGCAATTATTATGAGAGTATGAAGACAAAAAAATGAAAGTTTTCCACTCATGGTTAATTTATTGCATGCCCGCTATCGATGCTTCATTTTATCCTCAATAAGATTTAAAGACAGTTATATATAATAAGAATGAATACACTTGATTTTCCACAAATTTGTAGAAAAATTAAGTTTATTCATTCATATTATAATTAATCGTTTCCACCATGTCACGGCCGATAACACCATCTACAGTTATGTATGTCAAGATAAGGATATTTTTACGCCCGAAAAGGTGTAATGAATTGAAACCTGGCGGTCGAGAAGGTGAACTTTAGTGAAAAACTGCAAAGAATTCTTTTTCTTCAGAATGTACAAGTTATATTAGATCGATCATCTCCGAAAACTCTTCCCTGAGAGTAAAAAAAGTGGTGGTACCAAATCTGACATCCGTGGGCGCTAACAGACGGAGGTTCACGAAGTGAGGTTTAATTTTAGCAAACTTTGCCCTTTTGTTCGAAGGGAGTCAAGGAACTCCTTCCCCAAAGCATCCATTGTCAGCATATAATTGAATTACAAGGAGACAGAAATCTTTTTTGTGGGATTTTTTTCCGTCTCAATTTTCTTCCTCTCTTGCTCCGAAATTTGCCGGAAAATATACGCACCAATTTTTTTATGATTCCGAAGATCATTGCTCCTCAATCCCTATAGTAACATCGTAAATCGGAAGAAAAAGGTATGTCTGGTATAGCTTTCAGTGAAGAAAGGATAAAATAGTTTTTAATAAGCGATTCTGATTCGCGTATTGCCAAAGAGGTCAAACTTTTACAAATAGGCTCTTATCTTAGATTTTTAAAGACCACAAAATGTCCTCCTGGGTTCTTTCTGAGAAAATAAGGAGAAAAAATAGGAGGGGGAAGACAATTAACCAAATTTAAGAGGTACTTCAGTGATTCACAGAAAAAATGGTCAAAAGTGTTGAAAGAGGATAGTTGTAGCGAATGAAAATGAAATCCTGTTCTGGATGGTTAAATGATATCAACTTATAATTGATCTTCCTATAAATTTTGCTAGACACAATCAGCCATTAACATATTTCTTCAAATTAAATTACATTTATTTATTGTTCATATGTTTCCATTACTTTCATTCCCAATGTTTACAATGTAGTAGTTAAAATTAATTTATATTCACACACTTATTATTTTATGAATAATTATTTCATTGTTATTTCTCACAATTATCACTTCCGGTTTAGCCTATTTCAATGAAAGACAAGTAAAAACATTGGTTAAAAATTCGTCCCTTAGAAAGAAAGTTGCTTTATCTTTGTAGCATGCATTTATGCTCTTCGGTTTCATTTTCAGGAAACGGCAAATTGATCGATAGGTAGAATAACACTCGAATGCTTCTTTTCCACAATAACATTAAGACTTCTCGTATCACGATCCATACATAAAACTAAATTTCCGATAACCTGGATATGAATACAAACGTATTTGATTAATATAAATCGGTCATATCTTGAGACACGATGGCCTGATGAAGACTTTCGTCGAGGGAAAAGTGTACGGGAAGATTGGAAAAGGCAGGCCTCGAATGAGATATATGGAACAGGTTGTGAAGGATGTAAAAGAGAAGAATTAGGTGACAATGAAAAGATTGTCCGATATAAGAACCAAGTGGAAAGCTGCATCAAACCAATCCTAGAATTGTTGACCAATGATGATAATGAATTAAATGATCAGTAATAAGACAATCAGGTGGTGAGTAATATCAGTAATCAGGTGGTGGATATCTGAGCATCTACGTTTATCCGTAGGAACACCTTTATATTATATTATGCATATTTGCAGTACCTCTCATGTATTTCCCTGTATTCTGAATAAAAAGTAATTCCTTCATGGTGAGCCATGTATGATATACGTACATCTACGTAATAACCTGCGATTCACCGCGAGGGTGTGTTGCACGGTTTTAAGATAACCAAACATGCAGTAGTTACATGATAATTAAGGCCTACAATGCTGCTACTTCAAGCTGAAATTTTAAATATAAGGACCACGCGCACCTGGATGGATAACATATGCGGTAATGAGTGATTACTGGTTAAACAAGTATCTTTAAAATAAATTTATCTGTATTTCCCTAATATGTTTGGGTTTTTAATGCACTATTGACTACTCTAACAATATTTCACCTATATATTCATTTTTCTACGCTGTTTATTATGTTTTATTACGGTACGTGAAAAAAATGGAATTTTTAAAATAATAGTACAGCTATCTTTCTCTTATCTTGTTAACCTTTTGATTTCTTGATTTTCAAATCTAGCATAATTCGCAGGGGTGCTAAATATTTTTTGTAAAGTCATCTGCAAACATTACAGCTTCGAATATACTTAAAAGGCTTAGCCTAAATTTTAGGCTGCGTTCTAATTGTACTTTCCATCCTGATTCTTCTATCATACAAATAACAATAACACTATGATCGTAACACTCCTATAAAAATTATTGATCTCCTTTACACACGCTGCAATTCCTTTATAAACGCATGCAAAGGGTTTTTTTACGATTCCTCCCCGGCGATTGAAGTCACTTAGGGTGTGTTACACAGTATGGTCTGCTAATGTTCCTTCTGTATACAATTGAGTGGAAAAAGACGGTAAAAAGTAAGCTTCGTTTATTTCTCAATGCCGCAAGAGTCTGCAGGGAAATTAGAAGCCAAAAAGATAAAGAATTTTTAATGAGGACCTAGAAATATTTAAAAATATTGTGATGCAGTTAGAATTAAATTTTTAAAATGTTTGGTAAAAGAAATTTTGGAAAAAGAATAGTTCTTACTCTACCTTCCGATGGGCGCGCGCGCGTCAAATTGCAGCATATTTTAGTTTCTGAGTTCTCCGTTCGGTACCGTTTTCATTTAATACCTGTCTCTCCAGGCATTAATTTTCCATGATAGGAGGCAATATTTTCGATATCTGGATCAATAAGATTGAGTACTCGTAGTGTTTCAGAATTAACACAAGAATTAGGGTGGGAATCATTATCAGAGTATAGGTTAAGGTACAGATTAAATCTTTTTGAGAAATTTCAATCGGATAGCTTTGCTGAAGATGTTAGGCACATATTAAAGCACCAGCGTATTGTGCGAGATTCGACCAGATAAATAAGATTAGAGTGATATATTGTCGTACTGATAGATTCAAAATGTCATTTTTCTCCCTTACTATAAAAGAACAGAATAGGCATCATAGCAAAGGGATAGGTAGGGGAATTGTATTAGAGTAGTCTGTAGTGCATGACGCATGTATTAATCCCTTAAATACTATAGATACTAACAATCTAGTTGCATGGGACTCTATGGTTGCTTATTTGCATGTCGGTAGTGCATGCGTGGTGATCTTTGCCCTCTGCCAAACACCCTCGCGCTGGCCTGAAGAGTAACGTGTGGATATACGAGGACAAACTTAAAAATAAGGTCTCCTATGCCATTGCGTCGCCGCATGAAGAGCTAGGTGCAATCCGGTAACACCGGCGTGTTCCTTGGTTTCCCCACTACCACTCTGCTGCCACAAAGCATTGTCGACAGCTCAGTCTTGGCATAGTAGCAGTCCGCGATGGTGCTTCCACTCGCGTCTCCGTCCAGGTGTGAAATTCAGTCTGTCATACGATTTTTGACCGCGAAAAAGGTGGCACCTATCGACATTCATCGCCAATTGGTTGAAATTTACGGTGAAAAATGTATGGATGTTAAAAAAGTTCGTAAGTGGTGCCGCGAGTTCCTTTCCGGCCGCGCAAACGTCCATGACGAGGAAAGAAGTGGCAGACCATCGCACTCAGATGAGACAGTGCAAGCAGTGGAGGCGGAAATGCTGAAAAACCGCCGGGTAACGGTACGAGCTGGAAGAGGAGTTGGATGCCCCGGGGAACCACTATCAATCAGGAAAGATACTGCCACACAATACAAAATCTTCGGCGCGCCATCAAGAACAAACGTCCAGGAATGCTGACGAAGGGGGTCTCATTTCATCATGAAAACGCGTGCCCTCATACGGCTAATCAGACGCAGGAACTGATCTCGAAGTTTGGGTGGAAAGTGATCGGGCACCCTGCGTACAGCCACGACCTCGCACCCAGTGATTTTCACATGTTCCTTGCCCTGAAGAAACACCTAGGAGGGATGAAGTTCGCGACGGACGACGAGGTGCAAGAGGAGGTCAACGCCTATATTCGCAACGCGGACGGAAGCTGGTATGACGACGGGATGCAAAAGTTCGTCTTGTGGATGAGAAAAGTCATCGACCGCCAGGTTGACTACATCGAAAAATAGCTGAAGCCACGACCTTTCCAACGATTTATCCAACAATATGAATAAATTTTATTTTCTATGAAAAAATAAATTGGAGACCTTATTTTTAAGTTTGCCCTCGTAGATGTAGATATAAACAAGGATGATTAAAAATGTAAATTCAGTGTCAAACAATAAAATACATGACTTCAACAACTAAATCAGACTTTTTTATTGGTAAATTGGTACACTTGCAGTAAAATAGCCGGGGCGCGCCCACTCGTGAGAGCGAATTTGACGCGCCCTCCAGAGGGTTAATAGCACTTACAACATAAGGAATAATAAATAAAAAAACGTTGAATCTCTTATGCAACTTGGAAAAAGACTGACATATGGGTACACTAACTTCGTGCACACATATACGCGGAATTATTGGTGTAGCTAATCGTAGACAGGAATGTATCATAAGTGCACCGGGCAAATGTGACTGTCCTGTACGAGAAATTAACTATATTTATCATCTTAGACCTCATTTGAAATACGCTGCCAGCATATGGGATCCTTACGAAATAGGCTTATAAAATAAGCTGGAGTAGGTGCAGTGAGATCGGCATGATTTGTAATGGGTATGATGACTATATTATCGTAGCCAGTAGATTAGATGAATTAAAATGTGAATCATTTTCAGACCGTAGGTTGAAAAAATATCTTTACTAAATTACACCATAATTTCCAACTAACTATGGTAGACTGGGCTATTAACATAAAATTAGAGAAATTAGTTGCCGATCCGGCAGCTTCAAATTGTCCTTCTTTCCTTGTACAATTAGTGATATGAATAGTGGTAAATATATCCAATAGTATATATATATATATATATATATATATATATATATATATATATATATATATATGTTCACATAGAGGACGCACTAGGCGGATACACAATAATTCGCACAAGAGGACACTTAACAAAAAACATAGAAACACGAGAAAAGGAGACACTCACAAAATAGACTGGGAGACGTTTCGACGCTCATGGCGCCATTCTCGATCCGGAGGGAGTGATGTTCTCCGCGTAGAGTGAGGGGGTGGAAGGGAAAAAGAAGGGGGAAGAGGGGCTGGTGGAGGGGAGGAAAAGGTGACCAATGGGGGCTCTCAATGTTGAAGATTGAGGCCTGGATATTCCCATGCCTTAGAAATCCAAATGTGGGCAGATTCTCTTGTTTCTATGTTAGAGGTGAGAGATAGATAGAGGTGAGAACAAGAGAATCTGCCCACATTTGGATTTCTAAGGCATGGGAATATCCAGGCCTCAATCTTCAACATTGAGAGCCCCCATTGGTCACCTTTTCCTCCCCTCCACCAGCCCCTCTTCCCCCTTCTTTTTCCCTTCCACCCCCTCACTCTACGCGGAGAACATCACTCTCTCCGGATCGAGAATGGCGCCATGAGCGTCGAAACGTCTCCCAGTCTATTTTGTGAGTGTCTCCTTTTCTCGTGTTTCTATGTTTTTTGTTAAGTGTCCTCTTGTGCGAATTATTGTGTATCCGCCTAGTGCGTCCTCTATGTGAACATATATATATATATATATATATATATATATATATATAAGTGTATCAATGGGTTGCGTAGGTAGCTAATGTTGGTATAAGGACTTTAAGCTAACCCTACTAACAGCATATTTTTTCATACTTGCTTTGCTATTTTTATATATATTTTTAAATTGTTATGTTTCAACTGATTTAAGGTTACTAATCTTTACTTTAAACTTTTTAAGTATGGCATGTAATGCATGTTTGATGTTAATTCATCCACCGCCACACTTCTTTAATGTGGGTTTCAGAGTATTATGTAGATATAAATCTATCGCACCTCCCTCCTATGGATCCCACATACTAGCGGAATATTCTAAATAAATGCATGAGTGTAAACTTTAGTGCATGCATGCACGCATTTCTTCTTATGTGATGATTCAGTGCCCAAATACATGGTATTCAGTAGATATAAAAAACGTAGCGTAACGTCCAAAGGCTAACGGTAGAGTGACAGTGGCTTAGTTCGCGCAGAATATGTTTTCAGGAGGAGCAGAGTGTGCAGAGCCAACTCCGATTTCCCAATTTACATAATTCTCAGAATCAAAGGCAGTGAGTTGAGCCTTCGGCTACTAAAGTTGATGTTCCAAAAAGGAGAACTCTCTCATTCCACTTGGTGATCTGGGGCCGCGATGTGTGTCACCCTTTCCCTCTTTGCTTACTTAGGATACTCAAACTTCTGAGAAAGCCTGCCAATGCCTCTGCTGGTTTGTTCACAATTGTTCAGTTTCTGATCTGTCTTTTCCCCGTTCTTCCGTAGCTGGCAACTCACTCGACCCCTGCTTAACCTCTATTCCCCGCTGACCTTTAACTCCCGCGAGCTCCGCCTAATTCACCTGCAATACAAAGCTCCATTTTGTCGAATATGACAAAGTTTTACAGGACACTGGTGTACACTGATGACTTTACTTGATAGAATGTCCGGTGGGAAGATTACAAATGTTTGTATTTAGCAAATAAAATGACACTACCATAACACCCGAATGGAATAACATTATTTTCATTTTCCTGTCTGTGTCATCATCATTGGTCAACAATCCTAGGATTGGTTTGACGCAGCTCTCCACTCGATTCTTCTATCGGCCAACCTTTTCATGGTGACGTAATACTTCTCTTTTACATCCTTCACAACATGCTCCATGTGTCTCATACGAGGGCTGCCTTTTCCAGTCTTCCCGTTCACTTTTCCGTCGAAGATTGTCTTCATCAGGCCATCGTGTCTCAAGATATGGCCGATTAAGTTGTCTCACGATTTGACGGGAAAGACATTAAACACAAAAATAAAAGTACACTTCACTGACAAAAAACAGACATTGCAATTTGAAATAAATCTATTGAAAAATAATCATAACAGTCATGTTATAAGATCGATCCTACACGCATTGGGTAAATGACCAAAGCTAGGTGCATTCGAGGAGTTGAAAACGTTCTACCCAGTGAAATCCTTATTGTATAAAAAACATGCTCTTCCCGCTCCCCCTTTCATAATTTCGGCGCTCCGTTCCCCTTCCCCTGTCCCTCTCCTGCGCTTAAATCCCCGCAGTCACCCAGAATATTTTCTCTTGTTCATCTCTCTCTATCATCTACACTTACTTCCCTCTTGCATATCCCTTTCCTCAACGGTATTCGCTTCTTTGCGTGAGCATTCTAGTACAATGCCTGTGTCAATGATTTTCTTATTTGCTGAACACAATTGAAAAACAATGCTGATAAAATGTTGTGTTAAATTTAAGTATGCTTTGTTCCTTGAGAAGGAAAATAATTATTATAATGCACGGTGTTTCACTAATGCACCAATTGAAAATCTGCTGGCTCCATTCATATAATATTGGTACAGTGATATACTATTTAACGGCATGATCTTTGCGGGAATGTAAGGGTGTTAGTTATTCATCTTACTTGTAATTATTCCTTTTCTACTTACTGCAGCATATCAATGAAACATTACAGCTATATTTAGAGATACAACATTGATTAAATTATGGTACGAGGATGTCTTGATTGAAAAAAAAAGAAATGAAACCAAGCGATATCGTTCGAGTACGAGCACCAGTTTTAGCACTTATTATCTGTCCTCAATAACTATGCGTTTGTGACGCCGGAATGCAGGAATATGGATCCGTGCAATCTAAGCAAATCATTTATGATCTCTCATTCTGTAATATCTCGCGAAATATCATGACATTCCGAATTGGGCTTTGTTCATGACTCTCCCATCCCTTCCCTTTCACCACTTATTGCTCCGGTCTCAAAAATATTTCCTGCAGGGCGATGCCGACTGAGTCCACCTCACGTAATTGGCCAGTCACGAGCTTCAACAGGCAGGAATTGCCTCTCTCGCCATGTAGTCCCCCTCACGTGCAATCATCCCGGCTTCGACAACGACTTTGTTTGCGGAGAAACTGCTGGCTCCAGCTGCGGCAAAGTTGCCCACAGGGATGAGATCCCGCTTCAATGAGGAGGCCGAAATTCCGGTCCAATTTGCCAAAATGGCATTCTCCGACCGTGAAATTGGTGCCCTTCGAGCGTCACCGAGCGGGAACAGGAGCACTGAAGGCATTCATCATCTACCCGGAATATGAAGTCCGTGCAGTGAAGAGATTATGTGTAGTGGACAATATAGTAATGTACTTATGCAGTAAAGTGTGAAGTGAAGTATCAATATCCCGCAGTGAATCTAAAATCAAATTTCAAAACCAATTTTTGGAGGAGGAATGATTCAAAAGAGGGATCCTATTAAAAATTAATAACACGAATATCGAAATCTGTGAAACCATAAGATATTAAGGTCTAACACTCACTAAGATTTATCATGGGGAATACACATCCGGGAAATATGCGGCCAAGCGAAGGTTAAGCTAGGATTTATAATAAGAGTACTTGGGAAATGTGATGAGAAGACAAAAGAGCGATGTTACTTTTCACTAGTTAGTTACCTTGAGCATGCAGCAAGTGTATGGGATCCTAATGAATTAGGTTTGATCAGAGACCTAGACATGTGCAGCCTAGAGCAGCTAGGTTCGTTAAAAGGTGTTACGATAGGTTGAGTAGTGTATCAGAATTAACACAAGAATTAGGGTGGGAATCATTATCAGAGTGTAGGTTCATGTACAGATTAAATCTATTATAGGAATTTCAATCGGATAGCTTTAGTGAAGATGTAAGGCACATATTTAAAGAAACAGCGTATAATGCTAGATTCGACCAGATAAATAAGAATTGATTGTCGTACCAATAGATTCAAATGGCATTTTCCCCGTACTATAAGAGAACTGAATAGGCAGCATAGCAAAGGGATAGGTAGTTGAAATATTTTAGAGTAGTCTGTAGTGCATGATGCCTGTATTAACCCCTGAATACTATAGATACTAACAAGCTAGTTGCATGAGACCTTATAGTTGCTTGTTTGCAAGTCAATAGTGCATGCTTGGTGATCATCACCCCCTGCCACACACCCTCGCGGTGGCATGCAGGGTATCGTGTAGATGTAGACGTAAATTATGTTCCTAACACTAATAAATCCCGTTAGCTGTCACCTTGCAATGGGATGTATATATTACTTCATTTTAACAAATACCAAACCTCTTAATAATTTTTACATCTCTATGTTGATATAATTTCTTTTGGGTGTGCGTGCTTCTAGGAAGTATGCAAGTTGCTAGTCACATTTAGTTTAATGCAAGTTGTACCACTTTCACCCCTAAGAAACACCCTTAATC
Source organism: Platycnemis pennipes (assembly GCA_933228895.1). NCBI lineage: Eukaryota > Metazoa > Arthropoda > Insecta > Odonata > Platycnemididae > Platycnemis > Platycnemis pennipes. Next base: position 14,911,224 of record OW121854.1, on the reverse strand, counting down.
AAGCTCCCATGGTATAATGTAATTGTTTAGATAGATGCTTTATGACTAATACGTGTAACTGAGGAAGTGCAGCATATAAGCATTAGTTGCATTCAAGTAGTGCATGATTGTGATTATTCATACCCACTGCCACACACCGTCAAGGAGACCTTTTACGCACTCCGTACATGTAGATGAATCCGAGTGAGATTCGCAAAATATTTCCTTTCAGATAAGTTAATAATAAATTATAATATTCTATGCAAGTCTGTCTGCTTTCCGGTGCACAGTTTTGAATATTTATGAAAAAAATAATAAAGCTCTTCCTATTAGTACCTGCACATTAAAAACAAAACAATTAAGATTCTGAATGTTCTTGCAGAACATTCAGAATCATTTTCAGCCGCAAAGAGCAAACAATTAATTTTTAAAATTATAATGGAGAACTGAATAAACGTTGTAGATTTTAAAATGTACATGACACATACAACATACGGAAAAGGTATTTCCATGCATGTGGAACTAATTGCTTGTACTGATGTACTGGATACGGCACCGCATACTGTATTTACATTCACCTGGGAAGTCAAAGAAGCACAAAAGTTTGTATCTGCAGAATTTTTTCATTTTTTTCGCTCAGGTATGAAAATACCACCTATACAATCGGACGTATGAAATTTGGGTAGATATCAGGCGAATATACCGGCCACTAACTTCGCCGTCTACTAGGTATCTCGGCCGGATTATTGGCAATTTGGTCCAATTCAGGAAAGTCAAGTGCATTACTTTATGACCAGAGTACGGTTATCTCCATCAGCATGCGCAGCCAGCGCCAGACTAAACAACAAAGGGGTGAATTTGAGCAATAAGAACGGCAAGGCTGTTCGTGTTGGGGAGAAATACCCTCCCAAAATGTATCTCTAAATCGTCCACATAACTACACCCTTAACTGATTTTGCATAATTGGCAGCTTAAGGTTATATGAAAAGTCACAGCCCTACACGATTTATTGGATAGTTGATCGAATGAATTTGATTTCGTAGGGTGCAAAATATGCAGCCTTTAGCAATTATTAATTCCTATTAAACTGACAATGTCCGAAATATATTGAGTGCCAGGGATTGATAAAGTTAATACTTAGCTTAGCTTTAATCACAAAAAAACGATTTAACTCAAAAACTGCATGTCACACGAATTCGAACTTAATACTGCAGATACATTTCTACCCTGGACAGGCAGGAGTGAAAAATTTAGATAAATCAGGCTGATACAAGAATTAGTTTTCTCCACACACATTACACTACCACTACGTTAAATTCTTCAAACATATTGCACACCAAATGTCACTATCGATAAACAAAGCTTTTTTCAGCTAAAATTCAATTCCTTGCCTGAATCATAGTAATAGCAGGAAAGTTAACTTGGTAGAATTTTGACATTATACAAATGAAATAATATTTAACTTCATTCCACTCTCTAATTAACTTTAACTGCTGGAGGAGAGCATTACTAAAACATTCCATACTTATTTGCTTCGGTTGTACAACTGCATTGTTACGGTTTAGACAAACATGGGTTAAGAAAATGAAATTCGAAAGCTGAATACTTAAATATGCAAAAATAAATAGTTTTTCGAGCACCGAATGCAGCTGTTTCAACTGTTTGGGCTTTAACTGAACAGCGATTTTAAACATTCAGTTTTATAAATAATATATTTAATACAATGAGCTCTTGTGGAGAGAATTAAAAATAACAAGAACCACAATCCATGAGGAGAGTAAATGAATTCCAATTTCATAGGGTAAGACATACCAAAGAGAAGTTTTATGGGGTGAATATCCATGGAGAAACAAATAGCATGCTGAGATCCGCTGATGACATAGCACTCATAGTGACATCTGCTCAGATACAGAGAGGGATCTGAATAAGATGCTGATAACCATGGAAATGACAATGGCCAGATATCAGCTGAAGATCAATAAGAAGACTAAACTGGTGTGCAGCAAGAGAGCAGAGGCCAAAACCAACGTTATAGTAGGAAAACATAAGGTGGAAGTGGTGAAAGAGTCTGTTACCTTAGAAGTCGAGTAACCAACGACGGAAAAAGCAAGAAATAAATAGTCAGCAGAATAGCCCAGGCGAAGTGGGCATTCCATCAAAAGAAGAATCTACTTACCGCTGGAAATACAAGCGTAGAGGTAAGGAAACAATTCATTAGAACGTACATCTGGAGCGTGTTTCTTTATGGCAGCGAAGCATGGACAATGACAGCAGCGGAGAAGAAAAGGGTAGCATTCGAAATGTGGTGCTACAGAAGAATGATGAAGATTAAATGGATTGACGAGGAAGTTCTAAGAAAAGTGGGAGAAAAAAGAAGCCTTCTGAATATCCTAAGAAGAAGACGGGACAACTTGATCAGCCACATAATGAAGCATGATGGCCTGATGAAGGCAATCGTCGAGGGACAAGTGGAAGGGGATAATGGCAAACGCCTCGTACAAGATATATGGAAAAAGTGTTAAAGGATGTGAAAGAGAAGAATTACGTAAATATGAAGACATTAGCCGATAGAAGAACTCAGTGGAGAGCTCCGTCAAACCAATCTGAGGATTGATGACTTATGATGATGAAGAAATACCAGTTGAAAAAGATATTTCAGGAAGAGCTAAAGGTACATAAATGCTAATTGGCTTCGACGCTTATCGAGATTAGAAGATTATTACAGCACCACTCATATTCTCCCTTTAGTTTTTCTATGGAATGGAAAGGGCACATATGGAATAAAACTGCAGAAAGAGACCTTTTCTTTTTTATCAGAAATGGGCCTTTTCGTTTATATGCCCTAATGTTATTCATACTCACATTGTTATTCATACTCACATTAAGTTAGTTAAAATTTGACTGTTTTCTGTGATTGAAAAAAAAAATGTATTACAGATTTTAGTGGGGAAATGATTTTTTCGTCTTAAAAGGCTTTTAAAATAACGGATGCACTAGAATTTATTCAGTGATTTCCAACATTGAACATGAACATTTAACCACTGACAACTCTCGTTTAACAAGTACAAAGACAATATTGCAAGTCAAATTTTTAAATTATCAAGGCATATTTTTAAAAATAGAAAAACAAAATGCAGTTCATATATTTTTCAATCAACACAACATTACCCAATACTAAGATCCTTTAAGTGTCTTATGCATGGAAGTGGAAATTTCATTATAATTATACTGCAACGTTTCAATCATGGAATGGAATGGGCTTAATCTTGGATCTAATTCGTATTTCTGACTCATTTTGCCACAGCCAAAAGTGTGATTGCTGTCCAAGAACAAGCGCAATATCAACGGTTTTCTTCTCAAGAAAGAAGGAAGATAATTGTGCTTCCTCTTCCCTCCCACGCAACTGCATTTAAACTTATTATCCCGAATGGGTCTGGTGCCATCGCAGGTAGAAGCGTGTAAAATTTAGGGAGGTATAAGACTGTGTGTGTTCAATTAACCCCTTTGCAAGGGGCCCAGGCTCGGTTAACCACTCTTGTGCCTAGGATCTCCGAAATAATTCGTTTATTATATGGCTCTAGGGTCTGGAAGGGTATCTATTTAATATTCCTCCTTCCCTGGACACTACGACAGTGAAACTTTTCCAACAGAAAATTGTAGTTCCTAACTTAATTACCAGTGGCCCAAAAACTGAATCTTCGATGAGGTGAGCAATTATTGCTATCCTGACAACAACTAATCAAATTCATCATCCATCACCTGTTGACACTTTTTAGTTGATAAACATTTTTCTACGGTGCTTCGAGAAAATTACAAGGATACGAGCTCATAGATACACAGTACATGTTGTATAAAATTAGGATGCTACTTCAAGTTTCGGAAATGGCCTTTAAGCTATTTAACCAGGATCTAGCAGTGTTTCAAAGAGTAAGATTAATTCGGCATGAAGACTGAATACACAATAATTTATCCTCTAATTTAATGGTTAAATCTTAATAGTAATAAAAGTTAACAAAGTTAACAGCTTCAGGCTTAACACTGTGGAAATCTTTCGTCGTAGAAATGAAGGTTTAAATGGAAACACTGCAATTTCCACACATGGTTTTATTGTCCACGGCCATGGTTTCATTATGAGGCAACATTATCAGGTGAATAAGTAGGTAGTAACCTATATTTCAATCCTCATTATTAGTATTGACTCAGGTGTACATAATTATTTATAAATATGGGAATGGAAAACATTTATGAAAATTTTAGAAAAAAACTATCACAGATCATTCAAAGTATATTTTATGGCCACCAAGCACTTATTTTGTATTAGTTTTATGTCAAGCAGATTCAAGCAGCAGCCTTGCTGTGTCTCAGCCAGGCTATGCCTGCACTTTTAGATGTTTCCAACGGGAAGGAAAACTACGAGGAGGAGATCGTAATGATAACGTGGGTGGAGAAAACCGGGCTTCGGCATTGGTGTGCTCTTAATGAAAGGCACCAAGAGGACCACGGTTCAACGTTCCATTTGACGAACGAATTACTGCACTCCAGTGCTCTTTACATCACAGTCAAGTAAGGGCCGGACCCAGACCCTCTTCATGAAAGACCAATGCTCTAACCACTACTTTTATCCTATCCCTCGCTTAGCCTAATGAAGTAAAAACCTTGTGGTCATGATTTCTAATTAAGTAAAACTTTTTTGTGGCTTAGGTAAGTGTTTATCAAAAAAATTAACTTGACATTAAAATATAATTTCTGGCTAAATTATTAGAAAGTAAATTCATATAATAACACAAGCTTTGTAGATTAATGGAATAAAACTCTTCATACTACGTGTCTACTGATAAATATTTTGCCTGCGTGATGTTTTATGTTCCAACGCTGAAGCGCTATCAACGTGTGAAATGTTCTTACGATTTTCACGATAATTTATCAGCAGTTGCATTCTCAATTTGTCGTGTCTTTTCCCTTATTATCTATTTTCCATCAATTCTAACTGAATTTCCACAGTACCCATGAATTTATAGAAACAGTTAAAATAAATAATTGTATACTGGCATAACTTAATGTGGCTTCTAAGTTGAACAACAATATGGAAAATTTTAAGATGGTTCTGTAACAACTATCGTGAATTTCATAATAATTTTTACATATTTAACTATAACCATGGGAAAGGTTAAAGCTACATATATGTTATGCTATCATAGTCAGAGATCAAAAATTGTAATTTACTGCAAACAAGTGGCATTATACGTTAAGGGAAGTTTTATGTGAAAGGCATGGATTTAATCAGAAAGAAATTTGTATATTTTTCTATGGATTTGAATTTGAAGTCGCAATTTGCTGTTCCAAAAAGGAGTAGGTTTAGGTTTTATTTTTAGGTCCTAATTTACTCACGTATATATGCATTTTTACCTCATAGATTTAGAAATGAGCATTAGTTCAGGCACCCTAAAGTAAAAGTTGATGCTACGATGATGGAGTTTTGGGAAGTCTTACAAAAACGACCTTACCTAATCTCCTCCTCGTCACTCAAATGTTCATTCCACATTCGAATGGCAATGCCCTCAGCCGGGATTAAACGCAATTGCGCCACGGCAGAGACACTTCTCACATTCGCCAGAAATTTGATAGCATAAGCAGATTTCAGAAGGGAGAGCAATTTTAAACTTAATCTGATTTCGCCATGCATTCGTTTCACGCGTGTATTCTAATCCAAGTTCCTTTTATTATTCACACATGTTACATTAACTCCGGACGGCGTCTACGAAAGCATCAAAAGTCATGATAGGGAGACAGTTTTGCTCATCAACTTGCTGCCTATCACTGTCGCGTGAGATTAAGTGAAATAAAATGAGAAATTAGAGAAAAAATTAATTTTCTTGTGCAAATTAATATCATTACCCATGCTGAAATTTAATCCTGCATAATATGATATTTGTTAAATATAGTTGATAATATCAGCTCCGAGTCTGGAACAGTAGTGTTTTCATTTAAAAAATAGATGGCTACCCGAGGTAAATAGCAACAGTATTCCTATGATATTTATCAGTACTCCGTATTCATGTATTTATTAGTATCGCAAAAGTATTTCCACTGAGACGCAGAAATACTACCCAGCAGTATTTATTGATATTCATTATGCATCAATCAGTATTCCACTGGAAGTATTTATCGCTATTGCTTACGTAGTATTCGGTTTTCTTTATGCAGTATTTATATGCATCTCTTTAGTATTTATAGATATTTCTACGTTGATTTGCAGCATGAAAAATTAGACAATTAAATTTCTGAATTTACACATTACTAATCACATGTTAATGACAAAATTCAAATTCAGGGCGCCAAAGGAAAGATACATACCACCAAAATAACAGGAAGTATCTACTGTAGCAACTCAAAATTACACATTCTCACACGTTTTCACATTTATGGGTCAGATGTGAATAAGATATTTGCTGTGGAACCAGTCAACAAAGTGGAGATTGATGATTAAATATTGATGGGATCCACACAAATGAAATACAAATTTAATAATATTATTCTCTTGTTAAGACTTATTTATTTCTTAATCATCGAGTTTTGATTACAGTGTATTGTGGGGTATCATATTAAAATTAACGCCAAAAATTAAAAAGTTATATGTGAAAGTCCACCACCCCATAACATTATGCAATGAAGTACCTCGCAATGCACAATAATTTTACATTTGAATGCAAATACATATGCTCATCAAATTTCTAGTACCTAACATTTACTCAATCATTCCAGATTTTGTTATTATCAATGTCACAGAGGAACTGCTGCAGAGCTGAATAAAATTTTACTTTTATCACAACACTTTCTGTTTCTAATCATGAACGGCACCTTTCATTGGCACTTTCCACTACATAAGTAATGTTTATTAAAGAATATAAAAAATTCAAATCCTTGGGGGGACACATTTCATCTTAGGGGTACTAGGTATTAATGGGTTTATTTCAATTTTGCAGAAAATATGTAAAATGATAATGAAAAGGAAAACAAATTTTTCTCCCACCAAATTAAATATCTTCAAATTTATAGCCTGTAGCATCCAACCGAGTTTCTGACAAGATGCACATGATGCAATTATATCTCTACAGTTTGCTATCAAAATTTTGAAATTTATACTTCACGTAGAATAATTTCCTCTTCCATTTAAGATTTTAGAGTCAGTAGTCATTGGTGTTGAAGATATGTGCAAACCATTAGTGATTTCCAGTGCTGATAATGAAATACCTGCTCCACAACCTATCGTATATTTTCCTTATATTTCCTTTGTATTTGTATTGTATTTAATACGATTGTATTTTCCTTGTATTTCCTATATGCCCACTGGAATCCATATCCATTTCATTCATCTGTCATACAATTTCCTAGGAAAATGAAGAAAACTGAATTAATTCATTACAAATAGTAATTAAGTAAATAACTACAATTGTTTAGAGAGAATGTATATTTTGCTTTGAATTCCAATTGAAAAAAAGGAAACTTCTTCATAGCAGATATTTATGCCTCAATTTTCTCCATTTATATTCTTCCAACAGGTAATCATATAAATTTTTGGGAAGTTATTATTTGTTTCTATACTTAAATCTTGACACTCCACATTAACCTGCATGCACCTGATTTAAATAAAGCAAGTGATGCACCAAAACCTACCATAGAATATACTAAAACTTCTTATTATGTAAGAATCTTATTTATTGTGAGCCTTATCACGTAGCTATTTGGTTATGTCTACAAAAATCCAACCTAAATCCAGAATCATAATCAAAGGGAAATAGAAGTAGACCTGAAGAAGCAAGTAATTTTCTCCCTCCTTCCACGAACTAATTTTGAGGCAGGTAAATCAGGCCTTCTAAGTGAAGGTAAGGAAATCTCAGACACCCCCTTGTGCCCCTTGGGTAGTTGGGAAGCACTGTGTGTGTGAAGTATGATGGATGCACGACAACACTTTGCCATTTGGGATGTATTGCCTTTTTGTTATTGGTTTATTAAGTATGCAATTGGTGTCTGGTGGTATAACATCCTTCAAAACATCAAGGTGTTGACATATACATGTTGTCTGCCAAGGAATTATGTGGATGTTTTGAATTACTTTTGTTAGGCATTACTGTGACTGACAATGGAGAGACAGTGGCTGAATGTGTATGAGTCAATCCCACTGGAATCCATTCATAAAGGCTGGTTTTGTTGAGGGTTGTCTAAAAAAAATACATACATACATGGCAAGGGAATGTGTGACACAACCACAGCATGAGATATGTCCTGCAATTACCATACCCACAACACAGACTTAAACTAACTATATGAAAAATGTCCTTATTACATGGGTAAAAAAATCTATAATAAGATACCTAAACACTTAAAATATAACTCGATCACTTTCTCAAAACAAAGATACAAGAAATACTGACCGATGAAGCATACTACTCTATTCAAGAACATCTGGATGATTAAGAACATTTATGATGTACTAAATGCCAAATTGTATCCATGCACCTCATATTATGTATATCTCTGAATGGTTTTAATTTATGTACCCGTGCACTAAATGTCTAATTATATCCTAATATTTCAAACTATGTACATCTCTGTAAGGTTACAATGCATATATCCCTAATACTGTATATATATTTCCCCAATATTATTTTATTCTTTGACGAGTCACCAACTTACCCTAGCCATAGTTAAACTTTTGCAAGTGCAACATGACATTAAATTATATTATTATTATTATCATGTGCTTTCCTACAGTCGCAGAATAATTACAGCCACAAAACAACAACAAAATCACATAACTAAACAAAAAAATACATGATTGACAAAAAATGTAAACCATATAAAGAAGAAAGGACCAACAAAGAGTCTAATTATAGAGACATCAATATACATTAATAGGCAAAACTATATTTACATCATGTTTTTGCAACATCCATAAAACATTTTATAATACATATATTTCCACATATATGCTAAATGTATTGCAAGAAACAGTTTCTGTTGTTTTATAGGTATTTATTTGTTTCTTTTTTGTTTACTTACTGTATTAATGACTATAGAAGCAGGTGGTGTTGATGAAGTACATATATTGCTAGGAAACTTGTATGGGGAGTCCAATTGCCCCATCATAGCTGATCTTGTCATGAACCAATTACTTGATGAAGTCATATCCTAACTATATTTTATGCTCACACATATATGTAAATATGTAGATGACATTGTTCCAATTTTGCCCAACAAGATAGACATTGTTGTAGAATTATTCAATATCTTCCACCAAAAATTGCAAAAGTTGAAATAGAAAATCATTTATGCCAACTTCCTTTTCTAGTTCTCTATCATCATGAGAAACAAAAATGGTACACTTAGCATAGACTGGTGGAGGAAACCCATGAAGAGTGACAGATATGGCAATTACAATTTCCACCACCTCTTAAAACATAAAATTAATCCTGCATTAACCCTACAGCATAAACCCTACAACATAGCAATCCTGCACCACATTAAAATAATATTAGCCTAGTGAGAAATATCCTTCCTAAAAATAATTTTCCCAATACACTCATTAATACCATCCTTTGTAACAACAAGATCCCCATGCAGAATATTCAACATACTCAACATTAACTACATTGCCCTAAATATTGTAACAACAAGATCCCCATGCAGAGTAGTAAACATACCCAACATTAACTACGTTGCCCTAAATATAAAGATAACAGTAGACAAAGGCACAATTTCCCACATAAATTACACCCATGACAAACCTGACAATGAATCCATTAACTCACAACATATGCAACAAATCCAAGACTCACAGTAGCATACCATGCATCAAAGGCTTGTCAGAAATACTACAAAAGCACTCAAGGAAAAAACATTGACTCATTGCACATTCTAAGAACTACAAACTGAATTTTTTTTTATTATTCCTCAAATTAAAAAGTCTTATCCCCAGAAATGTCAAGAGTAATCTGGTATATTCAATATATTATAATGATTGCAAAGGAAATTATGTACGGCAAACGTCACAATACCTAAAAAGCAGGATATCACAAGACAAATAACATGTACCTAAAAATCAGACAACTTTCTGTGCACTTCAATTTCATTTCACCTTCAATTTTAAAAACACAAAGGTAATAGACACAAACACCACAAGAAAGATCAATGAAAGAGACGATACATATAGTCAAGGACCCAAACTTGTAATAAAAGGTGTGAGATTGCTCACCTAGGTTGTATTTATGTGAATTTCATTTAATCTGTTTAACGAATTCCTTCGTCAACAAATCTTAATTGGGTGATTATTACAAGCTGCCTGACAACATATATAATAAAACATCACCTTCTGGTTCTATAGGCATTAAAACAGAACCAAAGCAAAAAGAAACAAATATGTAAACTAGAAAATGACAAACGAGAAAGTTTTTGCAATAAATTTGTATGTATGTATATTTAAACACCTTGATGCTTTGAATAATGTTACACCACCAGACACCAATTACTTACTTTATAAACCAGAACAATTCGGCAAGACATCCAAAATGAATTGACAACGAGACAGCTACCGCTTTGAGAAACAAGTCAAGGGATTTGGTTTTTATATACAATGTAACTAACTACCGTGGGCCTTCTGGGTAGAATTGTAGAAGTGACCTCTAATCTTCTGTAGGTAAAATTATTACTTAACGTCGTTCATCAAATAGCATATTATTCATAATGAATGACCACTCGGTCAGGTTAATGTTTCAACGATAACCACAGTCTAGCATCAATACATACCAGTCACACTACATTGTATGTAGGAAATCTAGACAAAACTCTCGATGTCTATTTAAACCAATTCATACGGAAACACTCACCCACATACCCACACAAAATGTTTACGAAACGTAAATAAGATGCAAGAATACTTCACACAATATCACAAGCCAATAAGGTATCACCTCAAATTAACATGCTTAGGCAAAAACATACAAAATGTTAGACACTTGTGAATTTCGCTTGTGCAATTTTCGGTAAGGATCAAAATGAACATTTGGCGTGAAACTATTTCAAATATATTCTTAACAATAGAACAAATATAACTAACATAAAGCAGGAACGTCAACAAATAACGTGGGCAAACACACACAAACTCCTGGCGTGTACATTAATAAATTGCCTACGTTCACTTCAAACAATCCAATCCAATGTACATGAGTAAAAATAGTTCAATAATCATTTAACGTTAACAACTAAAATGTTACACGAACAAAGCCACCAATTATTCTCTGCGACCAAAACCTCGCGGTGAACTACTCGCAGCAGCTGTTCGCCGACTGACGACGATTTTCTCTTATTTTCACTGCAATAGCCCGCCAAATTCAAACACATCGTTCATCTACTAAAATGTATCTTACCTTACAATTTCCCGTTTTATGGTATCTAACTTTGTAAGTGGCTGATTTATTGGTGATAGAGGATAAATGCGCATTTCTTCAGCCTTTGTATCCCATTTCGAACAGAAGCTAAAACGGAATAAACACTCCGTACAAGTGTTCATATTTCCTTCGTACCTTCGTACTCATCTTAAGGATAATTTGCAAATGGCTTTGAATGACCTGAAGAAAAAATAATAGAGAATTACTACGAGTTCTTCGTCAATTGAATACAAGATTTCCGCCATACTGTTTGAATATGGTTGTCAAGGGAAATACGATGCTATTCTCTAGGAATTCTGTGCCTACCCAACTACTGATAAATACGATACTTTTTCCAAGAAATACTGCTAGGCAGCGCTGTTCGTATTCCTTGCATTCCGTGAAATACGGAAGTATAACTAATAAATACTGCACCCTGAACGATGAATAGGATCGAATAGCGTAGGAATATGGAAGGAAAGGGGATAAATAGCAATAAACACGAGAGGGTTACTAATAAATACTGTTGCCATTTACCTCGGGTACAAAGTAATAAATTTAGATTCCAACAATTAAAACCGATAAAGTTTCTCCATTTATTCCCTCCAACTTTTGTCTAAAGAGAAATATCTTAAATTTCAGTTATATTTAATGATAAAAAGTAATTTATTTTTTTTATTTGTTGCATAAACCCATCATCCATGGTAATCTATCGGTTAGATACCCTCAAGTGGGGACTACTGACTTTAAATTTTACTTTAAAACCACACTGAAGTGCCTCAAACCACCGTGACATAGGTATCCGACTGCCTTAAGAGCTGATGTAGAATTGGAGGATAATTTGGTTTAATAAATACCTATATCAAGGCACTTTTCGATAAAAATTATCGTTCGAGTGTTTAAAATGTCAGGTAACTTCTGAAAAGGCTCTGAACAAATTTACTTGCGTCTTGAAGAATAACTCTTCTTTACATGGCTTTAATCTATTTTAGGAGACCGGCAGTAACTACAAGGTCATCGAGTGGTTTTTGATCTACCTCATGTGGTAGGCTCTTCCATATTTTCTTCCCCAACATATCCTTTTATCACCAATATGCCTACTGTTATTCCTGTCTTTTAACAGACTGTCTGCACTGATAAATACCTTCTAAAAGTATTATAGTGCCCTATCTCTCAAATATTCTCACCTCCACTTACGTTTCTACCTCCAAAAATTTTTCCCAGTGTCTTAACATCTCCATGTACATGTATGTAATTCCCTTTTAGCCACCGTGAGGGTGTGTGGTGGGGGGTGAAAAATCACCAAACATTACTGGCATGCAAATTAAGATTTACAATGATAAAAGTACATGAAAAGTAGTTATGCATAGGAGTCACATGTAATAAAGTTACGAAGTAATTACTGGTTATAAATATTTTCTTTAAATATATTTATCTGCATTTCCCTAGCAATGCATAGCTTAGTAAAATAAAAACATGCTTCATGCTCTACATACTCCAACACCTTTTTATCTACTTAACCCTATGATATACTACCTATTATGCTCTCTTATAGTACGCGGGAAAAATGACATTTTAAATATATCGGTACGATAATCTATCTCTCTAATCTTGTTTGTCTGGTGAAACTTTATATATACAACATACAAAGGGACTTCTTTATGTGTATATAACGTAATCTCTGAACAAATTAGCTTTGAATTTACTTAAAAAGTTTAACCTAAATTTTAACCTGCGTTCTGTTGGTAATTCCCATCCTAGTTCTTCTATTAAACTCGTAACACTTATACAATTATCATAACGGCCTTTAACAAATCTAGTGGATCTCCTTTGCACACGCTCTAATTCATTTATCATACCTTCCTCGTACAGATCTCATATACTGGCGACATATTCTAAATGAGGCCTGACAAGTGTAAAGTACCTTCTTTCTTGTACCATCTCAGCGCATTTGCCTAGGACTCCTTTTATGAATCCTAATCCACGGTTCTAACACTTGTTTACCTGTAACACCATATATTAATAATATGTTCCTTGGATGAGCACTCAGCTTTCTTCTATGTCCTTTTTATACCAACGTTTATACTCCGTTTTCATCGACAACCTTTTGTAAAAATGCGATTATTTTCAACTTCTTCATTTTTATTCTTCAAGTTAATACTTCATTCATTTGCTAATGGATCCCAACTTTGAAAAGATATTTATAAACTATTTTTAATTTCTGTAATCTTTCTTCTGTTTCAAGAATAGAATGCGAAAATAGGAACTGCTATTTTCATCACCCTATGCATCAATTCCATCTCCCTGCAAACTCCTTGATATTATTAAATATGTTATCATATATTCACGCCGTTATGTTTTTTATATCCACGCTCTCGTTAAAGGATAACTGTTTAGCGTTACTCATTGTAGAGTGTGTACAATCTTTATGATATTTAAACCTTCATTTTTGAAAAATATTCTAATTTTTAAAGTATGAGATTAAATTGATTGCCAGTGCGCACGCTTGTCATAGAACTCTAATTTCTCCCTGCGTGAGGTTTGCTAGTGTAACTGCAGATGTACATTGATTGTTGGTGTACTGAATATTCAGGTTAGATTCCGTACCTGGTTTTAAGCACCATTAGCATATGGTAAAAAAAACACGCAGATTCTCACAATACTCTATTTCGACCATAATCTTGGTTTACTTATTTAAATAATTTTTGAAAGCATTTCTGCTTTCGTATTTGATGTTTGAATCTCTATTCCTGATCTCCCTGGGAGCCACTTCAAGGGTACGTGGCCGCAATGCAGCATTTTCCAATAAGTGCTAATATTTCCCTATCTGAAGAGGAATTCCGATCTGTTTGCAGTATTTGCATTTGTATTGATCATAAATTTCTGCACTAAAATGGCACTGCTGGCTCCTGCTTCAATTTTTATCACTCAGCTAAACCATTCTATATAATGTTGCACACTGATTCGATAGTGTTTTCTTCTTTCTCTGCAACGTTTCTTTTCGATTCCGTGTGAGAGTTTTTTTCTGGCAAATAACTCTGGATACATTATTTTTAGCATTTTCCCTTTCTTTCGAGTAACTCTATTGTACCCAGTGTTTCTCAACTATTTTCCTTTCCCAATATTTGATTCTGTTGCGCAAATCCTCTTTACCTTTTTTTCTTCATTCGTATCTCGCTAATTTGTTTTAAACATTTTACAGTGCGAGTCCCTCATTGGTTTATTTATGCATCAGCAACTAATATTTGAAACATTATTACTTAATGCCGCAAGGTCATTATCGCTTTCATCTCTGCATGTAGTGCATTTGAGAAATTTAAAATAAAATGAGTGCTTGTCCCAATTCCTATTCCATACGTGCACAGAGAGCATAATCGCAGAGTAGCGTCATTACCCTTCTGCATGTAGGAACTGAGTTATATTATGTACGCAATATCTGCACATCCCCTAATTGATAGAGTGCCACTTAATGAGGGATTACTAGTGATTTCATACCCTTCGATGATAGCAATCAAACAGGTGCACGGAATATGTGAGTTTTCGATTTACGGTAAATCAGATAATTTTTTCTTTGTAGGTAGTTGGCCAATGGATTACGTGGTTGTGCTTGAGTTAACCGTCATACCTTTGGTTTCTCTAGATGGATATTGCGAATATATATTATAGAGTATTATAATTCTCTATTCACACCCATTTCACATCATATATTTTAGCTGGCCCTGGACTTGGCCATTTGCGTCGTACCAACTTTGGGTCGTATTACTCACGTCAATCTGTATCATTCCCTTCAAGCCACCATTAAAGTATGGGGAAGGGGATGGATTCGTACCAGACATGCATGACATACAGTATTATGCTTAAAAAGAGTTAGTAGGTGTATTCTAGTCTAAACTTAAGTACCTATTTAAAAAGGATTAAAATAGCAAAGCAAGAATGCAAAAATATGTTGTTAGTTATCTTAAAATTCTTAAATTCACATTCAACTACCTGTGCTATCCATTGATAAACTTGTATATATACTATTGGAGGTATATTCAGCTATTCATATCCCTAATTGCACTAGGAAAGAAGGGCATTTTCAATCTGTCAGTTCGGCAATCGATTTCTCTAATTTTATCATTATAGTCCAGCCTTCCATACTAAGTTAAAATTCACAAAATGTTTTAACGTCATTGATGAACATTTCACATCTATTATCCAGTTTGGAAGTTATTCTTGGAATCCAGTTTAGAGTTTAAATAAAATTTTCAACCTATGGACTGATAATGATTCCCATTTAATTCATGAAATAGGCTGGTTACGCTAGTATAATTATCATACCGTCCTTTACAAATCTTGCCGATCTTCGTTGCACACGATCCAGCTCGTTATTCAAAGCTATTTTACAAGGATCCAATATAATTGCAGCGTAAATGAGTCTAATGAGGAAAAATTGGAGTATTTCTTGCACATGATCGTCATGTATTATATGATCATGATATATGACTACATTTGCCCGATGCTCTTTTGATGAATCCCAGTTTACGATTAGCTTAGCTCACTATTTAACGCATGTGTTTAACCCGAGAAAGATTATGAGTCAGCCTTATTCCAAGATATTAAATGGATTTCACGTATAGATTATCGTTTATTATTGCGACTCTTGGTTTTAAGTAAGTAAGATTTGAACTGGATGTTTCTTTTCTGCATGTCAGCATGTTAGTAAGTGTTCTCTCTGATCGATAACGCATGCCTGGTTCACCTTCCCCCCCCCCCAACATCCTTGTGGGAACTTGCAGGGCATATGCATAAGTACATTCTCAAAGTTGCTCGGTAAAATTGTCGAAATTTCCGCAATTGGTCGTGCGAATTATGCACCAAGAATAAAATGCTATAATTTCGTTGAACCAACGTTAACTTATTACACTGTGTTGGCTTTAAATGGGAGGCTGCATAAAATTTCATATCTATCCTTCGCCCTTTGGCGTGATAATTCAATGTTGCATGACAGTAAAGGAAGCATTTAGCCTTAGCATGGGAAATTAAATTACGCGTCTTTCGAGCGGCTGGAAAAAAATTAATTCCCATCATTCCTTCCGAGAACAAGGTTAACTCTTGAGAAAATAGTGAGCGGTGCACGGTGAGCTAGAAAAACTAAATGAGGGGTGAGTGCTTAGTGTGTGCCTGGAATACTGAATACTAGCTCAGCTCCCAGTATGCGCTCTTTTCATAACACCAGTGGATAATTATGGTGGAATATATGGCAGACCGTAGGACTTAAAACGAAGCCAACGAACAACATCCGGACGAATGGTGGAAGCATTTGTTTAAATGACACTAATTTATGATTTTCTGTAACTATGAATATATAGAGAAGTCTTTATCTTTACATTTTGTGAGCTGTTCTTTAAAGAAACGCTATTATCACTTTAAAACATAAACTTTACATACATGGATAATTTTTCGGGAGTTTAGGTCTTTTTTTTTTAATGAAAAATATTTAGCTTTTGGCCGACGTTTCGGAAAATTTATTTTTTCCTTCTTCAGGGCTAAAAATGGGATGAACCTCCAATAACATAACAATAATAAGTAACATGATTTACAGGAATTTTACAGTGCCAAATGTTTTACAATATCATTTTTTACAACTTTAACACTAAAAAATTGCATGGAGTAAATTTTACGTACTACCTTAAGTTCTTTAAGATGAATTTGTTTACAAATTGGTTGCTAAGGTCTATGGGCAGCCCCCTGCATCTTCCTATGCCGTCAATAGAAAATATTTGGCCCCTTAATGTCCGTTTAGTTCCAGTACTGGCCGTCGAGGCTAGTGGTACTCTCGTCCTACTCCTACAAGGGACCTTATGGGAAGGTCTCCTATTTATAAGCCGAGAAACGTATTGAGTATGATTTATGTTTTAATTCCTGCTAGCATCGAAGGAAAACCATAATTGCTGAAACAAACACCTGAATATTTACCGAATTTAGAAATCGTTTTTCCTGCCAATGCTACTTACCAACATAACTTTACACAAATCAAGTACAATTTCTTTCCATCAAACATGTTAAATACGACCTGTTTCTATTCCACAATTGTAAAAGTGTGGAATTTTATAAAGTTTTGAAAAATAATTGAGAATGTCACTTGCGGCACGGTGTGGAATACTATAGCTTTATGCATTTTCTCTAGGAGATCATACAGCATTGCGTATCTTGGAATGCATTTCCAGAGATTCAACAACCGCGCATAATATAAATTGTACATTAATTTGTAAATATGGTTTTGACGGAAGCTCAGGCCATTCCTGGTATAAGCAAAGATGGCATCAAGAATCGATGTCGGATGAATTCTTGTTCATCAGCTCCCTCTTGCCACTGCGTTTAGTGAACGACGAGACAGATAACAATGACAAAGAATAATAGACGTTTTCCGCTCTCTTGTAAAAACATTTAATTATTACTCATAATATTTTCTGATGTTTAAAGACATTTCCTTATACTTTAGGTGCAATTATTTGGATGAACCCTAGGCCATCGTCAACAAGATTCTGCCGCCCCATTCGCCTTCAATGGATCAAAGAGACGAAAGAAGTGGCGAAGGCAGAGTAAATGTATATAAAGAGGCAATGTGATACTTTAAATGCATTCAAATGGAAAAACTAATGGAAAACTCTCACCATGATAAACGGAAAGGTAAAGAGTTTAAAATTGTCAAAAAAACGTCATAATTTAATTTTTATGTGTTAACTAAAAGAAAACGTCCAAATTAGGTATGCAACGCATTGACGGAGAGTGGTAGCATGAAATGCTATATTTGTGGGGCAAAAATTTCAAGTATGAATAAATTTAATAAATTGGCCCAAAGATCAGTTAATAAGGGAACTTATAATTTTGGCATATCTACACTGCATTGTCATGTAAGATTTTTTGAGTGTCAGTTGCATGTATCTTATCGGATGGATTTCAAACTCTGGCAGGTAGGTAAAAAAGTGAACGAAACATTACTTTCTCATTCAAAAATATTTTATTGCGAAACTCACCCTCAGAACCTTCCAATAGGCACGTGGAGAATACAGAAAAATGCTTAAAGACAGGAAGATTCACCTGCAAAAGTCATTCAAAGAGAAGATGGGGCGAAATGTGGATGTACCTAGACCCGGGTATGGTACAACGAATGACGGAAATACTGCCAGACGATTCTTTGATAATCCCTCACTATCTTCAGAAATAACAGGTGTGAAAGACATCTAATTTCATTCTGATGCTACATTGGAATTTCATTGCTTTAGGTTACCTTTGATTTCTTCTAACAAATTTCTAATTTCATTACAGGAATCGACATAAATTTGATTAAGATTCTCTGTAATATTACAAGCAATATCGAGTGGCCTAATTTGCATTATCGAGTGAAAAATAAAAATACCTGATTTGTTCAGAGTGTGATGGCAGTGAATATTCGGATAGCGAATAGTAGAAATACAAGCAAAAACTGAATTTTGTAGTGCATATTTTGTTACATTTTAAGAAAAAGGATATATACATAATCATGATGAAATAGGGTATTGCAAATTATTTCTCTTCACAGTATTTCTCCCTGGTACTGAATAAAAAATGACACTGACATTTAACATAACAAAAATAATTAAGCATCGGGATCGTAACACCCCAGAATCCCCGACAACGTTCCGCGGTGTCATAAAACGGACCCTTCGCCGAACACCCAACCGCAGTGCAGGGGGCGGGGGAATTGCAGCCGTGCGACACCAGCTGTGGGTTGGCGGCCTCGAAGAGACAATAATCCTGTGTGGTATGCATGCTGTCTCCGTTAAATGTGTACGTATTCGTTGGTAGGCGATGTCAAAATGGTAAGAAGAGAAACTCCCGCGGTGCACCCGAAGAAAGAAGTTTTTCAGTACCTCCTAGACCTTTACCCCATGTGTTAAAATGCGTAATTTTTTCCGCGAGTTCTGCAAAATATAATGCATGGAGGATCTTGTCAATGTTTGTATCTCGAAAATCTCCAAAGCGGAGTGGATGCGACTACAATCCAGTCCACACACTTGCCGCGCCACGTTACTCCCCGCTGCAGGCGGGTTCAACCAGACTCGACCGCGCGATCGAAAAACTGATGTGAAATTCGGCGTCGCAAACGGTCGCAGCATCACTCATCGGATTCGCACTGTGGAAGCTTTGTAGAGTTTCCCCATATAAGTTACTTCGTGATGCTCGGTGATGCAATTAACTATTTCTCTACCTATATGAAAAAAATGACCAAAAATTAAGGTCTGCCATTTTGTTTAATATCTTTGGTAAATAATTACAAAAATGTAAGCAGACTACATGAGAACAAAGAAGAAAAACTGTTTCATCTAATTAAATGACTTTTTATTCCAATTCTTTACACATAATGCTTAGGTAAGGGCTTGATTTTGAAGATTTCGTGAGAAAATCGAGTGTAGACAATTTTTGCGAAATTTGTGCAACTTAGACCTCATGCTAATAGTTAAAGGTTGTGTACTAAGGAAAATGCTTTGCATCATCGCATGCCCAGGTCTTTTGAGAATATTAATGCAAAGTTTCAGCTTCCTGGCTTGAAAAAATCACTTTTTGAATTTTGGCCAGGTATTTTCGATTTCCGACCACTGTGCGCCGCCTCCCCCCCACTCCTGTCGTATCGGCGACTAGAGGGTTTTTCCCGGGTAATGCTTACTCCTTTCCCTCTCCGTGTCTAACAAAGGAACTTTTAGCCTTTTCTTTAAGGCATTGAAATCCTCGGCGCCACTGTCGCCCAAGAGTGCAGTGACCCTTTCTCTGGTCCTTGGGCTATCGCGTGGGTGACGCCAGGGGCGCTTGGGTTTTTACAGTAGTAGTATGTTGAGTGCGATCTCGTGAAGTGGATGTGTCTTGCGTCCCGTCCGCTAGAAAGTGAAGGGTGACCGCGCCTTTAGCTAAAAGTATCAGGATGTCGAGATATTTGACAGTGCATGAAATAACTGATCTATTAGAGACAGAAGATTACATAGAAGTACGTGATATCATCATTGAACCCCCTGATAACGCAACAGAACCTGTGTCTGACGAGGACTCCGGGGATGAAGATGGTGGAACAATTAATAATCTTCCCGGTTCATTGCTGCGTGCTCCTGCTCATCTCATTCACGGTTCTTCTGACGAGAACTTTGACCATGCTGACCTTTTGCTGATACCGGATGGTTATACTACTGAAAATGACAGTGCATCGACTTCTGCTTCGCCTTAACCTCTTCTTGTTCAAAAAAAAAGGTAACCAAAGTTGTGCGCAAATGGAAGAAAGCCGATCTGACTGCCCAGCCAGTAGGAGGTAGAGTTTCAGAAGAACAAATCACGAAAATGAAAACCCCTACAGAATATTTAGAACTCTTTCTGGATTTTGAAGTGATTGATATGATTGTCAAATATTCCAATTTATATGCTGCAAGTAAGGGCGTAAACCTTGAACTGACTGTCAGTAAGTGTCGGTGTTTTTTGGGAATAATTTTCCTGAGTGGTTACGTCTCTGTTCCGAGACGGCGTATGTTTTGGGAGCAAAGACCAGATTCGCATAATTCTCTAGTTAGTGGTGCAATGAGACGTGACCGATTTGAAACAATATTTTCAAATTTGCATGTTGCTGACAATTCTAACTTGAACCACATGGACAAGTTTTCCAAGCTGCGACCTCTCATAGAGCAAATGAATGACAGATGTATGAAATTTGTACCAAATGAAATATACTTCAGCTTTGATGAGGCCATGATTCCCTATTTCGGTCGTCACGGGTGCAAACAGTTCATTCGGGGTAAGCCTATTCGGTTTGGGTATAAATTCTGTTGTGGTGCAACGCGTCTAGGCTACATTTGCTGGTTTCGGCCTTATCAAGGAAAAAACCTGAACACTCAATATCAAGAATATGGTGTAGGTGCTTCAGTTGTTTTGCAGTTTACTGAGGCACTCACAACGCAGCATCCTGGTAAATACCATTTTGTGTTCGACAACTTTTTCACAAGCATTGCACTCCTTGATAAACTACATTCAATGGGTCATCAAGCAACAGGCACAGTGAGAAAAGATTACATAGACAAACCTCCTTTACTATCTGATGCTACCGTAAAGAAAAAAGATAGGGGCACATTTGATTACCGAATTGATGGAAAAGGCAATATTATTTGTAGATGGAATGATAACAGTGTAGTGACTGTTGCATCTTCTGGTGTCGGTGTCAATCCTTTGCAACAGGTCAGTCGTTATTCTCAAAAGCAGAAAAAAAGATACAAGTTACTCAGCCAAATTTAATCATGGTCTATAATCAGTATATGGGAGGAGTGGACCGAGCTGATGAAAACATTGACAAGTATCGAGCATCAATCCGTGGAAAGAAATGGTACTCGAGCCCTCTGTTATTCTGCTTTGAGCTGGCTTTACAAAATGCTTGGAAATTGCATAAAATAAGCGATGTGAAGGCAATGGATCTTCTTGAATTTCGTCGCCGTGTGGCCTTTCACTATATAGAGACATATGGTAATACTGCTGAGTCTGGTAGGAAAGGGAGACCATCTATGAAGCGTAACCTTGACTCGCGTCATGACGGCATGAATCATACGATTGTAAAGCAAGGAAAGCAAACTCGCTGTGTCCAATGTCACAAAAATTCTACTTTTCGATGTAACAAATGCAATGTATCCTTGCATGTTAAGTGTTCACCTGGATATCACTCTTAATAGTGAGTTAATAAACGTCTGAATCAAATGATTTGCTTGTTATCATTGAGTACGTCATGGTAGTGGATTTACCAAGTGTTCCATTTTTGGAACACCTCGTAATTAGTAATTGGCAAGAGATACATTGTTTTTTCTTTCAGATATTGTTTTCATACGTATTTTTATCTATAATATGCAAAAAACAGGGTAAAATTCGCATTTTTCAACCCTTCGGCATAAATGGGCTAATATGTTAAATATTTTTCATTTTCAAAAAAAGAGGACCTAAACTCTCGAAAAATCATCCATGTATTTAATAAAAAAGAGGTCTGGAATTCAACTTACCGATAAACTTTACAGCTAACGATGGCCACATGGCAGGAGGAAATAGTTTCCTTTGAATCCTAAAAAAAAATCATTTGTCTAACGTCGTAATTACAGCTTTTGCTCATTTTCACTGTTGTATTCTTTTTCCCTTTTTGTTAATTTTTTGGGCCGGTCCCAAAGGATTTTTTCCCACCGTAAGCCGTAAGATGAGGTCAGGAGTCGTTATTTCTTCTTTCGCCGCATTATTTCGTGAGCGCTTTAGCCCAAAATTCAACGCACCTCCCACTCCTCCGTCTCCCTTAAGGGACACGTATTTCAAAATTTCTCCACCAAGTACCTCGACAAGGGGTGGAATTTTATCATGCGCTCAAGTAGTACGTGCCCCGCCACCCTCTCGTTTTTCCCTTTTAGTGTTGAGACCACCC
This sequence comes from Platycnemis pennipes, assembly GCA_933228895.1. NCBI lineage: Eukaryota > Metazoa > Arthropoda > Insecta > Odonata > Platycnemididae > Platycnemis > Platycnemis pennipes. The sequence continues at coordinate 14,888,376 of OW121854.1, read as the reverse complement.
TGCCTCCCCATTACCAACCTTCCGAGCTCTCCCCGAAACTCCCTTCCGGGCTCGCGAATAACCTTCCCCCGGATCTGGCCGAGACCTCATTCTTAAGCCCTCCCATTGCCTTGACTTCGTCCACCCCCACCTGAGGAAAAACGTGCCTTGCCTCCCAGGAAGTGCTAACACGACTCGTACGAGTTTCGACCCCGCTACGTTCTCCTCCGCTTTTACATCCAACAAGTGCCCGACCCTTTCCTCTGCCTCGTGATTCCTGTGCGCGCCTCCCTCGGGCACTTATGCAGGGAGTGGAGACGTAGCCAACCCACCATCCACCCTCCAATTCAACCCCATTTTCTCCCCTTCCACTCCCACTCACCCTCCTTCAGCTCAAGCGACCTTCACCCCTCGTGCCCTCTCGCCTACTTTCCCGTCGTGGAGCCCGTTGCATTCCCGCTCCCACTGATCGATAGTCGTTCTCCCCCTCTCTCTCTCCATCGATGCGGGGTTTCGATGTGACTCGAGAACGTACTCGATTGCGCTTAGTTTTCGAAGATGTCACCTTACAGTATGGGGGATTAAGGAGTGAAATATTTTGATATTTTCGAGACTTTTCAAAGGGAATCAAGTTTGACGAAAAAGGCATTTACCTACTCGTAGTAGAGAACTAGTGCAAAGCGAAGCAATAAAAGACAGCTGAGGAGTCTGGCATGGATTTTTAAATTGCATAAATGTTGATTCACGGGAATAAAAGCACACTGAAGAAAGGAAATTTATTTATACACGAGGCTACTTATTAAAAAGACGACGCGCACAGTGGTCGGAAACCGGAAATTTTTGGACAAAATTCAAAAATCGCTTTTTTTGAGATATGGACTTGAAACTTCGCACATATACTCACAAAAGATTGCTGATTAAGGAATAATACGTCATTTGCCATGATTCTAAACCGTTAGATTGATACAGGGGCTCAAAGATGACCAAATTTCCAAAAAACTCCCGACTTCCTTTTTCTCCGAATATCTTCAAAGTTATGTTGATGGTGTCATTGTGGGAGGAATTTGATCGAATAAAAAATGCTATAATCTATTAACACTATGCTTTGTCTCTACTATGCTTTAGTTTTGAAGATTGTTTATAACATTTGTGTGCTATTACGTTACAAAATGGCTGAAGCTGTTTTTGGACAAAATTTCACATAAAGTAGAGAATATCTAGCATTTTAGGGAGAGACCTGTCAAGTGACTTATATCAGAGCGTTTGTTGAAGACTTTTAGATACGAAACTGAAGAGAAATAAAAAATAAGTTTGCGACGCCGAAAAATACTCATGATTTTCCGACCGCGCGTCCGGGGTCCGACTCCGCGCGCCGGGGCTGGAAATGCCGAGACTCGCTTACATTGCTCATGTGGAATGAACCCTAAAGCTTCGGATTCGCCGGGATTCCGATGTACACATTGTCACTAACCTCCACAGACTCTCTATGGTCGAAAATGGTGAGAATATTGTATCGAGCGAGCGGATAATTGTACGTGTAGTAGCGTTCAAGTTATTTTTGTTGCGAACGTTCGGGAAACATACTTCGTATTTACGTCCTTTTACCAAAAAAGTGTGTAGTCTTCGTGTGGACCATGCATCCTTCTAGAAAGACACCGCTTGGGATTGTTTTTTATGCCTTTTGCCCCCCTACCCGCACGCACGTGCTAAAAGATGCACCGAAGAGGTCACATTTTTTACAAACAGAAAATTTTCTACGGATATTCCCGCTTAAGACCGTCAAAGGTTCCGCAATGTCATAAATGTCCCTTTTCGCAGGACCCATTTGGGACAGGGGCTTGGACCGTGACCTCTTCGGTGCATCTTTTAGCACGTGCGTGCGGGTAGGGGGGCAAAAGGCATAAAAAACAATCCCAAGCGGTGTCTTTCTAGAAGGATGCATGGTCCACACGAAGACTACACACTTTTTTGGTAAAAGGACGTAAATACGAAGTATGTTTCCCGAACGTTCGCAACAAAAATAACTTGAACGCTACTACACGTACAATTATCCGCTCGCTCGATACAATATTCTCACCATTTTCGACCATAGAGAGTCTGTGGAGGTTAGTGACAATGTGTACAGCAGAAACGTGGTGAATCCGAAGCTTTAGGGTTCATTCCAGGTGAGCAATGCAAGCGAGTCTCGGCATTTCCAGCCCCGGCGCGCGGAGTCGGACCCCGGACGCGCGGTCGGAAAATCACATGTATTTTTCGGCGTCGCAAACTTATTTTTCATTTCTCTTCAGTTTCATATTTAAAAGTCTTCAACAAACGCTCTGATATAAGTCACTTGACAGGTCTCTCCCTAAAATGCTAGATATTCTCTACTTTATGTGAAATTTTGTCCAAAAACAGCTTCCGCCATTTGGTAACGTAATAGCACACAAATGTTATAAACAATCTTCGAAACTAAAGCATAGTAGAGACAAAGCATAGTGTTAATAGATTATAGCATTTTTTATTCGATCAAATTCCTCCCACAACGACACCATCAACATAACTTTGAAGATATTCGGAGAAAAAGGAAGTCGGGAGTTTTTTGGAAATTTGGTCATCTTTGAGCCCCTGTATCAATCTAACGGTTTAGTATCATGGCAAATGACGTATTATTCCTTAATCAGCAATCTTTTTTGAGTATATGTGCGAAGTTTCAAGTCCATATCTCAAAAAAAGCAATTTTTGAATTTTGTCCAAAAATTTCCGGTTTCCGACCACTGTGCGACGATGAAAAGAATTTATATGAGAACAGGATAGGATAGAAAGTGACATTTATTATTCCGAAACAAACTTGTCCCTTTGGAGCATAAGTGTAATCACTCATCACCAATAATAATCACTCATAACCTAATTATAATAAATATAATCATAATTAAAACATAATCATAATTAATCACTCATATACCTATGAGTGATTCTATGTCAGATCAATCACTGATTTTACATTACCATTTCTGATTTTAATAAAACCTAGCATGAAGGACACATATAAAGATGCAAGTGATTTTATAAATGGTTTCTGGCGTGACTGCGTAGAACTTCTTCATGATTAAATAACAAAAAACACACTATGTAATTCCACATACAATGAAAATTTATTTAAGACCTGGTTTCGTTGTAGCGCAACATTATCAAATAGCATACAGAATACTGTTCACTGTTTCAAGCATCACGTAGTGGAAGTGAGACATATTAGGTGAGTAAAAACTTTAGCACTTTTCCACAATATATTTAAAATTATAAATTTGCATCATCAGGTGTACACACACACAAACACATCAGGTAAGTGTACACCTGATGAAGGCTTAGTAAGCAGAAACACGTGTTGTGCAATTTTATAATTTTAAATATATTGATGAAAAGTGCTAAAGTTATTTACTCACCTAATAACATACAGAAATTGGCACAGGTATTTATATACAGTTAAGCGTGGGGGTGGTTGTCAGGTATGGAGTGGCCATGGGGGAGGTAAGAGAGTCATTAGCTGATTGATCCAGAGGTGAAGAAGAGGAGGAGGGGGGAGGGGGGGGGGGGGGAAGCATTGGCAAATTATGAACAAAATATATTATATTCCCACAACATTATTCTACTCTTGTTATACCTAAATATTAGACTGTCACCGCAATGGCAAGACAGTACAGGATTAACAGGAGTAAGATTTCACGCTTTCCCGGCGAATTGCAGTGATGAACTCTTCTCGGGCTCTACACCGGGTGAGTGAGTGTAATGCTGCCGACGTTTAGGGTAGCGACCCGTTAACCATCCTCAAGGCAAATGTAACGAAACTAAACCATCCGTTGGTTTTATACGGACGCTGGCGATGGGGGATTGGCCGAGCCCCGATTGTTGAGCTGGAGGACCATTGACCGTTGATCTTCGGCCGTTGGCCTCGCTCTGTCAACCTGTATTCTTTTCAGGATTCTATTCCACGAGCTGCTGATGGTATTGTCCGAATCCTGGTTTGCGTTCCTCTTCTCCATTCTTATTTTTAACTTCTATAATAACGGGAGTGTCATTCTGCACATCCTTCTGCCTGACCCCTGAGGTATGATCTGAAAATTTAGATCAGGTAATGAGCTGATTTAAACCCTGATCTGGCCTGATCTCTTGATTTCTGCAATAAGAACAAACAAATCTCATTTCGCATCCCACACAGCACAATTCCAATTAATGCCTAATGAATTGAATCTGATAAGACTGAATCACGCCAGTTTTAACCTAAAGGAGTTATTGATCTTAAGTGTTTAAGCTTGGAAACCAGCGGCTTGGCTGTGTTATTGCGAAAACCACGTGCTTATAGCCTCAGTTCTGGAAATAATGAGCAGTGAGGAAAAGAATGGCAAAAAAATATTGAAAACCAGAATAATTCCCTCGTATCGTCCGATCTCAGATTAAGAGCAAACATGGATAGTGGAAACATAAATAGCAATGAATCAATCAAAGGAGGAGAAAAGTATTGAGATTTTCATATAATAAACGGAAATGTGTAAAAATCATTTCAGGTGGGCATACTATACACCCACTTCTCCTAAGTGTAACAAGGATGAAAAATGGTTTCGTGGTTAGAATTTCAGGTGGAGAAAAGCATTGGCCAGGGGGAAGTTTTTAAGATTAGGGAATCAGCCCGGGGGTGTGGATAAGGATGGAGTGGATTAGCTGGTTGGAGAGGAAGACGAAGGAGAAAGTGTTGAGTATGAGGATATGAGGCCGTTTGTAGAGGTTATAACAGACATGAAAGTTGGATGGAATAAGGCAACAGAAGTAAATGGATGACATCAAAGAGCAATGGGAATATGAATGAGGGGAATAGAGATACAAGTGGAAGGTAGGAGCGTTGGAGAGGGGGTTGGATATGGATCCTTCACCAAGAACCTCTTGGTGCTTACTAATGTTGACGCCGGGCTTTTCTTCACCTTTCCTCTGTATCCTGAAAGTCCCTCCAACTTTATTTAATATAGCATGCAAAATATTTTAATATTCACACTATTTATTTTTCTAACTTAATGTGATGGGGCAGGTCAACAAAACTAAGCGCTCAATATCGTTCATTTGAGGAGAAATTCTTTTTACCAAGACAGTTTGTATATTTACAGAAGTACATCAGACTAATTTTAAGGGCTATCTTGCTATGCTCACATGTGAAATGTATTGTAAATAACGTATTTTGTCCAGTTACATGAACATTTGTTGAAACTCTACTCTGTACATTTTTTTATGACTCTTAGGTAGAAATATTAATTGCAATTTGGTCACAATTAAACTTACAACCCTCCCAATATCTTCAGTAATGTTGAAGTGAGCAAGAGAATCTCAAATTCTAAGTAAACGATGTGTGAAATTAAAGATTGGAGCCTCAAGAGGAATACTTTCCGTAGAAAATATTTTACGCTCGAAAATCATAAATCTCGGTTTCAACTGGATTCAAAGGCAATCGGATTCAAGACCGGGGCAACAGATCAGCAGCCAAGTACTTAATTAACTGAGCTGAAGAGTCGTCAGCAGTTATACTCCCTTGATTTAACTCCAAGGTTTAATTAACTGAATACTTGATCTTCACTAACTTCCATGGAGGAATGTAATAAACCGCGTTTATTGGCGCATTCAAGATGCTATCATTTGGGTGAGATAGTATCTTCAAGCTCTGGGAGAGAATGTATCTCTGCATAATTGTAGAGTTTGTTCAAATTTTTAAGCTACGAAACACATTTTGATTAAAATTATGAGTTTTTTTGAGCCTGCTAGTTTAACTCAGCTTCAAAATGGCGTTAACTTCCATCATGCTACACATTTTGCTGTTCTTCATGAACGCACAGTGGTTCACGTAAATTGGACTAGTTTTAGGCGTCAAAGCGAAGCACTGGTAATCTTCCACGGGTTTGGAGTACAGCCCAAGATCCCTTTTCATCCTCAGGCACCGCGATGGCCACAGGAAAGACGGCTGCCCGTGAAACTTTTCGATGGCGAAAAGGACTCAAAAGGACGATGAAGGGAGGGGTTGGGTGAATGAGGTGAGGGAGGGAGGCGACAGGGTATTCAGGGTTAGGGGTAGGGGCAAAGCTGTGGTCTCGCGGAGGATTCAGCTGAGGGACCGTTTGAGGGTCGGAAAGGGGAGCCGTATTGGCGCCCTCGTGGGGTGAGAGTGGTTGGGGAAAAATGGAAAGAGAAGAGCCCCCTCAAAGGAAGTGGCATTAAAGGGTGTGAATTGAGAATTTTGAACCGGCAGTCTATGATGAGATCTCGCGCACCTCACTCTAAATTCGTGGTAGCATTAGTTCGGACTTAAGCTCTGCCATATCAAAAGAGCCGTTACCAATTCCTCAAGGTTACTTTTGTTTTTTGTTGTAAGTATTCCACTGGTTGGCATTGGTTTTAATTGAAAGAAATAATACCCGTGTATTAGGGTAGGTACATGACTACTTCTTCCGATGTTCTTTAGCTCTGTAAACTTCCCCCTATCATCATTCTATCTTATATCCTATTCTCCTCATCCCTCTCTCCTAAATTGTGAACATTCCTACTTTTCTTCTCTAAATGTTAGAAGAAGGTGATATTTGGTCCTGGGAAGAGTATTTAGTGAGGAATGACAATAGCAGTTGTTATTTGAGGGAGGTGACCGACGTTCACATAATTTATGAAAGGTGAATTATTTAGGAAAAGAAGGAATTATTCATGGAAAGGTATAAGGGTTGGATACCCGGTGCCAGCATTAGCCTAAATCTAACGCAATAATCTAGGTGGCCCAAGGTATAATGTTCCATTCAGTAGAACTTGAAATTTTCAGTAGAAATACACACAGCCACACAAAAACGTGAATATGATTGTGGATAGGTTTATACAAAATATCTGAAACTATCGTTTTTCAGCGGCGCTGTAGTGCATTATGCTTTCTTTTACAGTCTACTAGATCTATTTCAATAGAAAAATATACATATATTCTATCAAAGTAGTTTTAATCTCTGATGTGAACAACTCAGATTTAGTTGTGACTTCAGAATCGAGCTGAAATAAACGATTCATCGAATACTTTAAGGTCTTTCGATTAGGCCATAAAAGCTCTAATAAGTTATGGTCTAAACAGTTTTTAAGTTGGTGTTCCAATTTGAGAAGTAAACTCTCGGTGACCTTAAATATATATGTTGTTTTTAAAACGGAGTAGAGGCAGAGACTATTTCAGGCAGAGTAGGCGGTGAAGAGATTTGAGATGGGTGAAGTGGTGAAGGGTAATGCCAGGGGCGGCGTTGGGGAATGGTCCGCAGATGAATGGTCTTTCTAGAAAGGGGCGTGTCTCTCTCTCTCTCTCTCTCTCTCTGGAAGAGCCCATATAGCATGTCCAAAAGCTGGGCTGTGGCGACATATGCCAGAGCCTAACTTCCACCAGGCCCGCTGAAACTCCAACCGATTGTTGAACAATATTTTCATGCTACTTGACGCATTTTCCCTCTGAAAATTATCCGTTAAATGTAGACTAGAATTTTTAGAATCATTCTATTAAGTAGTGAGCTAATATTCCTTTTCCTCTTAAAATTAAACTCATTACATCTACATCTATATCTACTGGATACCCTGCAAGTCACCGCGAGGGTGTGTAGCAGGGGTGAAGATTACCAAGCATGCACTATAAATGTGCAAACATGCTACTATAGGGTCTCAGGCAACTTGACTGTTAGTTAATAAAGGTAGTTGTTTCAGGCTTCATTTGGTGGAATATCATAGCGAAAGAAAAACTGGCAATTTTCCACAAGAATATTCTTGAGAAATTATTCTTGTGGAATTATTCTTAGAATTATTCTTGTGGAAAATTGCCAGTTTTTCTTTCGCGTTGACTGTTAGTATCTACATAGTAAGAGTAAGTAAATCTACATTACTGTTTTAGTATGTCGTAGGTGAACTATAAGGATGACCTAATTCAGAGTTTTATATATAAATATAGAGTACTTAAAAAATGTGATGAGAAGACAAAAGAGCGATGTTACTTTTCACTAGTTAGGCCCCACCTTGAGTATTCAGCCAGTGTATGGGATCCGAATGAATGAGGTTTGATCAGAGAACTAGACAGTGTGCAGCGTAGGGCAGCTAGGTTCGTTAAAAGGTCCTACAATAGTATGAGTAGTGTTTCAGAATAATATGTACAAGAATTAGGGTGGGAATCATTATCAGAGCGTAGGTTGAAGTACAGATTAGAATCTATTATAGATATTTAAATCGGATAGCTTTGCTGAAGATGTTAGGCACATATTAAAAACACCAGCGTATTATGCTAGATTCGACCAGGTAAATAATATTAGAGAGATAGGTTGTCGTAGTGATAGATTCAAAACGGCATTTTTCCTCCGTACTATAAGAGAACAGAATAGGCAGCATAGCAAATAGATAGATAGGGGAAATATTTTAGAGTGGTCTGTAGTGCATGATGCATGTATGAATCCCTTAAATAATATATATATATATACTAACAATCTAGTTGCATGAGATCCTATAGTTGCTTGTTTGCATGTCAATATTGCATGCTTGGTGATCTTCACCTCATATGATTCCGCCTAGTACAAAAACATCTGCATACTTAGAAATATTACATAGGTAATTAGAAGATTTTTTGTAACAATATATATCAGATATTTTTTCTAAATATAGTATTTTTTTAAATTCTGGTTTTAAACCTATCCAAGAATATTTGATAATGTTGGGATTACCTCGAATAGGTAATAAAGAAGTCACGTCGAATAAACACGAGTGTTTCGCAAATTTGGTGTGTTAAAACCGCTGATTGCAACCTCATTCACTGTTTACACTTGTGTTTTATCTCATCTGGGGGCTCTATAGAGGAGACAGATGGGGAAAAATCAAGTGAAAACAATTAACGATATTTTAACGAGCGTTTCAGGCATAGTAAATTTGTTAATGCATTCCTGTTAATGTCACGCGACTCCCTGGCTACCTATTCGAGATAATGCCAACAGTTTCAAACACAGCCCCCCAGATTTGAAATCAATATGCGCTGCTATTACCCTTGCTTGGAAATTCAAGGGAGGAGTCAGGATTTTTTTGGAGGAGGCTATCCATAACGGGTCAGAAGGCTTCATAGGCTGTAAATGGCTTGCGCATCAATAACTTCATCTCAATGAATTATCATCTCGATTCCAGTTATCAGCAGAGATTTTCCCTAAAAAAAAACAAGCGTGATTCGCCGATTTCAAACCCACGAATTGCATACCACCTGCTAGGGAAGCACATGAAGAGGATGGACTCTATGCGAATCTACGCATTGGACAACTTACTTCCCACTCGAAGTGAATGGCCGGACCTTCACGCAGACCTGATCCCCCAAGCAGCCCGTAGGCGCCGGGCTCCCATCTCACCCTAGGGCAGAGCGCCCTTGAAAATTTAATGACCTTGGCGGTGTTGAGGGTGGAATGGTGCCTGCTCGATAAGTTGAAGAGCAGCGGATTGTTCAAGGGGCGGTCGTTGAATGCGAAAGGAGATGGAAACGGAAAGAAAAGAAGCATTTAGACTCGCTTAGACTAGGATTAAAGTGAGCTATGGGGAGCCGGGAGTTCCTTTTGATCCCGGTTTCGAAATGAGCACACGTGCGAGCATTACGATACTACGAGAAGCTTAATAAAAAAACTTGCCTTTAAGAACCCCTCTGCTCTACTAGGGGTTAGATGGAAGAGGGGACATTTAGTCTCAATCTCGCCCCAGTGAAGATGATTACCATGATAAGATTTTACATCTTTTTATCTATCTATCTATCTACTCTCGTCATTATTCGTCGTCATCGACGGGGATATTTGATTGAGAGGAATGAATAATTAGGGAATTCCTCGCCTTCTATAATTACTCAGGGAAACAGATATTGATAGGCAGTAATTAGATTTACAAAGCGGATCACCATTATCATTAACTAGCGGAAGCTACCCGTAGAAATTGAACGGGTGTGAAAAACGTTGAACTTATTTTGTAAGAAAACCACTGTCTGGAGAATACTGTGTTCGCCCATATACATGCAGTGCCCCAATTAGAGCTACTTTAAGTTGTTCTCTCATCATCCATCCTTTTAAAATTGTGTTTTCTGCACTGAGTATCTCTTAATACCCATCCATCCCCGTAAAGAGAGGCTATTTATTTCCTTTTTCTTCCAAAGTCATCTAATCTTCTTTCCTCTATCTCGGTCTTTTGTATTTCATGGCTCTTTAAATACTTTCCGTCCAATTTTGTTACCATCCTCTAAATTCTAGAACCACATTCATTTCCCTTCCTGCAAATCAATTTACTAGTGCTTTTGCACCATTCTTCTCTATTTGTGTCATCCTCAACCTATTTGTTTATACACTCCGTTTATAATAAATAGTTGTTAGGCACCTGCTGACACATCTATGTTGATCCGTTAATTTCCTCTCTCATTGTTGTGCTTTGGTTCGAATTGTGTGTTGTGTTCGTTGAACTAAGTGGCTATTTTGTAAGCCTCACATGGCGTAGTGGTTAGTGCGTTGGGTTTGACATATAAGGGACTCTTGTTCGAATCCTCCCGTCGGCAATTTTGGGATCCATACGAAATCGGTGTAACTAATGAACCTGAACGTGTGAAGCGGAGATCGGCATTATTTGTAAAGGGGCGGTATGATAACCTTATTAGCGTAACCAGTCTATTAAATGAATTAAATTGAGAATCTTTGTCAGATCGCAGGTTGAAATTTAGACTTAAAATCTGTCAAATTCCAAGACCATTGTTTCAGTGATGATGTTGAAAATATTTTGCGAACACCAACTTACTATGGTAGACTGGACCATAATCACAAAATTAGAGAAATTGATTGCCGAACTGACTCTGCCGAACGAACTGAGTCAAAGTGTCTTTTTTTCCTCGTACAATTAGGGATATGAATTTCGGTAAATATGCCAAATACGACTGTATCAATGGATAGGGTAGGTAGTTGCATGTTGGTATAAGGACTTGAAGCTAACCCAACTAACAACATGTTTTTGCATGTTTGCTTTGCTATTTTTATCTTTTTTTAATTAGTGAAATTTAGAACTGTATATAAATACTAACCCTTTTTTTGCATGATATGTGGTGAATGTTTGGTGAGAATTCACCCCCTGTCAAACACCTTTTTGGTGGCTTGCAGGGTATTATGTAGATGTAGATGTATAAGGAGATTTTCAAATATACTATTGAAACCTTTAACCATTCTGTTTACACCCTTAGCACAAAAATCCTGATTGGCTTGCAGTTAACATAAACGTGATTTCTTGGTCAGTTAATAATTAATTCCAGCAAGATATCAATGATATTGGTCTAGATTTTGGCATAGCATGTATCTAATAATCGGTAACTTAGCATAAAAATGAATAACTATAGTGGAACTAGCCTTGACTTAAATCTCGATACATTTGAATTCTATGCTCATGGTAAAGTTGTACCTAAAGGGTAGGCTGTTCATTTGATGTGAACAACTGGGTAACACAGTTCTTCAACGTTTTTATGGGTCGCCATTGATCAAAAAGGATATTTAAAATTTGGCATTACAGCCATACAGTCCAAGAGACGACAAAAAGCCAAGTTTATATTTTTGTAGATTCTCATAAAGGGCGATCCACATTTTGTGGCAGTAAGGAATCTTATGGCGTTTCATTTCCCTTCTAGATCTCCATTAGAAGCATCTTTCGGGTTTTCCAAATTCAACAGGAAAGTTAACATGTTGCTAAGCATCCTAAAAAAATATTCCCCGCAGGAAGCACAGGTGCCGAATTGAACTGTGACATTTGATTCTCAATATTTTTAAAGAAATATGTAAAAAAGTATTTTTACAATTATCAAGTGAGAGGTAACTTTTCCAATTTTTAATTATAAGCACATTTTTAAAACAAAACTTTCTTCAGAACAGCTCCAAAATTTCAAAATTCATTTCATAAACATTTTTCTTTGCAACAAACAAGTTAAAAATGGATTTTAATCTTCTATGGTGATGTAATTAATTTTGAACTATCGTTTGGGCCGGAAGTTTTGAAAATGCAAGGTAAAACCATGTTGCCTGTTGACTTTCGTATCAAAAGAAATATTTCCATTTTAGCAGCTTATGAAAGTGTGATGATACCTTAAAATTCTTTTTTGTGAAAAAATTAGGATTATCGTGATTACCAAGGGAGTTAAGGAACAATTTAACTGGCCACATCATGAGACCTGATGGGCTGATGAAGAAAATCGTTGAAGGACTAGTGGACGGGAAGAATGGCAATGGAAGGCCTCGTGTGAGACATGTGGAACAAGTGATGAAGAATATGAAAAAAAAGAAATACCTAAATATGAAGAGATTAGCCGATGGAAGAACACAGTGGAGAACTGCGTCAAACCAATCTGAGGATTGGTGACTAATGATGACGATGATGATGGTCAAGAAGATTATAAATTTTTTAATATTATGAGATTAATCCCGCTCCATAAATATACCACATAGCGCTTCCCCACTAAAGTTAATTCTTTGCATAGGGCTGGGTTTGAATAAGATGCTGCTCTGTAGGACCTCAGATACTCTTCTGCGGATATCCTAAAGTCAATACAAAGATGATTCTATTGAAATTAATTAATTTTGAGAGCTCAGCCAACGAAGGCAGAAATGCTGAAACTATTTGCAAATATGCCTCAAACGCCAAGACTGAAAAGATGGTCCTCAGCATGGTTCACTCCCTAGAAAATAAGTAGAAATGGGTTTTCTCATTACAATGAGGCATTGAAATTCCCAGGGCGTGACCCTCAAGAGATGAAAGTGGGTACCGGGTGTATTTTCGAAAGTTCCGTCGGGAAGGAGCAATAAGACATCTGTAGGAAGGATGTGATCCTTTTTGTCATAAGATTCCTAAGGGTAAACAACCAGTTTTGCTATTGGTTTCTCAAAAAAATAGTTGAACAGTGTAGTATTTTTTTCTCTATCCGTGTGTTGCAACCGTGTTACGGCTATTCCTGAAGAGGGGAGGAGAAGAAAAGGGAAGAAGTTGAGAAGCCGTGTGAGGCCACTGGTTTAGAGTACCTTTGCATATTTTAAATGATTTGAGTATTTTTTACATATTTAATGACATGAATCTTACTGCTTTTCAATGAAAGCAGCATATCAATGTACTAATTTTAAGCACTTTGGATCCTAATGCTGTAATAGGCAGTGGTCAAAAGGAGGTCTGAAACTAACTATGAAGTGGACGCTGTTGACAGGCGTTTTTGTCGTGTGCCATTATTAGCAAAACAGGCGTCAGGGGGGTGCCGAACTTGGGGCGTTCTAGCGTTATACACATAGAAGCCCATATAATACCCATGGGGGCGTTTACTCGGAATCGAAATCGTAATTTTGTACACGAAATAGTTAGATGGAAACGAAAAACAAATTTAGTGAAAAAAAATAATCGTCTAACAACAACCATTCACTCATAAATCATAAATTAAAATAAGCAAAAGGTGACACCCACCGAAAAAGCTGCTGTGATAACACTGACGTCATTTTCCTCCCGTCCTTGACTGCTTTTAGGGGAAGGGAAGGGAGTGGAGGGGGGTTCTCGGAAGGTCTGCTCGCAGAGATGCTGTCGCAATCGCTCCCATTGGCCGAGTCAGTTGTGTTTCCCCCATTGCGATAAGGCAAAGTTTGCGGGCTCAGTTGTGATTGGACGAAGTCGATATACGTCAGAGGCTGCACCACACCCACTTTTCCGAAAGGGTTGAAAGCATCAGTTTTTTGCCGCTTATATTTCGCCACTTATATTTCGAGAGTGAGACAAGGCTGCGCACTGTCTCCCGTAATTTTTAATGTTTACATCGAGAGAGGCATAAATGAAGTCAAGGAGAAGTGTTATGGAGTGAACATCGACGGAGAAACAATCAGTAAGCTACGATTCGCTGTTGACATAGCTCTCATAGCAGAGACAGAGAAGGAGCTGAATAAGATGCTAACAACCATGGAAAGGACTATGGCCAGATATCAGCTGAAGATAAACAAGAAGAAGACTAAAATATTGGTGTGCAGCAAGAAAGAAGAGGCCAAAACCAATGTTTAACTAGGACAACAAAAACTTGAAGAGGTGAAGGAGTTCTGCTACCTGGGAAGCAGAGTAACCAACGATGGACAAAGCAAGAAAGAAATAGTTAGTAGAATAGCCCGGGCAAAGAGGGTATTCTTTCAAAAGAAGAATCTACTTACAGCAGGAAATACAAGCAGGAAATATAAGTAAGGAAACAGTTCATCAGAACATACATCTGGAGCATTTTTCTTTGCGGCAGTGAATCATGAACGATGAGAGCAGCGGAGAAAAAAAGGGTGGAAGCATTTGAAATGTGGTGCTACAGAAAAATGATGAAGATTAAATGGATCGACCGAGTAAGTAACGAGAAAGTGCTAAGAAGAGTAGGAGAAAAGAGAAGTCTGCTGGCAACTCTAAAAAGAAGAAGGGAAAACTTAATCGGCCATACCTTGAGACACGATGGCCTGATGAAGACTATCGTCGAGGGAAAAGTGAACGGGAAGATTGGAAAAGGCAGGCCTCGTATGAGATACATGGAACAGGTTGTGAAGGATGTAAAAGAGAAGAATTTTGTCACAATGAAAACGTTGGCCGATAGAAGAATCGAGTGGAAAGCTGCGTAAAACTAATCATAGGATTGTTGACCAATGATGATGATATTTCGAAAAATAATTGACGGATCAAAAAACGGTAAAATATGGGTATTTTTATTTGACAAACTCTATCAGATTCGGCAATAAAAAATGGTAAATGACCCCTTTATTGTTGTGCTATAAATCCACGAGGAACATGGATGTCTTCTCCACCTGCTGGTAAAATCACTTTTTAAAAAGGAAGTCTTCAGGCTTTACATGGTGGAACCGCATGATTGTAGCCAGGAGAAAAAACCACGTTGTTAGATTCCAAAAGTTTATTGAGACACCGACCTAGGTTTCTATTGTAGTACAATCGTCTTCAAAGTCAAGAAGATGATTGTACTACACTGAAAACCTAGGTCGGTGTCTCAATAAACTTGTGGAATATTACAAAGTGGTTTTTTCTCCTGGCTACAAAATCTTTTTGCCTGATATCGAGGGATCCGGGTTTGAATCCCTATGTAGATGATGTTATTCTATGTGAAAATCTTGTCATTATGTAAAGTGGCGTGTACATCTGTTAATATTTTTGGGGCTAGCTTGCAACCTTAAATTTTAAACCCTGTCCATATTATTTCTCTCATGTCATCAACGTGAATAACATTGAGCAATTTACTCTCACTTAAGTCAATTCTCTTCTCCACTGGGCCTTCTGAAGAATGCTTCAGCATATATCATCTCAACGTGAGAGAAAGTTACGTGAGTCATTTACATCATGAGGTCTTTTACAGGCATCCAATTCGTGAAAATGTCCAGGATAATTTTCTCGTCTCAGGAGCGAGTGGCGTCACGTGTGGATGATATTTTTGTCCCCCTCCTTCTCCCTCCCTCCCCCCCACTCCAATCCCCTTCCCTCCTCCTCCACCCTTACGTCGTGACATTCTCCTCGTGACCTTCCCGTTTGAACTCGCGCCCGTAGCGACAAAAATCCGACAGTGATCCGTGCCGCTTTAGCTTTAATAATAAATTATCTACTTTGGGACATTTGCAGCATGCTTATAAGACGCACTGCGTGTGAATTGAGGAAAAAGTTTATCAAACATGATATTGATAATATCATTCCTCATCGTTATTACTAGCATTCAATCCAAAGATTGGTTTGACGATGCTTATCGCTTCCACTACCAGCTAATCTCATATTTTTGGAATTCTTCTCCTTAATTCCTCTTAATAATTACCCTAAACAACGCATAATAGGCTTTCTTTTGCCATTCTATGGCAAAAGAAGGCCTCGCATGTCTTATTAGGTTGCCCCATCTCCCTTTTTAATAAATTACTATGCAGATACTAACAATCTAGTTGAATGTTTCCATTTAGTAGCTTTTTTGCATGTCAACACTGCATGCTTGGTGATATTCACCCCCTGCCACACACCCTCGTGGTCGCTTGAAGGGTATTGCGTATGTGTAGATGTTTAAGTTTTCAGCAGTGTTATATCTATATCTACAAAATACCCTGTGAGCCACCTCGAGGGTGTGTGGCAGGTGGTGCATCCACACCAGAAACAATGGCACAACAAACAAAAATGAACAACACAAAACAAAAATGAACAACACAAAACAAACACCACACCTTTAAAAGTAATTAGGGAAAAAAAAGAAAAAAATACTACCAAAATCCCAACCATGCAGGGCACACCCACGAATACCATGCATGACTTCGATATGAATCCGACACCAATTTAATAGATACGCATGCATGCAAAAAAATGCTCTGAAATACCTTTTAATTGCAGGGAACGTTTTCACAGGAGCAAGGGAATAACGGCATACTTATGTCAAGCATATCTTCAGAAAGACGCATTTAAGGAAGGAGGATAGAAATGGATAATGGAGAGGAATGCAATTAGGAAATATAACAGAATAAAGAAGGGGTGATAGACGGAAAATAGGGTAAATGAGGAGAATTTGCACTTTATTGGCAAGGAAAGAGAGTTGCTAAGGTAAAACACGCAGCAAACACTGTGGCTAGCTATGCCAAAATTAATAGAAGACTAGAGATTGTGTTTTACCATTAAAAATGTTAGGGATAAGAAGAATAGAGAGAAAAAGACCTCTAAGCCTCTATAGATAGCATTAATAAGATAAGACGCATGCTGAGCTAAAGTAAAAAATAGCACGAACCAGGATGGAGTGAATGAAATTTAACTCTCGGAGATTGAAATGAGTATCTGAATAAAGGTGGTGAAAATAGAATGTGTTGGAATGTCATTGAACGTGTTTCTAAGTTCTAAGGCGATGAAGGCGGGTTGAAGAATAAGCATATGGAATGTAGGGTTAAGGCAATTAAATGTAATGGAATGTTGAATATTGTTAATGGAGGGTAAAATATAACTAAGCTCTTGGAAGACGAAAATAATTTTTGGTCTGGAATGCAGAGTGATAGACAGTATGTCGGATTATATAAGAATATAATAAGGTAAATATTAAAAGAATTGAATAATGAAAAGGATTTGAGGTCTGATTCTGGACTATTTAACACGTCAGATAAGTGAAATCTGGACATTAATATGACTGTTAAATGTTAATAGAAATCCAAAATAATCACTGGAATAACCTGCCTGAAGTTCGAATGGAATAATGTAAAAATGAATTGCCACGGAAAGTAATGGTGTTTCCAAATTAATTGCATTCACTGGTAGGTAATTTGAAAGTTCTTTGAAAACTGAAAAAAATCCATATCCTCATATAGTGGTTTTCAAAATGGGATAATAGAAGAATAATTTTTCACGACGAAATAAAAATTTAAAAAAAAATAAATAAATTATCACGCCTTGGTGCGCATGCCATTTTAAAGGTTGCCATCATGGACAAAGATTGCCATTTTATATTTCGAGATTCTGCATTTCCTTTGGTGGAAATTCTTGAAATACGAGAGACGCATCTCATACACATGGAAGCAATATGTGAAAATGTAGGCGTCAATTGACTTTTTTGTTTGATACCTGCGTTAATTACCTCGTGTTCATGCACATACACCCGATATGAGTCGGCTGGGTCCTCATGGAGCTAACTTTTTGTGTTATGAGAACATTCAAAGTCTACTTTCATTTCAGTCCCTTTTCTCTGAAAAGAAAGTGTGTCCATAAAGCACACGGTCCTGCATCTTGTTTGCCGAGTGGAAAAAGCAATGTTTTGTCTTAAGGCGCTTATACATTGTAGGTTTTTTACGTTTAATTTGTGAACATGTGAAAATATTTCTCATACTCTGATAGCCTTATAAAACTGCTTAACTTTTAAATGTTTTGTTCATATGTTTTCTATAGTCTATTAAAATTATTAATGTTTTTTGCGATCCCTTAAGATACCACTATGCTCATTTTGTTCTTTTAGCTTGCCATGATGGTAGAGTCAGTTGTTGCAAAAAGATGTGAATAATTCAGTTTTGCTATTCTAATTTTGCTAATCTAATTTTGGAAACAAGCGTTTGTTACAATAAACCTTAATTTGAAAAGGCCACAAAGATCCCAAAACTATTAACTGTTCACTATTTACCGCAAAAATGAATCATTGCGTAGAAGTAATTGCAAAACTATTGTATTTTCAAAGAAGTGTTAAGCATCTCCTTGGTGAAGAATATTTTGTTTAGTCGGGAAATTCTTTAATCGCCGTTCTCCTTTAGAAATTGATCTCTAATGTTCATTCCATGTTAGTTTATCCTTATGAAATGTTTATTAACTGAACTGAATTTCTTTGATTCTCTCTGTAAACTTACCTTTATTGTCATACTTTCCACATTTTTGTACTCAATCAAAGATAGTAATCAAAGTATAGATAGTATCAAAGATATCCACAAATTTGAAAAAGATAAACCTAGATAACGATTCCTTTCTGTCCAGTCAAAACGTATCTTAACATTAATATTCATCATATTCGTAAAGTCCCTTTATCTAGCTATCCTTCTAATTGTCGCTATATTCCTGGTTCCTGTTGACATGTATCTACCCACAGCTGTAATTTACCCTTCGAGCCGGTTCATGGACATGCTGCGAGGGATGCATTTCACCAGCCTTGAAGTTAAGACTTAGCGGAAAAGAAGTTTTGCTGATTAATAATGAAGTATTTTCTGCCACGTGCTTGAACATGCGAATATTTTTTCGCGTTTTACTCATATAGTTTGCGTGGGAAAAACGAAATCCTGTATCACTTGGTCGAATAGTTGATCCCACTTAATTCGTCTAATCTCTCTGTCCTACTAATGTAGCGTTGTGATAGAAATACGTCGGCAACATCAGATTCAAATTCGTCTTATATTCGTCTTATCTTTAGTCAATCATCTAGTACCTGAGGTTTCCTAACTAAGCTCCTCCAATAGCCGAGTGATACCTGCATTCTTCACGTTCATAGGAGTTTGGCAAAGAAAGGGCTGCTTCACTTTGTAACTTATTCTTTTCCCAAAAGAAAGCTTAACTAATCGCATCCCAAATAATTTATATTTCTGCATACTTTAGGTGAAGTGCAAAATAACCGTTTTTACTTCTCTTTCCAACTGCACAGTTTTCCATTATTTATTTGATGAACTAGAATATTTTGAGCTTAGTGCCGTGAAAATTTCAAATGTGATTCCCACATGATAGATTTTACATAAGATTGATGACCCGATATTTGTCTATGTCTACTCCGCCAGCATCATAACTTTGAGGTAGTTTCAATAGTTCTTGCCATAAGAGTAGTACGGGGCATTAATTAAAATTTTGCTCTAGTTGCCAGTTCTGACGCCGAGAGTTTATGCAATTAAGGTAAATTGTGAGATACTCAAGTAATGGAGCGGCTGGTAATAAAATGCAAGTAGTTTTACAGATTATAATATTACTAGTCTTCTTTGCAGTGAGATAATTTGTCCGCTACTGAGGATCCACCGTGACTCCGCGATTCAATTTCCTGTAAAAGAGCAATGTTATTTAACGAATAAATACCGGCACAGAAAAACACCTATATGGAAAATCATCTATAAGATGATAACGCATTCACAATAATTGTATGATTATGCTATTATATAGTGCGTTGCAGTTGCATTCTATTTTTTACAAGCTCTTTTAACTCATTTAGACTTCGGAACTTGACTGACGTGTTGTTGCCACATTTAATATATAAAGTGAGAGTACATGCTCAATCCCTCTAATATATATTCAAAAATAGGTTAAATATTTTCTTGCATAGTTTTAAACCATTACCTTGCAAATACAACTATTTGTTTTAAATTTTATTAATGTTGATATTTTTGAATACAGTTTGGCAACAATGAGGCTGCTACCACTTGAAAGCATTGGTATTAATTACACCATGTCAATAACCAATGAAATATATAAATCACATAAAAAATATAAGGACCTTGGTAAGGTATATTCCTTAATTAAGTTAGTAAATAGGCTTGTAAGCACTTTCCGTCACAAGTACCGTTGCCAATGATAACGACATGCTGTAGTTTCATGTAACCAAGACTTTTCTCTTTTTTTTAGAGCAAACATTTGTTAATATCAATTAAGCAAGTGTTGTAAGGTGAGCACTTTTTTACAATGCTAAATTCTACATAAAATTTCGCATCTTCTTTAGTTTTCGATCAAAACGACATTTCATTGCATCTGCATCTGCAAATTTTACTTCAAGAGCCTTGCTCTGCCGTGTAGCCACGTATAAAATAGTTGATTTTCAACGTATTTTTACATCAAGGATATGATGGAAAAACCTCATTATTTTATTGCCAATTGATAGAAGTGTCATAAAAATGTGTGTCCTGAAATTTTCACAAAAATGACATCTACTTTATAATTCGTTGGAGCCTCCTTAATGCGATCACGAGTAATACTATGATTATAAATTTATTCTGTTATAAGATACAGTAAAAATAACTTCTAAATTCATACAACTTAAATGGCCCCATAAAGAGATTCAGATCTACACACAATTGTATGAGAAAATTTATACTTTTGATGAGTGTTATTCCCATTCCTCAGTAATATAATACTTCACATTACCCTTAATGTAAATATGGATTACCAATCTGAAAACTAAAAACGGGCCTCAATGAATTAACTGGCAAAAACCCAGAGATAGGAATAAACCAATGTTATACTCAATCTCTTGTACCGATGTAAGGCATAATTTCCATTGAAAGAATAATTTTCGTTAAAAAAATTCACTTTCTCAGGTAATTCAATAAATTATAGTGTTTGGATGCAACAATAAAAATGTAGTTTTGACCCAAAAGATGTTAAACCTGACATGTTTATAGCCACAAAAGTTATTTTTTTACTTACAAAATTTCAATTTTTATATCGCCGTCTCATTTATGACCTCGACCTTGTAAGAAATACATAAAATTGGAATGAGTCACCAATCAAATTTGTTACATTTCGAAAGATGAGGGTGAATGTTTTACGATCTCTTTCAACCAACCCGTGATGTATATATTGTTCAGTTTAATGGCAAACCATAAAATTTTTGGCAAAAGGAATTTATTAGGTCAGTAATTTTACTTCGAGTATATGTGACAGATGAAGATACGGCCATTAAAAAATTTGTAATTCAAACATTTGATTCCCCAGGCGTTCATTCCCTTAGCACGCTCGATTGGATTTCATGACAGATAACCACACGGAAACACTCAATTCCAGACCTCCAGAAAATAGTAATTGCGTCCGGGAAAATATTTAACGATATAAAAGATTTTTATTGGCATTTCATTTAATATTACATTTAAGCAAGAGGAATTCTAGCTGAAATTAAATTATATTTATTCCAAATATTGCTTGAAAGATTGAGTTTATGATATCTATTTTGGTTTCTGCAATCAAACTCCATAAAATGCGTACATAATTCATTCGCCCTTATAATATAAGCAGCTTACAGTTATGTTATCTATTACTGGCTGATGTTTACCGTCACATGTCATCTAAAAATGGATGGAATATATATTCAAATCAATATACTACGACTAGAAATTTTAATTGATGTTACCTTTCACTTAGGTACATTCTCTCATTAGACCCTTACGCCGAACTCTGCATGCTAAGTTTGCCTTTACGTAAATATGCTGTTTTAATACACGTTCATTTTTTACATTTTCCATCTTTACGTTGGGAGCGTTTACTCGGAGCCGAAATCGCAATTTTGTACACGAAATCATTAGATAGAAACGAAAAAAGAATTTTAGCGGAAAAATAAATCTTCTAACCTCAGCCATTCACTCATAAATCAAAAATTAAAATAAAAAAAGGTGGAATCCCACCGAAAAAGCTGCTTTAATATCATTGACGTCACTTTCCTCCCGTCCTTGACAGCTTTTAGGGGAAGGGAAGGGAGAGGAAGGGGGTTCTCGGAAGGTCTGCTCGTACAGATGCTGTCGCAACTGCTCCTATTCGCAGAGTCAGCTGTGTCTCCCCCATTGCAATAAGGCAAAATAGCTTTGCGGGCTCAGTTGTGATTGGACGAAGTCGTTATACGTCAGAGGTTGCACCACGGCTACTTTTCCGAAAGGGTTAAAAACATCAGCCTCTTATAACTGGAGAAATAAATAACGGAACAAAAAACGGAAAAACACGGGTCTTTTTATTTTACACACTCTATCGGATTTGGCAATAAAAAATATGGTAAACGACCCCATTAAGCCACAGTGCCCTATCTAGCATATTCAGTTTTGAAGTCTACCATAGTGTAATGCCTAAACATGTATTGTAGATAAAGTATACTTTGTTAAGCATTTCTGTTACTTAGCTCTGAGCTTTCGGTGTGCATTGACACATTGATGACCGCTAAATATCTTGACTACGATACCTCGTCACGCGGATTCAGCGTGCTTCATTTTTTTGTCATTGTGATTTTAATGCTATTGCCCAGGTTTATCCGATTCTCTAATTTCAAAGGCAATTGTTCCTCGTCAATTATCTGCAGAAGTACGGGCAAACACAATCTTCTTCTTTGTATCTTATTTATTTCATCATGTTGTTTCTTCATTTTTATAACGATTACTCCACTAGATACGGCTAAAATTGAAACTCTGCAACTTTTCTGGAATTATTTATAAACTTCGCAATCGGCTCTCCGTTCTTTTCTTCATTTCCAATACTTAAAAGTTGTTGATGACAGTTTCCTCTGTGATGAAGTGGTGTATACATTGCTTTTTATTTTTACGCCGAGCTATGTCATAGAAGCTGAATGGGTTAACCATGCAGCTGAAGAGAGCATACATTTTGTTCTTTCTAAGGTGTGTAAATGGTATTATATCTTATGATGCAAAGTATCATTCATAACATAAACTAAGAGGATACGCTGTTCTTATTTGAGCATTTATTTGTGGTGCACAAACTTCTTTTTTATGAATTCTAATGAGTATATATTTTAATACATATGGAAATTTAAGCTACTTTTGAGTTGAAATAAGGTAATACATTGTTTTACTTGGCAAAGATGATAATTGCAGATTAGACATAACATTCGTGATTCCTTGTAGCTTTATCTTTGCAGAAGTGGTTATTTGTTAAATGTGGCAGCTGCATTTGCAGTGTCCAAAGTCACCCCTCCTTGTAGATCTTTGTTACCCTCTCTGCTATGAATGCAATTTCAATCACAAGACTTATGTAGGAAAATATTATGTTATTTCTTGCTTGAAAAGGAAAATAAAAGCAAAGAATTTCGTAATTTAAGGCAAACTTGAAAACAAAAAATGTTAGATTTCGTAAATAATTACGTTGCTCTTGCATGTTCTAGTTGGCAGAACTTATAATGTAAATTCCAACCAAAATGCGTTATCAGTAAGTTTCTATCTTTTATCAAATATTTTGAGAATGTTTTAAATAATAAATTTTAAAATTAGCTTTATCGATTGGTGCTTCGATCACAAAATATTTCCTAATCTTATCTATCAATTCCATTTTCGGTTATAAAAAACATTTAATTACATGTTCAAACGCTTACGACTGAAATCCACCTCAATATGAATGGCTTTTTATCTTTTCTTCCCAGCACTAGTCAAGCTTTTTATTGGTGTACTAGTAATTCAAGCCTGTTTAATTACTTCCCCTTGCTCAAAGAGGCAATAAATATCCTTACTTTATATCTGAAACTGGAAAATTGATTATAAGATTTGTTAGTTGTTTTGGTTTCAGTCTGACTAATTCATTATTTTTTTAATTAGAAAAATGTCAATAAAGCTATGGAGTAATTCTCGAAAATCGACTTTTTAATCTCCCACATGTGTCTTACTAACATCACTAGGGAAAGGCTGGTAAGGTCGGAGGAGCTAACTCATTTTCGGCTTCATTTGTAGTACCATACGCAAACTTAAATTAAACGAAATCGAAGCCAGATAAGCTCAAAACCTCATTATGGTATGAAAGCATTAATTTCGTATCTCATAAACTTGATTGTCTTAAGGATTACGATGTGGAAATGTATTCCAATACGTTAAAGTCCCTACAAAAATTCATGTCTGAAAATTACAAATCTTGTCATTTTATATTTTGTAAACTTGTTTACCCCCAATGACAAGTAACGAGCTGCTCGTGAAGTTTAATCGACTTTTCAATTTATCATGAATATAAAGGATTTTATGGCTTAGATTAATACCTACACTTTTTAGACCATTACATTTTAATGTCAATATGAAGAGGTTGGTCTATAGAAGAATCGAGTGGAGAACCGATGATGATGATGATATATTGTAATGTAATTTAGCAAAGTCCCTTTAGTGTGACCCTTCTATTCGCATAAATTATTTAAATTTCGCTATAAAAATTTTACGAAGGCCAAGCATGGAAAAATGATGTAGTGACGGTACCAGGTTAAAGAAATTAATTGTGATAAAAAGACTAAAAGTACGTCTAATAAGAGTCGCTAACAATCAAAGTGTTGCTTTTTCTATAGAAGAAAATATTGGATCGATAAAAGTCATGCAGTGCAGGACGAAGAAATAGAAATATTAATTTTTAAGTTAATTTAGCATAGAAGAGTAGAGAATCTTTTTCTCATTAAATACTGTACAGCGATGCCGGAAAAATTGCTTGCAAGCGAATATCTAAAAGTCGAATGGTGACAATTAATATAATGAACTCAGTGAAATCAGATCGGGCATGTTTGTTGGGGGACGTGATGGAGCTGAGAGACGATGTCACAAGCTTTCCCTTTCTAAAGGGTAAAATATGTCATGAAAGGATAAATTTTGGGTGGTCAAGGCATCCACGAAGAGAATGATTTTCCCTTCATGTTTTTCCCCTTTTCGGCGGGGAACGGAGTCAAGAGGGTCGGATTTCCTTCTGTCGGCCGACTACATTAGATGCGAGGGAATGCCGGTGCGGTTACAGAAGAGAAAAGTGGGGAGAAGAGAGAAACGATTTTCGGGACGGAGGGGAGGGTGGAATACATTTTCTGCCAAAAACGAGGAACTTTTCAGCCGACGGATCAGCTTACGTAACCTTTTCACACCCCTCTCCGAATTTAGTTTATTGTTCTCCAACCGGTTTTCTGGAAGAAGCGAAGTAGAAGGGAGGTCCGCTATTGGAATTGTGGGCATCAGGGAGGCTTGCGAGGAGAGGACTGGAGGGGGAATACGCCTGCTTAGCCTACGGGTAAAAGTGGAGGCGGAATGGTGATGCTTAGCAAGCGTTAGGCCCCGCTTACTCGGCACAAGGCATTGCATTTTCTACGTTTCCTCATGGATTCCTTTAAAACCATTCCATTGACAAATTCCTTCACCGCCTGCAAAACACCCTCGTCGTGGATCACTGGGTGTTACTTCTACATCTACATCTACACGATACCCTGCAAGCCACCAAGATGGTGTGTGGCAGGGGGTGAAGATCACCAAGCATGCGCTACTAACATGCAAAGAAGCAACTATAGGGTCTCATTCAACTAGATTGTTAGTCTCTATAGTATTTAAGGGGTTAATACATCATGCACTACAGAATACTCATAAATATTTCCCCTACCTATCCCTTTCCTATGCTGCCTGTTCTGTTCTCTTACAGTACGGGGGAAAAAATGCCATTTTGAATCTATCAGTACGAAAATCTATCTAATTAGATGTTGATAATTGGGTACTTGGGAATTAGTGTGGGAATCATTATCAGAGCGTAGGTTAAAATAACGATTAAATCTCTTACAGAAATTTAAATCGGATAAATTTACTGAAGATGTTAGGCATATATTAAAAACATAAGCGTATCCTGCTAGATCGACCAGGTAAAACAGATTAGAGAGATATATTGTCGTAATGATACATTCAAAATATCATTTTCCCCCGTACTATAAGAGAACGGAACAGGCAGCATAGTAAAAGGATAGAAAGGGGAAATATTTTAGAGTAGTCAGTAGTGCATGATGCATGTATTAACTTACAATTCCTTGATTACTATGTAGATACTAGCAATCTAGTTGCCTGAGACCCTATAGTAGCATGTTTGCATGTTTATAGTGAATGCTTGGTGATCTTCACCCCCTGCCACACACCCTAGCGGTGGCTTGCAGTGTATCGCGTGGATGTAGATGCGTTGACAGGAACTGTAATTCACTGCAAACTTGGGCTCAAACCAAAGGTTGGTTTGTAATAGGTGAGGGTAGAGTGACAGAAAATCGAATCTCGAGGATTTTAGGTTGGAGTGCCTGGAAAAGCTTATGCTCGGGACTTGAACCTGGAACCCTTCGGTCAGTAGCTCAGCGCTTTGCCCATTGGACCACATCATCATTGGTCAACAATCCTAGAATTAGTTTGACGCAGCTTTCCACTCAATTATTCTATCGGCCAACCTATTCATTGTGACGTAATTCTTCTCTTTTACATCCTTCACAACCGGTTCCATGTATCTCATACGAGGCCTGCCTTTTCCAATCCTTCCGTTCACTTTTCCCTCGACGATAGTCTTTATCAGGCCATCATGTCTCAAGATATGGCAGATTAAGTTGTTCCTTCTTCTTTTTAGAGTTGCCAGCAGACTTCTCTTTTCTCCTACTCTTCTCATGACTTCCTCGTCACTTACTCGGTCGATCCATTTAATCATCAGCATTCTTCTGTAGCACCACATTTCTAATGCTTCCACCCTTTTCTTCTCCGCTGCTCTCATCGTCCATGCCTCACTGACATAAAGAAACATGCTCCTATAAACTGTTTCCGTACTTCTACGCTTGTATTTCCTGCTGTAAGTAGATACTTATTTCGATGGAATGCCCTCTTTTCCCGGGCTAGGTATTCTACTAACTATTTCTTTCTTGCTTTGTCCATTGTTGGTTACTCTGCTTCCCAGGTAACATCACTCCTTCACCTCTTCAAGTTTTTGTTTTCCTAGTTTAACATTGGTTTTGGCCGCTTTTTTCTTGCTGGACACCAATATCTTAGTCTTCTTCTTATTTATCTTCAGCTGATATCTGGCCATTGTCATTTCCATGGTTTTTAGCATCTTATTCAGCTCCTTCTCTGTCTCTGCTAGGAGTGCTATGTCATCAGCGAATCGCAGCATGCTTATTTTTTGTACGTGGATAGTCACTTCACGGTAAATTATGAGATAGGATTTCAGATTCGTTATGTCGCTACATTTATAAAAGCACGTATGATTTTAACTTTCCATTTAATTCACACGTCCGTAAGGATATGTTGGACTATGAGAAAAAAATCCTTCAGCGTAAGTCTAAACCTCGTATGACTGTGTCAACTGTAAAAGTTGATCGTGCTCCACGAAGTAACTATAATATGTCACTTTCACCAACATCTAACTACCTTGGCAGGCAGGCAGTCAGTCAGGTAGGCAGAACCTTCTTTCCCAACCCCGTATCATCACTTGTATATCCCTCGTCAACTATTAATTTTGGCCTAAGATTATGGAACAGTATTCCCGATAACGTAGTTAACTCTATCAATATACATCAATTTAAATTATAATGTTATCATATCTGCATGAAAAATATTATTGAAGCTCAGGATAAACCGCTTGTATATGCATTACCTCGTTCTTTTTTCTGTATCTATGCTTGTTAATCATTATTCTATTCATATTATTTGTTGTAAATATTACTGTACACTTCTTGAATACATGTATTTGTACGTTTTAGTAAGTGAATTCCTCCTTTTTTTTTTGTTACTTCCGTTCCTTAATTACCTCTAGAGTCAACACCCCAAAGCCCAGAAAAGGACACGTGTCGGCTAAATCCTTACCTCACACCCATGTTTATGACGTACCGAAGGCTTGCTAGAAAGCTGTCTTCAAAGTACATACAATCGGATCGACTAAATCCTACCGTTTACAGCGTGCTATTATCTACATATACATCCTCACACTCCTACCTCTTCTCGGTCTTACCCCTCCAACCTCAGCATAGCCGCCCTGAGTGGTGCACACCAAGGGACGTCCTAATCCACCATCGTAAATAAACATAGAGAAATCTTAAAAGAGGAATATCGTTCAACACACGCAGCTGCAGCAAAATCGCCGATGCTATTTGAAACCCTTAGTTGTTTTGTTTCTAACGCTTACGGGTGGTCTTCTGAGCGGAAAGGTTTCGGATGGAGTGAAAAATATGAAAGGAGTAAAACAACCCATCGATCGAAATAATGGGTTGAGAAGGAAAAAGAACAAATATTATTCAAAATTCTAGGACCCCATCCTTATACTCAAATGCAGCAGCACGAGCAGAAGTTCACGGAATTACTATTCTATTCAAACAGTTGCCCGCTAAGATTCGTTTTACTCCTAATCTTTATTACTTCCATAAAAACCCTGAATCTTCAATAAAAATTAGCTGCTACCAGTAACAAAAGAAAATACATGCACTTTGCATACATATCGCTGCTGCTGCATGTAAGAAACGAAGTGGAAAAAAATAGAAGACGACAAAACAATTCATGTGTATGCAACCCGCATCACGTGTCTATCCCTGGTCACGGATGACGTGATATCACGTCATGAAAACAAATTCGAAAAACAAACAAATGAGAGCGCTGAAATTTTTTTCATTATTTTTCCTGTCTGATTTGGCATCCATACTTACAGTTTACATTAAAAAAAAGCCGCCATGGGGTAAAATTAGGCCATGTATATGGGCCGCGTTGAAAGTGTTAACTACCATTGCAACCTGTAAATATTTTATTCAATTTTAATCTTTTTTGTCATAGTGTTCTAATGTGTCATGTCTCAGTGTTCAACTCATAATACTGTCAAACCCATATGCTCATGAAATTATTCATAAATATATGAAAGATTTAATTGTTATGTTAGATGTTGCACATGTTAAACCTAGAATTCCTGCGAAATTATTCTTATTAAGTATATCATTTGGAATAACACATCTTGCATATTATTGTTTTATATTTATCAAATTGTTTATTTTTGCTATTCATTCTTCATTGTATTCAGTTAGGTAAAGTGTGTTCTCCATTTTAAAGCCATAGAGCCTACAGATAGTATGTATGTAACACATGTTCCATAGGACAAATGTCCTAGATCAATAAATTTACATTATATATTACACAACCCTGTCGGTGAGAACTTCGGTGCTGGAGGGCAAAAGGTCCGGACGGAGGGTCCCTAGAGAAAAGAGAGAAAGGGCGGAAGGCGTAGTGGTTAAGGGACTACGGGAGTGGTGACCCAAGACGTCTAGCATTTTCAAGTAGCTTTCCTTCCTACGAGCCGTGGGGCAGACGGAAAAAAATCCACCGCAGACAATGGGGCCCATAGGATGGGTCTGGGCAGACTTCAGCAGGTACTGCGGACACCACCGTAGCTTCTCTTTCACCGGCCTCATTGAATTATTCCTTACCCAACTTCATGCGATAATCTTCGGAAAGAAAACCATTCCGCCATGCTGATGAATGCGTAACATGAATGATGCACAATGTTCTTTTGTGATTCAAGGTATCATCGCACCTGAATGAACGGCACTTTGTGTGTTCCTATAGACATGAAATATATAAGAGATTCACATTAACTTACATTCTATCTATAATCTGTAACTCAAGCTTGTCGTTATTTCCTAATCAGCACCACGAAAATGAATGTGTGCCGTCACTGAATAAATTTTGAGAAGAAAAGATTAAGTTCACTATGATTTGTACGCATTTATAAATCATAGCATTCGTTAAAGCCTAATTATTTCTTAGATTTTGATAAGTATTCATCTGAAATTTCATAATGGTGTTTGTTTACAAGAATATATTTAACCTCCCTAATTGTAGGGAATGATGCAAAAAAGGAAAAAAGTGTACGGCACAGATACACTATTCAATAAAGGACAGTATCCCCAATTTGAAATATAAGCAAAATTAGTATTTTGTGAGATAGTTAAAACATTATTCCAGCAACATCTTGTTCATTTTAAGCCGAAGCCTAAGGAATCCACAGGGAAAGAGAACGACTTGATAGCTCAAGCGGTATAACAAGTGGCAGGGAGTCAGAGGGTTCGTTTCCCGTCAACACGAATGATTTTCTTCCCGGAGTTAAAATTCCAATATTTTTAAGATGATTTAACTGCATAAATTCTGTCCACTAAAGTAATGTTATTGTTGACGATTATGAGAAAGAGGGGAATCCGAAGACTGTAAAACTATACGAGATGTGTTCAAAAAATACGCGGAATGACGTCATAAAACAAAATGCACGTTATCTAGAAGTTACATGTCTGGGTTCCCTTCAAAGTACTCTCCTCCCCAACGCACACACTTATCCCAACGGTGTTTCCACTTGCAGAAACAGTCCTGGTACGCTTCTTGTGTAATGACCTTCAGCTCCTTCGTCGCTTTTGCCTTAATCTCGGGAATCTTCTTCCTTTCAAGGGTCTTTTGAGTTTGGGGAACAAGAAAAAGTCACATGGAGCAAGATAAGTTGATTAGGGGGGTGGGGAAGCCTGTAATAATGCTTGACAAGAAGTTTTCATCTTCTTCTGAACGATCAAGCAGTTCCTGACAAACGTGGACGCGATTGGCTTTTGGTCGTCCGTCATCATACGTGAACCTTTAACTTTTTGGTCAAAATCTCGTAGCAAGATCCAAGTTATATCCTAACCTCTTCAGCAAGCTCCCTGACGGTCAGACGTCGACTTGTCCGCACCAAGGTGTTGGTTTTGTCGACGTGTGGGTCGTCAGTTGACTTGGAAAGACGTCCAGGACGCTCATCGTCTTCGATGGAATGTCAACCACCCTTAACACGTTCATGCCACTTGAAACATACCGTACATCAACATCACCGTAAGCCGTGTTGAGCATAGTAAATGATTTGGTCGCAGATTTTCCAAGTTTAGCACAACATATCACAGCTAGCCTTTGCTCCTTCAGGTCATTCAATCTGAAATCTGATAAACGAAACAATCGCACTTCACTAAATACCGTGTTGCTAATCAACAAATGAGGAGTTCTCCAATCGGGAAAAGGCGTTGTTATCAGCTGATCTGTACAAATCTAGCGACACCAAGTGAATTTACCTGGTACCAACTGAAGCCGGGCAATTCATACAGTCCGCGTATTTTTTGTACAGACCTCGTAAGATAAATCTAGTTTGCAACAAAATTAACAATTGAATATAAACTATGGATAGTTATATAATGATAGATATAGGTATAATAGGGATAAAACTTTCAAGGAGAAGATTATTTTGGATTTCTTGAGTGCAAGACTGAACGTTGTGATGTGCTTACAAAGATAAGAACTTTTGAATTAGACTTTGTTGCTATTGTCATTGTTAATTAGAGAGACGACCAAATGCGGAGACCTTCTTGACATAAATTAGGTGTGGATAAAAGAAAATATATAGATATTTGCATAGTGGATGAAGAATGAAGAGCTCTCGACATCGGAATGAGCCAACTGTTAAAGCTGTTAAGTTATCAAGGAATCTACTGACGGAGCACCGGCTTGAAATGACTTCCGCAGGTGAATGGAAGATGTAGCGAGCAGCCTTGGTGAAGGACGTGGTTGATGGAGTAAGTTCGGTATGCTAGCAAAGGAGGACGATAAAGATAGTAGCAGAAGCAGAACATCACTTGAACGTGAGCAGCGAAGATCGGCAAGATTTTTAAAGGGACGGTATGATGACTATATTAGCGTAACCAGTCTATTAAATGAATTAAAATGGGAATAATTGTCAGATCGCAGGGTGAAATTTAGACTTAATCTCTTAAATAAATTCCAATATAATATTTTCAATGATGACATTAAAAATATTTTGCGAACCCTAACTTACTATGGTAGATTGAATCGTAATCACAAAGTTAGAAAAATGATTGCCGAACAGACGGATTCAAAATGTCCTTCTTTCCTCGTACAATTAGGGATATGAATAAAGGTAAATAAGTCCAATAGGGGTGTATCAATAGATAGCATAGGTAGTTGCATGCTGGTATGAGGGCTTTAAGGTAACCGAACTAGCAGCTTGTTTTTTCAACCCTTCTTTGCTATTTTCATATTTTTTAAACTTTGAAGTTTAGACTAGTTTATCATTGCTAATCCTTTTTTATGCATGATATGTAGTGCATGTTTGGTGAGAATTCACCCCCTGCCACACACCTTTATGGTGAAGTAGGAATTGGTGGTTTCCCTGCGTATCTCCTTCAAGAAGTTCTCTATGGTTTTCCATCAGGTAAGGTGGACAACCCGAGGTAACCGGGGTCAAGTCGAGTCAACCGGGTAAGGTCCCCTACTCGGTGGATACCCGAGAGAACTTCTTCAAACATTAATGGTGGTTTGAAGGGTATTATGTAGATGTAGATAATTTAAAAACTTTTTAGACGACATTGGATCATGTCAGAGCATTCGATGAGTATTATATCCTTCCATTTGAAGCAGTTTCTCATTACTTTTAAATATATTTTATTATTAGACATAACTTTTGCCATTTTTTATTTGCTATCATGCGAGTAACATAGAATAATATCTACTTACATTTCCAGCTAAGGTCATTTCGGAAATTTTATGTCACAATTTGACATAATTTATTTGAGTAGTTCGATTTTTTTGTTAAATTGACTGGATAAATGAACAGAACTTCTCCATTAACATATTTATATAGTAATAGGTTCTTCGTCATCATCATCAGTCAACAATACTAGGATTAGTTTGACGCAGCACTCCACTCGATTATCTTATCCGCCAACCTCTTTATATCAACGTAAATTATAGGTTAACTATTTATAAATTCCACGTAGCTATTTTCCTTAAAATTCATTCAATATAATGCTCTTATTTAAAGTTGTGATGAGTTTTTACGAAGAAAAGATATTTTGGGAAGGCTCGGAAAATTTCCGTAATCACGAAGGATCATTGGCCTTGTATTTGAGCGACAGTAAAGTTTGCGAAGAAAGTATTAGGCAGGATAGCAAGGGCAAGTGATTAATTGACTTGGGAGGGTTATTAAAAAGAAAAAATATAAAAATTTTAGAGGAATTCGGGACTGAAAATACGCAATGAAAATAGCCGGGCAAGTAACTGGGAAAATTTCAGAGTCGGGAAACGTCAACACAATTCACCCCGAAGCAAATAGCATGGAAGCTAAAATTTGAAAGTGAAACTTTTTTCTTTTGGACAAGACAGCAAGCTATAAATGAAACCGGATGATATTCCGGAATTATGGAAGTTATGCGTAGAGTAACGTTTGGATTAACCAAAAGCGCTTTAACAGAAGAGGAATATAGCGTGGACATGAAAAGTTTGAACCCCGAAATTTTAAGCAGCTGTAGAAAAAAACCCAGTGGGATATGAAAGTTTTGAACGAGCTGAAATTCGTTAATCCTCCATAAGGCTACCCGACAATATAGGGTAAGAGGATATTCATCTTTAAATTCTCATATTAAGCTAGAATTTGGCTGGAAGTCTATATGAAATACTTTTTCGAAAGAAAAAGAAGTTCTGACGCTAAGGACGACCAAAACAGGCACCAAAATAAGGCATATTTAAAAAAAATCAATGCCACCTCTAAAATTATAATATTACGGAAGCATTCTGAGTAAAATAAGACCTTTTCATTCTCAGAGAGACAAGCAAACCCTTTACCATAAATTATGTGCGAAATGTAAAGAAAAAGTTCTCCAGTAAAAACACAAACAATCCATTTGGTAACTCTGTTCGGTGAAATGTAGGCTGATATTTAGGTATTAATACCAAGTATATTCCTTGAGCGTATATTCCTGAGAAGATTTTTTAAAAGTGCAAATACATGCAAGGCAACACACAGCGTTAAAAGCGAGCATGGTCTCATTACCATGCCCTTTCTTCCCCATCGGCTGTGAGTGTTGATAAGGAGAAAGATTTATAATATGCAAGCAATGTATAAAGAATGGACCATAATCGATAAAAAGTTGAAAGCGGAAAATAAAATAAAACAAAATATTAATTTTAGACGCCTCCATAAATAATCACTGACTGGGTATTCTGTTGATGACCCTAGATCTATCCATCCTAATAGTGAAAATATATGTACTAAAATACTCAATATTGGTGGCTAAACATCATCCGATAATTCACAAGAGATAAACTTACGAAGGGAAAATCATATCTCAAAGCACAAATAAGTTTCTTGAATAGTTTGAATGATAATTTTTTGTGGCTTTAACGACCAATTAAAATCTCAAGCAAGCTATTATTTCACTCAGAAATCGTATGGTGTTTTTTTTATTTTACGTACTTGTCATAGTGTTAACAGTGACGATAAAACATTGAAGTTTATAACCATGCTTGGAAGAGTACAAGGGAGAGAGCAAGAATAAAAATCTGAAGTGGATTTAATTCAACACAGCAGCGTACAGTTAAGAGTTAATGTAGTTAATGAGCAATCACCAGCACCATGCTTTGTCGAAAAATTATATTCCGTTCTTGCCTCCGTTTATCTAAGAAGGCAGGAACACCCGGTAAAATATCCTTCTACAGTTAACCTCAGTCTTACCGATCAATCATTCGAGAGCTCTTGAATTTCGCTGCTAAATTAACGGTCAGTACTGATAAGTCCAGAGATCAGTAGTCAGGGTGTTGAAGGAAGTTCCATGCATGATTGATTTCCCTGATGGCGAATTTTTCCCCGATGAACCCATACAATTTTCGGTATTATACCTTTCGCCTTTCCTTAAATTATGGATTCGGTGAAAACCTCTCTCTACTCATCCACAACCGAGTAGGCTTCGGTACTGAATTTCTCCTTAAATGTTTATCAGCTCCTTTAGAGCAAGGGAGGCAATAAACATTCAGCGACCTGTAATAACGAGGTTGTTTACTTATTAATTTCCAAACAATTAATATTGATACTTGGCTGTAGCCTTAACATTTTAGACTCAGAGTCATAGACTTAAAAACCACAGATGGATAGATGCAAGAGCGAAAGGCGGGACGAGTCGTAACACCAACACGGAGCAGGTCAGACGCATGCTGGCGAGTGGGGAAACAGACGTTGAGTAATACATTATAGGGGCCTAATGACAAGAGCCAGAGCATTTATGGGAGAAACGTCGGATTTCGGAATAAAGCGGTCTTCCTGGGGCTGAATTTCATCCAAGGGGATGACGGCAGAATCCCGGCATCGGACAACTAAACTCAACTTACTTCAGGAGGCAGATAATCTACTATCGCGGTGAAACGACGTTGGGTAGCGTGAATGAATTACTGCTAAAATTTGTAGCAGAGGTCGGAATGGAGATTCCAGTACATTTTATGTGCATTATTTGCAGAGGAAAAAGATTTCTTATTCCCTAGTTGGGATCACAGATTTTTTCAGTACATAATATTTTAAGCTGAAAAAGAATGCATTGGACCCAATTTTTTGTTAAATGGCATTCGGGAAAGTTAACTTTAAAAGGTGATAGCCCATTGAGTACCTCTTATTTGAATTTATTGATTTAGTATTAAGGGTAACTGATGTGTGTGTGCACTTTCAACCTAACCTCTCTGTCTCCAGCAGTCTCGAAGCCAAATTTGAACTACGCAAGTCAAAGCACGAAGGGTATACTGTTTAGAGGACTGGTGAAAGTGATATGATTATAGGGGACTGTTAACTAAATTTGTTGTGAAAACAAAAAGTTATCCTCAATTTGTAATGCATAATGTTTTTAAAATGCCAAATTATATTTATTTCACGTTGAAGGCCCAAGTTCATTTGTTGTAATCTTAATAAGGAAGATTTCTCCGAAAGAAAATATTTTGATTAGCTTCACGCTGTTATGAGAATGCCAAGGAGGCTACTATTGCAATTATAATGAAATGAGTCAACACCCTGCATGAGTTGTCTCATCGATGCTGAACTCTATAGTGAAAATATTACTTATATGAATTTTAAACGTGCTTATATTTAATAAATATTGTGTATATTTACTGAATAAAAGCATCATCTATAAATATTTTTGTAAAATTAGCTCGTAGGCTTCCGCGGATTTAGTGTTGACTGTTTATTTTTTGGGGATTCATTCCGCGATGTTTAAAATTGCAAAACCAATATTTTTCTGGTTCTCCTGCCAGCTTTATCAGGTTAACTGAACTGATTTTTTAGTCTTAGGTCTCGGTTGACCGAAGAACATCAACCGAGAAGACGGTTACACATTGAGTAGAAAGCTTAAACGAATCTTTCAAATTTAAAAATTCCTGCAACAATGAGAGTCCTCACTCATACAAATAAAGACGAGCCAGACTAAAGAATCAGTTCAGTTAACCTGATGAAGATGGAAGGAGGAACAGCGAAATATTGTTTTTGCAATTTTAAACATCGCGGAATGAATCCCGAAAAAATAAACAGTCAATTATTTTTTAATTTGATAAATAGTCCCATTTAACAACCTTGCTGTGAGGGTTAATCTGATAACCTTTTATTAAGGTAAATTACTTCATCGTCAGAGACATAAGAACTCATTCCTTAGTTATCCCTTATTAAGTTACATCAGCAATGTCTCCAAACACAAAGAGGAGATAGGACGCGGATAATACATTATCCTTTGTGAAAATTTGATAGATTCTAGACGGTTTAGTTCCTTCAAGCTGAAGTTTTGTTAGACCACTCCTCTGTCGTCTTCATAGCGTTCGATGTAAACATGTAACGTCCAATGTCCTGAAAATGTTCTACGAGTTGTCTATTGGAAAATCAGCCCAGAGGAACCTAAACCGATGAAAAATCAGACAAATATTCACCCAGATACAAGCTGGAAAAGCATCAAACCCATGTATTAAGAGAGCATACAATTTTCTTGTAATCGAGTGGAAAGTGAGGCAGGGAGCAAGAAAGTCTATTTTTGATCGTTTGATTTTTTCAAAAATAAACGTTTTTTCCAGTCAATTTTGTTATGATAAATTGACTAATGGCTTATTTGTTCAACTCAATATTAGTTTCGATCTAAATCATTCCTGCGTTTGCGCACTTGGTTTTTATGGAGCTCTATTACATTTCGAATCAATTCCTTCAGTTACATATTTTTTACATTCACATACACTTATTGGTATAAATAAACGCTGGCATGGAAATCACATATTAAAAATCATGGTGAATTCCTCCGTTTGGAAGTTGAAGGCAATGGGCGTATTAATTCGAAGCAGGGATGCCAAGGAATAGGAAGCCTGAGGTAACTTAATATATTGGTCCTAATTAATATTCGCCATAAATGGTCACAAGGAGAGGTGTAATGATAGAACATTGAAAAAAAACCTCGACATTAAGGAAAAAAATCACACTTATTAAATTACATTTGAGATGTGGTCTTGAAGGTTGAAAATATAAGATGAATAGAAAGAACAATGAACTTCCAGGCAAGAAAAAAATTAAAGTATTCAGAAAAATGTTGGGGTTTAAGGTGAAAATACATTTGCAGGAGCAGAAGCTTAAAGTCAAAGAGGGAATTAATTTGAGATGAACTTAGGCATGAGGAAGAGGAAGGATACCATTGGTGCTTGAATGATGATTTATCTAACAATCATCCAAATAACATGGACAAGTGATAAATATTTATGAAGGTGAAATACGCAAATTAATGCGCATTTATTTTGATGTAAGGTGCTATCGAATTCAGAAACTATTTAGTGGAACATGCTTATCATCATGGGAATGAAATCAACAATGTTTACTTTCTTACTGCCCACGAATATAATTTAACTGTAACGTGCTTCGTTCCTTACCTCACTGTTGTTTGATAAAGAACTTGTAAAAGAAATTGTATTTGGTAACAAACGGAACGCAAGTGGTTTTATTTTGTTCACCATATTTTTATCTAGATAAATATAGGTTGTG
Organism: Platycnemis pennipes; assembly: GCA_933228895.1. NCBI lineage: Eukaryota > Metazoa > Arthropoda > Insecta > Odonata > Platycnemididae > Platycnemis > Platycnemis pennipes. The sequence goes on along the minus strand of OW121854.1, from coordinate 14,850,561 downwards.
ATTTTTTGCTGGCCTTTTTTCCTCATTTTTCCAAAACCATTAAATAGTGGTACCATTAGCCTCGCGCTGAGGGTATAGTATTATTCCTCGCTGAGATGTGATCGTTACGATAGAGAGATGGATAGAGAGAGAGAGAGACAGACAGAAAGATAGAGAGAGAGGGCAAAGTGTTTGGAAGTGGAGAAGGGAGGAGCAATTAGGTCGTTGTTGATGCCCAGGGAATTCCTTCTGCCGCGACGCCATTATCCCTTCCGTGCCGTTTCAGCGACGCGAAACGCCTCAAGGGTGGCTGGTAAATTCACACAGAATATACAGTCCGTCTCCGCAGCTTGGTAACTGTGGAGGAGCTCCTACCTTCTCCATGCCCATTCATTTTTTAGTCCCTCTCTAGCTGTGAGTCCGAGACGGGTCGACTCCACAGCGAAGAATAGAACGGTGGGGATACGTCAGGGGAGAATTGAAAAAGAAAATAAAAGCAAAATGTTAGAAGAATCGTGGCTTAATCCCTTAGGCCTTGAATCTAAAAATACTCTAATGTGCCAAGCATATGGCTGTCGTCATCCGAGTGGGTGTTAAAGTGCACATTTCCTAGTATTAGATATAAAAATTCTTTCCTATTAGCTCTCTCACCATATTGTTACGAGTTTTCTGCTATGGGCATAAGGTAGTTTTTAATTTAGCATTCGCATTTTTACTTTTTAACGGTATTGTACTAATTCAGTTCCCTTCATCCCCGTTCAAATCAGTTTATTTTCTGATTCTCACTTTATTAAACAAAATGTCTCTCCTTGCTGAAAGATTTCATTTCTCTGGGTAAATGCCACACTTGTTGACTTTAGATTTCATCCTTCTAAGTTTTAGCAACGCCATAATCGTCAAAGCTACCGTTACTACTATTTTTATTCCGATTTCTTGGAAAATCTGCATACCACATTCAATCACAGGCTTAAGTGTCACATTGACAATAGTTATTTGATCCGTTCGTATGATCTGACTCCAATTTTTTACCCGCGGTTGTTTATTTTGCTTAGTTATTAGCCATCATTTCCTTACTGTTTGCATTCTCGTTCACATCTCTAAATTCTCCATTTGATTGTTACAATGAGGCAGCATCATATCATATATCATATGAGTTATATCATCAAGGGAGAGTAATTTTTGCATAAATAACTACGTGTCTTTCTAATATCTTCTCTCAATACTACTGTGAGCAATCACTTGCCAGGAAAAGTGAGCAAGAACGAAAAAAATTGGATAGGTTCTAACTAGTTTAATAATAAAATTAACTCTAAGGGGAATCAAATGCTCTAACCCACTAGATTAAAAAACTTATTAAATGTAAGTAAAATTGTGAGTAAAATTAGTTAACATAGGTACTATGTCACGTTAATTTCAAAACCTAAATCCAGTAAACCTTAAAACCTCTCCATTATACATTAGATAATACCTGACGCCGGGGTGAAGAAATTTGAACAGGTTTTTCCTGCACGAGGCTCTATGTTCTGCGTAGTCTGTAGTCTCATTCTAAATTCCAACATTCAAAAATACATCAAATTTCATTTCTTTCGATTGCGGGGTTTGTGGAATATCATGAAATTTGTTCTTTTTATATAACCTGACGTCAAACATGCTGGGCTGTTGTCACTGAATACATTTGGAATATCATATTAATTTCACAGAAAACCTACTGTGCGTACTGTTTGTAGCCGCAGTAGATTAAAATATCCTATACCATTTTTTTCTCATTTTAACTTTAGAGAGTTGTGACAAAAACTTAATTGATAATTTGGTGAGAAATCACTGGTCTCTAAGTGTAAAATATATTATATTGCTTTGATCCCGGAAAAGTTCATCTGTTAATTTATGCTGATAATTACACCAAATATTCCCTTGTCATTTTATGCGCACCCCATAGCAACCACCCTGTAATCACAACAAATGATCATTTAAATGATACTAAATGAATATTAATAAGATAAATTAGCATTGCTGTTTTCTTTCTGCGTTAGTGATGAATTTCACGTGAAATAAAAACAATATTAATTCATTTTACTCGATAAGATTTATTTCAAAAACATAACCTTAGATTCAAATAGGCACTATTTCCATGGATACATATGCACACTTTACATATGATTCAAAGTCCACTTTGATAATTGACAAGAGGAAGTAATGCAATTTATCCACTTCAGAAGGAACGCGGTGTGGAATAGCTTGGAAAGATTTAGTGGTGATACACATACACCGGCAACTTTTAACGGATTAATATCGGAAACGATTGGATACACAATGAATTTTTAAGCAAGACTTTAAATATTTTCAAGGATATACGTACATGCATACAAAAACGAAAATATTAAAATATTTTCATACAATTTGCATGCAATAATACAAATGATCTAAGAATAGTATTTAATTAACTTAATTAGAGGTATATAAGAGATTTTTGCCAATTTTAAAGGCGTTATGCCATAAATCCTGGTAGTAGCAGGCTCAATTTTATTTCCATGTTAATCTGAACAAATATTGCTCAAATAATCCGGGCCGATAAAAAGTACACCGAAGTCTATTTGTTGTTTCCTCATGTTCTATCTTTGAGACTCTTTGAAAATCATCAACTGTTTGTGTCCGACAATTTTGCGAGCACTATTCGTTGACAACGGTTAAACACTTCCTTTATTAGACCCACCCAAGGCGCCTCATGTAAAATCAATTAAGGACGAAGAACTCAGCACCTCTTCTGTCATCAATAATTAGTCCTTTCCGCTGCCTTCTTTAATAAACTAAATTAGCAATTCCATATCATTTTTCCAACCCTTGTTCATACCTCATAAAATTCACGCCCACGAAAAATTGTAGTCGCACGAATATAGTTATTTATTTTTTTTCCAGATGCATCTGAATATTACGCTTCGTGGATGAGATGTTTCATGAAAAATTTACCGTTACACTTTGTCATTCTGTTTGAGTGCGTGAATCCCCCGTGAAAAAAGCTTCACCATACTGCCCTTTCCTGTTCATGCGAAATAATTTAGCTATTAAGGAAACGAGTATATATCAACGTGAAAAGTGTATATTACATCGGGCTTTAAAAATATAAAAGCCTATATTTTGTTTCAAATCTATCCTCCCTAAGCCATTAGTTCTCCAGAGAGTGAGATTTTCCGTGGTTTAGTAACTTTAATCCTCCATCAACCCACAGTTGCTGTCAGAATAGTAAAAAATTAGCTCCTCCTTGAAATATTCTTTCCCCTTTAGGTCGTTTCTTTTCTTTATTTTGTAAAATTGAAAGGTAAAAAATAAGGGTTTCCCGTAAAATTTGTCCCTTATCACTCATCGTGAGCAATTAAAAAATTAATGATCAAACTCTCGTACCTGCATGAGAAAAACTTTGGCTAGACTTAAAGGATTAAGCTTGGAGAAGTTTCTATCATTTCAACAAAATACATTTGCAATGAGTAATATTGTACTGTGTAATGACACTGATTTCCATGTAATTTCCAGTGGTTTTTCTTTTAATACTCTCATGAATGAATCCCATACGGTTACGCCAGCAGCTGTTTCTGAGCTAATGAAAATTTTATGCTCGCTTTCAAAATATTCAATGTACTATTCCGCGCTTTTCTTGTCATTAACCTATGAAAAAGAACTGCTTGTCTATCTATGTGCTATTGCCAAACAAAACCTAAATTTCGATAATGTAAGTTGCTACATAATTTAAAAAAGTTTATTTTAAGAGAGTGCGGATGCCAAGATACCCCATCCTAATCGCTAACATAATTTACGCAGGAGCAGTTCCGTATCTTATATTCCTCCAACTTAATCCATATTTTGTTGCGGTACGTACTTCTCAGTTCGATTCACCACTCTTTGAAATGCTAAAATATTTTGGCGTCGTGGGATATAAAATGCATTCGTATTCAGTAGCCTACAAATATTAGACGACAAACCCAGGTACATTCTCTATTTTACATAACTAATGAAACCTATGTTTCAGTACTTTCATTTTGAACAAAATCCATTCAACGAATAAAAAATATACGAGGAATTGCTAAAAGTTAGGTGTTAAAATTTTAGTTCAATTTTACCATGTTATCCCAAAGGTTTATTAGCCAATTGTGCTCATTCAAGACTTGGCTGAGGTGGAAAATCTTTTTGTCCCAATCGTTTTTTAACCTAATTTCCGAATCTTAGGTCAACGTACACTCAAACGAAATTTGCATTTTCATTTTCCTCCATCACCCACTCTTGATGAGACCACTCGCAACTTCGACAATTCTTCTCCCTTCCATCCATTTCTATCCCTCAATTTCTCATTCGAAGTCTGGCTCTGCGATTCTGAAACCACATTCCCGATGGTGACTCATCGCCCTCGGCACTTATATGAGTAGACCTTACTTCCAAATTGCACTCCCTTCAATATTACTTCATTTGTTGCCTCCTATTCTTCAAAAGTTTACTCCATGCGCGTGCAATGAATAGTCTCCCCAATTTGGCGAGTCTCTTGTATAGTTCTAGGCCGTGGGAACGAGAAATTATGATTAAAAACTAGATCGTATGAAAAATGAAATAGGCAACATTGGTTAATGTTCGTTACGACCAAGTTTAAGGTTATCAGCATGGAAGAAGAACTACAATGGTGATTACTAACAGAATTACTAACAGAATGCAGGAATGCAGACTATATTTTATGCCTAAGTATATTTGAAGGTGATATATTTTCTGATGACGCTAAAAATATTTTAAGCACACCTCCATATTATGATAAATTTGATCAGAAAACAAGATAAGACTCTTGCACCAATTTAAACTTTCGTACACATATATTATCTAATTTTTTCATGTGCTATAAGAGAACATAATAGGCCAAATAGTACAGAATGGTTGGCGAAATATCGCTGTAGTATTCTGTAGTGCACAAGACTCTGTTATGTAACATTATTCCATAAATTATAGTTAACCTCTAGTTCCCTGTCAGTAGTTCATAGACTGTGATCTTTCAACTCATGCCACTCTCTTTATGGTGCCTCGCGGTGCATTACGTAGGTATAGATACAGGTACTCTTTCCTCGTTAACCATATACTCTTCATACTCTTTGATACGTTTATAAGAACGATAAAATCCTTTATAGTCCCTTATTTCATCTCTGTCTGAAGTATTATGATTACATGGCTGTGGGAATGGTGCAAAAATAGTTAATTGAACTTTTCTTTACAATTATGTATAAAGAACAAGAAATTTAGCATATACTCGGAAGTGTAGATATTCACAGGGTCTATACTTTGCTCCTGAGGAAGTATTATGCAAACCACTAGTGAGTTTCCTTTCAGAGGGGAATCTATCTCGCCTGGGACTGAGATGACAAACACTGTTTGTTTGTGATTATTTTTGTTTCCATAGCAGCCATGAAAATGTATTACGACTAAAAGGCGTAAATGCACTCAGTAATCGCTAAGAATTACAGTGATTTGGCATCATTCTCGTATACTTAATCTATCGGAGTTTAAATACTTACAATAGTTCATTTAAATCGATTGATTTAAATGAACTATTTGAGATAGGTAAGATGATAAGAGTACTTGATTCAAATTCCGAACGCCCAGTTTAAATCTCGCCAGGGGCAATTTTTTAAAATTGGAAAATCATTTCAAGCTTGATTTCTATGTGGAGATGACTTCATGTTCCTTACCTTCAACGAAGGGCCGAATTTTAAACCGAGGATTACTTTCTGTATAATAATATTCCTCTCATTTCGTTCATTTATGTCTCAATTTAGGTACTACATTTTCTCGTATGCCCACCTATCCTTAGTGACTTAAGCAGTCAATTGAAATTGGAAAAAATACTCAGAATATGTCAATATTTCATTCTTAGAACAGATATAACTTAAATTATAATTTTTTTCCTGGATATCAATGTTCATAACGTTTCAGTGAAAAATATCTTCAGATATTTATTAGCATATATTTTATGAGATAGAATGTGCATTTACCCCGAGTGCATTTCCCCGAAATAGCTTTTAAGTAGTAGTAAGAAGAGTTATGTCCTCTGAAAACTATAACATATAAATAGATTTAAAAAATGTCGGAAATTACGTTTAAAGGATAATTTTAATAATATGTACATGAAAACATATTTAAGGTATCTTATAAAACATCCACTCCTCTGATGATGGACTCATTAAAGTGGGTAAAATACTAGGTATAGCAGGATATACTCGCTATGCTGGAGCCAGCTTAATTTACCTTCCGATTTTGATAGGTAAAGTATGTAGTATTGAAGACGTGTCCATGTATTTTAAAAAAAGCCAAAATCATTACTACGAAATTACAGAAAGTTTTGGCAGTACTTGATGCTTTGTGTTAAATATTTATAACCATCGTCGTGTTGTTAAAAATCAACAATACTATCAGTATACACCTTTTTCCTCCAAAACGCTTTGAATAAAATAGCTCAAGGTGGAGACGGAATAAAATATCGGGAGTCAATCTACAATTAGTACATTGCTTCACGTGTACAGATTTACCTTATCTCGTCTTCATGATTTGATAAATATGAATATGTGTTGGCCAATATTTTTCAGTCTGTCCTTTTATTGTTAAACTCTGCTTGTTACTTAGTGGATTTGAACCCTATGCTTGAGTCTCTTTTGCAATAGGCCCAACACCTCTTACTCTCATTGTGAGACAAATTTGAATGCGTCCACCTTTCCTGGAATTGAAATGACAACCTCGGAATTGGAGGCTAGTACGCTATCTCTCTGAGGCATACCAACCCGCTGAAATTAAGTTCCGTACCTCTCAGATTGGATCGTAAGTACCAATCTGCTCATATTTTCCCCCGCTATTTCCATATCCACATTACCTTGCCATCACACCGTCTTCCTCGCGAAAATTTGATCCATCAACAGGAAGCAGCTCAGAGAGAATCGCTGGAAGAATTCCCTCCGAGGTGCACGAGATTTCTGACTTTCATGTCAAGATAAATAATTCTGAGAACAAACTTTATTTCATGTTTATTTCACCAATGTGGACCTATTTTTACAATATGATAGCTACAAACTATGTGCAAAGATGTCAGATTTAAAAATCTAAAACTGTGCTAAAATTTCTTTAAAATATTGATTATTTGTTAGTATAAAATACGTAAGATACATAGCTTAACTCACGATTAGTAAATGGAGACGATAGCAGTTAGGTTAACCTTGATTAATGGTGCATTTTTCATGTACAATTAGTAGAATGGCCAGATAAACGCTCACATATACTTAAATATACCAAAACACTTCACAAGAGCGTTTTCTGAAGCATGTTTTTTATACGGCAGCGAGACATAGACAACAGAGCACAATGGAACAATTTCAGATAAGAAGTTATCCAAGAATGATAAATATAACGTAAACCGATTTAAAAAATAATTTCTCTTAGAAGGGGGGAGGATATTGGGTACATTTATGAAAAGAAGAGATAGGACCTAGTTTCCCGCATGCGTTTGTGGAGATAGGGTAGTGATCACTTCATTTTCAAAGTTTTTCTCCAAGAAAATCTTTGGTTTAGGATTGTTACTCAATAAGATACGCTGAACAAGTAGTTACATGGAGGGTATGCAATAATGCGAACAGGTTAGCTGGTAGAAATAATCTGAGAGAGCTCTTTTACTGTAATCTGGAGAAAATGCCTGATATCTAATTGTATCTACGTACACACATTATATTGCAAGGTACCACAAGGGTACGTTAGAGGGGGTGGTGTATCACCAAACAAGCATTAGTTCCAAAAATACCAAATATATTTTACCTAGTGAAATATTTCTTCTTATAAATGAACTATTTTAAAATGCAAAAGGTTTCTAATGCGAATTAATCATTTTCAAGGATAAACACCGCAATTGTGTTTAACACTATTTAACAACCATGAAGCAAAAATAAAATTGTGCTCATTGCCTAATGAACACGTGTATAAAACGGCCAAAACGTAAATGTCTCTTCCTCTCGATTGGGAGGTTGTTTCGGACCTTATCCTATCCCCATCCCTTCCATTCCTATCCTTATACCTTTCCTCCCGGTCTGAAGCGCCTATTAATGCGGAAACAGACTTGAAAACACCCATAGCTAGCTCTTCCTCTCGTGCAATGTCTCTTCCTTACACTACCTACCGAACCATTTCAGCTTTTTTATATCTATGTCTAGCTTTTTGGGGGAAGAAACATTTGTTAGAGTGTTCGTACAAAATTAGTAACACGAAGATAGAAAGCGTTGAAACCCTAAGGTATTTAGATGTAACAATCACTAAAAATTTATCGTGGGGAAGACATATCCGGGAAATATGCGGCCGAGTGAAGAGAAAGCTAGGATTTTTAAAATGAGTACTTGGGAAATGTGATGAGAAGACAAATGAGCGATGTTACTTTTCACTTGATAGGCCCCACCATGAGTATGCAGCCCAAGTATGGGATCCGAATGAATTAGGTTTGATCAGAGAACTAGACAGTGTGCAGCGTAGATCAGCTAGGTTCGTTAAACGGTGTTACGATAGGTTGAGTAGTGTTTCAGAATTAATAAAAGAATTAGGGTGGAAATCATTATCAGAGCGTAGGTTAAAGTACAGATTAAATCTATTAGAGAAATTCAAATCGGATTGCTTTACTGAAGACGTTACGCACGTATTAAAAACACCAGCCTGTTATGCTAGATTCGACCAGATAAATAAGATTAGAGAGATAGATTGTCGTACCGATAAATTCAAAATTGCATTTTTACCCTTGCAATAAGAGAACAGAATAGACTGCATAGCAAAGGGATAAGAAGTGGAAATATTTTAGAGTATCCTGTAGTGCATGATGCATGTATTAATCCTTTAAATAATATAGATACTAACAAACTAGTTGCATGAGACCCTATAGTTGCTTGTTTGCATGTGGGTGTGCATGCTTGGTGATCTTCGCCCACTGCCACACACCTTCGAGGTGGCTTGCAGGGAAGTGTAGATGTAGATGTACCTTCAGCCTCTAGTCCACAGGCTAGCATCTTATATCAAAGACGCCTAATACTAACTTCATCGCCTCAAATCCACTCTACTTGCCAACGATAATGCCAATTACGATTCACCTCATTATATATCACCATCTCAAATTCCGAAGGTGTCTCTTCTCTCCGACACTTCCTAATGCCCCAATGCACACATTCTTAGTGCTAAATTTCTCGTAGATCTAAATCATTTCATCATCACACATGATTCCTTCACCTTTGATGACAACTTCTACCTTCAGACAAGGGGCTGTGCCAAGGGTAGAAGTTTTATCCCTTCATACGCCAATATATTCCTCGGCCTCCTTGAAGAATCCTTTATTTTCACATCCTCCCTTTAGCACCTCGTCTGGCTCCGATACATTGTCGACATCTTTCTTTATTGACCCTATGGGCCGTATGCAGAGACGAAACTGTCACTTTCCCTACTCGCCATAGGGTGGCAGCTGAAGGTAGAGTTATCGGTGGAACTGTCCCTACTATTTGTATTCTTAAACGTCCCTACAACGTAACCCACCCGACCCGGTTGCCCGCGCACCCGACACTTTACGAAGTAGGGATTTCGCATAGATCGCTAACATTTTCATACCTACGTCATGCTTCGGTGACGTTTCGCGTGACGTTTTAGTGACCACAATGCATTGCGCTGATTGCGACGAGAAGACGAGAACGAGGACACGAGGTACAACATGGCGGAAGAAAGTGCGAAGCGGATAATGAGGCTGAACAATGAGGGGACGAAGTTATTGGTTAGCCTCATCGTCCAAAGGAAAAACATATTGGAGAGCAAGAAGACCGATGCTGTGTCCAATGCATATCCTCCATATGTATTCATAAGGCTCCTCCATCACATACCTCGCAAAAGCTCGAAAGTCTTCCATAGTAGAAGTTACGGTACCGTGCGGCATTTGTTTACATAACAACTGCAGGCGCAACATTTATCGGACGTTCCGTATGTTTCATTATAACAGGCATATCTAATGAAATAAATAAACATTGCCAGGCTGAAAAAACATAATGGTAAACACATTTGAAGTACTTACCTCGACAGGCGCCTAGAAACATTTGCCGAAGTCCAGAGGCGATGTACGCATTCCGCCATCTTTGGCTCGGAAAACCATCCCTTTACAGTTGTAGGGTACCCCAGACCACCCTATAACTTATCGGGAGGGAACGGTTTACGAAAGCTTATTTGCAGGGAGAGTTGACCCGACAACCGTATAGTAACGACTAAGAATACGGTGTCGGATCGGTCCACCTTACTTCTGACGTCACATCGGTACGGTTAGCCCTACAGGGACGTCTCTGCATACGGCCCTATGACATCGATATTGGATATGCCCTTCTCACCTCCCTCAACGCCTCCTATTCAATTTCCTTTACTTTTAACATCACCTTCTCACACATTATTTTGTTGCATGTCGATATCTTGTCTTTTCGATGTCTTATGACAGTAAATTAACACCCTTGTACACACAAAAACTTCCGGCCAACAACAACACCTCCATTGCAATACCTGCAATCCCTGTCATAACAAAAGTTCTCTCCCTTACTCTCTTTCCCCCCAGGGCCACCACAGATGAAACAACCCCACCTCCCTAAACAAATTCTTTACTATTCTACACTAGGAACTACTCCGGAGATACTAAGAAAAATATCTTAAAAGCCCTAATCTCCCAAAATCCTTCCCTTCAGCAGTGAAAACTACCTCTCTCTCTCTCACTCTGGATAACTTATTTTAATGGCATTCAGTCCCTCAAACACACCCTCCTAGACTTTTCCGTATTCTCTCCTACAAGTTGACCACCACCAACATTTTCCCTGAATTCTCAACTCTCAATTTCAAACGACCTTCTAATCTCTCTTGTATTTTCAAATCCATCCCCAGTTCAAATCTCATCCCCCTAAAAAATCAACCCCGTCACCCTTAAACCGCGTGAAGATGCAAAACTTGTCCCATCCTCATCACCCTGCCTCTTCCCATAATCCTCCTTTCCTTCTCCTTTCCTTCTCCTTTCCATCCGTTTCCTTACCCTCTTACACAACCAACAATATTTACTTTTATAGTAACACCTTTCGTTAAAAGGAGTTACGATAGGTTGAGTAGTGCTTCAGAATTAATAGAAGAATTAGGGTGGGAGTCATTATCAGAGCGTAGGTTAAAGCACAGATTAAATCTATAAGAGAAATTTCAATCGGATAGCTCAACTGAAGATATTAGGCACATATTAAAAACACCAGCGTATTATGCTGGAATCGACCAGATAAATAAGATTAGAGATTTAGATTGTCGTACTGATAGATTCAAAATGGCATTTTTCCCCCGTACTATAAGAGAACAGAATAGATAGCATAGCAAAGGGATAGGCAGGGTAAATATTTTAGTGTAGTCTGTAGTGCATGACGCATCTATTAACCCCTTAAATACTATAGATATATAGCGTCTCTGCGCGGAATGAAACGCTATTTTCTCCTTGCAGATAGCTGTTTTTTTATTGAGCTCCTCTTACAAGATTGTCTCTCTATTTTCCTCTCATCAACAACTCATCATGGTAACCAACATGGGTATTGTTGCCCGGTTGGTATGTAGGTGAATAAAATAATAATAATTGATAATAAGTAATAATAATATAATGAATTAATGCATAATGAATGAATAGCTAATAAATGATTATGAAGAGGAAGATGATGATATGATTATTTGCCAACGCGGCTGTTGTGGCGGAGTATCGCCACAGATACTAACAATCTAGTTGCATGAGATCCTATAGTTGCTTGTTTGCATGTGGGTAGTGCATGCTTGGTGATCTTCACCCCCTGCCGCACGCCCTTCCGGTGGCTTGCAGGGTATCGTTTAGGCGTATATGACACGCATTCCACAATGCATGACTCAAAATTTCACCACTTCTCCAAAGTTGGCATTCTTGGTTCCCTGCAGCCTTTCCACGGCAACGTGAAACGTGAGAACAAGCCCTAATATAGGCCTCTCCATCTGTTCACTCGCCAGGTCTTAATCGCAAACAGTCAACCTCTTATCTTCCCTCCTTATCTTCTTCTTTTCTCCCCCATTTTCCCTTCCACCACTCTCCTCTCCCCTCTTCTCCCACTTCCACTCACATCCTCTCCTTTAGCATACTTCTCTTCCATGAGGAAGGTGGTGGCGAAATATTGGAAACTTTACTTGTGATTGTAAGTGCCCTTTTATATATTGTATTGTTTTAGTCACACCTGTGGCCGTTTGTGACCTGCGGCTTTTTTGCACACGCTAAATGGGGGAGAAAAGCCGATGCAAGGACATTAGAAGGTCCCGAAGGTGACTTCGCAGCTGATCCCTGGAACAAGGTCAGCCATTTTCCGTTGGCACGCGAATAAAGAATGACTAATCACGGATGTTATTTATGAACGCGATAAAAAAGGATTAGTCCGAAAGTTAAAGGAAATCACTGTAAAAATACAATCGGAAAAGTGCACAACGAGGCAAACAAATGCCAAAGGTGCAGTTTAAATAGATTAAATTTGTACCAGTACATAGGAGTAGAATGAAATCACAGCAGTACAATAAAATGCATTTATACTGCTCTAAAATAGACTAATGAACGTTACTGACGCCAATACGAAGAATTACGGTCAAGATATTATTTTTGGCTAGTTGCAACAGTAATAACTTGGAGAAGGCGGTTGTTAGCTTATATCATTTGCACCAATTATGATAGGTGGGTCGTTGCGCCGTACTCAAAAGGATATTTCCTGGATCGGAGGAAGGTTGGAGAGAAACTCTGCGCAGGCGAAAGGTGCTTAGGGGTACAGTTAAAAATCCCATGCGACGCATGGTGTACAGAACTTGAAGATTCATCCGCTCAGCAATAAGAGGGGACCGGCGCGCCGCCGCGGCGAACCACTGAAAATGTCTGCTACTGCCGAGATCCCAACCTGGGCGATCGGGTTGAAAGTCCTGTACTTTAGTATTCACGCCAAACTAATCCCCGTTCCAGATACTATTCATATTTTAATGCGATTTCATGAGATGCAGTAGGTAACCCAAAGATTTGTACCGTTGAGGGTGGGCGTAATACTTCCGAAATCACTTTCTTGCTCATTGTGGCATGTATATTTTCGCTTTCCTAAAATTTTCTAACCTCCTTGGGTCTATGCGAAATGAATGGGAAAGCGTATCGATCAGCACCAAATGTCGAAGCGAGTGAAATAAGAAGGGGGTTGGGCCGCAAAAGGTGGACATGGGGCCAGAGCCCCCCTAGTGAACACACACACACCTTAATTTCCTTACTCAGAGATCACATTTCGATTTACTTATGCATTTGTGGCTCTTGTGGTATGTCTAAAGAATAATAAAACAGCATAATTTTATCTTGAAATAAGAGGTAACATTATTTTTATTGTGGAACACTGCTTTGTGGATAAGTGCTTGAGTTTGAATAAAAGACTTTTGAGACAAATAATGGGTGTATATTTTAATGTTTATTAAAGACGTGCATTAAATTAATTCAATTACAATCTTTAAATAATCTCATTGTTCTAGAAGAGTACAACTACATCTACCTAATAGCAACAGCAATCAACGTCACAATGCAGCCGTCATTATTGCCACTATGCCAGCAATCACCAGGTTAAGGCCAATATAAAAAGCAATTGTCCTTACTTATAATGAATTCAAGAATTGCGAACTAGCTATATTTAAACTTGACGGAGTTACCCGATACTGTAGACAAAGGCAATATCTCCACTGAGGCTAAATTGAGCTTTTTTTCACTATGTATCTTGCTTTTGTCAGCGGGTAACTCCAAGGTTTTTGGCTGCTATTTTACAATCCTTGAAGATAATTCAGACTTAATACCACTTCATATCGGCCATAGACCATCATAGATATTGGTTTATAAATAAGGCAGTGTGCCAGTCACGCAGTACGTAGTTATTCCCTGAAAAATTATTCCCGAGCAAAATACAGTTTCCACGAATCATAAGAGACTCAAGGGTTAACTGAGATGGACACTGAGTTTAAAAGGTCACAGAGTGAGAACCCAAGCCAGTCTGCCGAGAAATTATGGTGCTAGAGAGAGCAAACCTTTCACCTTAAAGCATAAAAATAACGGTTAATTATACAATGGTGGTAGGGCCATGTAATTAAGACTCTTCCAAACGCAACCTATAGCTTTTTACCGCCATTTTGATTCCGGACTCATTTACTCCGACGCACCCACCGTGAAGAGATTCGCACACCAAGCAATAAACCCCAAAAAGTTACTGAATTTATGAATGAATATTTTTTCCTTTCCTTTCTCTTGCGCGGTTGGCTTTCCCCACCTTTTTAATCAAGGAAGGGACGCGGGAGTCTCGTACGCCACTGAATATATATATTTTTAATAATTTGTGGAATGAATCGTGAGAGACACAGGGCGTTAAATGATGCGGACAGGGGGCTTCAGACCTTTTCATGGTCAGTTTCGTCCTTAGAGTAAAGGCTAAGGAAAAATTGTGAGTGACGTTTTAGGCCCTGAAAAATCATCAACGATGCGGGATAAAATGTCCACGTGTACCGTTTTTGGGTAATGCTTCTTTAAAATATATTAAATTTTTTCATGATTCTTGATATCATTATTTCACAACTGCAATGTGCTTCCACTAAATGCCATATTCATCCATTTAGTCTGCATGAGTTTTTATCAGGATCTTCCCGAATCATCACTATAATCGGGGAATATTTGATATTTATTTTTCCCTTTCCCATGCTACAAGTCCACAAATCGTTACGGTGACTACTCACACAATGCACTATAACCAGAATAGAGAACCGTATATGTGAGTTTATTATGCGTGCATACCTTTTTACCCGATCACTTTGAGAATACATATTTGACTTTCAGTTTCCCTAATAATTTTCATGTTTAAATAATGTCCTTGTCGTTGTGATGCATTTGATAGGATGTATTGGGTTGGGAGAAATGGTTTGCAGAAAACTATTTATGTCACACTGTGTTTCAGTGTGCGTAAAGAACAGTGATAACAAAATCACCAGTGAGGTCGTCAATATCTCCGGAGCCACCTTGAAGCTCAAATGACTGGCTATGATGGTTGTCGAGAAAATGTGAATGGGAAAAGATAACAAGGAAAATCCATGCATAATTTGTATAATCTTTTCCGTCACATACAAAGAAAGTGATGGAGAAACGAATAAATTGGTGGATAAATTATTAAAACATTTATCTTACCAATGATAATGAAGTAGAGCAGCATGAGTGCAGCCAAAAGTAGGGCCACTTATTTTGATGAAAACATCGACTTAGGCCTTCAGTTTTTTACTCTCGTTAAGTTAGGTAATTTGTGACAAATGCACAATTCTAAACCTAGATTTTAAATCGTAAATAATCGCCAAATTAACAAGGAATGAGAGGAAGATCTTCTTTAGTGAATTAATTTATACATCATCGAAGCATTTTAATTGAATTAATAGAGATGAATGTCGTCCCAGGAATTATGGACCAACGTGGAGGAAATCCCGGAAGACCTGCATTTTCAAAATAGGGATAAATGTTCAGTACATCTAATACAATGTATTTTTTCCCTGTTCTGTCAATTCACTGATTCCTCGACTTTGTCCTCATAGGTCATAATGCCTCAAGATATAGCTGGCTAGGTTGATGCGACTTCCCTTCAAACATTTAATCAGACTTATCTTTTCTTCCGCTCTTCTCAACACTTTTTCAAATGCTTGTTAATTAATCGGTCCATTTAACCTCTATCTTTCTTTTGTAACACTCCATCCCGAATGCTTACAATCTTGATTTTCCAAATAAGAGTTAAAAGGGTTTACTTCTTTTGAAGCTTGAGTTAATTGCCCGAATTTGATTCTAATTCGGTATATTGTTATTTTCGTCTTTGATATTTTACTCTTTCTATTCTACTTCATCCATTTCTGATTACTCTGCTTCCCAGATGACAACTCCTTACTTCTCGCTGTCTGTGCTTACAGAGTTTGAGGTTGGCCTAGATATCTTTTGTTTTAGGTTTTTATTTCAACGTTCAAGTGTATAAGTGTATCCGGTGCATATCTTTTCAATGCTAACTTGCCTACCTTAATTCTATTTCTGTCCCAACCATGACTTCCATGTCTTTTGATTTGCTTAATCCATATAGACGTCCGAACTTATAGTAGATAATTAACAGTCTTAGCCTATTTCTTGACCATTGAATGCAGATTAGACCAAAACTACTTATTAGATATATTTATTTAAGCGTTGTGAACCACCTCAGGCGTTGTATGGCATATTTATTTCCTTATGACTTCAAAGTGCATATTACATTTCAATCCTCACTGAAAAACGGATCCCATAATTGTTTATTCATCGGATTCCAATGAGGTGATGACTAGGGTTCAAACGGACATAGGTAGTTCACGGTCAAAAATATCGCATATCAAACCTACCCTAATATATTTTTTTAATGCTTCTTTCAGGGTATTTAACAAAGATATAGTATAGAGGCTATATATACTGCCAAGTTACAGTGTAAAAATGTAGCCATTAATGCACAAACACTGTAAAAATTCGCACCGCATGTATTTTTTGCAATTGCTTTCCTGTCATTGAGCAATATCTCATGTAAAATCAGCATTTTGCTCTCAGCCCAGCCGTTAAGTTGATTCCTGCGCAAGCGTATAATGTCTGTGTGCTACGACCGGTGATTGCACTTATATGATATCCACTATTTTTCATCCTGATATCTACGAGGAAATTTTCGTGTGAATCAGAGGAAAAATATGTCCAATGGAGAATGATGAATCGTTGAACACGGAAACGTTTTCTAAGAGCGAATACAGTGGAAATATTTCGGCCCGGGAGAAAATACAGTGCGAGTGTTCCGTAGATATATTTTTCAGCACGACCTTAGGGAGGGATGAACGTATGGGTGGCTTCAAATGGGGCGGTTGTAACTTTCATCTTTTGCTGCAAAATAAGGGTGTTTGTGTTATTCTCTATCGATTTATTGGAAAACTACGTACACAGCCAAAGTTATGTACATATGTTATCTGATTTTCTCGCAACTTGCTAAAATCTCTAAAAATCGTTTCACTACAATATTTGATTATTTATCTCATCGTTGTCTCAATTTGATTTCTTCATGTATTTGCCACTCATTATAAAGCGGATTTAAATCATTAAAGCCTGTTCTCAGAAATAAAACATGGATGAAATGTATGTGCTCATCCAAATTAATGCACGGACGTGTCAAGTATGCAAATCAACTTTAACGTTTGGAAATTGATTTCAACTAGGAGAAGTGCCTACTGATTTACTTCTGGTTGAAGAACTTAAATGCTTGGGAATATTTTAATTTTCATATCCATGCGCCACACTGTAATTACGCGAGGTAGAATGGCAAGGTATGCATACATGCATTAAAGACCTCCTCCCCTAAATTTGCAGAAAAATGTTTGCTCAAGAATGAAAAGTTTAGAAGAGAAGATAAAGCAACTACGGAAATAAAACTCCTTAGTTACTTCCACACTATTATTTTAAAAACTGTTGTCCTCCCCCTTTCTTCCCCCCCCCCTGGCACCTGTATAAATACTGGCTATGTTTTGTCTGTTCACATTGTACGTGAAGATGGCGTAACTGCCGAAAACAGCCTGCAGTTTTTTAATTAAAAGTGTGGAAGTAACTAAGGCATTTTATTTCCGTAATGGCAAACTTCCACAAGATTAAAGCTTCGTCCTTCGACTTTAGATCAAGCAACAGCGGAGATAAATAATATATTTAACCTATCAGATTGTGTTTTATGCAGTCTCTGATAAGTTTCCTTACGTTCACTCTATTTATTTTTATGAATTAGAGTTGCTTCAGCTCCACCCATTGTGACTTTAGGCAATCGTTTGTTCTCCCTTGCTCACGTTCGAAGGAATATAGAGTTTACCTTTTTTCCATCCAAGAAGTGGACCCCCGCTTCCTTTTATCTTATCTTTCCCATTGATTCACTCCCAAAAGTCTTGGCCTGGACCTTCCTCGACTCTTTGGGTAGAATACATTGGGAGAGAGTTTTATCAGGCATTTATCACGTCCTCTTGGATCCGTTTCCGAATTTATAGGGACCCAGAAATCGGCCGCTTTTTTCAAGTCTTTTCTCAGGGCACCTCCACTTTCCTATACTCCACGCCTCCCTCGGAGAGGGATAGATGGAAATTAACGATAGGCCTTAAGATGATGAATCCGTTTAAAATATTCGCATTCAAGTGGATATTTAAATCAAAATATGAATCTACCTCAAACTGCATGCAGAAAGAATCACATTAAGTGATTAAAATGTCATAGATTAGCTATAGAATGGCTTTTTTATGGTACGAAAATGCCCACCAATTCATAGGAATTAAGGCCTAAAATGTATTAGTGCTTATGAATCCTTCAAGTTAATTCATGCATGTTTTAACATGGCGATGAAGAGGTAGTACACATAATTATGAAAAAATATTTTAATTCGGAGGGTGCAAACAGACATAAAATAGAGGTCCTTATAAAAGGGATTTTACGATTAAATTCGCTTTTATGCAGGTATCTCTCCATGAATCACATACAACACCATTACACCTCAAAGAAAAAAAAACGAAGCAATTCCGGACCTAGAAAATTTAAGTCATTTTGTTTATTTGGGATAAAAGACTGATTTTAGTCTTTGCCGATAAAAGGTTGATTAGTCATTGACGGGATAAAAGACTGATTTTAGTATGTGAGTGCTGTATATGTTTGTTCAATATTCGGTTCTCAAACTCAAAACTCGCATTACTACTACAAGCATTATGTTGTGTTAAACAATATGTTCACTTTGGTACTTCTCGACTTTCTTCCTTCCGCGTTGAATTAATACAAAACGTTTTCAACGTGATAAGGTTTGGTTCATAATAAAATTATTTTGGTAGTAAACGTTGAAACTCTTGAGTTTGAACTCAAAATTCAAAGCTTGATAAATGTAATCCAAATAGTGTCTCGTCCCTATTAGCTGTATTGCAATTTAAATGGCACCAGGCCTCACTTCATGATAACTATCTAATGTGTAAATAAAGGTCAATAAATTGTGAATTCTCCTATTTATCTATTAAACGATGTCCAAGGTTTCGGCTTCTTCATCAGGCACGAGGTGCCAAAGCCTAGGCTTCATATAATAAAAATATAGTGGATTTGACAAAGATTATTTCCTATTCTTAATTCCTAAAATTTATTTTTTGAAAGAATATTTCCTATGCTATGCCAGAGGAATCGCTAAACTTTTAAAATATTTGTGATATATTAGTGAATTAATATAAGTTATATGAAAGCTAACAGTTTAAAAAAATTTAACTATGTATGTTGACTGAAAATGAAGTGCATAATTATTTTTTGGTCTGAAATAAAATACAGTTAAATTCTAGTTTAAAGCTAAATCTATTGTTTATGTAAGGAGAAGAAAATTTTTCTCTTTTTTATGCGGTTGCTAGCAAATTTATCCTCTCACTCCAAATCAATATCAGTTTGACGGTGCAAAGTAAAGAGAGCTTGACTTTGTCATCTTTTGACTCCTTCCAACCTCTCTCTGCCTTCTCACTCTAATTTCATTCTTCCCCTATGCGTAAAGAACACCCCTACCCCTTTTGCATCGGCATATATAACGTGATGCGCATGCAAAAAGGTCTACCTGATGAAGTTTCACAATGCGGAATAGGTCGTCAATAACCTATCTAATGAACCATTTCAACCCTTTTAGTTACCATGCTTGAATTCCAAAACATCAAACCTGAAACATTCTTTTCTGCCACGGGTAATTTATATACTAATGGTTGAATGCTTCGCCTGAAGATAAACGTGACCAGGAAATAATTTTTCACATTAAATTACTAATGATTGGCAGTTACATTTTCAAAGTATTGAACTCATTCTCACCCGAACAAATTTAATATTCAAGTGCTGAAGATAAAAAAATCACATGGTCATTAATCAACAGTTGGATTTCATTTCAAGATAAATTAGTCAGAATTATTCTTATGTGTCGGTCGCCCATTGACAGCCCCTGCTTGAATTATGGCTGAGTAGACTCATACATTCGTCTTCCCAACTTATATATTCTTTCTACTCTAATTAAACATTATGGTTATCGCCATGCTGAGTACAAATACCATCGTTTCCCTTTATGCTCTTCTTTATATAAAATGTTACGCCTCGTAGGCTTTGAACAAATGCAACACATCCTTATGTTTCACACTAAGTTTATCTCTATTTACAGTTTTGATTTCCGTGGGTCAAATAGTATGCTCATTAGTATCTCCACTTTGCCCTGTGATAGGGAAAACACGGGTGGAATTACATTTTTAACTGAGCGTATCGGCCATATTCCATATTATTATTCTCTATATATGCTCATCGCGAACAACTTTTTTCTAAAATTATACAATTTATGAAATGATTTTTAACCGAAAAAGAACGATGCTTCAAGGAGAAATTAAGCTATGCCAGATATAAATAGCCAAGACAAAATTTCGTGAAGTGACGTGGAATTCTAAAAGATATTCTGACGTGTTTGATTGGATTTCAGATAAATGTGGATCATTTACAATTTAACTTATCAAATAGTATTTTATATTAGTAAAAGCATAATAATTATTACCAAATCTTTAACGTTTCAGCAGCAATTAGCTGGTTCAAGTATAGGGTTAATTTGTGGAGGAAGGTTGAAACTCTGACGGTGCCACCTATTTTGAAAGATCATTCCATTTCCAACGCCCAAAGATATTGTTTAGCGTTTAATAAGAAATCCATTTTCTAAGAGAAAAGTAACATTTACGGCCATTGCTGGTTAGAAACCCAAAGCATTGGAGTTGCAAGGATCGGTGTGGCACCATCTTTACGAAGGCAACAAATTTATTGCAAATGAAATCTGATCGAAATTTGTATGATTTTATTGAGAAGTATATTGTATTCCATTCATCAGCAAATTGTCCCTTTCAGCGACCTTTCCTTTCATAACGCTCTCTGCCACGATACGCCCGGGGATAATTACATTCCATTTCTCTTATTAATTTATTTTGGCCCCATCGCACCCTCTGATACCCATCCTACTCCATCTCATTCATTTATTGCAATATAGCGTTCTTTTTTCTCCACTACCCCCTCCCCAGTCCAATCTGCTCGTACTGCTAGAAACAAGTCGACGCCTTCTCTCTTCCATCAACTCCTTGGCCCCATAGCAGTCTCCACCCCTTTCCAGTCTCCACCCTCTCCCGTGCAACCCCTCATTTTTCTTTTTCCACCTTCAAGGACACCCGTTGCTTTTCTTCCTCTCACTGAAATTTATTTTAATTTATTCGTCTCGACGCAGAATTTTACTTCATTTGTTTAGGTCCCCGAAATGTTTTACTCGCACCCCGTCTCGTGGGACGGCACTGGACATGAAAAGTAATTATGCAGGAGAGATTAAAAATGTTACGTTAATAAAGGAGCACTTGGATGTTCCCCTTTTATTTAATTTTCAAATTCCAAGGTTTTTTCTAGGAGACAAAATCTACCCAAGCCTTAATTTTCATTTCCTTACGTAATTGGTACAGCTATTCCTAGCATCTCTCCTCTACGTCACGTACTACTAATATACCTCTAGCCAGCGACACGGGCCTCTTGTTTGATATTCCAACTGGAAAAGTGAAAGTTTTTTGGGTAAGCGTGTAACATTATGGTATTTATCAAAGGAAAATGTTTAGCTCAATTTTTAGACACACTTAGTTCATTTTACGAAAGAACAGGTGCTCAATTTAATCAAAATGCTTTTGCTAACTGCAGAATAATAAACAAAGATACGAAGCAAAGTTAATTTGGAGCATTTACCTTAGCTTACCATTTATGACAGTATGTTTCTCAATGAAAATAGTACATTTTTACATCAGATTTTAACTACGTAAAACATTTGTGTATGTGAAATTTTAAAAGATTAAAGATTGCGATTAAAATGAATAATCATGTAAAAATTCTTTTTTCACAAGAAAATTAGTTTTAACATATAATTTAAATTTAGTAGAAGAGCTCCTGTCATGAAAATTATAGTAAGGACTTCAAAGCTCGTGAACTATTCTCGAAAACCTTAACGGAATTACCCACTGAAACTTCACAGGAGCAGATATCGACAGAGAAAAAAATACCTTCGCCTTGACCGGGACTCGAACTCGGACCCCGAATTTCCACCAGGTGGAGAAAACAGGGGGTCCTGATTTGAGTTCCGGTCAAGGATAATGATCCTTTCTCTCTGGAGTTACTGCAATTAAAACAAGATTTGAATTCATGATATTAGTGTATGCATTTATAATATTTCATGCCTACAAAGTGCCCTTGTCGTGGCTAGCAAATTATTGTGAAGGCGTAGATAATTCTAAACTATGATAAAGTAAGAAGCTCAGACTTTGGGTTTGATAGAGAAGTAAAGTTGGCTTCTAATTTATTTTATTTTTCTGTATATGATGAAGTTTTAAAAATCCCTTGTGGATATGGTTCCTAGGGAATCTCAGTTACTATCAGTGTCTTTATTTCATGTAGCATTCCGACGATGCAATCCAAATCAAAAGTTAATGTTTAGCCTTGCGAAATTTCCATTATTCGAAAAAACAATGGTAATCTTATTTACTTTACTTATTCGCATTCCATCTATTTGCTCGGAGTATACGGCTGTTTTCAAATAAAGCTACTCTGGGAGGAATATGTTTGGATTTGTTCTGTTCAGTGTTGTGTAATTTGGGTGCTGGATAGCGCAAACTGCGATAATACAATCACAGCAAATGCATGAAGCTAAATGAGAAGTTCAGGGACGCCCTTATGGCTTGCGGGGCTCCAAGAAACCATGGTTTGCCGGTTTTGCGAAAAAATAGTATTTCTGGTTCTGAATTATAATATAAATTCTTATTCCGTGAAAAGTAGTATTTAATAGAGCCTATTTTGAAATCTTAATGTATTTTAAAATATAAATAAAAATGGAATCGTACCTTAGTTTCATCGCGTCGGCGTCATTTAGTCTTTTTATGGTTATTTAAAGGAGGTAAGGAGGTATGGTAATTTAAAAGAGGTAAGGTTCTTTATTTCCATGGGAGATAAATTTATTGCTAATTCTGGCTTGAGAGCTTTCAATTTAACTTATTCAAACTATATAAGTATTCAGGGTATGCTGATTTTTTTAGAATTTTCTCTGTTTTTAAACAAATTTGAAGAATTCACTCCATTGTTCCTCTTACTACTCTGAAAAAAGAAGTCCATCCGTACAAATATGACGAGTGGCAAGTCCGTATGTCCGTGCCTACCAAAATGGCTGCTGGTTTCTCAAATCAGCAGTGATGCCTCCTCCAGCACAATCTAACCTCCTTGGCTGCTACGAATAAGTACGACAAAACATGCTGAGCATTTATTCGTTCATCCACTTTTTTTGATGATGGGTTCCAAATCGGGTAATGTCATTTCTTCGATTCTAGTTTAACCTCAAACCTGTGCTTGAGCGCAATTATTGCTTCTTTTTCGTATGATAGGTGATATTCAGCCCCGTAAAAAAAACTGCCTCGAAGGCCGTCGAGTCCTTTTTTGTAGGAGTCATGTTCAAAGGTTTGTTTTACATTTACAAAAAGCTGAGAGCTTTCCGTTCATGTAACTCAAAAGGCAGAAGTTATATAAATGAGAAAATTGTTTGCTGCTGGTATAAATCTGGATCAGTGGTTCGTAATATTTCTAGCTGCTCGCTCACCGTGAATTCTAAAAGTCATGATTCCGCGTCCCCTAATATAATATTAAATATTAAACTAGGATACGAGGAATAATAAGCGTAAATTATGAAACACTGTGCTCAAGTTTTTTACAATATGAAAAAGTTCATATTGTAAAAAACTTGAGTGCTTTTTAATATAAAAAATAATGCAGTTTGCTTCACTTAGTGCTCCTCTTCAAGGCAAATCCACTAAAATAAACCCCAGAAACGAAACGACCTTACGTTGTCAGTTGATGAAAATTAATTATTTATACCGTAACGTATTGCATCCCTTGTGGAATGCTCTTTCATACGGTTTCACTTTGCAACCGGTATAGTACATGAAATGTAAAAAGAAAATCTCTGCACTTGCTGCCAAAGTGATTGGTCGCTGTCTCTTTCCTGGTGTTACCCTCGTGTTTCCGTTTTAATTTAAGTTACGTTCCATCAATCTCCATTGCTTTTCGACGAAGAGCCCTAACTTATTTTAAATGCGTTTTTTTTCCTTGGATTCACCCAGATATGTTCTTTTCGTTGCATGCACCAACAAGTCAAGAAAATTTAATTTTTTTTTTCCGGGAAGGCAAATGGAGTACGAAGAAATGTTACCCCATCAACGAAATTACGTTATCAATCTTCGTGCCATTTTGATTCTCATGTAGATTATTATTTTTCATCATCGCATAAATACCAACCAATAGGTATCATGATATAGAATATGTTTATAATCCACACTCGAAAACTGATGTTGATTTTTTTTCTGTGAAAAAGCAGGTTCAAAGCTGGTCCAAAAATTATGAAACATTGTGCTTCAGCAGCGGGAAAAAATTTAATGCTACTACTCATGATTAAAAAGTTATAACTCATGATAGATATAACAGTCAAATGGTCTCGATTTTGTACTGCTTTCTTCTGTGCAAAACAGGTGATTTATTAAGGTTCATGGTATAAAAAAACGCAGGAACCAGGACAAGTGCATAATTTGAAAGGTATTTAGAATTCATCACGGTAAAATTCAGATGCTAATGCCTTCTCAGGATAGGGACACCCAGTCACATTCGAAATTAATAGATATTTCAAGGCTGTATGCATCTATAGCTTAAAAGGAGCAAATACAGATTGTAATTGTGATGGCGATTGAGACAAATAATAAATGAAATGAGCATAAAATATCATTATTTATGATTATTTTCATCATTAATATCATCATTAGTTAATATCATTACATATCATTATTTTATTAATTTATCTATAACTGTTCAGTTAATTCTAGCATAATGTATTAGGAAATAGTAATCCCGTAGTTTTACTCATTCAAGCATTCTGATATGTAGAACGTAGATCTATAAGGTAATGAAAAGCGGCCAGAGCGCTGGGTGATAGGTTATTGACTAGGTTCCCAGGATAGATTCCGAGGGGCGTCAATAACGTTTAATTATACTCTAGCTTTGTTATTACCTTCTATATAATCAGATATTTCTTGGAATCCAAAGCCTTCACAGGAAAGTTCATTGACTGATTAATTGAGGTTATACTGATAACTGAATTTAAAATGGGATTGGCTTCGTATCAGGTAATTTGCGTTAGAGAAAGTCGTTCGAGACGAGCTCAACCAGAAAGTCTCGTTCCAGTTGATAGGTGGTTCCCGGAAGTGATTCTGTGCATACATTTGTAGACGGCTCTTTTTCTAACTCTGCTAAACTAAGCTACAAATGTGTTCAGTTAATATTAGTGATGGCCGGATCGGATCCGTCGGATCCAAAGATCCGCGGATCTTTCATTTTTTCGGTTTCGGATTCGGATCCAAAGACTCGGAGCAAAATCGGATCCGGATCCTAGATTTTAAATTTTCGCGGCTTAGCGATCGAAGCGCCCCGTGAATGGAATGTAGGTGCGGTAGATATTGACAAGAAGAGGATGTGAAACTCAGGTCACGAAATTAGATTAAAATGTGACTTTTTTGAAACATTCGGAAGGAAATATGACTTTTTTCCCCATAACCCCGGTATCGCGAGAAAAAAAATACGTAGGATATCACGCGGGTAGCCTACATTCGCCGGGATCAGGCGGACAATGAGAGCCAGTGTACTGTGCGAAGTTCGATCCCTATTGCAGTTTAATTTTTTATTTCAGTCATTGCATCGAAAATGTTATCATCTTCAATTTCAAACCATTAAATCTGAATACGCACTTTATTATTACTTATTATTACTTTACTACACAACCTCTCCTTAGGAGTATAAAATTCTCAAATTTCATTTTAAAGGTCATTATTAATGAGACATTGCAAAATTACTAGTTAAGCAGCTTGAAATATTCTATAATAATTTTTTTGTCTTAATAATGGAATCCCCGGATATTCCATAAATGGAAACTCTTGGCCGCATTAAAATATTTTGTGTTTCTAAAAAAGAATTTGAAAGCATTCAAGGATTTGAATTATTGATGTTATTATTGGCTAACACCATTGGCTAATACATTGGAAAATAATTCCTTTATTAATGAAAATAAACTTACGATGTTTCTTTTAACTGCACTCCATAGAATACTTGTACAGGTTTCAAAAATGTATTGCATGATGAGTATGTGATAGGGAGGTTGATCGTTATATTAGAAGTAATAAGATATAGTTATTGCATCCGTATATCTTGATCCAGGAAAATATTATCCACAGGGATGATAGGAAGTTGATTTTTTCGACAATAAATTCACTTTTTTTTGTAATTCTATTGTTGCTGTATTTATATATTTTTTTTAAATCTAGGTTTTGAAAATTGGAATCGAGTATGTGAAACTAAGGATCCGAAACCGAGATAAGGATCCAAAGCCCAGGCAAGGATCCGGTTCCGGTTCCGTAAAAAAACCTGGATCCGTCCATCACTAGTTAATATAGTTAACCTTTCGTGGGGACTAGTGGATTGAATCATTCTGGTCACTGTGGATCATCCATCAAAATTTCCCCGGAAGAGATGTTCTAAGGATTGAACGTGTTCTTTAATCGTGTAATTCATCAGCACTCTGAGAGAGGTTCGACTGCTGCCGACCGTTCTGCACCCAGCATTGAAGCATTGGCTTGGGGCGACGTAATTGATGGATGGCGGAACTGATGAAACCACTTTTGCGAGTTTCCTCCTGCGTTATTGGACCGAAATTTGTGAGCTGCGGAAGTCCACTTGGGCACGGAGATCTCATTCCTCAACACTAAAATTCATTTCATTATTAGTCAGCTGGAAATCCGATACTGCTCATCTTAACCTTTGTTTCAACGATCGCTTTATCATGAAACGATTTCCATGAAAAATTTTACTCTGGACACCCCCGATATTTAAGCTACTGTAGACGGTATATGTTAACTTTTTGTTGCATATTAGTTCATTTTTCATAAGTTATCTATGTAATCTGCTGCTGATATACTTAGTGGTACTTTGCGAAGCAATATGTGTAGATAATTTGAGCAAATAAGAGTTACACTTTTGCAAAAATTATGATCTTGATATAAAATTAAAAATGAAAAATTAATATAATTGACTAGGCACATAGCTGTACAGGGCCATCACACTTTTTTGTGCTGATGCCTTGCCTTTATTTACGTTGTACTTCCGTTCAGGTTCAAATACATCCAATAATTTGATATGAGGTGATATGCAAATTTCAGTTTTTATCAGCATTTTAGGGACCTAATAAATCATGTGCTAACACATAAGCTTGATAAAGTATGGTGAGGATGGGGGGACATAAGGCTGGTATATACGCACAAATTTTCGCCATAAAGTTTCGAGCTGATATTTGGTTTGAGAACTAGAAATCTCAATAAGGTAGTTGTTTCAGGCTTGATTTGGTGGAATATCATAGCGAAAAAAAAGACGGGCAATTTTCCACAAAATTAGGATTTTACTTGACCGGTTTCGGTGTACAACACTATCTTCAGGCACCACCTGAAGATGGTGTTGCACGCCGAAACCGGTCAAGTAAAATCCTAATTTTGTGGAAAATTGCCAGTCTTTTTCTTTCGGTAGAAATCTCAAGTCTGACTAGATATAACTCTTCATTTTATTTCTCTATTGGGTATCCCCAGCCTGGGTATATAATATCCCTTTTATATCCTTCACTATTCACTCAATTGACCTCATACGAGGCTTTCACTGCAATTCATTCCATTCTGCACCTGTCATCGCACTACCTCAAGATATAAAAGGTTTTATACCTTTAAAAATTTATAAGATCTCTTTTTTCTCTTAAACTTACTGAAATTTATGTGCAAGATTTTATGCTTTACATAAAAATTAACAAGTATTTTAAAAACGACGTATCAATGCATGAACCAGTTTTGTCATGGTCAATATATCTGCGTTGCATGGAACATGCTTTGGCTTAGATATTAATGCAATTTATTATTAGTAGCATTCGCTTTTGAAGTACTTGAGCTCATACCACGTTTCGAAAAAATTTTGTTTGAAATTTCACGTCGAAGTCCTTGCCTTCCTTTTCCCCTCATCTTCCAGCAAGCGAAAGACTTCATCTCCCTTCTCCATCTTCCTTCGCCATTAAAATCTTGCTTTCTTGCTTTTTTTTCAAGTTTTATTGTTAAGCAATTGCCATCCATGCCGAAATTAACTTGAATATTTTAGCCCTTTCTACTAATTTTTCCCACGTTTCCACGCTAAAAATTAAATGCGTATTTGATATTTGATGCACGTCTCATGTGAATATCATGTTTGGGTATCAGCATACTTTGTCATTCCTGCTCCAGTGGGCTATGGCAGCAAAGTCAGTAACACATGTAAGGCATGGATTTCGCATGTTTGTCAAATGATTATGATCTTAGGCTAAGGTAGTGAGAAAAAAACCAAATCCTTTGGAGCACCAAACCACCCTACGTTAGAGAAAAAAATGAATGTTTAGTTACAATCTCAGAATAACTGTAGTGATTCAGATATTTTATGGCCACCAGGCTCTGAGGACCTCATTCAAATGTTACACTTGAGGAAAGATTTCCCGCTATTATTTTCCTACTGCTGATAAGTTGGTCTTTTTACAAAATGCCAATATACAACCAATGATATAAAAAACACTTCCACAGACAGAGCTTCTTTTTTTTAGTGTCTCTTGGAAAAATTTTTCAAGATCTTCGAAACCACTAAACTATATTAATTTCCTAAGCTTGCACTGATGAGTAATAACAGATCAACTGGTGATCAAAAACTTCCCCTCTTTTTCTATCACCACCAAATTAAAAAATAATTTCCAAAAGAATGCCTGCATTGACGCCGGAACGGATGAGTATACTTAAATACCTATAGGGGAATGGAATTTTTGCTTCCACCATATAGGAAGGAAGTTTGCCCTCTTTAGTTCTAATTAAATATGCATTATTTCATATCGACGCCCAGGAAACCTACGGATCATTGGTTTCTGAATGACGCTTCCCCACGGGGTTCGGGATAAGTGTGTAGAATGAGCTTAATTATGGGAAGATTTTGGGTGAGTTTAATTTAAGTCAGTAAAATAATAGAAAAAGTTCAGGAATAATTTTTCCCACCTAGTTAAAATTCATAAGTTAGCAGCTCATGCCGTAGCAGTTCTGAGAATATCAAATTTATGATTGAATCGGGCATGACAATGAACGGGCTATCACACGTGTAAAAAGTGGCTACAAATAATGCTGGAAATTTTTACCTCATGGAGATAGCTAAAATTAGAGTGATAATATTTACTGAGAGATGCAAATAAAAAATGGGACCTTAGATATAAAGCAAACATATTTATAGTCCACGAAAGCTAAATTATAGGGATTCTACCATGGATATTATAGGGAATTTGGGAATTGGTGGCCTCATCAGAGGTCATCAATTTGTCTTTATTTAACCTGCGAATTTAAGACTCAGTCATCTCTTACAATTGATCTTCCAATCAATCCATACATTGTTATTACAACTTTCGCTTTGTTTTTACATGGTTCGTAGCATTCGTATTTTATTGCTTCTGAAGCTCTATATTTGATATTCTATTCGAACTTCCTCTTATCCGATATAACAGTTCTTTCTGTTAAACCGCACACCACTTACCAAAATTTCGCTGGTTAATATAGCAATGCCAGAAACGTGTTTTACAGTCTAAGTGTTGATAGTTTTAAGTCATCCCTGTAGAAAATGCATACTATTATTTTAACGCAATGATAAAGGGTCGGATAAAACTTACATTTTATTTTCCTTAGGTCTAAATTGTAAAATACCTACTTGAAGCTAATATTTTGCAGACTAATAATTTGATATTATTTGATACTAATTTGCTATGATTTGATTTGAATCAGACTAATAATGCTAATATTTTCTTCCTTTGAAATTCTTCCCACGACAGCTCTAATACGGCCATGACCGTTTCAAGTTCTGCGAAATAAGACCTTCGTATATGAATACTTAAGAAAATCATTTTGCTCCTAACCATCTTAGAACCCCTTAAATTTTTATATTCCTAAACAGTCTGCTTGGGCATCAGCTTTCGTCGAACTGATGGATATAAATTCAAATAAAGCGAGCTCTGAATGAGAAAGAGAGCTGGGAAAAAGCATTGTATTGATAGAAGCGAAGTAGAGAAAAATCAAAGGAGTAATTGTATTTACGGGAATGTAATTAAAAGAAGGTAGCAGACACGGATGGAGGAATTCATTGTAGTTCATTGAATGTTAGAGGGGGCGACGGATGATGATTTATAATAAAGGAAATAGAAAAAGATAGCTTGAAGATTTGAAGGAAAAGTACAGTGCTTAAAGCTGAACAAAAAATTAAATACACGATAAAATAGAAGTGTAAAGGCCCATGCAATTAAGAATTCTGAAACGTTGGACAAAATATTTGAGTGTAGTGTTTTAAATAGTGTATTTCTTATAAAAATGATCTATAGTATTTCACCTAATGAGGTGTCATTTTTATTAAACCTTTAGTCGAAGATAAATTATTTTCTTACTTATTCCATTCACAGTTTCGCAGTATGCTCTTCTGTGCACCGTGCTTTAAGTTTTATACATTTTTCTATAGTACTGGTAGTATAGTATAGGACAATGGTGGTATTTTTCCTTACCTAGGTCACCCAAATTTCATAATTAAATCTCGCGATTAATTTAAATCCTGGAAGAACGTGATTGCATTTTTTCCCTGATCAAATGTTTCCAAATGCAGTATTTTGTTAAGGTAATGGAATCAAAAATAAATTTACCTGATATGGATATTATTACGGTGAAGTAAAATTGCTAACATTAAAACTAAAGCGTTTATTGATTTGGATGATCAGGATGCTCAGGGCAAATAAAGTTCGTCCATCATAAGGGTAATTTTCCTTTATTGCCGAGAAGGCTCTTCGAGTCGTCTGATGTTTTCTTCCTTTTCTAAAAAGGTGCTGAACTGTGTATCCCCTTCCCTAAACTTTGGTTATTTTTGGAAGGAATTTTCACGAAACTCGCCAAGTATCCGTAGAGTATTTGCATCATGAGAATTACAAGGGAAGTGGTGCTTTAAAAACTTCGTCAAAACCTGACTTACTCTGTTCAACTTGACCAGTTCACGTGACCAGTGCCCTTTCACTGTGACAAAAATGGAACAGAATAATCTTTTACCTATTCCCTAAGGAAAGTTTTTCAGTGTTACCGTGTGACAAGGTCGTGCTTATTTCCTATCTGTAGTGTTCCACCATCAAGGTTGGTCTGATCAGAGAGAGTAGATATCACCAAATATTGACTAAACCCAACAATGTGACGTGTGAAATTTCTCATATCAGGGTAATGGGACCAGTTTCTTTCGCCGTGCCCCCTAGGGTTCAAAGAAAGACCTGTTTTCTAGAATATAGCCACACTTCTAAGGCACATCTAGTAACCTTTCACAGTATTCTGAACATGGAACTTCCTGATAGCAGTACAACGGTCTGCCAACTGGACTACCATGCTCAAAATGCTTCTCCTATGAATCAGTAATTATGTTTGAGCTCTTCAGATTTGTCGTCATGGGCATTATTTATACCGTTCTTCAATAATTGTTTATTTTCTGTGTCTAATATTTATTCATCGACCAAATCATCTCTCAGGCTGTAATGCATGGTTTCTGATATATAAAACTACCGCATGAGTAGTATCTTGCTACATGTCGGCTAGATGAATGATAGCGGCGTGCAGCTTAAGATTTACTGTGTCTAAATTCCGTAGCTCTCCACACAGTGCTTTTTTTAAAGGCAAAGAATTATTAGCCTAGCCTATGTAGCCTACCGGATAATGCATGCTTAGATAGATATGTGAAATACAAATAAATATTTCTGTATAACCCTATCCCTCCTATCTTTAGATTGGTATTTTTTTTATTACCAGATACAGCCTATTAACTAACGCCGCGGGTATGCTATGGAAGGATGTTGACAAGCAAGTCGATTTTGTACCAGCAATGCATGTCCAAAGAGCAAAAAATGCCATTGTTACTAGTCACAATATGCTCCCAATTTTCTAAAAAGTTAAATTGTCATAAATTGTGCTTCGAAAATCTGATCACATTTTCACAATTTTCCAAAGACACTTAAAAATTGGCAATGTAGTGATTCCATTCCTAAAACCTTTCCTTTGAATATAAAAGTTAGCCACCTTGACACTTTGATTATTTTGGAAACGATCACGTGTCAATTCAATGTGTAAACTGTCAGTGAACTCTACTCCAACCAATACAAATGATTTCCTGGAGGGTAAACATGAGAATGAGTTATAACTCTTTACAATATTTAGCATGGGTTTTTTTATTTTTTGAAGATACCTTCTCGACGAATAAAGGAGGTTATATCCGTTTTCTGTAAATTGCACTCAGTGGTCGGAGGTTCTTACTTCCGAACCGACCTAAGATCGTAAATTTGGGCATATGAGTAATTTTTCTTTACAATATCTTGAATGGTACTTTTGTTCCATAACTGCTCAATTTTTATGAAGTATTCAGAACGAATAAAGGAGATTTTATCCGATTTTTATTTCTATTTCAATCTACATCTATCTACATCTACATAATACCCTGCAAGCCACCACAAGAGTGTGTGGCAGGGGGTGATTTCTCACCAAACATGCACTACATATCATGCATAAAAAAGGAATAGTATTAATATACTAGTCAGAACATCACTATTTAAAAAAGATAGAAATTGCAAAGAAAACATGCAAAAACATTCTGTTAGTAGGGTTAGCTTTGAGTACTCATACCAACATGCAGCTACCGATTCTATTCATTGCTACTCTCCGATTGGACATATTTACCGTTATTCGTATCTCTAATTGTACGAGGGAAAAAGGAGATTTTGAATATGTCAGTTCGGCAATCAATTTCTCTCATTTTATGATTATGGTCCAGTCTGCCATAGTAAGTTGGGGTTCGTAAAATATTTTTAACATCATCTCTGAAAATATTGCCTTGGAATTTGTTTAAGAGATTAAGTCTAAATTTCAACCTGCGATCTGATAATGATTCCCATTTCAATTCATTTAATAGACTGATTACGCTAACATAATTATCGTATCCCTTTACAAATCTTTCCGATCTTCGCTGCACACGTTCAAGTTCATTACTTAGACCGATTTCATAGGGATCCCATTAACTGGCAGCATATTCCAAATGAGGTCTAACAAGGGAAAAGTAGCTGATTTCTCGTACATGATCGTCAAATTTACCCAATCCTCTTTTGATGATCGTTTGGTTTCAGTCGAGTGTCAGCCCATTAGATGTTGAACATGTGGTGTACTGTTTGGAATATAAGTGATTCTTAATGAATGAGATCGTGTTGAGTGCTTCATTACTGTTGCCTTTATTTTTTAATGTAAATTTTTTCAATAACAGTGAAACAATTACAAGGTTTTCGCATAAATGATAGCCACTCAAAACATTCCCGTCAGGAGGCGTTGGTAAAATTTCCGATTTCCATACTTTCTTCGTGAGCTAAATCACGTCACAATTTTTTCTCCGTGTAAATTATGCTATTGAATTAATTATTCCTTTGTTCAAATCATGTAAGAGGTCATAGAGAAATTTGTGAGAAAAGTGCCGGAATATCGTTTAAATTTAACATTGATTAACAATGGTAGGTAAAATTGGCGGAGCCAGCAAAATGGGATAAAGAAAACCCCCTAGTACGTATTTCAAGCATATATTGTGTAGAAACTTAGTTGTTTTCCACCAATATATGTAAACTAATATACCGGTTTCGGCCTTCTCAGGACATTCTCAAGATTACAGTGTGAAAAAATCCATGAATAACACAGCTTATATATGTGGAGAGGTGGTGAGGGAGGTGAGTGGTTTTGAGGTGAAAACCGCAAGGAAGGAACAAACAAGTTGACGCCAGGCTCAAGGACTAAGGGGATGGAGGCGGAGGTACGGGCACTGAAAGCAAGGGTGAGGGGTTTGTAGGCATTACATCATTTAACAGCTTAACACCATGCATTTGATGATACACTAAAATTTCAAAATTTTCCATGAAGCCCAATTTCCTACCCTTGTCACACACGTGTAGAAGCTTGGGGGTAAAACTGGATTTGTGATCCTCATCAATCAAATGTTCCGCAAAATTTGACATATTATCCCCGTCCAGGCTGGATTTTATATGCTCCTTTATTCTACCAGTTAATTATCGACCAGTTTGGCCGACATAAAAAGAATTACAATAGGGAGTATCACATGAGTAAATATACCCCACTTTTATCTCTCGTGTCAGTTCGGTTCTTGAAATTAAATAATAATTTTTGTAGTGTCACCGGATTGTACACAGAGATTTTGAACTTATTTTTCGGGAAGTATCTATATAGCTTTTATGTTAAATTCTTTGTAAAAGGTAACTTCACCCATTTTGTGTAAGTCGGGAGGGTTGGAGAATGTGAAGTGGATGTTACTATTACACGTTTTCGTCACAATCGATTTAAAATGTCGTCTACTAAGGAGTCGTCATAAACATTATTTCGAGCTATACATTTGATGGTTTTTAATTCAATGGAAAAATCTTCTTGGGAGAGGGGTATTGAAAGTAGACGGTGAAGCAAAGCTGCCATTTTATGGGAATAGTGGTGGTTTGAATCGTTGGGAATAATGATATCAGTATAGGTATTCTTACGGTAAATGGAAACATTGTGGCTTGTGTCATTTAAAAAAATATTTATACAGTACAGAGAATCTTTAATCCGGCACAGTCGGGACCGAGGTGATGCCGGATTAGGGATTTTGCCGGACTGTGGGTCATGCATGGCAACTGGTCTATTTCTGACGTCTGGAATGTTTTCATTGAAAGGAGTCAATTATTTATAACAAAATATATTCGTTTGTCATTCACTGAACATTATTGTAAAAAGAGTTACTGAGAATAATCAGAAAGAAATGGTTTCTTAATACACAAAGTTATTATTTAAAATTATCGAAGTTTCGCAGTGAGTGAAAATAACGGAATCTAAGCATTGTGCATATTGCTGCACATGTAAAAGTTTCAAATTGTTATTGGAAAGGGTTATAAAATTTGGTATTTCCTATGCTGTGATTTGCGTAACATAATTTCCTACCTCGCTCGATTTGTTATCAGCTGATTCAGCGCAATGTCAACGCGTGAGTGTCGTGGCCGCCCATCACTACGTCGCCGCGGGCGACCGGACTGGATTATTCTTTAAAGACCATCATCAATAGAAGTCTTCCTTCAACAATTTCAGGCTGATCATCTTCATCCCCACTTGGATTTATCGCTATTAATTACCATTTCAATGATTTCATCATCTATGATATGCCCTATGGTGAGAATATCGTGGCCGCTATATATCCTTTCGTCTAAATTTACCAATTCCATATATGCAAACATTGCCTGCACGTGAAATTTCCCAAATCACGTCTTTTGGATTGATCACGTCTATTTCTGAAATAGTTTATCCTGCTCCATTAGCATTTGGCCAGAAATACTAACTAAGCCCTTCACTTCGACGCATTCGAAACTGCAGGCTATCTAAATTAGCACTTATATCTTCTTTCATAGTTTTTCACTCTTATCTACTTCTTCGTGTCACTTTAACAGTAAAATTTTGATGATTTTTCTCTTTCAGCTTCTTAATGTGCTATAATGTTGCAGATCCCACGTAGTATGTTTCACTCAAACGCTTTACTGATGCAACGGCTTTTTGAGTTGAGCTTTTTCACAACTTGCACTTTTTCTGCGATGGTTAACGATTTGTGCTGTTACCACAACTGAATGGATGACACATGTTTTGGGTGAAACAAAAATATAACCAATAATTTTAACAAATTACCTCTAGTGGTCAATCAAAAATACGCACGCCATTGAAAGTGGCCGATCTGTAAATTAGTCGTAGTCCGTCTCGGCGAAGTCTTCAAATTTATACGTTTACTTCAAGTTCTGGAATAATTCCTGTGTACACGAAGTACCAGAAATTAATATGTTTAAATTATTCTCATTCTCGAAATGGGAAAATTAACGTTAAGAATGGTATCTCGATATTAATATAAGAATAATATCTTGGCAGGTTATGAAGCAATGTTCCGGTTAAAAATGTTTCGGCATTTCCACTAAGTACTAGGTAGTTGGTCATGGCAAAATTGCTGGATTATGGGTGCTCCTGGATTAGGGATTCCCGGATTAAGAGTGCTCAACTGTATCAAAAAAATTTATTGTTTAAGCCTAATTCCATAGTACGAGAAATTGAGGGGTGCAATGAATTAAGTAATGATAATAGTCTTGATATTGGCCTTGAGAAGGCCGAAACCGGTAGATTTGTTCAAATATATTGGTGGAAAAGAACTAAGCTTCCACAATGTAAACTTGCCAACCATTTCTTTTATATATTGTGTAGACCTACAAGTATTTGAAGAAAGAATTTTCGCAACGAAATGCATTCAGGTCGTTTCGCTGGCCACGCTACCTCCACTGGCTGGAGGAAAGTCGAGCCTCTCGGGTTAGCGTGGGAGGAATGGATGTATGTGGGAGTGAGCGTCGTCTCCGGAAGTTCCACCTCAATGCAGGTTTGTAGAACCAGGGAAAGGTTTCTATTTCGGAGAGGGAAGAGCACGAGTAAAAGGATTTCCTGCGAGACACAGGATGCTAAAAAATGGGATAAAGAAATGGAGAGATTTCATGGAAATACGGTTATTACCGTGCAGATTGAGTGGGGAGTGGTGCGCTCCCATCTGTAGAGAGAGAGGCAGAAATTGCGAAGGAGGCGGTAGACAATGAAAGCAGTGGTGCAGGTGGTGAATGAAGAAGATCTGTTGGGAATTCGGGTAGCAACACTGTAAAAAGTGTATCTGATTTTCAAGCGCAAAAGCCACCCGAAATTCAGATGCAACAAACAGTTTCAGATTATCAGACAGTTTATGTTGAATTTCAGCACTTGTCTAAAAATAAGGTAGGCGAAGGACTGAAAAGCAGACCAGGGGGGGTGTGCTTGAATCGTTCGAGATTGATTGAGTTCTAGGTGGGACTTATCTTAAGATAGGCATATGCTGAATTTAAGGCAGCCCTAGTCTGGTAATAATGCGGGTTGCTACTGAAATTCAAGCCTACTTTGAGGGGATGTTTTATTTTTAGGCAGGTGTAGGACTGAAAATCAGACCAGGTGGACTTATTTTAAGATAGGCCCATGCTGAATTTTAGACCATGGCTGTCTTAAATACAGCATTTCCCTATCTGAAAATACGTACCACGTAACAATGCGGGTTTCTACTATAATTAAAGCATATTTTGAGGGGATATCTAATTATAAATACTACCTACATATTTAAACACTTCACTCGAATATGAACCAAAACCGTAGCATTTCATATTTTTATCCTATGAAACTGTTTTACTGATTAAATTGACCTTAAATTGAGCAAACTTAAGTCATAGAATTTCCATTGGAAAAGGTTTCAGGACTGCAATGGGAACACATTAATAATGTTTTCACAGATAATTGAAAAATTGTACTTTAATTGGAAACGAAGTAATCTATACAAAATCTTCGATGCCACAGATGTGTGCCAGTTGTATCTACAAACCAAGGCAGGAATTATCACTTGACGAGGGCGACTATTTTTAGTTTTTATAACGCTGCCACGCAGACAAAATAAGGAAATTTAGTCTCAGGATACGTCACTCAGATACACCTGACTCCCTTCTGCAAACAAACTAATTGTAAGTATCAATGCCGCATTTTCACACCATTATTCATCGCACGAAACTTATTTCACCTACTTACAATGAAATTTGACTAGACTTCAAATCTGACTTCTTCATGCTTCGTATTTCTTGTTGACATCCTGCTCCCTGGTTACGCTCCACCCATCAATCTTTGATATTGGCCAGTTAGCTCTAATTGCGGAGCCAACCAAGGCGTGCTTATTTTCAGCTCGGGTGATCTGAATTTAAGATCACAACCATCTTATTTTCAATAAGACGGAGGTGTGTCTGATTTTCACGCATGTTGAGTCTTATATTTAGACCACAACCGTAAAATTAGACAGCGTTTAAATTCAGATCGCACTGAAAATCAGATAAACCTTTTACAGTGAATAGGGCAGCATTTACATCAGAGCAGCGGCAGGAAATGGGGAGGCGGAGTGAAGCCGGATTATTGTGCGGATATTAGGAAATAAGAGGGATTTTTGTTTAAAATTTGATATTAATCTCTTAGGATTTGCTTTGTTTTGTGGTACTGTGGAAAAGATACCGTGTTCTGTTGGGTGTTATGTTTCGCCTTGACATGTTTTATCTGCGGATAGTGGAGAGTATAATTTATATTTAACGTTTTGTTATAGCGAATATTGATGTGTCTTGTTTGAATCTGGATATCTGATAAAATCTTAGAGCATGAATTTTTATAGCCTACGATTCACTAATTTTTAATAGCATCCTCAATGCTAAATGCTACACACATGGAACTGTAAAAGCATTACCCTTGAATAAAGTAATATGATGATATATCGGCATTTGCATCCAAACTTTAATATTTTACCGAGTCTCCAGGTCTTAAGCCCCTGATGATGATCTGAGAAGGTCGAAACCGGTCAGTTATTAAGTATTGGTGGAATATTACCATATTTATTCTATTCATCGCATCCCCAGGCTTAAATACCATTTAAACTTAAATACTCATCGCATCTCCATGCTTAAATACCTTTTAGTATCCATTCGTACTTCGCTTAAATTTATCGGGACATGCACATATGATTAAAGAGTAAAAGAAACTACTGTGTAGCAATGTTTAGGAGAAGGTTTTTTTGCTACAAATATTTAGCTACCCAAGATTGTTGCACTTATCCGTTTCCACGATCGAATGCCACTATATCTTTCAGTTCATATGTGAATGGAATTTGTAAAGTAGGTATACGTACATGCGCTGTGCATGCATGGTGGACATTAAACTCCTGTCATCAAAGTTCAAGGTAGCCTGCGGGGGATTTCATAAATGTAGGTATACATCCTTTAGTGGAAAGAACTGTCATGGAAATGAAAAAAAAATCATTTAACACGTCGTCCCTTTACGTTTTGAAATGGAGCAATAATGATCAAATGAACAAATCCGTCAATCTAAGAATAAATTTACACGTTTACAAATGATAAATTCAAAGAAAGCGAACTAGCAGTAAAAACATGACAACGTTATCCATATGATGTGTTAAGAGGCAATAATTCCACACCGGAATAATCATCCAACATGGCTTGGACTATCTCGTCTTGGACAAAGCGGATGTATTTTTCCGTGGAAATGTCGAGTTTCAACTAGTTTATCACCATCAGGAGTCAATGTATTGGGTGGGGATATATATGAATTGGTGGGTTAATTGGCGAGGGATAGGGATTCCAGGAAAGAAAAAAGTTTTGAGCATTATCTCATTCAGGCGAAATCGACAATTCATATCAATTTTGAGGACTGCTATGGACACCAAAGCAGATAATATGTATTGCGAAATATCAAAGTGAGAAGTTTTATAAGTACTAAGCTGCTAAAGAGCTTAGGTAATTCCCTTTAACTTCCTTTTAATGATTTCCCGTGACACGGGCCTTTACATTTTGAAATGCCCCTTATCCTGGGACTGAATATTCAGTTGCTTTTCACCTTGCTTAAAAAGCCTTAAAGTAGTATTTTAAATATATTCTTAAAAATTTATCTGCGTGGGTACAATCAATTGTATGAAACAAAATTTTAATTTTAAGCTGGAAATCTTAATTTTGTTTACAACCTTAATTCAGCGAAATAGTTTTCGTTTTGAAGTCTTTTTTATGCGCATCAGAAGAAACAGCAGTCTTGAACGTTTTCCTTTGTTGATTAATGCGAGATGAAGTGGTTCATTTATTGCAAAAGATGTCAATTTTAAATGTTAAAATGCCTTAACTCTTTTATTTACAAAATGCATACAATGTGAGTGGGATATTGGTTGAGCACTTTTATTGCGAAGAGAAATTTAATTATTCCTTGAGACAATTATTGTGTTATTTTCAATTATTTATTAAGAAAAAACCGAATTATTATAGAATAAGCCAGTTTTCAATACTCACATTAGCATCAAAGTTTAGAAACAAAATTGAAAAAAGAGTCATACGAGTCATATTTGTGTGCATAATTCAAATCAGCTTAGCTTAATGACGCATACTTTTCAACCATCATAGGCAGTTATTGCGTAATTTTGAAGAAACATCCTTGAGATGGAAAAAAGTAAATTTCCAAATTTAACAATGCGATAGCGATGTTGTTTACGAAATGGTATTCTTTGTTGGCCTGTTAGTTTCATGCACTACTTTTAATAAGCCTTATTCCCGCTTCTTTGCTGGATTTTGCATGATTTGGAAAATAGAGAATCGAGTAGGTATGGAAAAAAGGAAGGCATTGGAAGAATGTCGGGTGGTGTTGAACCAATAATGGACGCTTTCTGGCGAAGGTTTTCGCGGCGTTCCGATGATTGTAAAAAGCTTTCGGGATTCTTCCGCGTCGTCATTGTGTAAAATGGCGACGTTTCACCCACTCTACTGCGGGAGTCCTCAGGCCAGGCTGAAGTGAAAATGTTCCGAAGTTGACGCTTATTTATACTTGTCTTCTGAGGTGGCCGCTGCTCACTGATTGGCTGTTGATGTTCGTCTGAATACTCGTTTCCACGTGTTGGAGAGTGGGTAGCTATCCTCTCTATTCATATTGTTGGGCCTCTTGGAAATTTCAACTGCTTACTTTATAATTCTAGGGAAATATCGCTTTTACCTCGGGAGGATTTTAGGTTCCATTAAATTCACGGAATGGTTTGGTTCCATCAAAACGTGCTCCGCAATAGCCGATTTCTCCCCTTGTCCGTTTTTGAGGGCCAGCGAGTGTTCTTTCATTCGGCATTGTACAGCTCTCTTTGTTTGCCCTACGTAGGATTTTCCACAGCTGCACATAACCTCGTAAACGCCTTCGTGGATTTCGGGCGGGAGGCGATCCTTCGCTCTGATGAGGAGACTGGATAATTTATTGTCGCATCCGAATCTAGTCAGTGTATTATGCTTCGCAAGAACTCGCGATATTTTCTCCGTGGTTCCTCCAATGTAGGGGATGAGAGCACGTGCGACAGGATCTACAATCTTGGATTTGTCGCTCCGTTGGTCCAACCGAAGAACCGTTTTTTGGATTGTGGCTTTATCATATCCATTCTTTCCTAGGGCAGCAAGAAGATGTTTCTCCTCTTCAGGAAGCGATTGTTGGTCGGAAATAGTTCGAGCCCAGTGAAAGAGGCTGGTTATCTTTTATAAGCTTTTTACAATCATCGAAACGCCGCTAAAACCTTCGCCAGAAATTGAACCGCCTCTACGGGGAGGATACTCACAAGTGGACCAAGGATTTGGAGACGCTTCGAAAGAAAAGGGGTAGAATACTATCCTCTCTTGCCTTTTTGGAGAGATGCAGGGACACAAACACATTTTCTAATTGTGTCCGAATATGACACCACATTCAGACTAAAGCTGCAAAACGAATCTTTCACCGGACCAGCCAAGCGTTACTGAGGGAACGGATTAAACACACCCGTTTTGAACTCCACCGCTGCTCGAAGGATTTATATCAACTTCATTTTTCTTAAGTAAGACCCTGAATCACGACGACTGGGAGAAGGTGGATATAATAACTCTCGATTCCGCCAATGCTGTGTATGTAGCCACCAGAGAGAAACAGGTGAAGAAATATAACCACCTAAAAGAGACTCAGCATAGGGGCGCTGCGCATTCGGAGACCAGCACCATTGTGAACCTTACTCGTCTCCAACTAAGCGACGCGGAAACTTCAATTCTCTCCAAAGGGTTGAACTTTGCCGTTGCCCCAAAGAGAATCCCCAGCGAGGGAATAGTTACCGGCGTGGAGACGGCCATCCATAAGCTTCCGAAAAATGCTGCGGACGAGATACGAGAAGACGTCACTCTCATTTTGCGAGGCACTAAACCACCCAAATCAACCATCACGGGGGCCGAGAGACGAGCCATTAGAGAACTCCGTAAAAGGAAGGACATTATTATTCTCCCCGCTGACAAAGGAAGGGCTACTGTCATATTAGAAAAAACTGAGTATGACACCAAAATCCGCACAATACTGACGGAATCGGTCTACAGAAAGCTGCACTCCAACCCTACATCTAAAATTGAACGACAGGTGAGAGAGATGTTCGAGAATTCATCTATTCCGCCCGAAGAAAAGAGAGACCTCGTGCCTTCGGCACCGAAACCACCAAGGCTCTACGGACTTCCGAAGGTGCACAAGGAAGACATACCGCTCCGACCAAACGTTAGCACCATAGACGCACCAACCAACCCACTGGCAAGACACCTGGCACAAATCCTATCTCCCTTTTCCGGTAGAACTTCATCATACGTTAAAAACTCCAAGAATTTTGTGCAATTAATCAAGGATGTAGATATAGAGAAAGAGGATATCCTTGTGATTTTTGACGTGGTATCTCTTTTTACCAATATTCCCATCACAGAAGCGGTGAACATCGCTAGAAGATTGACCAATAAAGGCCTCCCCAAATGCTGTCCGGACCTCATAGAATTCAGTCTGAAAAAATCATATTTCCAGTGGAATAGTGATTTCTACGAACAAACTGAAGGTACTGCCATGGGATCCCCACTCTCTCCTGTAGTTGCCAATCTTTTTATGGAATAGTTAGAGAAAAAGGCCATCGAGACTTTCGACTGGAAGCCCAAAATATGGCTTCGCTACGTGGATGATACTTTCGTTGTGTGGCCACACGGGGAACAACACCTGACTGAATTTCTCCGGCACCTCAACCTTCAACACGATAACATAAAATTTACCATGGAAAAGGAAAGCAACAACCAGATATCCTTCTTGGACGTTAAAGTTACCAAGAAAGAAGATGGATCCCTGGGCCACTCGGTTTATCGGAAGGCGACCCACACAGGTCTCTATCTCCCCGCCTCCTCTCATCACCACCCGCAGCAAAAGAGTTCTGTGATAACCAGCCTCTTTCACCGGGCTCGATCTATTTCCGACCAACAATCGCTTCCTGAAGGGGAGAAACATCTTTTTGCTGCCCTAGGAAAGAATGGATATGATAAAGCCACAATCCAAAAAACGGTTCTTCGGTTGGACCAACGGAGCGACAAATCCAAGATTGTAGATCCTGTCGCACGTGCTCTCATCCCCTACATTGGAGGAAGCGCGGAGAAAATATCGCGAGTTCTTGCGAAGCATAATATACTGACTAGATTCGGATGCGACAATAAATTATCCAGTCTCCTCATCAGAGCGAAGGATCGCCTCCCGCCCGAAATCCACGAAGGCGTTTACGAGGTTATGTGCAGCTGTGGAAAATCCTACGTAGGGCAAACGAAGAGAGCTGTACAATGCCGAACGAAAGAACACTCACGGGCCCTCAAAAACGGACAAGGGGAGAAATCGGCTATTGCGGAGCACTTTTTGACGGAACCAAACCATTCCGTGAATTTAATGGAACCTAAAATCTTCTCGAGGGAAAAGCGATATTTCCCTAGAATTATAAGGGAAGCAGTTGAAATTTCCAAGAGGCCCAACAATATGAATAGAGAGGATAGCTACCCACTCTCCAACACGTGGAAACGAGTATTCAGACGAACATCAACAGCCAATCAGTGAGCAGCGGCCACCTCAGAAGACAAGTATAAATAAGCGTCAACTTCGGAGCATTTTCACTTCAGCCTGGCCTGAGGACTCCCGCAGTAGAGTGGGTGAAACGTCGCCATTTTACACAATGACGACGCGGAAGAATCCCGAAAGCTTTTTACAATCAATAATGGACGCTGATGACCCAAAACTATTGGTGTTGGATCACGTTCGGGTAGGGTTCGAATACTATTTAGCGGAATACTATTCCTTTCCCAGAGCAAAAAAGCTAAATAGCATTATACGCATAAGAACAGATGGTTTTAAGTGTGCATTATATGCAAATGGGTGATGTGTGGATGGTTAATAATTAAATTCCAACTCTACGTGAATGC
Source organism: Platycnemis pennipes (assembly GCA_933228895.1). Taxonomy (NCBI): domain Eukaryota; kingdom Metazoa; phylum Arthropoda; class Insecta; order Odonata; family Platycnemididae; genus Platycnemis; species Platycnemis pennipes. The sequence continues at coordinate 14,806,306 of OW121854.1, read as the reverse complement.
ACTCGAAAACGCTAAGTTACTCACTTACTTTTATTATCTCTGCTTTTTACTTTTACTAAAATAATGGGCACCATACGCAATGAACTTCCAGCACATCGACGCAACATGCAAGGAGATACAAAAATAAACAATTACACTCTTGCGTTTTTATGTTACTGGAGGCGTGTGTATGTAATTTAACATCATTCATACTATTGATTCTCCAATATTTCCTGACTAATATAGGTATTACTGTACTCCGAATGAATGGCATTTTAGATATCTCAGTCTTTCCGTCATCCCTCTAAATTTAACGTCATGACCTAAGAGTATGATCACAGAGTTTACGTCTTTAGGATTGATATACATACTAATGGTGTTAATAGTGGTGAAAATTATTTCTAATTCAAATTGTAATGGCATTTAACTTAAAATGATCAGATCGATTGGTAAATTTTAATTGTTCTCTAAGCCCTGACAAATTTTCCTTTGAATCCATTTTGACAACAACTTTTCCACACATTCATTTCATTTTTTTCGTCGGGTAAATTGTAATCATGCTGCTCAGGCTGCTTAGAATACTCCATGAAGGAAACCTAAAGGGGGATTGAATTGACCAAATAACGAGAATTGACTAAGGAATCGTAATAAGGGGCAATTAAACCAGTAATAACTAAGATCGACTAGATGGCTGCGGTTGGAAAATCAAGGGATTGAAAAGCAATTAGAGGTAAGTAAATGATATGATATAAATTAAGGTTTCAATATGAACCGCTTAGCTGTTTAATATATTTCGCATTCTTCCTAGGCTAAGAATAGGTAAAATCTTTTAAATTGTAATAAAAGTGTTAACTTTTCCGCATTAAAATTATAGCCCCTAAGCATTAATGTGATTTTATTAAATATTAGTTGCAATTTCACATAATTTCTCGTGGAAAGGACTGTCACAATACTCATCATCACCAAATTCAGAGTAAAAACTATAAATGCATTAAGATTTTGCTTTCTTTAATTTCTTGAATGATTTGCTTTCATTTATTGAAAAATTTCCCATAATTTGATAATGGATGATACTGTCAAGAGGTTGCCAAATTAACTTTTTCTGCTTGCATAAATACACATTGGCTGATATATATACGTACCTAATAACGGGTAAACGTGTAGATAATTAATGATTGCTCAATTTAATTGGTATAACCCGAGAGAGGTCTTTGAATTTTTCCAGTCCAACCCAAGTGGGTTATTTTCTGGGAACTAGGTCTTTCTCGGAAACTGGTAATGGGAAAGGAAACGGGGAAGAAAAAGGGGGGCTTCTACCTTGATGTGTGAATTTTACACGCCGTTGGGCTTCGTTATCAGTTCATTAACTCCACCCTTAATGACCAGACAAATTTAATATCGTCATTTATTTTCACCATACTTTGGCATACGTCCCATTCAAGGATTGTGTATACATGGTGGTAGTTTTTTTATAACTTGTTGTAACGTAACAATTAGGCTCCCATGTGAGCTCGCGGCGGCGGATTAGCAATGCTGTAAATAAACAGGGGAGTTAAAAGCAAGCACGCGAGCGAGACAGACGCGTCGGAGAGAGGTAGGCCCGAGAACCCACGAGAAAGAAGGACGCGTCGGCGTATAAGATCGGGACTAATAAGACGGGACGCTCGAGAGTAGGACACGTCGGGAAGATTAAGGAGCAGAGGCGAGGAAAGGTGATCGACGGAGAGGTGCAGGCGCAGTATCACGGGTAAGATGTCGGCGGGAGTTTGACACGGCACTCCGACCCGATCTCACAGGGAGAGGTCCAGACCCACCAATCACGATAAGTGCAAAAGGGATCGGAACAATTAACATTTCATTCAAAGAGCTTACGCCCATTTCATAAGATTGTTGAGAAATTGCTAACTGGTTAATATAAATGTGTTTTGTATCAAATATGTAAATTGGGCCCAATTCTTGATTTCAAAGGAATTAAATGTATCAATTGAGTGCATGAGTAATATGAGTGGTATTCTTTAATCAATTGAAAATCTTGTTGCCTGTATTTTATATGCATGTATTGTGTGTGTGTGAGATAAGGAGAATTGAGATAACCGGCGGAAGAAAAAGAGAGTAGGGTGAGAGGGTTACAATGTAGATGATAACCAGTGTTCAACCCAAAGGTATTGATTTATAGGTAGATTTCTCCCTGCGCTATGAGGTGAGAAATTCACATATTCAGTGTATGGAGGGGGAGGGGGGGGGGGGAATGCCTTTCCCTGGGTCACCTGCCATTTCCTACGACGTTTTGACGCGCAGAAAGTAAAATCGCGACCCCAACTAAATATTTTGTTGGAATTGGGGTATCAGAAGGCCCGGGATTTGAGCCCGGGACCCTCATGTCGGTAGCCTAGCATTCTACCCTCTAGATTGCCACGATCCCAAGTTGATATAGGTATAGCACTTAAAAGTTTGTTTCCAATTCCACGTTAAAATAATGTCATAGACTATAAACTAGGTGACCTTTATTATTATTGTGGGGATGGTAAATCAATCCTAGAAGAGACCCATGGATCATGAACTGATATTTTTCGTGATGCACACCTATATGGTGCAATTCACAAAATAAAACTAACCTGAAAGCTTTTTCATTATTGTATAATCCCTTAGAAATTCTACTTTGATTACTGTAATGATTTATCACTCCACTGGCATTATTTATAACCTTCCATTTTTGTAATATTTAATACCATTTCTTCATACCTTCTCATTTTACAAACGCCTAAGTAGTTTTATTTGTGGCAAAATTTCTCTCTCAAACATAAAAAGGATTGATGTTTAGGATTTTCCAGTTTCTGATGTTTCATGCCATTAACCGTATCCAAAGGGCATTATGACAGTTATGTGAGGAATGAGATTCCAGGCAGTGGCAAATTTTTCTTAATTCTACGAGTTAATGAAATGGCTGGCTTACAAAAACCACTATATCAGCTATTCATTTCCCAATATTGATTCTAGATGATGGCGCTATTGATAGCCCATGAATTTACTACTCGATATTTCAACAGTCTTTCCGTTTATGAAGAGGCTTTTCGCCTGGGAACTGAGATGCAATCAATTAAGGGATTGAGAAAACCTATAAAAAGAAGACTGATAAAGATACGAAATTCCATTTATGGAGTCAGGTAAATTTCAGTAAGAGTTGCAAAAACAGTCAATAGCAGGGGGTTTATTAAATTTTGATGTAGATGTCGAGGAGTTGTATTTAAAATAAAAAAATGGAAAGAAACGTTATGAATTTAAAGGTAAGGGAATAGAATTCTTTGGAACTCGTGATGAAACGTCAGGTTTCGATGAACGCAGTTGGGGAGGGCAAGGCGAGTGGAAAGAAGAGTAGAGAAAGAATCAGTATGAGAAAAGGTCAAAAGATTAGATGAGAAAAGTTTTTGAGATTAATATATTTAAGTGATTAGTGGATAAATAAGTGAGTGAAGAGCTGCCTAAAAACAAATTTAGAAGAAATGTCGTTAGTGAGTATGATCCGTATGATTTTATGACAGAAATTTGTTTTAGGTTCATCGAGGCGGTATATGGCTTCAAAGCATTGGTCTTCTGGAATGAAAAAGAATGATTAAAACTTTGAGAAATCTTAAAACATATTAACAAGAATCTGACTCCCAGAAAATTCTGTGAAGAAGACATGACATCTTATAAGATTATTGGTAAGATATGATTTTCTTCTGAAGACATCTACATCTACACGATACCCTGCAAACCAACGCGAGAGTGCGTGGCAGGAGGTGAAGATCACCAAGCATGCAATATTAACATGCAAGCAAGCAACTAAAGGGTCTCATGCAACTAGATTGTTAGTATCTATAGTATTTGAGGGGTTAATACATACATCATGCACTACAGAATACTCTAAAATATTTCCCCTACCTACCTACCCTTTGCTACGCTGCCTGTTCTGTCCTCTTATAGTACGGGTGAAAAATGCCATTTTGAATCTATCAGTACGACAATCTATCTCTCTAATCTTATTTAACTGGTCGAATCTATTATAATACGCTGGTGTTTTTAATATGTTCCTAACATCTTCAGTAAAGCTATTCGATTGAAATTTCTCCAATAGATTTAATCTATACTTACCCTACGCTCTGATAATGATTTGTACCCTAATTCATGTATTAATTCTGAAACCCTACTCAACCTATGGGAGTAGATAAAAAGCGTAAGCTAAGGGTGATTGACAGGGGTGGAACATCGATTTCTCGCGAAAAAATCTCATTACCGGTGTTGGCATTGCTTCTACTTCCTCCACAGATATCATCTGACTTTTTTGTGAAGAAGCCTCCCTTCCCTACTACATGAGTTCCTGTTTCCATCGATTTTTGTATCGATGTTACTGCTGCCACAAACCTCTGAGTATTCGTGTCAAAGGAGTATATTTTACAAACTTAAATTCACCTGGAGACCTGTAATTGGATGAAATTTTAAAAACCGTCAATGTCTTTGGGGCTTCAATACCGATTATTTATCGGTATTGAATCCCTATGTCCCTGCCAATAATAGTTATTAAGGTGTATTTATTAAAATAATTACGTCTTCAGTTGAATGATACCATTCATATAAAGAAAAATATAATCATTTTCTTTATATTAGACACTCAATTTTTTCAACTCACTATGCAGATCATACTTTTAAATTTAGCTTCCATTATTAATTTTTAGCTTAATTTAGGCAATATGCATTCACTGTGTTGATCTACACAGTGTATTGATGGACGCGAGAGGAAAATCCATCATTATTATTTGAGAGTGGCACTCACCATTCGTGTCAAAAAGCCATGAAAACATTTTCCGGGAATTTTGTGATCCGAAAGTTCCATCTGTTGCTCACAATTCGTGAAACTAGAATGATATTTCAATTTTGATGGATTGAGAATTTTCGCGCCATTCAATGTCATAGGTATTTTGAGATGCATGCCTAGCATATCAAAAGTTATTTCTCCATAAAAGTTTATTAAATTTCGTACTCTCCTTTGTTTCCTAGTTTTTAATCTGTTCAAACATTTCCGAAAGATTTCTAAGAATTTCACCCATGCACATATATTCCCATTTATTATCACAGTTATCCTACATGTGTGTTTTATCGAGAGGTCAAACTACTGTAGCCAGAGTTTTACGAATACTAATATTACCTTTTTTATTTCACTAATATTTAATTTAGCAGTCATTTGAATATATTCTACGAATTTCTTCCGACCATATACACCCATTTCCAAATTCTTTTGGTGAATGCTTCTTATTTTATTGTCTCGTATTTATACAAGGATATAAGTATCATTGACATACCTTCATCTCTGATCCTTTCGTTACCGAGGATTTATTTAAGCTAATATTTTATTATTTTAGGCCTACGTGAGCTGTCTCCCCTCACGCCTGCTTTCCTCTAGCAACGGGTAACAGGAATATTACGTATTACGTCAGGAAATTCCCCGAAATAAAATTAAAAATTGGTTACTAAAATTTACTGGTCATATTGATCCTATGAGACAAAGTGCTACATTTTTATTTTGGGGAACATTAAATTAAAGTATCATAATACTCATGTTTTAAAAAACGCGAAATACTAACAAAAAAATCCATGAAATACATAACCCTATGGGTGGATTGCAAGAACGAGGTTTAAACCGCGGTTTAGACGGTGGTTAGGGAAAATGGCCGAAACCGCGGTTTTTTGCTTGCATGAACGAGTTTTACGTCAGACGCCGTCTAAACCGCGGTTCAAAAGCCGCCAATTCCCGAACCTCCTGCTGGGTAGGTTTAAGCCGCGGTCTGCGTTCGCGAGAGACACCAAACATGGCCGGCCGGCACTTTTTGACGTTCGCGAGGCGGAGGAAATAGAAGAAATTACAGATATTGAGGATGCTGACGTTCCACCGATAAAGATAAACAGATTAATTAGGGACCGAAGTGATCTATTTTTATCATACATCGATTCAGAGTTTGAACAGAGGTAAAGATTTAACAAAGAAGTAACTCATCAGCTATTGGGAGAAACGAACTATCATATCAGACTTTCGACGGACCGCTGGGGATTCCAAGTGCCACCAATTATTCAATTGCTTATGTAATTAAGGTCTTTCGTCACTGCAAGTTTTGTTTTAAGGCTTTAGGGGATCAGATTGGTGTTCATGAATCAACGGCTTTTAGGTGCTTAATGAATGTACGCGAAGCTCATTGTGCTCATTGGACCTAAATATTACCAAATTCCCCTTAATTGCCGCAGAATTACATGATGTGATAGCTGGATTTTCTCTCTTATCAGGGTGGGCATGACTTACATTTTAAATGTGAAGTAACGTTAAGAAAAAATAAGGATAAATAGGTTGCGTTTGTACAGTTGATTGATGATTAAAAACCGTGCTCCAAATTTAGTGAAATTACCCATTCTTAGCTGTTAACCTATGGGGAAAACCTCTAAATATTTTCGCTAGTGCTTTTCGGAAAATGCATGGAGTTAACACAGAACTAATCGATTTATTAGATACATTATTAGGAACAACTTCCCTGACATTGATTCTCTGGACTACACGCATATTAAAATTTCCTGCCCAGACATACGTCAATATAAAGGGATATTATTCAATCTGCGTACAAATAATAGGTTGAAAATAGGGTTATTTATTCATTTTTTTGGCGTTTAATGTTCACTCGACACATACATAATCACAAGACGTACAATCAAAAAATATAACTACAAAAATAAGGAATAAACTGGTTACAGCCACAAAAATAATAACTTAACTGCCTTGATAATTAAGTCACTTCACAAACAAATTCTTCGCTTCTTTTAAATAGTTTTCTTTCCTTGCATAAAAGTCCAGTTCATTGAAATGCATTACACTTTTGGGTTGTTGGCATTATACTTTCCACAAATATTTTTCAATTCCTCCTTTTCCCTATCCAACGTGGTCGCGTAATACGCCTTACTCTCTAGTATTACATACTCTGATATAATAGAAATCAGGAGCAGCTTCTCTTCCAGCGAACAGTTCTCGTTTCGTCCACTGCACATTTTCACTAGATACTCACACGCATCCAAACTGAAGTTCACGGTGTTTATTTACGTCGCTAAGGAGCTTACAATTGCTTTTCGGGAAACAAATGACAGTAGTCAGCGTTGCCACATAATCAACAACGACAGGCCGCGGTTTTCATAGACCGCGACGAAACCTTGTTTATGCAAGCGGAAGGAAGATCGCGTCCAGGCCGCGGCTCATGAAGACGCCGTCTAAACCACGGTTTGAGCCTCGTTCTTGCAATCCACCCTAAAACTTTGGTGCAAAGAAATTATGCTGTGATAAATTACTTTCTGGGTGATGTTAATCCGAGGAGAACAGCAGGGTTAGGCTCCACTATCCTCTTAATGTTATCTACTCGTAGCCTGCCCTTTTTTAAACACGTGAGAAATGGATTTACATATTAGGGAATAGGTCAAATAGGTACAAGAAGATTTCCAGCCGGTTTATTTTGAGATTTTGACTGACCTTTAATACCTTGTCAAGCGCTTAAATGCACGTGTCTACCATGAAATATCTTCTTTAAGCACACTTCGCTCAGTTCAAAGCATTTTTAGTTATTCTAACATATTCAACGGAATCTAGCTGTCATAGGGGCCATTTTTCTCTATCTCTATGTGTTGGATTTTGATCGAGAGTCGCAAAATAAAATAGTGGGTTAACTACTGTATCAAGACATAATTAAGAAGGAAAAAAGAATACGAGCAAGATATTAGCTTGGCAAACAGTTGAATATGGATTGATAACCAAGTTTTCACTGCCTATATCCCACGAATTTCGTTGAATTGTGGCGGAATATTTGCACATACATATATGCATACATATGTTCTTTGAGTCAGTGTTGAATATGGAGTTGAGCGAAGCCTTGCTGTTTCCGGCGTGGGGTTCACTTTCTAATTATCCGCTCCCCTCCCTTCGTCCTTCAACTCGTCACCTTCGTTTGTCTCTCCCTCCCTCTCGCCTTCTGAAAGTCCTTCATTTTCCTTGTCCACCCTCCAAGGTCCTCTCTTCATCAGCGTTCCTTCTCTTTCTCTCCCTCCCTCTCCCCTCGGCCTCACCATCTCGTCTCTTCGACCACCTCCTCCTCCTCTCAGAAAGTAAACGTGAATGAGGTCGAAAATGTAAAATAACTGAAATCCTTCTCTGTCACACTCATGTCCCTGCCTTGAGCCTTGGAATTTAAAAGAAACGACGAAATTTGTTCTCATCACAATTCCGTATATACTTCTCCTCTCTGCGTCTTACATCTGCATTTGGATTCTCTTTCAATTTTACAAGCCTTTTCACGCTGATTTCAAGGTCTAAAGGTGTGGTTGATGGGTAAAAAAGTACTTCAAGAATACCCAATGCCTTTGGAGCAGTGCTCTTAAAAATGGAGGTCCATTATTTACTCCCAACTTTATTCATCGATCACCTAGCATCTTCTCGTTGACATTCAGACGCCTTGAGATATTCTCTATTTACACCATTGTCACACTTTCCGAAGTCTTTCTTTCTAATTCGTTCACCTCACTCCTTCCTCAACGGCTCATCTTAGAAAATGTTACGACGACTTTTCATCAGGATATCGTGTCTCAAGATTCCGCCAATGAGAATCTTCTATGTTAATCAGACTTTTGCCCTTAATTTCTCGATTTTTCACTCATGATATCCATTTTTTCTCTTTAATTTTCTGTGCCATCGCCTTTCAAATAGCTTTGGTTTTTACCTCTCCTTTACGTTATCCTCCTGTGAGAACGTAGTTTGCTTACCAAAGCTTTGAATAGAAAAAAAATAATCAACGGTTATTTATCTCATCAATTCTAAGACGTGGCATTTCTCACGTACCGCAATGCTGCTGAATATTTGATCAAACTTATCATCGAAAAATTTTCCTTATATTAATATCAATGTTGACAATGAAATCTAGCTTTCATGATAATTAAACAAAACCCTTCAAGTGCTGTTAGGACAAAAAGTTTTACCAAAAAATATTTCGTGTAAACCGACTTTTGCTTTAATTTACAATTCTTCTAGTAAGCTGTAGTAGTAGTGAGCTGCTTTACAATTACAGAGTGAGTTGAGTAACTTTTAGAGTAAGTTTTAGCATTTGTCTTTCCATCTATATTACGGTTAAATTTGAATCCTTGACTGTATTGATTTATGAACTAGGTCTCAGATAGCAGATGCATTTTGTTGTGTTATTAATTATTTGCAGCTATATATTTCAGCATAGCTATATATTTTGTATATTTCCCCATGGGGTTAATGAAATAAATCGATAATTTTCCTCATAAATATTGCGTTCCTCCTAATTGCGTAATTTTTACGCAAATTAATTTATAAATAAGAAGAAATCCTTTTCCCATCCTATGGGTACATGACAAATTATAAGTTTTATAGAGCTCAAAATTAGTAATACACGACACAAGTTTTATTCTTTTGGTTTGTAAAATTTATATTTACAGTAAATGGAAAAAAATGCCAAAATGTTTCATAATAGGTACCCCGCTTGTTGATTTTCCTCTCCCATCAATTTTTATGCCCATGTGTTATAACCATGACATAGCATTGTATGTACTTTTTTATTTTGTTAATGCTTTCATGTTGCTCTCCGTACGATACTGTATGAGGCTTAACATTTTTCTTGACAATATTATGTAAAAAACTAAATATTATCTACACATCAAAATTGCATTATTTTTTGAGAATAGAAAAATCTTAAACATATGTAATGCAATATTATTTTACAAAATCAATTTAATGTCTTAAGAGATCATTATACCTGTATTATCAAAATACTACTCCAGGTATAATCTGAACTCTTAAAGGGTGAAATTAATTAAAAACGGCTCGTATACGGAACTTCGTGATAGATGGCAGGTTAAAACGAGGAACGAAACTTCCACTTTCGTTTCTCACTGTGCGAAATTACCACACTTTTTGGGGTGGTACGAGAAGTGATTAATCTTCGCCCATAAAAACTACCTCTTTTTTTAACTTTAAGCCCGTGTGTATGTGGCAGTTTTCAGGTAACTAGATACTTATTTAGCGCATTTTGCACCAAGTACATAAATTATTTGATGTCTAGCATAAACTTTGCTCAATGCACGACTATAATAGCATTGAGACATGCCACTGCATTGCATGCCACCTTTGTATAAGTAACTTTTCCAAATATGATTAATGGAAATTAAGGAAATTCATTATCCCTTAAGACACCAGAGATAGAAACGGAAAAAGGGCTTTTTGGTTATTTATTCATGCCTGCTTGAAGCATTCAAGAATATATATACTGCATTTAAGTATCATTTATTGAATATTTCTTAGTATGTTTGGCGAACGGTGAAAAGTATTAATCTTGTGTCTCATGAGTATATTGAAGGAAAAAGCGTCATGATGGCCAGTTGTATGTACACTCTATTTAAGCATAATTATTCCCAATAGTTACTAATTGAATTATATCCTCCTAGAGTAAAATCTATAAATATTGTAACCAGGATGGATCTAAATTTTCTTTATGCGTCCCAATTTTGCTCTACTACCTACAAGAAGTCGTTCACCGTCGTCGGTTGCCAAATATGGAACCAACTCCCTTAAAATCTATCGGATTGGAAGTAATTGGGAGGAAACTTTACATCATATTAATCAGCAATTTATATGTTTGTATTGGTTAGCCCTGCAGTTTTTTATGCTGTTGAAATAACATTTTTTCTGTGCCTAGTAATATTTTGTGCAATATTCATAACTATGAGCTCTGTTAATACATACATGTATGTATGTAAATTATTTAATTGTACATACACGTATATTGAATATTCCTCCTAAATACGTTCAGTCTCGGTGGAGAACCCGTGTAGACTTCACCAGCATTATACGCCGGGAAAACACCAGATCTTTCAACGTTCAGTCTTGTATTTTGTAACTTTTCGTAGTGGATATATATTCCAAGAACATTAATTAATGTTTTTATTTATATATTCAATATAATTTTATGGTCAGGGGTATTTATAATATATAGTATATTTATATTAAGCATGTATATAAATATCAGTCAAAGTTATTCCATGATTCTTTTTCCAAGGTCAAAAATAGAAAAAATGCCCTATTTGCCCTAAAAACATCTCTTTAAGACCTTAACCCCTAGCTTGGTTGGAACCCTGTTTGTACACCTACTTTCCTATGTATTTTACATGCTCATAATTTTCTATGGGAATCAAATGTGTGGGGAACATAAAAAAAACTTATTCTCTCTTTCAAATTGAGAAACATTTTACAGTTCCTCCATGATACCTGTTTTTCTTTTTACTCCCACTGAGTGGCTAATTACCATCACCTCTGACCTTTCCCAGATAAAATCTTTGCTCCAAGAGTGTCCTTGACTGAGCTCAAAGAGAAAATGTTGCTAAGGGATCAGGGCATCTATAAATATATGCCAGTTTTTGTGAGTTTTAAGTGGGTTTTAAATGTTGACGGTGTAAATATTGCGTGTCTAAATGTGTTACTATGTGTGTTTTCAACAATTCCACTCATTTTCGTTTAAATCTCATGGAATATAGTTACTTTAAGTATTTGTTCCAATTCTTGGATTTTAAGATATTGACAGATTGATGACAGTTTTCCTGCAGAAGATACCAAAATGCTCCCCGGCGTTATATATTCTTTTCTTTTTTCCGACGTAAAATTCATTGAAATTAGTGGTACCTTGAAATAGTGTGCAGAAATTTTATATGCCGCTCTTTGTCGGTGTCCTGATTCTTCAATTTTTTTTCTCTAAAGCAAAAAAGCAAAATATTATCTTCATTAATTACTAAAGCGATATTTCCCCTGAAATTCATATTTCAACGCCTATATTAGTGATAAGCTAAAAATTCTCTGTTCCCTGAATTCCATTAATTGCCATTGCATTCAATAGTCTTGATAACGTACATGTAATTGACTGAAAATCAATGTCATCGCTGGTTCACGTGTGAGATGGACTTCGTGCAATATCATTTCTTGAAATTACATCCAAAGCTAAAAAATGTGTTTTCCAACTAAACGGTCAAGTAATGGCCTTTTCTCCAAAAGCTGACTATTATTTGGCATTAATATTGTTTCTTTTAGGTGCAGAAAAAAAATTCAATTTTGACCTTTAAATGTATCGAAAATGTGTATATTGAGTTTACCTGAAATTTTTCAATATCGCCACACGTGTGACGTTCTATGTGACTTTCTGACGTTTTGACATATTTTTCGTTTTAATAGTAAATCAACTCGAAGTTTGAATTCGAAGCATTTGGATGAGCAGCAGAGTACTATGAAGTTGCATCCTTCGCTGAAAAAAGTGGCGTTTCCGTCATTTTCCATGCATATTTGAGGCATCTATTACAGAACAGAATCAGCATTATAGGGACACATACAGGATATTTAAATGTGTTGTCCACATATTTTAAAATGATCGTAATTGGGGGCACCTATGATCATTAGAGAAATTATTATTATTATAATCTCAACTACAGTCTCGCTTCCACTGATTACGTTATAAAATCTCCACTTCGGGTCAAACTGGTGTGCAGATTCACCCTGCAATGTGGGTATTACCACGCTGAATAGCGCTTAGAACTATATTGAGGAGAATTTGTATACCCTTTCAAACTCGAAATACAGGTTTTATGACGTAGACATGAGAAGTGAGACTGTATGTGACATTCTGAATATGCTGGGCCATAACCAGAATCTCAACTCAGTTCTCAGAGTCACGCTGAGATGTCACACCACCTTTGCAGGTAGAATCTGTACACCAATTTGACCAAAGAACGTGAGCAGTAGATTATAGTCTGTAGTTGAGATTCGTAATATAGTCCTCAGTATCGAAAAATCGGGTAGAGACATGAGAAACCACAAATGTATTGCTGATCGAATTGTTGTGGTGGCCTACCATCTAGCTGGCCTACCATCCAGAGGGCCCGGATTCGGATCGCCGGCACCGTGGATTTTTAATTGCTACACCAGTCCCTACTTGAAGGCTTTGTGGAATGCACTTCAAGTCTAGCACTCCGTCCGTCGGATGGGTCGTTAAGCAGCGCTGCCCTTGGCGCCTTCCGTAAAGAGTAGGTTAATGTCAACGCCGGTTTTCCTCCGTTCCCTTAAATACTCCTACCTTTACCCAGTTACCCACCTATCTTAAAAATGGCACACATGACCTGAGTCGTCGGACTTCTTCCCCAAATAACTACCTACTACTATGAGTTGTTACGGAGATAGAACTTGCCTTAACTTCAACACGCCTTTGAGCACATCTTCATGAGGTCCTTGAATTAGTTTTTTTCTTATTTGTATCTTAATTTTGTGGCTGGGATATGTTGACTTGCCCCTTTCACAAAACTTCACCAGCAATTTATTTCTATACTTTACATAATCAACTGGAAACCCATTGACCTGATATTTTACAAAATATCCTTTTAAGTTACTGGTTTTTCATTGAACTTTATTCTGCATGGCATATTTCATAATGTTAATTAATACTACTACAATGTCAATTAAATCAGACTATCAGTAAAAATGTTCCATCTTTTCCCCGTATATCTGTTGGTAATGCTATGAAAGATTTTGGAAGAATGGAACTCCGATAAAAAATTTAAAAAATCAACTATTTTAAATGTAATCAAAGGAATTTTAAAAAATTTTGAAACGAAAGCACTTAATTTCCCAAAAAATAAACCTTTCCTCAAAACTCAGGTTGCAATACAAGCGCATCATCAAGGGCTCTCATTCTAATTGGGTGGTATATGCTTTGGATTTCGTATTTGTTTTTTTATACGAGGGGAACCTTGGAAAGAACCAAATTTGAAAAGGGAAAAGAAAAAATCTCTTCTTATGTATATGTGTAACTCATTATTACTAAAGGCCTTAGTTAAGGGGATTTCATTAAATGTCCTCCATGATAATAAAAGATTCCTCTCATCATAGGAGGTGAGTAATATTGTGAATCATCTTTCTGAAGCTTTCTCAGAATTGCCTTACAAAGATGTTTGAATGCGATGTCTTTGTTGGAACAGAATGAGATGTATTTGATTCAATGATATGTGGACATATTAAATACTTCAATTTGCATATTAAGCTAGCGTAATAGTTTCTAACACAATGACGAGAACGGTGTTCTGCATCTTACAAAAATTACTATCCGCTATATAATAATTATATTTAACTACTATGGGATTTGATAATATACTACTCAATTTTGCGACATTCCTCAGATTTTATATATGATAACCCTTTATTGGGAATGAAATCCTTTTAAGATACTGGTTTTTCATTGTAACCATTGTAAATTGTACTTTTTTGAATTTTATATGCATTTCTAATTAATTTGGGTAATATATTCCCAAATCTTCACTAAATAATTTGATTTTCATCCGCCAAATTTCATTCTTCAGTACAGGTAAAAACTTTTCAACAAATACATGCCTTATTTTTTTAATTTTAGAAGCATTCTAGAGCTTTACTTCTAGTGACTCCATTAAACAGCTCTGTACGTGACAACTTTGGTAACTTGACACATGTTCCACTCCACATACAGGCAGACACTAGAAAGTTCACTCACAGTGACACAACATGGTCCTTGCTCAGCTTGAAAACGTATTTTTAAACAGAAAAATATAAAATAATCACGAAAAGTGCAATATTTTTCTTTCATCAATGATGTAAACTCTGTATAAAATTTTCTGTATCTCATTAAAAACACTAAATGATGGTGAAAAATCTTGACGTCAAGCATTCAATGTCTTCATCGTTATTTTTTTCGTTAAGATAGAGCTCCAGTCTAGGTGAATTATCCCTATTTCACGGAAGTGATAAAAATTACACAGCTGTCTACCTTTCTTATCCCTCCCTTTTTTAATGAACAAAGAAATTTTGAGAAATCTCTCCAAACAATAGTGGTTTTTTTCCGTTAACTTAGTGGTGGTGCTAGTATTTTTCGACTTTAAAAGTGGCGAAAATGTTCAGGAGATTTTTTTACAGTAAATCAAGATATTTTGTCTTAAAATCAGATGGATATAAAATGAAGTATTTCTATATACTATATACTAACTTAATGTCTAGAATGTATTTGACCATTTTCTATTCACATTTTATTATTTCAATGATAAAATAAAAACCTTGGATCTGGTTTATCCGAGGTAAATGGCATGCGTCAAAAACCCATCGTATCCTAGACTTTGTTGCGATTAAAACAAATTACGTTTAGATGCAGTTTTAAGTACCTGGCTATGGATGGAACGTATTTTCCACTGCTCCATAATATCAATTTTTACGCGCTAAAACGAATTCCCTTTCAGACTTCTTTGACAAATGTGGGCGTTTACCCGGAACCACAATCGCTATTTGTGCACAAATTTCCTAGATGGAAACAAATAATGAAATTGAGTGAACAAAATTACTCTTCTAACCTGAGCCATTCACTCATAAAACAAAAATGAAAATAAGCGAAAGGTTACGCCCACCTACCGAACTGCATTAAGGATATCTACGTCGTCCGCCTCCCGTCATTGACTGCGTTGATGAAGAACGGAAGGGGAGGTCTGCCTGAAGACATCCTGTCGCAACCACTCTCATAGGCAGAGTCAGCTGCGTGTCCCCAATTGTGATTAGGAATGGGAGCTTAGTGCTCTAAGCTGTGATTGGACAAAGTGGATGACGTACGAGCCCTTGGCACGCCCACTTTCCCGAAATATTTAAACACATTAGTTTTCGCCACTTATAACTCGATAACAAATTGACGAATCGAAAAACGAAAAAATAAGGGTGTTTTCATTTTAAAAACTCTAACAGATTCGTCAATAATTGGTTAAAAACATCAGTTTTTGCCACTTATAACTCGATAACAAATTGACGGATCGAAAAAGGAAAAATTAAGGGTCTTTTTATTTTACAAACTCTAACAGATTCGTCAATAAAAATACTATAAACAATCCCTTTCTCCCGTTCTCAAAAACATTTACTTTCGCTTATTCTCGCTTCTCATAGCTCTCTCTGGCAAATTACGGTTCTTTACTCTGCATTCCACCCTTTACTCCGAATAGGAATCTGAATTAAACTCACAAGGCTCGCGTTTTAGTCGCTCCCGAGAGTTTTCAACCCGGATGACCATCATTCTTTCTTAATGGGCAGGAACATAGTACACAAGTTAGTAGCGTTGATTTAACTGTATAAACAAGGAAACGCAAACCCACGAATGTGAAAGATAAATATGGTCAAGTTTTTATCTTATCGATTCCGAGATTCATAGCACTAAGTTTCCCATGGTGATGGCTGTATTTGGGATTAAAAACCACTCAAACGTAAGTCCGTAAATTAAAAGTGACTCTCCGTCATATATTTTTATAAGCATGGGCACAGTAACTATTCGTGAACCAACAATCCGTGCTCTCCGTATAATTTATAACATAATCTCATCGTTAAATTAATATTTTTGAGCACTTATTATAAGTACTAAGCTTATTTTATAACCTTTTGTATAAACATTGTTAAACGTCTTTGTATAAACATTATTTAAAAAGATAATTTTTTTTATTAAATTTAAAAAATTAGAAAACCTATGCAGCAATTATTGCAATTCATTTAATCATGTTTATGTCCCAAGTTCACATAAGTGCTCATGCATAGCCTCTTTTTAGTATTCATATTTACGTATGTATTTTAATACTTTTTATTTTAACATTTAAGTTTTACATTTTACAAATTAATTGTATCTCTGACTCTCTAATATAATCCTTATAGCTTTTCCTGGGATGCGATGATGATAGAACTGCCGATGAATAAAATACGTTGCATATTCAACATTTTAGCTTAATATTTACAAAACGGAACACGCGAAATGTGTAAATATATATATTTTAAAATTCTCTTGGCCAAAACAGTTTATTTGCACAGCAATTAAATTTTATCACTTTTTTCCGGAAAACTCAGCTGTAGTGAGTATGAATATTCAGTTAAATATCCTTGTATTGTTCAAAATCAGCATGACGTTTCGTGGTCAATGTTGGTCGCTTTTTTAAAGGGAAAATATTGCTGCAAAAATTCAGCACTTGCTATCTGTATGCCAATTCGGCTTGCAACTTGAGAAAAATGCTGCATGAAACGTCGTTGCTCTGTTGAATTATGAAATAACGTTCAAAAATGAATTTAGAGGAAATATTATTCTCACTCAAACATCTTATTTCTCGGCTAAGAAGTTAAACTAATTTTCATGCAAATAAAATTGAGGAAATCATAACTTTTAATCCTAACCTGGTTAACCTTTTACCTCCTGCCAATGATTTGTCGAATTTGGACGCTGATTGGTATGGGTTTTTATCAAAGTTACTGAATTACATGACAGCGCACTTTTATACAATGTGATAAACTGAAATGGGGAGGTAATGAAAGAGTATCCAAGTCCAAGGTCTACTCGGGCAAAAACTATATGCAAAAACGACTTTAATATGATAATGATCCCAAAGGTGGCAATGCAGGAGAAAAGATAAGGAAAATACGAAAAATGTATAATTAGGATGAACATAAAGTAGTTCAATAAATTACAAAGATGCAAGGTTTAAACAAAATAATAGCCAACCTAGGTAGGTAATACTAGTATTTCCTGTCATGCTTACCAACCGCTTCAATAGTCAGATGAAATAGCCGTTTATTCAGCGGGTATTTTCGCTGAATCGTTTAGGACAGAATTGAGAAGAACATAAAAATAATATGTAATAGGTAATAATTTAGGGGAAAAATAAACCACAGGCATTTGATCGGCAGAAGTAAGCAGTCCGTTTATCGGCCGGATAAGCCAGAAAAGTACGTCAGCCGGGAAACCTGGAGTTCCGGTTCAAATTAGTGGTTGGCTATCTGACTATGATGTGTATTGCCATAGTTACTGCTGAAGTGTGCATACAACAGTGCGGTGAGTTTCACTGGGAGATTATCAAGGGCCATGTAGACCAGGATTTGAATATTAATTTTTAAAACCGTTTCATTACTGATTTTTAAACCCTAATACATGTCACTATACCGCACTTCTGCATTATTTACTAGCTCTGTTACATAATGGATATCTTTATAGTTTTCCATTTCTGGATTTTTTGGTGAATCTAACATTCTCTGGCCTATGTATTTATCTCTTCATATTTCTTTGGAAGTTTTTAGGTTTTTTTCCTCCAACCTTTATTGTATTCCATTGTTCCACTGTATTTCCATCCATTTTACTTTCCTTTCTTTTACTACTATGCATGTGGACTTTGTTTCTAGGTGTTTCTGAATAATTCTGTGAATTAATTTGCCAAAAACTTTTTTTCTCATTTTCTTGGTTTTTTTATGACTGCCCTCATCAGATGTGATTTAAAAATTAAACAACTATACACGAGGTGGATAAGCTTCTACGCTCAGTTTTTGGAGTGTGATGTGAGAAAAAATCGTTTCTTGGGTGCGGAAAGATCTAGAACAGAGTCTACACGTGCTTGCATAATCAATTCGCATCCTAAAGTAGGTATCGGGTAATGTGCATATGAGAACTCATTTTCTGTCCGTGAGCCTAGAACTATTTCCATTCAGTTGTTTTAGGCGTAACTAAATGGTGGAATTCATTCATAGGAATGAAAAGAGTGACTTAGTTTTCCTTATTAACTTTATTTGCCACAGCCCGGGTTCCGTAGCTTCTCGACATCTTCACGTGAACCTGTAATCAATGTGTGTGTTTCCATTTTTCTTCACATAACTAATGAATTTATCTTATAGGTTATGAAATAGAGCAAAAAAACACCTAAAAACTCTTACGTTTAATGGAAATTTTCTTATTTTTTTGATGAAAAAAAGGGTTTATGGTTTCTTCTAATTTCTTAAGCCGAGTTTACACGATGCTTTTACCTGCGCAAGTACGTTGTTGGACAGATTCGTGGACGACTACAAATTGCTCGCACAAATTCACCAAAATAGAACAGGGGCTATTCTCTGTCCACGCATTCACGCATTTGCGCAATTTTGAGTGTTTACACGGTGCAATTTTGACGTTGAATGTGTTCACGCATCTACCCGCGCGTGTAAATGCATCGTGTAAACTCGGCTTAAGGGCCTTTGATCCGTCATTTGAATATCTTTCTCTCTCCCATCCTCGATGTAGTACTGGATATCAGTACTTTTTCATTCCTTCTCGTTTCTGTCTATTCTATTTCCCATATTTTTTTAGTCCCACTTGCCCGAAGTTACCCATATATTAATTCCTTCTCTTCTCGGGACCTATCACTGAGAACAATTATATTCCGTGCTTCACGTTTATGTCTATACTGACGAAATTTTCATATATTTGCCCAAATGTTGGCCATAATTGCCCTCCTGTTAGCAAACACCACAATGGGTGATGCAATGTATTAGCTATATAATTTGTTTACTATTACGCTAAACTTCATTAAACTTTAATGTCAATTTGCAATGTAATTAATGCTTCCATCCACTTCTCCGCCACCTCCACATTTTGTTTAGACTAATTTTGTGGAGAATCTTTTTCTGCTTTTTTAATTCCTCCCATTTCGATCGTACTGAATATAATATTGTGCTAATTTGGCAGGCATAATGTGGAAAGAGGCTGTGTTCGTAGAAATATTTTTCACCGCAGTGGAGTACAAAGGAATTCAGAGAAGAATTCACAGGAGAAATAAATCTGACAAATGCCAGAGTACTCGGTCCTCATGTGTCACATCCGTCACAAAGAGAATACCGTTACTACTGCGCACTACAACAGCGTAAACCTTCCATGGGTTACCTGGGGAAGTAAGAGAAATAGATTTTTAAACAGTTAATTTGAGGTTTGTTTTTCCAAAGTGCAACTGGTGACTGTAACGTGAGCTAAGCGAGCTAGTGTAACGCTGGTTAGCTAGCTGACTAGAAGCTGAGCTAGACTGTCTAAGCTGACTAGAAGTCTAGCTAACAGGAAGCATTTATAGATATTTATTTCCATTTCCGTCCCTTTCATTTCCATTATTCTCTTTTTTCCTTATTACACAGGCGCCTTTCATAAAAATCTCTGCCCAAAAAATATATTTTTGGCTGTTCAGTGTATAATTTTTTTAAAACAACTTTTTTGAAGGTATGGAGAGGACAGAAATCATTCTAAGTTGAGAAGCGTCATTTCTCCTTTCCCCTTTGCTTAGTTGTTAATTTTTTCCGGGAAATATTGTTCTCTACTCACAAATTTCCGCTATCTCTCTTCAAATTCATAATCTTCAAAGAGAGAAGTCCTCGCCCGGTTTAATATTTTTTCCCATATTTAAAGGATATTTTCCATTGATGGAACGCCATTGTTGGAAAGAGCACATTCAACCCTCTCCATCAAGGGTTTCAGCCCTCTCACTTATTATCTTTATAACAGTTGTCCATTTTCTATACTTCCTTCAATTTTCCGTAGGAAATCACTCGGTTAAGTCTCAAAGGCCTTTGTAAACATATAGGCATTTTGACTCATTTTTCGTTTGCCCATCTACTCTTTGAATAAAGGGGTTGGTAGTTGGGTGAAGTATCACAGACATACGCTATCTCTTAGCATATTAGCTGTGCTGAGGGACGGAACTGGTCATTAATCCACGAGAAAAATTTAAAATCCCACTCGGAACATAATTATTTATTGTGTAATTTATTAGTCACACATAAAATATATTTAATATTTTATTTAGCATTGAATCAATGGAAGAAGTTTTTACTAAATTACCATAACCAGATTAAAGAGCAAACAGCAAACGGAGTTATAGCACCGGCAAGAAAACCCAAAGACCACTTGCTCAAGCCGGCTATGGGAATGGTTGTTATGGGGTCAAAGGGTGTATCTGAGGTCTGAGACAAACAAGTGATACTGCACTATTGCTGTGAATAACAAAATATCAAGCAGAAAGGAGAAAATAGAATGATCTCCGTTGACTATAAGGGTTCCATTAATTCAATGAGTTTATAATCTATGAATTTAGATCTAGAAAACCTAAACTTTACAACAATCACAGCAGATCGACCACGTCCAATTTCATTTCAGTAGCTAACACTATCGTTTCCGAGTTCCTGTATCTGATATGACGGTTACCAAATAAGCTCTGTGATTTCCACTTGAAATTATGTCACTTGATTCTCGAGGAGTAGTGTGAACATCAGTGTCCAAATTCGACAAATCATTGGCAGGAGGTAAAAGATTAACCAGGTTAGGATTAAAAGTTATGATTTCCTCAATTTAACTTGTATGAAAATTAGTATAACTTCTTGCCGTGAAATAAGATTTTTGAGTGAGAATAATACTTCCTCTAAATTCATTTTTGAACGTATTTTCATAATTCATTTTCAAAAGTAGCCCATGCGTATAAATATGGATCTGATTACTTCATATCCATCTAAAATTTGATAAATAACTCTTCCTTTTAATTTATAGTAAAATATTGCTTTGACGTTTGGTACAATCTACTAGTTGCTTAAGATCTCTGCTAAGAGTAAAAAAGGCTGAGGCTTAGATCTGTTGAAGCAACAACGTCCTGAACGTAGCTTTGTCCGGCAAGTCGTAGTGGAAGGATATCATCATGAAAAAAACACCAGATGTAGCACTTATTCCACAGTTTTAATGGTGCTATGTCTTGTATTTTTTTCACAACGACTTCCTAATTTATGATTATAGCTCACAATTTCCCAGTGTGATACCACACCTACTTGTGACCACACATGATCAACGTGTTCTCGCGTGGTATTTCGCTCTGCAAAAGCTCAAAGGGTCGCCAAGGAACAATAAACTCAAAGAAAAAAAGAAGATTGCCCAGACAGGAAAATGAAAATGTTTGTTGATGTAAGGCTGCAAGCTGAAAGCTAAAACTGGAAATAAGCTATGATTTTATGATATCCTCTAAAGGTTAAGTCATAATTACCATATACTAACAACTATATGCTTGACCGTTGCCTTATAGTTAATTTACCTAATATTCTTTTCTACATCATTGCATTATTACATTAAGTTTTTAATACATATTCATGATTCTAGTGATGAGTAGTATAAAAATTATCCTATAAAAAGTGTACCATTCGTTGGTGCATGGTTAAATGATCATTTACCATTTGATTTTTTTCTTTTTCAGGTATGTTGATGAAGGCGTCGCACCCATTCATCATGCTTGGTTGGAGGACAACAGTACAAATAATGTTTTGTATCAGACTAAGAAGTCAGGTAGGGCATAGCCTTTTTCTACTTGAAAATTTCCTCTCTTCCTTACTTATTACACAGCATCTGCAAAAGATTCAGGTAATGATTACCAATCGATCATTTTAAAGGCGGGCAACTTTGGAGTTCTATTACGTGATTTTTTGTAATTTTCATGGACATTTTTCATTGCTACTGAACGTACATTGTGAGAATTTAACTCTTTGACTAAATAGACTGCCTAAATTGATAGATAGTCACTCCTTTTCAGCATGGAAATTTTCAGTCCCGTAATCTCATTGAAAGTATGTTAAAAGAGGTTTGACCTGAAATGCCACTCACCTGCACAAACATTGATTTTCAAATGTCTTTCGTAATGTTGTTTAAGGAATTTATATTTATAATTTCAGATGCATAAAAATTTCTGAAAAGCCGTTTTCATGTACCTATATTAACTCTGCGCCATATTTTTGGAGAGAAGCTACAAAAAGTATAAGTATTTATAAACTTGCTTAGTCAGAATTCAATTGGAAGGGCCGTATTACATTTTGACTGGAATGTTATTATCCAATTAGTACATAGATTGAATATTTACGTAATGTGTTGAACTAAGTCTGAAATGCATGAATAAATATTATCTACTGGTGAAAATGATTATGTCGTCATCACGTCCTTAAGGGAGTAAACAAGCTTAGAATATAATTACCATTAGGAGTGGAATAGCAATTTTATAAATGTAGGTTGGATTTCTGGAAGCAAAGTAAGGATGCAGATGACCCCAGCGTTGAAATCTGCCCTTCCTACAAGAGACGCGGAATAGTTCACAGTTTACGGCCCCAATTGACGGATTATGTATGGAGTTTTAAATGTCCCCAATACAGCATACATATGCTGAAAATTGCCGGAGAAAAAGGTTGTCCTCGACCGAGAATCGAACCACAGACCTATGACTCCACGTTTACCTTCTGTTATATTATGTATGAAATATAAAGCTCTAACGAAATGTTGTAAAAACTACATATTCAGAATATTAATGAAAACATCGAAAACTGAGCATTCACTCCCGTTATCGAAGTATCTTCATTTTTACCATGAAGAAATTTATTCCTTTATAAGGTGCCAGAAATATTCGATAACGGGGTAAGAAACACGGAAGAATCACAATGGCATTAAGGCAAAACATGGTACAACCGTGGTAAAATAATTTTTCATGATAATACTAAAGACTTCAGGCGGTTTTATATTCATATTGCACCATAGCTTTTCCATTCATTACTAATGAAGGTGCCCAGCTTATTTTATGATGCTCAGTCCTTAGGAAGCACGACACTACTCTTTTCCTACAGCAAAACTGAAGACCTTTTATAGGGTAAAGTGAAAGGTATGCTTTTTTTACCAGACTCGTCCCTTTTTACCCCACGAAAGATGGTAACCGTAAAGCTGGATTTTCTTTGTTGTACCTACTTTTAGCAAAATATACGTAATTATATTATAAATAAAAACCTTTTTTTAAGTGGAATTAAAATATTACTAGCAGACCTGAGGCCTGCTTTACCGCCAATCTCTGTCTGGGGGGTTATTTTGTAATCTCACCTTTTTAATGACTCTTTGCGGGAAGGCGGGAGACCCGTTTCGCTATTTAATGATCGGCTCACGAACGGTTCGTGAATTGTCGAAACTTCTGTCGGTAGCGCTATCTGTTGTCAATCTCGGTGTGCTGAAGTTCTCCACGTTGTGCAAATTCCAAAAATACAATTTAAAATCGTTTGCATCTTTCTCGCTCTTGTTTTTTTCCAACTCAAGCCTCAAGTGGAAACGATGGTGGCTCCGTTTAACGTTCTGTATGAAGATGAGATTGGAACTAATGGCAGGCGGAGATAAAGAAACGGATCAAGAGTCGAAAGATACGGATCAGGGGGCCGATTGTGTAACTCGGCTAACGTTCGATCGTTAGTGACCCGTTCACTCTCGATCGAGCTCATCGTCTTCGAACGAGGGTGAAAAGTGCGATTGTATAAGGGCGATCGTCAGCAGGCAATCGAAAGTTACGGTGTTGTCAGATTTACAGCATATTTCGCACTTGTTTCTCTTGTACGCATGCGCAAAGAGCTTATTTTGAAGTGGTTGCATTTGTTTTGAATATTAAGAATTAATAATAAACATTACAATGCCTGCAAATTTAAGATTTCCTCACGAGTATTATACAGTGGCCTCAATGCGTTCCCAATTGACAAATTAATTCATAATTACTTGTCATACCATGACTTTCACAGATAATTATCAAAAACGTCTGCTTAATTTGCAACTCATAATATTTCATTATCACTCAAATCGTGTTCTCTATTGCTGATATTACATAAAAAATGGTACGTCATGTTGAAACTCCACAATATCACACCGGATATTCTCGTCATCTAATTTAACTAATGTTCTACGGTTCATTGTAAATATCATTTACCAAAACTCAGCGTATTGGCACATATATACATCTTCAGACATAAATTGACTAGGTTATTTATAGATACACAATTAAATACTATCCTCAAGCTAGTCCCCGGCATTAAAGCAATAATCAACATTTATTACTATTGAAACACTTTCACAGCCTTCTCCATCACATCGAAGATAAATGCCAATGAAACTCACTTTTACTAGTCCGTTCCGCCTGTCTTTCTTGTAGCATACCTATTTTCCCTTATCCATATTTCTTGTAGCATACCATTTCTTGTACGTAGGTACATGATAACCTACCATGAGATATATAAGGCAACATTAAATAATTTCCACTATTTCTCCAGGCATACACAGCGTCACACAAATAAAGGCACAATCCTATAGCTAATGACATCAAGGCGAGGGAATGAAAAGATTATCTTTTTAGTTCGCAAAACTTACTGAATAAAGCATAACGAGACAGCATATGTTGCATAAATTGACAAAAATCATCACCCTTTCACTTGGACGTAAACAACCACAGTCATAATTTAAAACGCACTCAAACAACACAGTAATCCTATACGAGGGCATATCGTAATGCTTATTGCTAATTAGACATTACCTGCCTTAAACGTAGATGGAATGATTATTTCAACACAATCACATTGGACGCCACCATGCAATGAAATAAAAAGATGACACTTGGGGTGGGAAATTTCACTGAATGAAGAATAAAAAAGCACTACACTGTTTATCCTTTCACCACTTTCACTGGGACGTAAACAATCACACTTACAAGACAAGAGAAATCCACCTAACTTCAATTCACATAGATTGCTAACCTTAATTTAAGGCAATAGTGAAACAACGAAACAATTGCCGAAAACAATTTTCTCTGACATCTGTATAGATACCATAATACATGCAATCCATCACAGTTCATTAAAAACATTGTTAATCGCGGAATTGCCACAGTATGTAGTCATAACACACGCTATCTCTTCACTATGTAATATTCTCACCGTGAGTGGTGCATTGCTCAAGTGAAACTGTTGATGCCAATGCTGAAATTAAAAGTCGAAATTATATGTAACAGTCCGATAGTTTGTTTTAAATTGCTATTAATTGCAATAGGCAATGAATAGAAATTGACAAGGCACATTGATATCATCCCTATTCATTGCTATAACATGGAAAACATTGACCCACTCAACCTTGCTATAATTATTCTACTTAATTCACTCTGTCACATCATACACAGCTTTTTAAGCAATTTGAAACTTTAAATTACATTCTTAACCCCTATTAGTACAAACAACGATCTTCACAACGATACTTTTTCACTTATACATTAAAATGCAAACAAAAACAAGCCTTCTAACGATTGAAAAGGGCCGTAACGTCAAGTATCTAGCAGTCGACGGGTTTCCTTCGACCGTGAGCCAAAAAACCTTCGAACGTAAAGTTACACAATCGCTCCTTCAATTATTTTCGAAGAATTACCCACAACACCACGGAATACGGCTCTTTACGTTCGAACGTAAAGATACACAATCGGCCCCTAGAGCGATGAATCGTCTAAAGGACCAGCACATGACCGGCAGTTCACCGCTTGAGATCCGAAGATGGTCTCGCCGCCTGGGTGGCGGAGTTTAACTACGAAAAATTGACATTTTATGACGCATTCTCACTAAAGTGAGATTACAAAATAACCCCCCTGGTGGGCTCTTGAGGTGAACTTTGTGTTCTAGTGTCAATTGAGATTTTGCAAAGAACTTGGAAACTAGACACATTACCAATAGGAGGCAGCAGTGCTTGTGCTTCAGGCAGGCAGTTACTGCTTCACTCTTCAAAGTAGTCTTGGATTTTTTTTTACACTTTTGTGCACCAACTTTTCATAAGCATTTCGTATGCAGAGAGAAGGAAATGGCTACTTTATAAATAGGGAAATGTGTCCCGCTCTAATTATCCTATATGTTTTGTACTTTTTTCTGCACCATTTTTTCATTATGTCTCCCACTCTCAAAAACCACGTTTTTGCCTTTATCTCTGCACCACAAACTGCTGAAGATCCAAAACTACTACCAAATCATGCAGGTAGAGAATCCACACTCAACCTAACAAATCTCACTCTTTTAGCTCAAAACTTGGGAGAGAACAAAACAAAACGGATACAGAATGACTGACTGACACGCTACAAAATTACACCCAAATTACACCCAAACCGATGCAAAGATGGCTGTGATACTTCTCTGGGATCGTCTGGGTGGCTTAAAAATAGAATTGATTCTATTAGCCTTTTCAAAAATTTGAGGTGGGTATGTAAGTGAATGTCTTTTTTTTTAATTTGATGAAAAATGGAATGTTCTAGGAGGTTTTAATACAGTTAATCAAATGGCTTTGACGTAATAGTTTGTAAATGTTATACCTAAAGCAATTTAAAGGTTGGTGTAATATATTTCTGGAATCGTCATGGTAGATTTATCTTAGAATTGGTTTTTTGAGCTTTTGGAAATATTTTAGGTAAAACTCCTGCTTGTCAAATCTGTAAAATACAGGATGAAACGCAAACACCACAAAATATTTGGGGATCTGAGCAAGGTATTGGGTGACAGTTTCAAACGTGTCGATTGCGTTCTAAAATTTCTTCGTGAAGTGAATTTACTACCCAAAATTTAAGACGCATTGTAATCTTCCGAACAGCTCTAAATTCAACTATTTTGCCATTAGACCTATACAGAGTTGAGCCTATCGTGTCCACTTATAGTTTACAGTATTTTTTAGTAATACTTTTATACTATTCTACATACTTACCAAGCATTGCTTTTCTAACACATTTTTTTAATCTGGTTTACTAAATGTGTGAAATGATCGTAGTAGTCAGAGGACGTTAAGATAATTGTATCAATCTTTTAGGTGGAGATATACCTAAGTGAATGTTTTTTTTTAATTGATAAAAAACGGAATGGTTTGGGTGTAGAACAGCCATTAATAATATTAAAATGGTGGTTGTATTTTCGAATAAACCAGCTGATTTAGCAACAAACATTAATACATAATAAACGTTTCAAAAATACTTCAAAACGCCTAGCTTTGAAATTCACATTTCATACACAAGACTGGGGAGGCCAAAAATTGTTTTATTTCACTATCTGCACATCGAAAACCTCAATTAATTTTATTGTACTTACAAAATTGATTGATGAAACTAATTCCACTCTCTTCAAATTCTTCAATACACTTTTTATCCCTTTACCAAAAACGTAAACACATTTACTTAGCAACGTTAACAAATTTGCATAGCAACTGGATTCCCATGTTAAAAGATAGGGAAAACGCCAATTTTTATTCTGCATTTTTTATTCTGGTTACGGCTGGATAAGCGTGGAAGTAAGAAACATTTCAATAAATCTAGAGCATTTTTATTTCTGGCAGTGAAATAAGAAAGTTAACAAAACCAGTGAAGTCGAGACTGAAATGCTCGATTTGAAATGTGGTACTACCAAAGAAAGGTAAAGAAAAAATGTATTGACAAGTAGAATATGAATAAGCCTTAATATGAGTGGGAAAGGGATACGTTTGCTGAAAACTTTAAAAAGAAGACTGGGTGATCATTTTCCTCGGCCATATCTTAAGACAGGATGGCCTGATGAATACAATTGTTGAATGACAAGGGAACGGGAAGAATAGAAAGGGCAGGTCTTTCATGAGAGAATAATTATATCAGTTGAAGAGGTTATCCGATAGGAAAATATTAATGGAGAGCTGCATCATACCAATCTTTGGATCGTAGACTAGTGTCGATGACTTAAAAACAAATTAGGGACCAGAATTTTGCTAAAAAATGTCTGCCTTTACCGAGACCTGATGATGAAAATCCAATCTCTCACTATCTAACCTAACTACCTAATAGGGGCGTTTACTCGGAACCAAAATCAAAAATTTGTGCCCGAAGTCGTTAGATGGAAACGAAAAGAGAATTTTAGTGAAAAAGTTAATCTTCTAACTACAACCATTCACTTATAAATCATAAATTAAAATAGGCAAAAGTTGACAAAAAGCTGCTTTGATAACATTGACGTCATTTTCTTCCCGTCCTTCACTGCTTTTCGAAGAAGGGAAGGGAGTGGAGGGGGGTTCTCGGAAGGTCTGCTCGCACAGATGCTGTAGCAACTGCTCCTATTGGCATAGTCAGCTGTGTCCCCCCCGTAGCGATAAGGCGAAGTAGCTTTGCGGGCTCAGTTGTGATTGGACGAAGTCGATATACGTCAGAGGTTGCACCACGCCCACTTTTCCGAAAGGGTTAAAAACATCAGTTTTTCGCCACTCATAACTCGAGAAATAATTGACGGATCAAAAACAGAAAAATAGGGATCTTTTTATTTTTCAAACTCTATCAGATTCGGCAATTAAAAAATATGGTAAACGATCCCATTACCAATGACATTTTGACCACTGATATACTTTATAGTTTTGGTGAATAACAGAGGGAATTTGGGTTAAATACATTTAAAAATCTGCTATGCGCTTTTTAAATAATTTAAGGATGAGTATTTATGAATGCATTTACAAAGGTATATGAGTACTAAAAAAAATTTGTTTCACTGCATGAATTTACGCCTCGGCGTAGTGTTCTAGCATCTACTCTCAGTACGTGCACATAGACGATCACTAACGAAACACGGTCAGTACACAGTCAGTGGATAGGTTACTGGGGAAAATGTCACAGTTCACATTCTGTCACCTCCGGAATTGTAATTCCCCGCCCACGAGTCACTGAGGGCACGGATATTGATCATGAAAGTGCAGAGAAAGGCCCTGAACACTCCGCACGTGACCAACGTCAAGTAAATACCTTGGGAGCTAATTTGATGGTGTCCCTTATGGATTGCAATATCACACAACGTTGACGTTATCAGTTGCTTGGAGTAATTAGTGGATTATTGTTGTCTTAAATAACAGAAAATGACGAACGAATGTGTTCCATCGCATGCATAAAAAGGCAATAATTTAATGTTATCACTTTGGGGAATAATCTCTAATTGTAACGAACATCTACATCTATATAATACCCTGCAATTCTCCATAAGATGTATGGCAGGGGGTGAATTTTCAGCAAACATGCACTACATAACAGCATAAAAAAGGATTAGTAGGAAATAATATACTAGTCTAAACTTCATTATTTAAAAAAGATGAAAAAAGCAAAGCAAGCATCCAAAGACATGCTATTAGTTGGGTTAGCTTAAAGTCCTTATACCAACATGCAACTACCTACCCTATCCATTGATACACTCCTATTGGATAAATTTACCGCTATTCATATCCCTTATAATAGTATCCCTAATAATAGTACGAGGAAAGAAGGACATTTAGAATCTATCAGTTTGGCAATTAATTTCTCTAATTTTGTGATTATGGACCACTCTAAATTTCAACCTCCAACCTGATAACAATTTATACATTTTAATTCATTTAATAGACTGGTAACGTTAATGTAGTTATCGTACCTTCCATTTAGAAATCTGTTGTGGATACGATAGTCTCATAATTATAGTCTTCAACCAAAAACAAATTGGAAAAAAGTGCAATTAGTGAAAACCAGTACGAGAAATGTAGAACATGCAGTGAAGAATGAAGTTGTTTAGAGTTTCGCAGACCAGTACCATATCATAACGGGGCCTAGATAATCCAGAAGGGCAGCCTTAGAAATATCGTTCAACGGATAAAACTGTGCAGCAGAAAACCCTAGAACTTGCATATACAAATGAAGGATATATGAGGGGATAAATGTGTTGATATGAAGAGATTTGTCAAAAATTGCCCTTACAAGGACCTTAGAAGGACTTTTGACTGTTGAAGTAATGACCATTTCTTTTCTTTTTACAGGATCGGGAAATGAAATAATTCTCCATAATGTGATATGTGGCAAAGGACACTGAATTAATTTACTATTCCTGGTAACATGACATTTTTCAGCATAATCCGTATTTCTCAATTCTTAATGGCCACGGTTTTTGCTTATTGTTAGTTACATGATCGTTCTTAATTCAATTTTCTTTGAAGTGGACTATTCCCTATAAACAATGAAACAGTTTGTTGCATTTATAGAATTCAAAGTAGATACTGCATTTATTGAGGTTTAATTTGACGCCAATATAAAATCTTAGCAATTTTATCCTCTAAAAAGTATTGTACTACTCAGTAATTTATAGGGATACATTTTTTCATACATACATATATATACGCCTTGCTCTTATCATTCTCATAACTTTCATTGCTAGTTTTTTCAAAAATGAAATTGATTTAATATACGCTAGGGGTCTAAACTCATAAGACCCTTATCTAGAACGTCTCTTTCTTCAAACCACTTTCCTTTCACTATGTCCCTTTAGACCGTTTTACACGGTCATTGAAACTGCGCAAGTATATGTTGATTCCTTTTGAGCAAAGTCCGTGACGTAGAAAATTGCGATGACGGTTGCTTGACAGCTTTATACGGTGCAATCGTCGGTGCATTATGTTAGAGACAATATACCATTCAGTAGCGGCTATACCGTCAATATATCACATAACGTCAAGATCTGTTAAGTAGCAATTAATTGGACGTGAAAGATTCAATTAAAAACCACGATGACCTGTTTTAAGCCTTAGTCTAAACATAATAGTGGAGACCCTAGACCCGTATACTTAGCCCAAAATTTGCACACAACCGAACGGCGGTGTGCCAAGTTAACGAGTTATTCCTTTAAAAACGAAATTTAAGCTTCCACGTGGTTTAACGCCCAGCTCATCATTATTGCACTTTATTCACTACCTAAGGATGTTTGTACCGTCCAACATGTTAATTGGAAGAGAGGACTTTAAGTCCTGAAATTCGCATGTTAAAATAAGGCAAATAAATAAAAAAATAAAAAAAAATAAGGAGTTGAGTGCAAACAAAAACACACAACTCCATCGTCAACAACCTATGTAATTGCTTGAATTCCCCAGGCAGCTCGTTGCCGATACTTCTGCACTATCTAGTGAGAGAAATAAACTTCAGACTTGCGCGAACGGATGTATCAGATTAGAACATGTTCTAATTTGCTCGCAGGCGTTCGCGCAGTGGCGCTGCCTGTTCTCGCAAGTCGTCGCTTTACACGGCGCAATATTTCTTTCTTTGTTTAGTTTCGACGTCTATTGAGCCTTCTCGTAAACAATAGTGGCTGGAAGTAGTAAATAATGTATACATAGTATATTATACAATCCGGAGTCAAATTTTCATGTTTAAGAAAGAAATTATTTTCGTCAAAATTGGTCCAAAAAATATTATTCACCAAATAATAATGCAAAATTTTACTTACCAGTTATCCTAAGAAAAAAGTATATGAAATGCAAATAAGTAGTGAAACTAGGGGATAAAAGTGGTGTCAATGCTTTAAAATGAAAGAACTGCAACTGTATTTCCGTATTTATGGCCATTAGAAATAAGAATGCCGGGGTTAATGAACATTTCCAGTCATATGTTAAAAATTCTGAAGATGAAAACAATTTCGCCAAACATTTACTGCGAATAAGCACGAATTACTTCAAATCAGAAATCCTTATGTTCGAAGGAATAGAAGGTAGCTGATTGCTCAAGAATAGTTCAAAATGTGAAGAAATTTTTTGGCCCCAATGTCACTCTAATCAATGAATTGTTCTTACCCATCTCCTCCCTATAATATCCATCACTCTTAAGCCCGTTTTACACGGTCATTGAAAATGCACAAGCTGATGTTGCTTCCGCTTGAGCAGTCGTCCGCGAAATTCCGTACCGTTGAAAATTGCGAGGACGCTTGCTTGGCAGCTTTACACGCTGTAATCGTCGGTGCATTATTTCAGTGACAGTAACGGCAATACCGTCAATATATCACATAACGCCAAGATCTTTTAAGTAGCAATTAATTGGACGTGAACAATGTGATAAATTACCACCACTTTAAAATATGTTTTAAGCAGTAGTTTAAACATAATATGGACTTCCAAGTACTTAGCCCAAATATTGCACAAGGAACGCACGGCAGTGGGCCAAGGTAAGGTTACGTAGTGTTTGAGGCTGCATAGGCAGATTTTTCAAGGCAGCGAATCATTCTGAACACTTCCTCTACGAACTAAATTTTAGATTCAACTTAATAAATCGCCCATCTTAGGGCTGGGCGGTGCAGGAAAGGCTGAACCGGTTCTCGGTTCTGAAAAAGACCGTTTGCGACGGCGGTGCACCGGTTCAATAGATCGAACCGGTGTTTTCTACTGAACCGGTGTTTTTTGCTGAACCGGTTTTTTCACCTGAACCAGTGTTTTCTACTGAACCGGTGTTTTCTAATGAACCGGTGTTTTCTACTGAACCGGTGTTTTCTACTGAACCGGTGTTTTGTAATGAACCGGTGTTTTCTAATGAACCGATGTTTTCTACTGAACTGTATTTTTTCTAGTGAACCACGTTTTTTCTCATCCAAAATATTTTTTGGTGATTTTTTAATCTAACCAGTTTTTTGAAGATTTGTTTTTTTCTTAAAGATACTTCTTAATAACGCGGGTATGCTTCCCTAAAGTGAACAGTAAAATGTGAAAATGTTTGCGAGAGCCAATGGTTTTTGTACGATGCCTGGGCGTACACTTAAATTGGTTTTATGAAGTGTTAAAAAATGCACCTAAATTTGTTGTTTAAAAAATGCACCCAAATCTGCCGAATTCGAACCTGCCGCGTGAACGACGATGAAATTCACATTATTTTTTAACGAAGACATTGCAAAATTTCCTCGGATATTTATTTATTTATCACGCGTTTCGTTGTTAAAACAACGTTAGCAATTGGCTTGATCAGTCTCGATGATATTGCTATTGTAGCAACAAAACGCGTCGTGCTAAATTAATAACTCATCCTTGGTGAATGAAAAGCTCCCTAGAGGCAGAGCGACTGGTGTCTACGTACGGACGATTTCTTTCCACTTAATATGATCTGATTTAAGTGCTTCCAGGGAGCTGAGATGTGTGGAGAGGCTGATTCCTTTCGTCTGTGTTCAGAGTTATCTGCCTTTCTTAGTCGACATTTCTTTTCTCTTTCATCATGGCAACGATTACGAGGCGAGGGTCTTACTCTGACGCCTTGTGTTTTCTTTGGTGGCTTCATTCTTTTCCGCCTCGAAATCGTCTCTTCCCTGATTCCCTCTTAAATTGGCCATGACTTCTAGCTCACGTGAATTGTCCGACAAGCAAATGCAAGGCGCTCTGATAGAGAGGAGTGAAGTCAGTTCAGATACAATTTCCAAGGATTTAATTGCATACCCTCTGATTTCCTGCTCCTAGCAGGAAGTGAAAACATTTCTCAGTTAATTTTTAATGCAAGAAAATAATTGGGAAGATATCGATAATGCTCATCATCCATTGCCTTTCACTTGTGATTTAGTTAGCAAATAAATAGTGTCAGTTCAGTGTTCTGAAATATTTCGAGTTAATTTGCCCTGACGGTTTTACTACAAATGAGGTTGCTGAAACAAAGTGATCGGAACGGTAGGGTATTGGAAAAGCTCAAAGGATTACCGAAATTGCCTCGATTACCGAAATTGAATGCAAGAGATTGACAAGCCACCAAGAAAACCCAAAACTGGAAGTCGCAAGAGCCATCCATCCGCTAAGACGTTTACGTCAAATTTTGCACTAAGTCTCCAATGCCTTCCCCATTAAAGCACCCTGAGCAATTAAAATACCTTTGATTAAAGTTACCCAGTTACCCGAAGGCATGCAATAGAGTGGACGCATATACTGCGTCGCATACTTTTGAGGGGTTAAAACGCAGGAATTGTTTTCTAAACTGAACAGTAGTAGAGCATGTTTGGGGAGCCAATGGCTTTCAGATGAGGCTGGGCTTATATTTATCTTCACATTTTTAAAGTTCCAAACGATGCTCCTACATATCTGGTTTTTGTTTCGGTAAACATCCCAGTGACTTCTTCAAAGAAATAAAATGCTGTTCTATTAATGCCACATGGAGCTGTATTTTATCAATTACTAGAAGGGTGTGCTGAAGGTTGAGATCAAATTGATTTTCAAAATTTACATTTTAACACAAGTGCAGATGCTAAATTACAATTTTCAATTACTACTAATTTAAATCTAGAAATCGGCTGTCACATGGCGCTGGTTCATGGAAATGAAAATTAGTTCTTCAGCGTATTCGCCTAGTAAACACGTTCGCAATTTATTTGTGACAAGTCCTCCCAAACTGAAAATTCTTTCGGATTCTGCTGATGTTGCTTGTATAGCAAGATATTTTCTGACCATCCCTGCAAGCAAGGGAAAGGTTGCCTCATGAAGGCTTCACCAACTGAGAATGTCTTAAATACATTATTGTACATTAATAATCAACGTCAATGTGTTCAAATTTTGTTTGCATTTGGCGCTTCTTATGTACGAATGGCAGGGGTAGATAGGAACATGAAACAATGCTCCTTCCTCCACAAAGTCTCCCCAAACCAACAGCATTGTTTTAATAAAAAATGCGACTGCACTAACTTCAATGATTATGAACTGTTTGATTGTTCTACTGAACGAACTTATTCGTTGTAATCGTCGACAAAACAAAATAACATAAAAATACGGAGAATCCCGTTGATTTACTTATATGACGATGCTTTAGATGGACGAGTGCTCGCTCTGCACTCTAGCGGCCGATTATTTGTGAGACGATAGGCAGACAAATTATAACACAGAGGGGATAGGAAAGTTCACAGGCGTGGACGCAAGCCAACCCGGCTACGAGCAGAGACAGGGAGGGAGGCGGTGGCGTGAAAGCCGAGCAGCGAACGATCATCGGTGTTTCAGAACCGCTTCCCAGTGCACCGGTTCAGAACCGCTTCCCCGGTGCGACGGTTCAGAACCGCTTCCTCGGTGCGACGGTTCAGAACCGCTTACCCAGTGCACCGGTTCAGAACCGCTTCCCCGGTGCGACGGTTCAGAACCGCTTCCCCGTTGCACCGGTTCAGAACCGAACCTCCGATGCACCGGTTTTTTTACTAAATCTGAACCGGCCTGCCGGTTCTGCAAAAAACCGAACCGCTGAACCGGCGCACCGGAGAACCGCCCAGCCCTAGCCCATCTCATCGCTCTTTATTCACTGCCTAAGGAATTAAGTGCAAATGAAAAACACCCAACTCTATCGTCAACAACCTATTTAATTGCTAGAATTCCCCAGGCAGTTCGTTGCCGCTACATCTGCACCATCTAGTGAGAGAAATAACTTCAAACTTTCGCGAATGGATGTATCAGATTAGAACATGTTCTAATTTGCTCACAGGCGTTCGCGCAGTGGCGCTGCCTGTCGTCGCAAGTCGTCGCTTTACACGGCGCAATATTTCTTGCGCAAGTGTTCTCGCAACAGCCTGCGCAGTATCAATGACCGTGTGAAACGGCCTTTACATTATTTACGTATCTGATGGATAATCTAGCGAAGACAAAACAAAAGGAGCCCTCTAGGAAAGAAAAAAAGGCTTTGCAGTGTCTGCTCGCGCTAGCAAATGACTGCCTCACGTGCGGAGTAATCCGCACAGGTTCGGCGCTCATTAAAGTCTGGATGTGCGGGCCAATAGGTTCATCCACGGGGCATATCATGCTCCCCATTTCCGTGTGCACAGCTTCCACCCGATGGAGACACGGGCGGCGCCTCTGCCGAGGTCCTTGCTACGTGCATCTGAAAGACCTCCCGATTTCTCGCTCCGTGATTTCTACCCCCGTCAGTCCTTACCCCTTTCGTTAGCGGGAGGCTCGGAGGGAGCCGATGTCTCCGATAAAGGTCGCTCGAGAGGAATGAATAGAAGGAAGAAAGGGGATTGCGTCTCTCTCTTGCGATGAGAAAAAAAGAGTGGAATGAAAAGCTGGCCATGAAGTGTTCAGGGACGAGAGTAATCAACAACATCCTCCCGCTTTGCTCTTCCGGCAATTTCAGTCTCTTCTCCCTCAGGACTCCCCCTCCCACTACCCTCCTTTGGGGAATACGCTCGCTCCCAAGCGCATCCAACCGCTTAAAGTGAAACGCTCTATTCGCTTTAAACACATCGCCGATTCTTCATTTTTCGCATATGCCGTTGGACTGAAATTCATCTTCAGATGCTGGTGCTGCAAAATCGGGGATTTTGTGGAAATGCATTGTTTCCTTACCCTTATCATGAAGGAATTCCTCGTAGTCAAGCCAGACACCGTCAACTTCAGGATTAATATTAATATACTAGTCTAAACTTCACTATTTAAAAAGATAAAATTAGCAAAGTAAGCATACAAAAACATGCTGTTAGTTGGGTTACCTTCAAGTCCCTATACCAACATGCAACTACCTATACCATGGATTGATTCACTCGTATTGGACATATTTACCACTATTCATATCCGTAATTGTACGAGGAAAAAAGATATTTTGAATCTGTCAGTTCAGCAATCAATTTCTCTAATTTTGGAATCATGGTCATTTTAATCATGGTTTTGCAATCGGTCTACCATAGTAAGTTGGGGTTCGCAAAATACTTTTAACGTCATCACTGAAAATATTATCTAGAAATTTATATAAGAGATCAAGTCTAAATTTCAACCTGCGATCTGACAATGATTCCCATTTTAATTATTTTAATAGACTGGTTACGCTAGTATGGTTATCGTATCGTCCCTTTACAAATCTTGCCGATCTTCGCCGCACACGTTCAAGTTCATTATTTAGACCAATTTCGTAGGGATCCCATATACTGTCAGCATATTCTAAGTGAAGTATAACAAGGGAAAAGTTGCTGATTTCCCGTACAGAAGTCTTTTCAGAAATCTCGTATTAATCTTTTCATAAATCTCAAAAAAATTTTCTTTTCAAAAATCTCGCACAGATTTCGTCCCTCATATGATCATTACGGCCCCGGTCACCTCATCGGAATTAATGCATCTATATTCCAGTGCTCCCCGTCATTTAATACACGTCTGATGTAGTACATATCATGCATAAAATATGATTAATATTGATGAGGGTAAGGAAACAATGCACTTCCAAAAAATATATGATTTATTCACTCACGACCATGGTTTTGATGCTTATAGCATCATCTTCAGGTGCTGAAGATGATGCTAAGCATCTTTTATGGTTATCGAAATCATCTGATTTGATATGACGATAAGACTTGATTTAATATTAATAATTTTTTATTGACATGCTACGCAACGAATTCGAGAAAAGGTTTTCACTCACAATCTGCACGGAGCTTTGTCTTTCTCACCATTTTTAGCAGCAAAATATCTGCCTTCACTTTGAGACAAAGTTAATTTATAGTTTTTGTCAGTATGAGTTTTATTCAGATGCTTAAAAGTATAAAATTATCAAATAAAAGACTAATTTCAGAACGAATTTTGGGTGCTAAGATTAAAGACCGAGTTCCATGAGAGGACTCTTGAAGTGGAATTGCATTCATCTAAGATCTCCAGATTGCTTTAATTTCTGAAATCCTATTTTACAAATCTATTTCCGTTAAATATTAAATTTCACCTCAGCTCTTTTAGCTGTATTCTTCTTTTCTGAGCCATAGGTTAGAGGTGACGAATGAGAAAGAAAATCCCATATGACCTTGTCATATTGAAAATATATATTTCTGTACCATGAAATGAAAGTGGAATGCTAGAGATTTTCTGAGCCATAATGGAAAAAATGTAGGTGTCTATGTACTTCAAGCTGAAAGAACTCATGGAAAATCTGAATTTCTTTCAAACGCAATCTGTATTTTTACCAGTCATTTCCTCAATACGGTAATCTCATTACTTCTTCACGGGATAGCTGCTTTGGCGGTAATTGACTTCTCAAAGTTCAAAAGAAGTACGGTGGCACATAGCCGATGACGAGGGACAACCATAATGCTTACTTTCACGTTATTGATCATTACTTTTCAACACTTACTTACTGGATGTTCACGTAAAAAGCTATCGTTTTCCGTGTAAAATGCATTCAGCACAGGTCATTCTTTTCAGGCTATTAAATTACTTGAAACTCTTTCATCGTGGCATACGTAACCAATACCAAGTGATGAAAAGTTATTGAAAAATGATTGTCCAGAAATTTTAGTTGATTAATGAAATGTTTAATTTTAATTCATAACGTCACCGTAAAGCAATAACAGAAAGAGAAAGTTTCAATTACACGAGTACTCAAATCGAAAATTTGATGCAAACAATCACATTGATATTTTTAAATCCGGTGGTGAGTTACGAATACATTGTTGTGTGAGGCAGTCATGAGATTCCAATTCACGTCATTTAGATCATTTCTTTTATTCTAACCATCTACGCAGACCTGAGTCATTATTCTGCTTCCTTCGGACTGGTTCAACCACATGTTATCTTTCTAACTTATCTAACTTTCTTGCTATTGTGAAACATCCTTCATTGAATGTTCAATATCTAAAAGAAGTGAGTGATGATCAGGGAACCATAGCGATGTGCACCTTCACGTTACTTATGATTTAATTCTTCACTAACCTTCCGGATAAAGGAATAATGAGCATCGTTTTAACTATTACTTCCAATATTCTCCCTCACGTTGCAGGAGAAAGAAAAGAGATTGTGTTTTGTGTGTAAAGCCCATTAGACACGACACTTAATTCAGTGCTGAAAACCGAGCTAAATTCTGCGTAGTGACAATTGACTACTGAAATTCTTGGATGAAATTTTCATACGATCTAATTTCTATTTTTTCCAGCCGGCGCATGGCGAAGAATCTATTGTTTGTGTACATTCCTAGGGCGTGTTTCTATATAAGCTTGCTTTTGACGCTCTTCCTGAAATAATACTGGAGTGAGTGAAAATCGAATTCAATACATTTCTTGCTTACGATTTAGCCATTCACATGATACGATTTCGATTATGCTGGATTTGGTTTGATTTTTAGAACTGAAATAAGTTTCGTGTGAAAGGGCCTAATTGGAAGAGATACGACAGCAAACGATGGTGTATCACTCTCAAATACGGAAGTAACGTCAAACGTTATCGCAAAGCGGCGATTTAATAGGCTGAGAATTGGAGAGGAAAGGACCAAAGTAAACAGACAGGGGCAGGAAGCCTTAAACGACACTTGATGGAGACGCAAACACTCACATGTGGAGTCCAAAAATAAAAAACTGTTATGTCCTTGATGCCACGCGCAGCAGCCTGTAAAAATATCAAGAGACTGACGTCTTCGTTGGGGGGCGTTCCTGTTCCGTTCAAGGTTCTGACAGATTTTCTTTAAAAAAATATTTATAAAAGTTCTAACGTTAACTGAATATTCTATGTCAGAAGTTGGTACAAAGTCCAATTCATTGATGTTTAATCCTCCGATAATAGCTTTGCATTAATTGATAAACGTAGACAACGTAAATTATGCATAGGAGTTTTGTGGTTCTTCGCAATGTGCAGCGATTCTTCAGCTAAGGTTATTTATCGCCGTCTCAAAATTCTAAAATATCGTACTGCACTGGGACTATGTTAACGCTGAAGCCACCATCTACTTCCGGAAATCAAGCCTGAGCCTTTGGATTAATGTCAAAGTACTCTTTGGCTCAATAATTCCTACATAGCTTTCAAATTTAGGTAAACATGGCATCATTTTCCAAGGAAGAATTTGAAGCTATGGTTGAGAGATCGGTCTTCGACCAATTTCTTATCGTACCGCATTCTCAAATGTGTTTTCCTAACTAAACATCGCTGTCAGTGGTTTTTTGGCCTCGCTAGCGAGCTTTTTCAATCTTATTTGATATTCTCACCTCACAGCTTTGGAAGAGATCATCAAATTTTGTATTTTATTCCGTCTTGAAAGACATTAAGGAAATAGTATTTTTAAATATTCAAATTCGAGCAACGAGAAATGAAAGAATAATGGGAGAACATAATCTCCGTACACGCCACATGTTGAGTGAAAGCATTACTGCACTTGGTGCGAAATAGACACGAGCTCATAAGTCTCTCCTGGTGAATCCTTTCCAAGGAACGGTGAACTGAATAATAAGGATCCTTTTGTATAGGCATCTTAGCAGAAAAAGAAATTAAAGAATGCTTTCACGACCCTAGGGAGAGATTTGTATCTAGAACCTTTCAAATTCTTTTTCTTTCTGCTTTTTTTACACCTTTCTCGTCCGTGGAAGGGTTCTGATTCGGAGTAGCGAGTGGGACGGCCGTTATCTTGCCAGATGAGCGGGCGCCGTCGCCGTAGCCTGCAGTCCGGCGTCGACACGCTTCTTGAGATGGGGTCAAAGGGCCGCGGGAGGGAGGACGGGGAGGACTGAGGGAGATGTCCCACAGGGCAAGGCCGCAGCGTCACGTGACCTTCCTCCCACTGACGGCGATAACGGCGATAGGGCAAGGAGAGAGAGGCCGAGAGGGGAAGGGATGCGATACCGGGTTGGGCGGTAAGAGGGTCAGGGGGTGCATAGGAATGAAGATAGAACTGGGTCGTTTGCAGAGGGCGTGGGTGTAATGGAAAAGGGATCGCGAGCGTGGATGGAGTGCACCCATTGAGGGAAAAACAAGAAAAGGGCCAGACTAGGGTATTCGTAAAGGGTTTGGGTATAGAAAACATAATAAAGCTTCCAACATTTGCCTTCCTATAGTAGATGGATGGCAATTGATCCTTTCCCTCTATCAATGTCCGTTAAAGAGATTTGCTCCAAGGATCTTTTGGTGCCGAAGAACTTTCTTCTTCTCACGAAATATAGTACTTGCTGCTTTTTTTAAAAATAATCTCTATTTCACCAGTGAAGAAATTTTAAAAATGTGAATTATAGCAAGTATATTTATTTATAGCACAATATTTTCTTCTTCAATTTTGCATTGCATATAGCCGTATAAACGTCGTCTTCATTGTTTTTCGATGTAGCAAGCATTCAAAATGTGAACTTATATAAGAATTCTTTGGACATAAGAGAACGAACGTGTAGTGTAACAAATGACGAACTATTAAGAGGATGGGATAGTTTGGGGCTATGAACTTTTAAAAGAAGACGGGAAAATCTAACCTCCCCTATCTGGCGAACTAATGGGTTGATGAGGGCAATAGTTGGGAGAAAAGCGAAGGAGAAGGATGGCTTACTTAGGCTCTGCATGTAACATATGAAGCGAATGGTGAACGATGTATATAAGACGTATCATGTATGTTTGTTGGAGGGTTGAAGATTAAGTGAGGCTATGAGTCAAACTAGCCTTACAATATCAGTCTGGGGATGATAACAGCTACACCACAAAGATGAAATATTTTATAAATGAGTTGGGCTAGTAATTTCAAATCGATTTACGTAATGAGTGAAGAGTTGGAATTTTATCACAAATGCGTACACACCTCATCATGAAGACAAAACTCACTGGAGTAGTCAAAGTTTTTACCAGAGATGTTCTTAGAAAAACCCGTGGGCCTGTATTTATTTCTTGCATAATTTTGGCTCCCAATCTGACAAAACAAAGCAAAATATTTTAAAAAACATTGAAAAATCCAAACTGGAATGCGTAGCACATTTTAATTGATAACCAGGGAATCGCAATAACCGATCATCTTAGTAGCTATGGTTGAAGGTAGGCGAGGTTCCGGCAGAAGGAAAACTTCTTGGTTAAAAAGTCTAAGAGATTAGTACCGAAAATACACCATCGAACTAATAAGAGCAACTGCGTATGGCAGTAACTTCAATATTCTGTTCCTTTAAAACCTCTGTGGTAGCGAAACTGCGTGAAGCACCTGCCTGATAATTTGGTGGTTTCGAGTTCGTGTTCCGGCTAAGGTGAATGTTTGTTTCTTTCCCTCGGGAGAATTTTCTACTATTTACATCAGCGGGTAACTCAGTTAATGTTTTAAGTGGCAGGATTTTGCAGCCTTTGGAATTAGAATACCTAAGTTTTTTTTAAATGTAATGGCCAATTACTTGATGAAAAGAATGCTTCTAAGCCACCAGGAGTCTTGTAATTGCATAAATACAGATGATTTGTAGATAAAATAATTAATGCTCATTAAAGATGGTAGATTTGTGTAATTTATTTTATTGCTTGCTCAAATTCCATTCACGTGCGTAATAGGAAATATTGATTACCACACTTACACGCGCCATCCTATGCATGACTAAGTTCGTGGTATTCGTGGGTGAATTTCAAATATTTATTCCCTTATTTGGTCAAAATTAGGGAGAGGGATCTACAATCGTTCCCTTAGCTGCATTGTAGTACAGTTCAAAAACTCCATAAAGTATTTTGGGCATATTGGAAGCGGCAGGGCCTTGGTCAACGCCATTGACAAAATAATGAAGTACACCATAATTGTTCACCATGACACCCGCCCGATCCCCTTCCTGTAAGTGAAATTTGAAAAATCAAATATAATATGTCTCTCCCTATGATTTAAGTTGGAAATTAATTGAATTATTTGTTTTTGATAGTTATTGAAGAAGCGCATATGATATTTTAATCAAAATATTGTGTTTATGAAAGAAATGAAATTTGTAATACGTTCTAGGTGTATTCAAATAGTTATTTGAAAGTATTTGAATTCACGAATTGTTCAATTCAGAAAATTACCATATCCAAATATTAATAAAAGCATTTTTCTACCTATTTTATAGGTAATATCTCTCTCTCTCTCTCTCTCTGATATTTGACATCACTTTCACTTCCTATTTTACCTCCGTATACATGCTTAAACTAAATTTCATGCCATAAATTTACCTTCAAAATTAAAAGAGCCTATTAATGGAAATTTCTTGGGGTATTTTTTTTCCTTTGCGATATTTTGACTTAAATTTCCTTCAACCAAAAATATAACTCATTAGTATGCGAATGCATTTTTTATTTAAGCAAAATGTTTTCGTTTTCCACTTTTCATTAGTTTTTATCAAAAAAGTGCTTTTCTAAATCATTGAAAACATTTTGGAAGTTATATGCTTTCATTTAGATAATATCCAATAAATTTTACTGTGTTGTTCATTCAAAGTAATCATTCACACCAATATGGCAGGTAAATGGTAATGGAGAGTTAGGTTAACCTTTGCAAAACTGAGCAGTACTATCAATTTGTAGTTCGTAAACAGTGATTGCTGAGTTAAAAATATACACTCACCTCTAATCCGTTTAAATTTTTTCCATAGTTCTTAATATCGTATTCTCCGTTGATGTGAGAAATATCATGATACATCATCCAGTTTCCTGACCTGCAAAATATCACTTTCCTCTTATTACAACCATAATTTAT
Organism: Platycnemis pennipes; assembly: GCA_933228895.1. Taxonomy (NCBI): domain Eukaryota; kingdom Metazoa; phylum Arthropoda; class Insecta; order Odonata; family Platycnemididae; genus Platycnemis; species Platycnemis pennipes. The sequence continues at coordinate 14,762,434 of OW121854.1, read as the reverse complement.
TTTAAAATCTGAGGTATCACTCATTTTTATGCCTGAGCAGAAAAATATACATTTACTAATATAGGAAACAATAACATCCCAAATCTACCATACTAATTATTGGAAATATGAAAAATACTATGAAAATACAAAATAAAAATGCCACGAATGCTAATAAAGGAATGCGTTCTTATTTGAAATATAATGATGAGTCATTGTAATAAAGTGACTGATAACATATTTATTTAGCGTAAAACATATTTGTATTGAAATGAAACCACACAGTGCTTTTATAGTCGAGCATTGCAAGAATCGTCATGCGTTTGAAAGCTATTATCTAACTGACATATATTCCAATGGGATTGGCCTAGAGTAGAACTGATACCATCATGGAAGTCTCCGCCTTTAATACAAAGCATAAACATGGTCTAATCGTGGACATACAAATATATAAGTGTTGTGTAGTAAGTATGTACTTAATTCGAAACAGCAATTACGACAGTAGGTAGTAAGTTTCTTAGAAAAAGGTTTGTCACTCCAATTCCAATATCATTGACATCGCAATAAGTGTCGAATGTAAAAAGTAACATCGACGCTGCTTTTCTTTACATATTGCATTGAAACCCGATCCAATAAGAATTCGGCACGTTTTGATGCGGTGCGATGCTTCATTGCGATGATTGCTCCGATGCTTCATTTATCCCCAAAATCATTTATTGATCTCTTTCAAATCGTAATTAGTAAAGCTCAAAAAGTATTTAAAAGGGAAGCTCGCAGTATTCAGGAAAATAGTAATTTCTAGTTCCCTACTCTTCATTTATTTCTACATAAGGGATAAAACAGATGTTTTAGGGCAGTCCATCAGTAGTGTTCCACTTACTTTAGATTGTACATGTGGTCCGGTATGTTTAAAGAAGCAGGGGCGTAAGAAGTGACTCCGATGCCGAAGCTTGACTGAAACTTATTGTGTTTCTTATCCAAACGAACTTCAAATAGTTCATTCCTTCTTAGCGGCCGCTGAGTCAAGACAACGCCATTTAAAGGATCTTCCAACCTATAAGTTTTAAGAACAAAGGATAATTCGTCGTCAGTAGTGAATTATTCGTCATATATTTTTAATTTTAATAACTTCTCGTAATTTCCCAATTAAATTTATGATAGTTGATATTTTCAACCATGTTAAGACTAAAGATATGCTTGGGCATGGTTGAAGAGAAAGACTATACTGCTATATTAAAATGATTTTACTCACTTAATCTTCTGAACAGATCTCCCATCGTGGCTTATTGCTGCGTTTTTTCCACACTTGGGGTGGAATTTGAGTCCAACAGAGGCACTGTTGTTATTTTCTGTAAAAAAATCCTTTGCTAAGGAAGAATTACACCAGAAAGTTTCAAAAACTTAACTAACTAAAAATTAGCCTATCTAGGTTTATTTTGAGAAGCTGCTTCCGCTCAATCCGGGTGAGTATTATGTCTCATCAATCATTAACAGATAGAAGTAAGCGCTAAACATCTTCCGGGAGCTTCACTTGAAACTTTGTCTTCAAAAAGGGCTCCATGGTTGAAATTGTTTGAGAACCACTGCTCTAGAATATGCTTTTATTTAAAGGCCAAGATGAAAAATAACAAATAAAGATGCCACTCTATCTAGCAGTTTGTCCTGGGCGTTCCAAAATTTAAAATACCGTATTGCATGCCTTGAAAGGTCAAAGACATTGGGTTATTTATCACCTCTGACCATATTAATAGGGACTCACCCCGAATTAATCCTTTTAAATGGACAGCCTCGCAGCCTTCACAAAGGTTGACACTCTGCGTCAAATCCAAGGAGATATTACTCAAAGTTGAGCCGTAGCTGGAAGCGTGATATGTCGTCACCCATTCTCCTTCTACATCCTTTCTACTGTTTATGAAGAGGCGTAGCGTCTTGGTGCAATCCGTTTTGTCACAAAATGTGGAGTGGTTAGAGATATTTGCGAAGGCGTATGAAATAATCATGAGAATAGCAAGGGGCACCAACAAATATGGCTTCATGACCAAGCAATGATTCCGAAATACAGATGTTCGTGAGTGACCAAGGTTCAGGCTTGCAAGATACGAGAACGCACGAAATGGATTCTAGCAGACAGTTAGTAGAAGAAAGGCATCTTTGAAAATGATTTGGGAATAAAATGTGGGGTATTTCATTCATACTAAATGAGAGATTTTTTATGTGATTTTTCTGTCCATAAATTTTATTTACGACTTGCGGAAGGCTACAGGCCAAGGACTAATTTTATGGTCAGGCTAAGTTTACGGTCATTTCTTGCCATATTTTATGTCTGGAAAGATATTATTTTCGTGCATGCCTTGTGCATGCTTTCCCATTATACCATATCATAGTGTTTTTACTTAATATTCTTTGGATTTCAACCGGATATTTCCAGGTTTTTTTACTTAAAAATAGAAGTTAAAAGATAAGCGGATATATTGAGATAATAATAAATATTTGTCTGTACGATTCTTGAACTTTTACTGCCTCATCTGCACATAAGAGCATGTCAACAAGACGCTTATATGTAGGCTGGTAACCGTGACGTTTACGAGTCCAAAGCTTACTCGAGTCAAGAATGTAGATTTCTTTTTAGAATTAGTCAATATTGCAATTATTAGCCATAGTATTGTAGTACGTAATACCTAAATCAATGACTGCCATATATATATATATATACCCAGAGAGTTTATTTACCAGTTAGTATTTTCCTTAGGTCCCTAATCAACAACCCAGTCGTTTTTTCTCAACCAATAGTAAAAGTCTCTTTTGCCAACCAACCTCTTCCACCTTATTGCTGCTATATGCTAGTCCTCAAGTATACTTCAAACGTATCTAAATTGCTCCGGCAGCTCTGGCATCTGGCTCCCTACTTTAAAGATTTAATTTGTTCCTTATTGTTCTCGAAGATGTTTTCTCGAAAAGTTGCCATTGTTTTACTTCACTCCGTATGTTTTGTGTTTCATTGGTAAGTATCTTGTATTTTATGTATGCCCTTATATGATTGACCGAAGCTTCATCATTCATTACTTTTTCAATTTTCCCTACCTTTAACGCTACCGAATCCCATTCCACAACCCTCTTACCGTTTCCTCCCATTATATTCTAAAAAGTACCTATGGTAAAGACTACCCACGTCCAATCCTCCTCCCTTTTACTGTCCAAACCAATTCTCCAACCGTATTGGCATTCCTCTACAAAATGCTTGCCACTGTTCAAAATTAAATCCCGACTGGTAAGCTGGAAATTTAGCCACCATGCTAACTCAATCCTTGCCATTAATGCTATAAAAATATGACATCTCCCTCAAGAGAATCTGAGTAATACTCGTTATCAATCGTCATTCTTCCAAGCATGCTACCCCAAAATTACTAAGGATTGCCAAAAAATTATCATTTATTTTCCACCTGCTTTTTTGCAAAAATTTTTCTAAATACGCATCATATTTTGGCTTAAAGAGAAGGAGATACAGTGATAAAACATAGTAATGGTGTGTACTGCTCATTCATTGTACTTTCAACTCACGAAATCCACTCACAAATTAATGCATTAGAATATTTAAATAAAACAGCATAAGATTACACAGCTTTTTGATTCTATTCTCTATTTAGTATGTGATTTGTGAAATAGAGCAATTTTCCATCTTGAATATTAGTAACTCCCAAGAGTTTTCTTTTCTGAACTTTAAACACGTCTCAAATATTCTCAGAGGTAATGCCAGAAAAAAATTACGTTTGCAAAATTCAATACAATAATCCTATCAAAAAATACTGAGGAATATCTTTCTATCAGGGTATATCTATGTTCATTCTTTGAACTTTAGGTACTTTGATTGTCAATTTTTCTTCTTCTCGCGGTGCTCCAAGTAGGACAAAATATTTAACAATTTTTTCGCATGAGAAGTAGCAATCTTTCACGTGCTGTATACAGGAGTGTAGATATTGTTTACATTTTGAAATTTTCTACATGTATTACGTACTGTGAGTACTATACAGAGTGGGGAGGTTTCACCATCCATTGCAAATCAAAGAACTACGAACTTCTCTACTGGACTGGATATCCGTGTTTTATGAAATGAAAGAAGGCCATGTAATGTTAAAGCGATATTAATTAGTCGAATGGTGTCCCTGAATTTGCTGAATACGTAGCTTGCTTTAGTGATCTTAGCGTGCCATAAATTACGCGAGTAACTCCGTGTTCTTTACTCTTATTGCACTGAATAACAATCATCGAGTGATACATCCTTTGATGTATCATTCGAAACAAAAGTACCGAAAAATTATCATTTTTTGCCAAGATAGTAAATAAATTATGTATTTTGTTCGAAATTTAATGGCATGGGTAAAGCATCTAAGTTTATCCCTCGGTCATATTGTCTTTAATAACTAGACGTTTTAATAACACATATAAATGAGTCTTTATGCATGGAAAATTAATACACTGCGTCCCTCTGTTGAAAGGCAACGGGATTTGATATAATACACGAGTCTTGAGGCAAATAGGGTCCTTTACTTTCATTAGTTGGTCTCTTAATATTATCATGGATTTTTGGACAGCTTTAACGTCGTATTTCACAGAATTCTAGTTTTTCCCAGAAAACACGACTCCTGGGGTCTATCAAATCCAGTGTGAATGCTAAGAATTCTACGTAGTTGAAACCAGTAGAACTAATTCCGCGAGGCTGCAGGACACCGAAGATTTTTCAGGCTTAGTGAACCTTAAAATCGGCGGTAGTTGAACACAATATCAATTTGGACCATTTGATCAAACGAGAGGACACAAAACGTCTGTGTTGTTCAGAAACCTTAAGGAATACATTGAGAAAAGAATCCGGTCAATAAAGAATCTTCCGCGATCTTTCTATCGCAATTCCGGTTATATAGTCTACAATGCCTGGAATTCCATCCTCAAACAGATTAAAAGTTCAAGAGATAGGCCTTTGATTAAGCGTCTCCGGTAGTCAACAACCGATTCTTGACCAATAGGTAGAGATCAATCCGAAGTATGTAAAGAGGCTGAAATTTGAAATTATGGCATTCTTGCCTGGAGAATTAGTCTTGAAAAAGATCAAGAGATAGGCCTTTGATTAACGGTCTCCGGGGTCAACAACCGATTCTTGACCAATAGCTAGAGATCAATCCGAAGCATGTAAAGAGGCTGAAATTTGAAATTATGGCATTCTTGCCTTGAGAATTAGTCTTGAAAAAGATCAAGAGATAGGCGTTTGATTAACGGTCTCCGGGGTCAACAACCAATTCTTGACCAATAGCTAGAGACCAATCCGGAACATGTAAAGTGGCTGAAATTTGAAATTATGGTATTCTTGCCTTGAGAATTAGTCTTGAAAAAGATTAAAAGTTCAAGAGCCTTTGATTAACGGTCTCGGGAGTCAACAACTGATTCTTGACCAATAGCTAGAGATCAATCAGGAGTATATAAAGTCGCTGAAATGTGAAATTTTGGTATTCTTGACTTGAGAATTAGCGAAGAGTCGTAACCCAAAACATCGGCAAACATGAATAATTAAAATCGGGGGTGAACCTGAGAAGATTTCATGAATATTATTTGCCGGGAAAGCGTTACATCAAGCTTTTTTTTAGACATTGTTCAATATATTCAGAGTTATTCCAATCCCTAATAGTGAGAGGAAAGAAAGGAATGTTGAATCAGTCGGTTAGGCAATTGATTTCACTAATTTTACACTCATGGCCCGGCCTATCATAGTATGTCGGAGTTTTAAAAATGTCTTTTACGTCATTAGTAAATTGGAATTGAATTTTGCTTGGAAATCCTAAAAGAGATTGTCTTTATTTAAACCTACGGTCTGATAATGACTCCCATTTAAGGTCTTCTAGCAAATCGAAAACGAGTCGAAAATCGATCCCTTCCTCAAATCAGTGGCATTTCTTCCTAAAAAAAATTAAATAGATCGTGGGCAAGGCACCAGAGTTTATCAAACGAAGTATTAGGTAACAATTAAAACAATATCTCAAACGAGTCTGGAGGGCTAGTTTAGATGGTAAGAAGAGGAGGTGTTTTGTTTTTTTTATATTCTTGGGCACCAGGTAATTGTGGGATATTATCACCAAAGTGCGCGGTACACTAAGGATGGAAAACCAAACAAGTAATAATTCAATTGAATGAGCACGTCTCAACCTTAGTATTAAAAAAATGTTTCACTACACTGAAAGAAACACATCTCAACCAATCAAAATCAATCCAATCTTAAGTTCTTAAGTATTTCATTTACAAACATCCCGTTTCTTACCCTTAAGTAGGCGCACCTCACTTTGTGATGTAAGTGGGCGCGTGGGGTCTTTTAATACCCCATGTGGAATTGTTTATATCTTCGCCAATTTTTTTTATTTTACACTGCTATTTTTTACACTAGATATTCAAAGCATGAAAATTCAACATACGTACCTTTAATTTGTCCTATTAGTTGAACTATGAGTTTTCAAAGCCTTGAAAGTGATTTATGAGATAAAATATTTCGTTTGTAAACCCTTGGGGTCTTTAAAGACCCCACGCGCCTACATTAAATCCCAACCAAGGTAAAAATTAACTTGTATAGTGTAATGAAGAGTATTATTTTCTTAAATGTAACATGGTTGTTACACATCTACATCTACACGATACCCTGCAAGCCACCGCGAGGGTGTGTGGCAGGGGGTGAAGATCACCAAGCACGCATTACTAACATGCAAACAAGCAACTATAGGGTCTCATGCAACTAGATTCATCTCCATCTACACCTACACAACACCCTGCAAGCCACCGCGAGGGTGTGTGGCAGGGGGTGAAGATCACTAAGCATGCACTACTAACATGCAAACAAGCAACTATAGTGCCTCATGCAACTAGATTGTTAGTATCTATAGTATTTAAGTGGTTATTACATGCATCATGCACTACAGGCTACTCTAAAATATTTTCCCTACCTATCCCTTTGCTATGCTGCCTATTTTGTTCTCTTATAGTGCGGGTGAAAAATGCCAAATTTTGAATCTATCAGTACGACAATCTATCTTTCTAATCTTATTTATCTGGTCGAATCTAGCATAATACCCTGTTTTGTTTTTTAATATGTGCCTAACATCTTCAGTAAAGCTATCCGATAGAAATTTCTCTAATTTCTCTAATCTAGATTGTTAGTATCTATAGTATTTAAGGGGTTAATACATGCATCATGCACTACAAACTACTCTAAAATATTTCACATACCTATCCTTTTGCTATGCTGCCTATTCTGTTCTCTTATAGTACCTACAATTAGTGCACATATCTACAATTAGCTCTTCGTAGCACTGCACGGCCATTAATATTCATGTGCTTTACCGCGATACCGCAGAAAGCTCTGTGTAGCTGTTACGAATGGTTGGAGCATCATCGCAAACTTCGTGCGTAGGAGGAAGATTGATGTTTTCTGAATACCATGCAAGAATGTCCCGATGTGAATGATGTGGTAGCTTCGGGAGATACGATAGCGAACATTTTGTAAGCGTGGTTGTTGAAAGATATAGTTCCTTTATAAATTGCTGGTACTTGGCATATCTAGACTTAATAGCCAGCGAATAATTAGCAACAGTCGCCCCAAGCTCACCCTGTCTGAACGTTTCCCCCTCGGCCGCAGCCGAGAAGCAAATCTCACGCAAAAGTTTGTGTGAAGTTCTATTCCAGCGATTTCCTTTCACAGCCTGCGGTACTAGGTATCACTTCCCTTTGTGGGCGTCATGAATTCTACTCTGGTCTTGCTGAAAACTCTATTCCCGGGAGAATATAGCACGTGTGTGCTAACTAAGGTCTGAGAAGTGGGTAAATGCTGACAAGGGTTTGGGCTTTGGATATTTTTGCGAATAAATGGAACGAAAGATGAGAGAGGAATCCCTTACCTCTCACTTTGTGCCACTATTAATTAACTTTGAAATAATTGACTTGAGTTGGATCATCTAAATGAATAATCATGGAATAAATGCCTGTTACACTACCTTGTAGATGATGACATCAACTTTTGACTACTACTCGTTTCTTAATCAGGGATAACTCAGACTTCTTTTAAGACGATGATAGCAGTGGAGAAGAAAAGCATGGGAAGCATTCAAAACGTGGTGCTACAGTAGAGTGTTGAAGATTAAATGGATCGACCGAGTAAGTAACGAGGAAGTTTTAGGAAGAGTGGGAGAAAATTAAAGTCTTCTTAAAACCCTGAGAAGACGGGACAACTTAATCGGACATATCAAGAGACATTATGGCCTAACGAAGACAATCGTCGAAGTTCAAGTGAATGGGAAGAACGGCAAATGAAGACCTAGTATGATATAAGTAGAGTAAGTGATGAAGGATGTGGAAGAGAAAAAATACTCAAGTATGAAGAGATAAGCCGATAGAAGAATTCAGTAGAGAGCTGTGTCAATCTAATATCAAGATTGCTGATTATTGATGATGATTGTATCACATGTTAGACTAAATAGAATACGCTGCATTTTAACGCCATTTATTTCATGTATAGCAGGCTTAGTAACATCAGTGTCATCCATTACCAGAAAAAAAGGTGGCAGAGAACTTGATACGGGAGATGTAAGAAAACTGGTCTAAAATAATTTTAAAAGAGGTATAAATACACATTAACTGCATTTCTTCAATTTGGAAATATATTATTCATTCCAAATATTTGGAGATATGGTTGTCCACAGCTATGAGAGAGCTAGTTTTCAAGTGTCCTTTCAAGTGATCAGCTACTTTCATGCATATTTACGGGTGAATTATCCTGTTACTCTGAATTAAGTGCGCGTTGTCATAAAAACTTCTGCGTAAAACGCATGTCTTTACATTCGCAGTTTATGCCACATGGTTTCAAGTATATCGCGCCAGTAAAGGTTCAAGCCACCAGTGAGGCCTGTGGCAGGGGGTGATTTCTCACCAGACATGCACTACATATCATGCATCAAAAAGGAATAGTATTAATATAGAGGTCAGAACATCACTATTTAAAAAAGATAGAAATTGCAAAGCAAACATGCAAAAACATGCTGTTAGCAGGGTTAGCTTTAAGTACTCATACCAACATGCAGCTATCAATGCTATCCATTGCTACTCACCGATTGGACATATTTATCGTTATTCGTAACCCTAATTGTACGAGGAAAAAAAGACATTTTGAATATGTCAGTTCGGCAATCAATTTCTCTAATTTTATGATTATGGTCCAGTCTGCCACAGTAAGTTGGGGTTCGCAAAATATTTTTAACATCATCACTGAAAATATTGTCTTAGAATTTATTTAGGAGATTAAGTCTTTATTTCAACCTACGATCTGACAATGATTCCCATTTTAATTCATTTTATAGACTGGTTACGCGTTGTTATAATTATCGTCATAGGTCATCATTTTAATATTCTCTATCGTTTGGGCTTAGAATTTCCCTGTACACAACTGCATACACAACACAACAAGATTAAGGTGGAGCAGAGGGTAGAACCCGGCTTGCGACATAAGCATTAGTCTGATCTCAACGAAAGTCACGTGGGGTCCATATGTTTACGTCCCATCTGACGGACGGAATACTGGACTTGAATTTGTCTTCATGGGAGTATCGGAGCAGGATTATAATAAAACTTCCACACGCCCTTGGGAATGCTCGCGGGGTAAAGTGTGTATTTTGATTCCTTACCACATTGTGTCCACAGTACTGCCATTGTGGTCATTGTTCTATTACTTAATATGTTCACAACCCCGCCTTTGTGTTTGGCCTTGGCCATGCGACTTCACCGTGACTTCTATTAATGGGAGTATAAATTTTGTTGCACTCTTCGACCCATTTGCCAAGGTTTACCAAGGATCCATTTGCCTTTTGTTTAGCTTCACAGTGAGGGTTCTTGAGGGAGTGAGTTTGATCACGAAGGAAAGGAGGGTAGGAAGTGAAGGGAGGGTAAAGAAATGTTGGAGAAGGAGGTTAGAGGAAGGTTTGGAGGGATAAAATGGAGGATGTGCTCCGGAAGTAGTGAAAATTGGGTGGTGAGAGGGAGGGAATGAGGGGGGGGGGCTCTCTTGGTACCTTGAATTTCAGTACTTGATGGTTCTAGAGTATCCAAGATTTGATCTACGCATCCTTCTATTTACTGCCCACTGTTAAACTGTAAACAGCTATTCAGTTGGTGAGAAAACTCATTTTGTTCCTAACCTCCGTTTCAGGAAATGTAATCATCATGTACAAAGTTTTTCCAATCCTTTTAATTTATTTATGATAACGGGCCATTTTAATCTGTTTTGTTGATTTTAAGTACTATTTTTCACTATTCATTTTTCATAACTAATACAAAGCATAAAGCAATGAATAAGATAGCTGTAGGTGGGATTTTTTTACCAACTTCTCACGTTGCGTAAGTACTTTATGCTAAAATGAAAGTTGTATTTCTTTACAAAATAGAAAAAAATTACTATAGCGGCAAAATATCCTGAAATCCCCATGGAAACGACCGCAGATAAACTACAAACAAAAAAGAGTTATTGTTAGTTTTAATCAGGCAAATAAACAGCGAATAAGAGGTGCACATTCTTAATACGCCCACAATAATATAATGCCTCTGATATTCTCTATGAACACCTCCAATACTATTTAATTTCAGTAACCTAGCAACAGACCAATTTATTTTCTTGGAGGAAAGTTGAATGTGCGAAATCATTGCGTTGCGGTGGTAACAATTTGCCACTTGCATATTTTTCATGAATTCTTAAGGGGGTGTAAAAATATGTTTAAAAATAAACGAGTTTTTTGACAGAAAACAAGGCTATTTTCTTGAAGGCTTTCTCCCCGTCTTTTCACATCACTCCCACTTAATGGAGCGGGATTTCTTGAAAGGCAATCACTGGGAGGAGGAAAAAGAGATGAGTCCCCTCGCATTGCTGTCTTTTCTTCGTCGGAGAACACTCCAAACCTACGCAAGAGCGCGAATCTTCATTTCTCACATGCACTTCGCTCGCTATCTTCTACCGACCCACGCGCTCCACATCGGAAAACTTCACCCTCAGGATGATGTCCCACTGACCCGGATAAGGATTCTCTCCAAACCCACGATCTTGCCTCTTTATCAATGCAAACGCCCCTTATCAGGATGAGCCATCTCCTCAATCCCTATTGCCCCACGTGTGAAAAGGTGATAAAAACAATGTTTGAAAAAATTTTTTGTCCATAAGTTAGGGATACTTGTAATGAATATGACTGACACATGATCTTTTCTGGGGTAAATACATACGTGAAATAATGGGTCAAGCTAATCGTAAACTGGAATTCATCAAAAGAGTACTGGGTAAATGTGACGATCATGTACGAGAAATCAGTTACTTTTCCCTTGTTAGACCTCATTTGGAATACGCTGCCAGTATATGGGATCCCTACAAAATCGGTCTAAACAATGAACTTGAACGTGTGCAGCGAAGATCGGCAAGATTTGTAAAGAGACAGTACGATAACCTTATTAGCGTAAAAAGTCTTTTAAATGAATTAAATTGAGAACAATTGTCGGATCGCAGGTTGAAATGTAGACTTAATCTCTTCAACAAATTCCAAGACCATATTTTCAGTGATGATGTTAAAAATATTTTGCGAACCCCACTTACTATGGTAGACTGAATCATGATTATGAGAAATTGATTGCCGATCTGACAGATTCAAAATGTCCTTTTTTCCTCGTACAATTATGGATATGAATAGCGGTAAATATGTCCAATACGAGTGAATCAATCCATAGCATAGGTACATAGTTGCATGTCATCATAAGGACTTGAACGTAACCCAACTCACAGCATGTCTTTGCATGCTTACTATGCTGTTTTTCCCTTTAAATAGTGAAGTTTAGACTAATATAATAATATTACTCCTATTTTATGCATGATATGTAGTGCATGTTTGGTGAGAATTCACCCCCTACCACACACCTTTATGGTGGCTTGCAGGGTATTATGTTGATGTAGATATGCGGCAATACCCTGATTTTTGCTACAAGTGCAAATGGAATACCTCACGCTCTCTATTAAGGAATATGGCCTGGAAATCTCAGTGTGAGAGGAAATTGTTGAATAATTGTAATTTGCATTTATTTTGGAGAGAAAACCTAAATCTGGGGCTATTATCGCCAAGAGGTGGGTAATTGGGTGAAAGTAGGCGTTTTCTGACGACGAAGGAAGGGTGGAGATGAAATATGCGTCAGCATTAGCCCACTCTAAACGAGAGGCGCCGAAGGGATCGCAGCTCAACATCCCCTTCGACGGACGGAGTACTGGACTCGAAGTACTCTCCGCAGGGTACTCAATTAATTGACCAGTATAACAATAAAAACTCCACCAGTGCCGGGATTCAAACCCGGGCTCTTGGGCTGGGAGGTCAGTACTCTACTTACCACACCAATCCGGCTCCCCGTTGGAAAATTCATTTCTTGTGTTCCTTGATATCCACCTGAGGGAAATGGTTAGAGGATGTCGGAAGAAGTCGGGCTATGCTCGGGGTGGCAATCAAAATATTTAGCAAAATCTGGAAAGATCGGATCACCACCAACAACATTGGTCACCAATAAACAACAAGTCATATACCTCATCTTCTCCATTGTGATCTGATCGACGCAGCCGGTATATGGGCTATTGAATAAACAGGCAGCAATTAAATCGCTACGTCAAGGGTGCGTCTACTGACACATTCTCTCAGCGGCGTCGGAAGTGGGGGGCAGGGGGGTCATTCTGCCCCACCCCCCAGAATTTGCCCCGGGCCCTTGAGAAATGAGTCTTCATTAATAAAAATTAAATTTCACTTGTTTCCAGCTTGCCCTGTCCCTTCGGCCGCATATTCTACCATCTTCATGTGCACTTTTAGCGGAATTCTAGTCTCTACTCCCTTCTATCTGCTAAAAATCCGGGCCCTTTTCATAGAAGCCGGGCCTTTTCAAGGTTTGCCCCTCCCAGCAAAAATAATGCCGACGCCCCTGCATTCTCTAAATCTCAAGTAATAAATTCCGTAAGTTTTGAGCTGGAAATTTGTATTAAATTTGAGCTGGAAGAACTGGGTACTGGTCTAGGCAACATATTGTCTTTAAACAGCAATTTAAATAGTCCCAAAATGACGGTGGACACTATTTGTTATCTGGGAAATTGAGAGAGAGAAAGAGAGAACGCCCCAGTATCGCTCCTACCTTATTTTATTGTAGGCCACACCAGTAGTTCTCTCCTCGTTTTCTCCTTTGTCCGGCCGTCAGCTCCGCTCGTCATCACTGCACTCCTACCACTCTCACATTCGGACTCCCTATTGCACGTACCTCCACAGAATAGAGGGAGTTTTTTTGTTGGCCACGACACTTGGCGGCCTGTCTCTCTCAAACATTACGAAGCAGAACCAAAATAAGATGCCTCAGGAGATTTAGCCAGGCCTACGTCATTTAATAATAATTATGTATTTATTCCATTACCACATAAAATACCTATTGTGTTTGACAATTTATATGAATCAATGGAATATATGTAACCCAGAGGAACAATACCTGTATTGGGTGACTTTCCTGTTACTCTCTTTAGGAACCAGTAGAAGTGCGAGTGGGGTGGTTAGCCCCACAAGCAAACGGCCACCATTAGCCGACCGAAGCCGTTACCGGGGACGCCACGAGGAGGCCGGTGGTCCATTTTTGACCCCATATATTTATTCCATTACCACCTACAATTTTGTGTTTGACAATTTATATGAATCAATGGAATATAGGTACCCCAGAGGAACAATACCTGTATTGGGGTTACCATTTTAAATAATTTTAGACGGCCAGGCAAGGTGCTAAAAATAAAGTTCGTGATATAAAAAAAGAGAATTAAAATGCATATATATTCAATATTGATTATATACATACATGATAACACGAAGACATATTATGCCCATGTACAATAAACATCATTTATTAACATTTTATATAACCTTTTTAAGTAAAAATTCTAGACCCTCATTGCTCATAAGCTAGTTTTTAACAGCTTTACTGTATTCAAATTTTGTCTCTACCCTGGTCACGTTATTTGGCAGCAAACAATATAATTTTGGCCCTAGGTACGATTGATACGATTGCCTTGGTACTACAAAATCCGATTTTAATCTCGTAGAGTATGCTTTTGGTTTGGCCTCTTCATCGCTACGATTATAAAATACTCTGAGGACTTTATATATGAATAGGTGCCGTAATGGTAGGATATTTAATTTCTCATAAAGTGGGAAAGCGTGGTTTTTTTTAATGACCTTGTCATAACTCCTATGACTTTTTGACTTTTCCTGTGCAACCATCAAAGGTTGGTAAAGTAGGCTCCAAAAGGTGGTAAAGTAGGCTCTACCCCAGCATGCGTTTCCATATACAGTCAAACTCGGATATAACGAGATCCAAGGGACTAAATGCTTTTGCTCGTAATATCCGTTGCTCGTTATATCCGTTACGAGTAGCAACATGTACTGTAACTCACAGTCTTTCCCTCTCTCACGCACACACGCGCGCTCTCACACATACTAGTCTTATGCAGAGGTGACAAAATAAAAATATAATATAGGGTGATTGAAATTACAAAATTAACAATTTATTCAGTAAACTATCCACATACACGCTAAATTTACAAGACTAAGTCCTTGGTACGACAGTGCAGCTACTGCTCGTTCATTTGAACTAAAGATTTGCACGTTATAACTGTAAGGCTATCTAATGCAGTCTCGTTTTAACCGTTACATATTGCTCATAAAATGCATTATTTCCAAACAACCCTTCTCTCTTTCCTCGCAATAGCCGAGATCTTGTTTTAGCCGTGCTCGTTATAAATGAATTTGACTGTATTTATATTTGCTTTATTTTATTATGATTCCTTATATTTACTTTTGTTGTACCAACTATTGAACAGGCATAAAGGAGTAGTTTGTGGTAAATAATAATAATGAAAGGTCTTTATTGGGGCGAGATTGAGTTAAAAAGTGTCCCTTCTGCCAACCAACCCCTTGTCAAAATAAATATGTAAATGGTCCTAAGATCAACGGCAATTGGTCCTAGTGGAAGAGCACCAAGTATGTGGGTTGACCACCTGCAGTGCTATGTCGGGAAATCTCTCTACGAAGCGATCCGATTAGAATTATACCATCCGACGTTAAATGACTAAGTCCAGAACCAAAATAATCTATGTGATGCCACTTCGCCGTGGTTAAGAAAGGGGAAGGTGGGTAATGAATAACTAATGAAAGTATAGAAAAATAATTATTTTTGCGATTCAAATGTATACAAAATGCAAATGTTCGAAGGAACTAGGGATGGGTCGGTTCCACTTTTTTCGGTTCCGGTTCCGGTTCCGGTTCGGTTCTTAACTTCGGTTCTCGGTTCCGATTCTCGGTTCCCATTCTTAATTTACCACTTACTTTGCATTGCTCTATGGTAAGATAAGGTAATCAATAATCATTTTCAGAGACTGAATTAGAATAATTCGCGACTTTGAAGCATCTAAGTACACTATTTCACCAGGTTTTAATGTTAAGCCTCCACTTTCGGAGTGTGAGTAGGTTTCAAACTGGTTTTCGCGCCAATTATTTCGGTACCGATTATTTTCGGCCTCGGTTCCGGTTCCGGTTCTAAGCTCAAGAACCGGTGGAACCAAGAACCGAAGAACCGAACCGACCCATCCCTAGAAGGAACCTCTCATTTAATCAAATGCGCTGTATGAAATCGAGTTTAGTTCTCACCGCCATTCCGGGCTCTGAATTCAAGCACGGGTCAAGGATTATACTTTTTTAGGAGTTAACCAAAATATTTTAATACTTTCGGCATTTGCATTTCTGTAAGGTACCCCGCCCATTTGATGGGATGTGGATCGTCAGTGCATTTCGTTATAAGTAGGCTAATATCCGCGCTGAGTTTCTGCCCATTATTCGTACTCCACTAAACATTTCTTTGTTAATTACTCTCTTATTATCTTGGCAAATACCCAATGACATTCTCAAGGGCAGCAGCGCCCATGAAACAAACGTTCTGCAGCCAAGTACGTGCTATAACATAATTTGGTACACTTTCAGTAATCGACAAACTGCCTGTCATGAAACATAGTGTGCATCCATGTTTTAGTGTGTTGTTTTAAGTGCTGAAAAAAAGCTGTATACAATTCTTCTGCCCTTTAAAAGAGAATAGTTATGAAAAAAATCTCGCTGCAGGTCAAAACATGTAGTAGTTTATATCATTGCAATTACATTAATCTTGAAATATATTTCCCCATTTATGCTGGGATTTCAAGCTATAATTATCGAAATGATTTTCATTTTTTCCCGAAATATACTATTTTCTTAATTTCTTTACGTGGGGTTTTGCATGTTAATATAAGGGTGAGAAGTCCATCCACCTACGGAGTGACGCATGACAGAAATTCAGGTAATTTACGGATTTATTATTGCCCTTCAAAATGCGAATATTTATTTCCTTCACTAAGCTTTTCAGAAAAGTTCTTGTTCTCTTTACTTTTTCTTGGATTCATCTCTGAAATTAATTTGGCTACAACTGCCGCATATACTGATTAAATAAAATTGTACCGACTTTATAGAGCACCCTGGAGAAATTAAGCAAAGTAAACACTTCTTTTTACCGTGGAGCAGTTAAAATGATACATGTATTGGGTGTTATAACTGGTCATCAAAGGCTAGATGTTATATTTTGTGGTAATGAGGAAAATTGACACGATGAAATGTTTCGAAAATCCATCCCAATTGCGGAAAATTTTAAAATGAATCTTAATGTGTCTGTCACCTTCAGTATTTGATGCATTGAAATCCGAGTTTTTTTAAATTGTAGATATGGTAGAATTACTACCTGTTGAGTAGTACTGCCAGGCGCAGGTACGAGCAGAAACATGCGAGGATGCCATCGGAATGGATTTGTTTTCTATGGCCCGACCAGAGCTGATTCACCAACAGAGTGCTATTCCAATAATCTCTCAATGGCACGAGAGAAGGCTGGGAGAGATGGGAGGCAGGTGGTACGGCCACATGTTCCGGAAGTGTCGTCAAATAAGTGGGTCAATTATTAGCACGGCCGAATTGCGTGTCGACACCCACCTCGGCCAATTCTCCCTTGCTCCTCTACATCGTAATGATGCACACCCGGGAAATATGTGGCCGAGCGTAGATGATGCTAGGATTTATAAAAAAAAAACTTGGGAAATGTGATGAGAAGGCAAAAGAGCGATGTTAATTTTCACTAGTTAGGCCCCACCTTGAGTATGCAGCCAGTGTATGGCATCTTAATGAATTATGTTTGATCAGAGAACTACACAGTGTACGGCGTACAGCAGCTAGGTTCCTTAAAAGGTGTTTAATAGGTTGAGTAGCGTTTCAGAATTAATAAAAGAATTAGGGTGGGAATCATTATCAGGGCGTAGGTTGAAGTACGGATGAAATCTATTAGAGAAATTTTAATCGGATAGCTTTACTGAAGATGTTAGGCACATATTAAAAACACCAGCGTGTTATGCTAGATTCAACCGTATTAATAAGATTAGAGAGATAGATTGTCGTTCTGATGGATTCAAAATGGCATTTTTCCCCCGTACTATAAGAGAACAGAATAGGCTGCATAGCAAAGGGATAGGTAGGAGAAATATTTTATAGTAGTTTGTAGTGCATGATGCATATATTAACCCCTTAAATACTATAGATACTAGCAATCTAGTTGCATGAGACACTTTGGTTGCTTGTTTGCATGTTAGTAGTGCATGCCTGGTGATCTTCACCCCCTGCCACACACCCTCGCGGTGGCTTGCAGGGTTTCGTGTTGATGTAGATGTAGATGATGAATTTCCCCTTTTTTAATGGGGTCGTTTACCCGTAACCAAAAACGCTATTTTTTGTACACAAAATCGTTAGATGGAAGCGAGCAGTGAATTTAGGTGAAAACGTTTATCTTGGTTGGTTGGTTATTCAGGGGAGGCGACCGACAGCTGAGGTCATTTCCGCCATTTAGGGTAGGTTGGTAATTGGGTAATGGTAGGAGCATTCAGGAACTGAGGAAGGGTGGAGTGAAATCCAGCGTCGGCATTAGCCTACTCTTTACGAAACCCGCCAAGGGGACCATGGCTTAACGTCCCATCCGACGGACGGAGTACTGAACTTGAAATGCCCTCCACTATGCACTCAAGTGAGGACCGGTTTCCACTGAAAAATCCGCCACTGCCGGGAATAACCCGGGCCCTCAGGATGGGAGGCCAGTACCTACTCTAGCCACCACACCAACCCGATCCCCAAAAAAGTTTATCTTCTAGCCGGAGACATCCACTCGTAACAAATGAAGATTAAAATCAACAAAGCCGTAACCATAAGGGGTCAAAGGAATAAAAAATTGGGGGAGAGGGGGAAGGAAGGAGTATATACAAAGTAAGGGAGCTCTCAATCACACGTACAAAATCAAGCATACGGAGAAACTTAAGTGGCAGCAAATGACACTTTCGCACACTCGCCCACATGTTACAAACAACCGTCGCACTCAAAATTAAGGGAATCAAGGTAAAAATAAAAACGAACAGTGACTCACACAATCAACCTGAGTGAGTAATTATGTGATACACTGTTCGTTTTTATTTTTACCTTAATTACCTTAATTTTGAGTGTGACGGAAGTTTACTACGGTAGTGATGAAGTGATAACCAGATCCAGAACTAGGGGAATGGTTGGTGGTTTTGGAAGATAATAAATAGGGAAAATAATTGGGAAACATGGGAAAGATCAAGAAAAAAGACCTGAGCACTGACTGTCGATTCGTCACCAACCAGACTACCACGATTGGCAGCAGTGTTTGGCCAATGAAAACTCGCAGGCAATTCTAACGTGTTGTAAAACTAATCTAGCTCATCAAGTGCATGTTTTTCAATGGTTCAACTACTGCCAATCACCTCGAGAATGCGTGTTACGTACTCTGAAGACGTGGATGAGGCTTCGTGACTTCAGCGGGGAATTTCCGACTCCAGTGCTATTCCTATTCCCGTTCATTCCGCCTCTCGCTTTCCACGCCTCTACTCAGCGGAGCTTGTTGGTTGGGGAGGAAAAGGGAAATAAAAACACCCCGGAGGAATTTCCAGCGTTTGGTATTGCTGCTCTGGTGAAAGGCGGATGAGGGGGAGGGGGGAAAGGAAAGGATGTGATTGCGATATTTGGAGGGGGGTGGGGACCCTGGGGAGATGAGTGGGAAAGGGGGTGGAGTGGATGGGGATCTATCAGCCTGGAGGGGGCGATGGGGGTGCATGCATCCGCGAGGGCGGAAGGGTGAGAAAAAGGAGTGGGAGGGAGAATTGGCGCGTCCCAGCATCCGCACGTCATCGATTGATTGGAAGTGGGTTAAGCTTTCTCGGGGCAAATGGAGTGTGCGGGGGCCTCGTGGTTGATTTTCGCTCGTATGTCGGGTGAATTTCGATTCAACAAGCAAACACTCCAATCCCTATCTTCATTTATATGAATGCAGCAAATATTTGGTCACTTTGTTTATTTTTTTAAATATCTAACCATTAAAACGCGGACAGGCATACTTCTTCCGGTTCAAATGAATCTCATTCATCTCGATGGAATGGCATGAGACTTGGAATCTCAAATTATAATCAGATAATTCTTAGAAGTGACCTAGCATTGTAGCCTAGCTGAGAGTAGGCCTTAAAGTGACGTGTATTCTAATATAATATGCAATTTCATGCGCAAGAAAAATAAAATTATTATGAGGAAATGAACCAATTCTTCAATGTAAAATTGATTCAAAAATTTTTTTCCTAATTATCCGTAATTTAAATGACACCATTTCCTCTTGCAATGTTTGTTTATACATCATAAATATCTTCTAACTTCTTTTTTACACCATTGTACACATTGTCACTGGCTTATATACATTGAAGCTTAAATGTGCGTTCAAAGTGAAAATGATGTTAACAGCACACATTTCCGGCAGTCAGAATATCTATAGGCCCTATGTTCATGAAATAACAATGCATATACACGTAATAATAACTGTAAATACGCAGCAAAATCTAAACACTGACTTCGAAATAATTAATTTGCTTTATATGCTCATATATCTGATGTTGGGAGCATGGTCATCGTTTAAGATCTTTTAACAATGAAACGAGGGAATTTGGAAGAATCTGGCTCCCATCCAGAGGTACTTGGTTCATATCTGGGCCATGGTGGACATTTATCGTGGGTGTAATTGTTCAAATGAGTTTTGTGTGGAAATCACTTCATTTTATGTGGTGATTGAATACCTACCAAGGAAATGAGTTCTATTCCAAAAGCATACACCCTAAGGAAGTACAGAAAATATCAAGTGGCCATTTGTCTTGGTATGCCACATCAAAAGACTTAAGGTTTACTCTCCGTTTAAAGTCACCACATTAATTCACGTCGCATACTAATGCATTAAGGGACGGTAATTATATTTCCATCCTCACCAATCAGCATCACATAAGACTTAAGTGACGGGATGAGAGAGATATAAGCAGTGGCACATATTGCTATTCCTCAATTGCAGGCATGTAGACAAGCTTTAGATTTGTGGCGCAAAATTTTCACCTGCTTATGTGGAAAAACTTCAACTGTTTGCCCTCTTTGAGCAAAGCAAAAATTTTCGCGTCAGTTACGTTCTTTTGCGCTTTGCACGGCAACGAGTTGCATGCATTATTACCCGTTTTTTCAGATCAAAGAAACCACAACGTACCCGTATGGCCTTGAGTGATCCAAGCCATTTTCCTACAGTCATGAAAGCAAGAAATGTGACGGTTACGAGTCCCTGTTGACATATACATCTACATCTACACGATACCCTGCAAACCACCGCAAAGGCAGGGGGTGAAAAAATCACCAAGCATGCACTATTGACATGCAAAAAAGCAACTATAGGGTCTCATACGACTACATTGTTAGTATCTATAGCATTTAAGGGATTAATACATGCATCATTCACTACAGACTACTCTAAAATATTTCTCCTACCTATCCCTTTGCTATGCTGCCTATTTTGTTCTCTTATTGTGCGAGGGAAAAATTCCAATTTGAATCTATCAGTACGACAATCTATCTCTCTAATCTTATTTATCTGGTCGAGTCTAGCATAATACGCTGATGTTTTAAATATGTTTCTATCATCTTAAGTAAAGTTATCCGATTGAAATTTCTCTGATAGATTTAATCTGTACTTTAACCCACGCTCTGATAATGATTCCCACCCTAATTCTTGTATTAATTCCGATATTCTACTACTCAACCTATCGTAACACCTTTTAACGAACCTAGCTGCTCTACGCTGCACACTGTCTAGTTCTCTGATCAAACCTAATTCATTCGGATCCCATACACTGGCTGCATACTCAAGGTGGGGCCTAACTAGTGGAAGGTAACATCGCTCTTTGGACAGATTAAAATGAATCCTATATGACATTAACCAAACTTACATCATCATCATGGGTCATCAATCCTCAGATTGGTTTGACGCAGCTCTCCACTAAGTTCTTTTATTGGCTAATCTCTTCATATTTACGTGTTTCTTCTCTTTCACATTCTTTATCACTTGTTCTATATATCTAACTCAAGTCCTTCTCTGCCATTCTTCCCATCCACCTGTCCTTCAACGATTGTCTTCATCAGGCCATCGTGTTATAAGATATGGCCGATTAAGTTGTCCCGTCTTCTTCTAAGAGTTTTCAGCAGGCTTCTCTTTTCTCCCACTGTTCTTAAGACTTCTTCTTTTCTCACTCGGTAGATCCATTTTATCTTCATCTTTCTTCTGCAGCACCACATTGCGAATGCCTCCACCATTTTTTTCTCCGCTGCTGTCATCGTCCATACCTCACTGCCGGAAATAAACATGCTCCAGATGAAGGTCCTGATGAATTGTTTTCTTACCTCTACGCTTTTATTTCCAGATGTAATTAAGTTCTTTTTTTGGTACAATGCCCTCTTTGCCTGAGATATACTACTGATTATTTCTTTCTTGCTTCGTCCATCTTTGGTTACTCGGCTTCCCAGGTAGCAGAACTCTTTCACCTCTTCCAGTTTTTGTTTCACTAGTTTAACACTGGTTTTGGCCTCTTATCTTTTGCTGCACACAAATTTCTTAGTTTTATTCTTATTGATCTTCAGCCAACTTAGATAAATCTTGCTATTAAAGAAGAGATATTCTACTACATAGTAAAGTGGTGAGAAAGAACAAAATATCACATGGTTAATGTTGCAATGCTGCGAGTTCAAACCCCACCTCGGTCGTGCATATTTTGTTTATTTTAGAATTATTCTAAGAGTCAGATTAGACGGAGTTATATTACCTTTGCAGTAGCATCACCTAAAAAAGTAACTCTACTGCTATCAGTATTCTATCATACGATACAATCAAACATATCTTTTTCTTCAATTCGATGCATTCGATACATTCAAATATATCAAACTTAGAATAGATTAAGTTTAATTGAATTCTATATGTTTGAAAGATTTTTTAGCATGTTTTACATACAAATATTAATGATATAATTAACATTCGAGCGCAACGATAAATTCAGTTGTATAAACAAACGCTTTTTTCTATTTATTGTAACAATTCATCCGTGAGACAATATTTTTTTCACTCATGGATAAAGTTGCCAGCCATTCCAATTTCATTCAGGGTCTCTAGGTTTGCGTGTTGCATCTATGCCTCCTATCCCGTATCAAGTTTGAAACAATAAACTGTACTAACGCGGGAATTCCATCTGTAATACGGAATTCTACAAATACTTTTTTACTATGTATTAAACATATTCACTTTTAAGGTGAATAAATATTTTTTGCTGAAAACTTTCATTTATTTGTGTCTTATTATTCCCAGGAAGTCAAATCTGTAACATGTTCCCCACTTTTTCGAAAACTGTCGAAATGTTTAAACAGTATCCGAGACAAGTCATACGTAATTACTATTTATCAACAGTTAACAAATGACATTTTATGACACTTGAACATACATTAAAATGCAAAGATGACTTGGAAATTTCAACAAAACCTATCCTAACTAGTAAAAAATGTTTTAATCAGATAAAAATTTATATTCATTAAACCATGGTGTAAATCAATCTCCTACTGCCTTAGAGCTAAGACTTGGTGATTAGTGAAATCCCTGCCTAATATAAAGTTTTGTGATAGAAGGTAAAATCTTTGGGTTGAGAAAGACAGTCTTGTTATTGAGGAAGGACATACTGTTGGTCGGCTTGATCCCTAATGTTTAAACCGATAACATTTTGCCCTTTTAAGCCTCTAGAGTTCCAGGAGGGGTGAGGAAGCCTCGTTGGCTCAGCTGGTAAGATAATTGGCCGGAAATTAAGGGGACCGTGTTCAAGCCTCGATTGCGGTAGATTTTTCCTCATGGAAATGCTTACATTAGGACATACTGTTCCGTATTCCTACTCTGTGTCATTGCCGTCTGTCATGCAACAGTTTCAACATATTTTTAGTATATCTTCTATGAATATGTTCAAGTAAATTCAGTCTAAATTGTTAGCAGGCATCTGAGTGCAACTCCAATTTATTTTCATCGTGCTGAGACAATATGCATGATACTTAAATAATTATCATTGTAATATTCCACAAATATCTCCGCAAATACGGGTAAATTAAATATTTGTCATTGTCTTTCAATTCTATTCTGCTATTGGCTATGTTGATGTGCCCGGAAAGAGAGGTGCAATTATGGATTTGTAGAAAATTGGAGTGACAACGAGAAAAAAATGGCGCAGCGCTTAGCATATGGACCAAGTGATTTACAGCTTGAATTCCAATCTCGCGAACAGAGTGTTGAGCTTGTAATGCTCTCCACACTACATTCGAATACGGAATCATGGATTGTACTTATTTGGATTCGATCTTGGGTTCATTTAAAGGGAGTCAATACTTTTACCATCTACCGATATCCCAGCGTTGTTCCGTATAAAAACTATGTTTGCCGGTCCATATAGGTTTCGCTGGTTGCCCTGCAATTCGTGATATGCCGGACCAAAGACCCTTCCACTGAAAACATAGTTTTACAAACATGCGAATGTTCGACATGCACAGAATAGACTGACGTATAGTCTTCGATCTGAAACTGCGACAAAAAGAGGGCTTACGATAATTCATTTTATTTTTGTTTCTTACTGGTTTAGTTATGCTTGATTATTTAGGTGTGAATTAGTTACGGTTAAGGAAAATAAACTGATTTTAGTAGGATATGATATGACAACTATCATAAAACCTACATTAGATATACATGAAGACATTTTAAATTGGATATTGTTAAATATGTGTACTAACCTTCCATTTGCACGCCGAGACTTTTAAGGCAATATGATAAGACAGTGGTTTAATAGATATTATTTTCGTAAAGTTTTGTCACGTTCGTAGTGTCTTCGAATACAGTCTCACCCCTCATCTTCGGGGCGTCTTCAGGTGCATAAGATATCATGCAATTATTTTCTTTTGAACCAACTGTCTTTTGAAGCTGAAGACGCCCATCAAGAAGAGGGGTGAAACTTACATCCAAAATATTACGAACGCGATGGATATTTCCGGAAATAATATTAAGCTATTGATTTTAAGCTACGGAATCCTTAAAATGTAAGATAAGACTGTAAGATAATGGTGTGAAACGTTTGTTTCCCTCCACCACAATAATGGCAGGAAAGGAAGTTCTCACAAGAATACTACCGCAAGCGACACACCCAACACACCTTGTATTTCTTTAGAGACGATTGCCGAGAGCCGGGGGGAGAATTCTCTCCGAGAAAGGGGTCGGAAAACACGGAGCTCTACGTGAGGAGTTTCGAATTGAGTGGAGCTGCGGGAATATTGGAGCCGTGGGAAAGTTTTGAGAATGGAACGAAGAGGGCCAATAGCTTTACTGTCGTGAAGTCGGCTACGATTGAAAGAAAAAGGTTGTCACTAACAGATAAACCGGGATGAAAGGATACAGGAAATGACGTCGTATGAGTGAATAAGATATAAAAAGATACCTGCCTGCTAATGGAAAAGGAAACATACTGGTGGGAAAAACCCAGAGAAAAAAATACGTAATACATCCAGTTTATAAAAAATATCGTACCTAGGCATACTAAGCAAAAATAAAATTATAAATACATATGAGTACAGGACATATAAATTAAATGAATTGAACGCTAGTAGTGGAAAAAGGTGGCGCAGCATATTGGAAACATAACATATTTCCTTTTAACTAAAATTGGTGAATCAGTATTTATTAAAATGTAGAAAATGTGTGGGAATATCTCGAGATACATAAAGCAATCGATGTACTTAACACATTTTGGTTAGATTTCAGAGCTGTTTATAGTTTGTAGAGCTCCTAATATACCCAGAGCAAATTTTGCAGAATGCAAAATTCCAACATACTGGGGGTCACACTATATTGGGGTTAAATTGCTTATTTAAAGACATGTGATTCCCAGAAAAGAGTAAGCAAAGTAAAATTGCACAGCTTTGTATGTAGCTCTAAGAGTCCAAAAAGTCTTCTTTTGGGTTTGTATCCGGCACTTTTGGATAGAAAACGACAATATTCTTCATATTGTTAATGAGCTAAAATAATCATGGTACATTTTTGATAAAAAACAAGATGCCGGAAGCTGTTGCACCTGATGTACACACTTTACCAGGTGTTTTCGCATAAGCCTCCAATTTCATTCTTTATGGAACCGTCACATTATGTCTTAAACTGGTTCCCATATCGATTGTTGAAGTTATCGTTGAAGATTCGTGTCTGTGAGTGCTTTATAAGATACTCTTTTCTTCAGTGGTAGCTTTTGAAAAAAAATATCAATTATATTCTTATGCGAGGATAAGAATTGGTTTCATCACCCTCGCGTTAAGCTAGTCTCGTTAATACATTGATGAAAAAAAATAATGGTGTTCAAGAATTTTCTTCGCGGTCATTAGCATGTAGGGGAATAACAACAGCGGTCTGTAAGGTACTTTCCAGCAAAGAGATAACAAGAGGAGGTATCTTATAAATCATTGCCGGTTTTAAAACTTCACATCACTAATATTGTAACGGTATCGGATGGTATCCCGTTTTATTTTGTTATCGAGGTCCTGTAGATTTTTTGTTCTGAGTTACCTCATCCTTTCGGCTATACGTGCCGCACTTGGTTCTCAGTTTGAAAAGGTACGTGCAAGGTCAATTGCTGTGGGCTCTATGTCCCTCGCCGCCGTGAAGTCAAGTGTCTTTCGACTCCCAGTGATGTGGGAGTCCCCATTTTACCCCCCTTTCCCCAAGTTGTGTGCCCTCCAAAATTGGGGCATATAATGGCCAGTGCGCACCATGCACAAGGAGAATCGGTTTGACATGTGAAGTGGTACGTTATGCCAGACCGGTAGCCCGAAAAGAGGTGACTGAGAATTGGATAGGATAGGATTGGATATTCTGGGGAGGCGACCAACAGCTGAGGTCATTTGCGCCATTGAGGATGGGTAAGAATTTTTCAGGAAACGGAGGAAGGATGGAGAGAAACCCGGCGTCGGCATTAGCCTACTCTTAACGAAAGGCGCCAAGGGGTCCACGGTTTAACGTCCCATCCGACGGACGGAGTACTGAACTTGAAATTCCCTCCATTAGGCACTGGGGACCGGTTTTCCACTGAAAAATCAGCCACTGCCGGGAATCAAACCCGGGCCCTCGGGATGGGAGGCCAGTACTCTAGCCACCACACCAATCCGATCCCTACTGAGAATTGGAGACGGGACGTTTGGCCTGATGGATTGGAAGGAAGACTAATTACTCAAGTTGGACGCGGGAGCACGTCTTCAAACCGTAGAGTCCGCCGATCGACGCACGGCATCGTCATTTACGCGGCACATGGGAGCAGCGAAGCCACCCTAGGCTATACTGCAGACTTCCCCTACGGGATATAGGTGCATCGATACTCGATTCTCCACCCTCTCAGCTCTTCACCCTACGTCGACACGAAAGCCGTCAACGATTCACCCTATTCCCTTTCTATCACCCCAATTGCGGACAAGCCGCTTCTAATCTAGGAATTCTTAGTTGTTGCGGGATTTTTGAGCCAACCCAGAGCTCCCTCATCATAAATTCCTCATCAGCGTAATGTCATTGACCTCCGGCCGAAATATTGTGTAAATCAATTTGAGAACGACTACTTCGTCTGTGATGCCGATACCGATGCCGTAGAAGTAAACCTGTAGCACCAATACGGGCTTTCGCCTTTTGCTTGCCGTGGTAGGAGGAGACGAGAATGTCAGAGAGGCATAAGTCTTCTCCCTTCGGAGTAAGGTTTTTCCAAATTGGTTGTAAGTTGTCAGTAACGGCAGATGGAGGTTTTTGGTAGGTAGTGATAGTAAGGATTGTCTTCAGGAAGAACGGCTGGTATGAATTATTGATATAGGCAGAGATAGGTTATTTTGTTTAGGGGTTTACAACAGGGTAATAGGGAATATGATATGCGGTAGGGTGACTTTGTAATTGTAGGGAGGGATAGGTGAAAGGAAGGATTAGTCTGGGAAAGGGGAAACAGGTTTTTTGTTGTATCCTCTGCGACACGGGAGCAAATAATTGTATTTCATTTTCAAGGGTAATAATTCAAAAGCAATGTTTATTGTCATACTCTTAGGGTATCACCGTCATCCAAATCACCACCCTGTCCTTATCCCGATCATTTCTTCCGTCATTGATGTCCATCAGTGCATTTAATTGTCAAGGGTAATTGTTCCTATGTGTTATTTGCAGTCGTATTCCTAGGGTATCGCAGTCATCCATACCCCTGGTGTTCTCGACTCGATCATTTTAATCAGTCATTCACGCTCATCAGCGAATCTCTTTTCTTGTTTACGGTAATTTATTTCTCTGGTATTTAATTTTGACCTTGAGCCCCACCTTGAGTATGCAGTCAGTGTATGGGACCCTAATGAATTAGGCTTGATCACAGAACTAGACATTGTGCAGCGAAGAGCAGCTAGGTTCATTAAAAGATGTGACGAAAGGTAGAGTAGTGTATCAGAATTAATACAAGAATTAGGGTGGGAATCATTATGAGAGCGTAGGGTGAAGTACAGATGAAATCTTTT
The DNA here is from genome assembly GCA_933228895.1 of Platycnemis pennipes. Lineage (NCBI taxonomy): Eukaryota > Metazoa > Arthropoda > Insecta > Odonata > Platycnemididae > Platycnemis > Platycnemis pennipes. The sequence continues at coordinate 14,734,331 of OW121854.1, read as the reverse complement.
AAAGAAATTTCAATCGGATAGCTTTACTGAAGATGTTAGGCACATATTAAAAACACCAGCGTAATATGCGAGATTCGACCAAATGAATAAGATAAGAGAGATAGATTGTTGTACTGATAGATTCAAAGTGGAAATTTTCCCCCGTACTATAAGAGAACAGAATAGGCATCATAGCAAAGGGATACATAGGGGAATTATTTTAGAGTAGTCTGTAGTGCATGATGCATGTATTAACCCCTTAAATATTATAGATACTAACAATCAAGATGCATGAGACGCTATAGTTGCTTGCTTGTATGTTAGTAGTGCATGCTTATTGATCTTCACCCCCTGCCACAATCCCTCGCGGTGGCTTGCAGGGTATCGTGTAGATGTAGATGTAAATGTGTGCGCTTTTTCCATTTTTACGCCTACACCGTGTATTATTTGGTTCAACGTGTCGAATATAAAGTGAATTACACTTGCGTCAAACCGAGTTCAGATGTGTGGGTCGTTTCCCTTCCAGGAGGGAGGTATACGCCTTGGCGGTTTGCCCTTCTCCTTTCCCCTGTTTAAAAGCGCAACTCATGTTGCCCACGGGACACATCGGAGATCCTCAATTTTTCGAGATATCGCGGAGTAAGCTCACCAGAGTTGAAACGCGCACCAATGGTGTGAGGTCGGTCTCCCAAGGGTGACGCAGACCGTCACAATTCTCATTTACATATATATCTACACGATTCCCCCTGAAAACAATCCCGAGGGTGTATGGCAGCGGAGGTCACCAAGCATGCACTATAAACATGCAAACATGCTACTATTGGGTCTATTGCAACTAGATTGTTAGTATCTATAGTATTTAAGGGATTAATACATACATCATGCACTACAGACTACTCTAAAATAATTCCCCTACCTATCTCTTTGCTATGATGCCTATTCAGTTCTCTTATAGTACGGGAGAAAAATTCCAATTTGAATCTGTCAGTACGACAATCATTCTCTCTAATCTTATTAATTTGGTCTAATCTAGCATAATACGCAGGTGTTTTTAATATGTGCCTAACATCTTCAGTAAAGCCATCGGATTCAAATTTCTCTAATAGAATTGATCTGTATTTTAACCTACGCTCTGATAATGACTCCCACCTTAATTCTTGTATTTATTCTGAAACACTACTCAACCTATCGTAACATCTATAAACGAACCTAGCTTTTCTTCGCTGCACGCTGTCTAGTTCTCTGGTCAAGCCTAATTCATTCGGATCCCGTACACTGGCTGCATACTGAAGGTGGGGCTCAACGTAAAAAATAACATTGCTCTTTTGTCTTCTCATCACATTTCCCAAGTACTCTTTTTATAAATCCTAGCTTTCTCTTCGCTCGGCCGCATATTTCCCGGATGTGTCTTCCTCACGATAATTCTCCCAAGCATGTGGGCGGGTGACGCAAACCGTCACAATATATGTTCCCCGAAATTTTTTGATGTGTTTATTTCTGTAGCACCCAAGTTTTTGGATGGTAGAGACGCCGGAACTGAATGAGATATTCACTACTATAGGAGTGTTTTTCTAGCATATTTCACCCCTCCGTCTTGGATCTATCCCCCAAAAAGTTTTGTTTTGTGATTTCACGTCTATTGAGCCTTCTCTTAAACAATACTGGCTGGATGTAGCAAATAATGTATACATAGCATATTATACAATCGGAAGTCAAAAATTTTCATATCCTAGAAAGAAATTATTTTCGTCGACGTTGGTCCAAAAAGTATTATTCACCAAATAATAATGCAAAATTTTACTTACCAGTTAAAATTAGAAAGAGCTTTATGAAATGCAAATAAGTAGTGAAACCAGGGGACAAAAGTGGTGTCAATGCTTTAAAATGAAATAACAGTATTTCCGTTTTTATGACCATTTGAAATAAGAATACCAGGGTTAATCAACATTTCCACTCATATATTAAAAATTCTGAAGATAAAAATAATTTCGCCAAACATTTACGGCGAATAAGCGCGAATTATTTCAAATCAGAAATCCTGTCCGTTTCCAGGAATAGAAGGTAGCTGAATGCTCAAGAGTTGTTCAAAATGTGAAGAAATTTGTTGGCCTCAATGTCGCTCCAATCAGTAATATTATTCTTGCCCTTCTCCTCCCTATTATATCTATTACTCTTAAGCCCGTTTTACACGGTCATTGAAACTGCGCAAGTTGATGTTGCTTCCGTTTGAGCAGTCGTCCGCGTAAGTCCGTGACGTAGAAAATTGCGAGGACGCTTGCTTGGCAGCTTTACACGGTGTAATCGTCGGTGCATTATTTTAGTGACTATATACCATTCAGAATCGGTAATACCGTCATTATATCGTATAACACCAAGATCTTTTAAGTAGCAATTAATTATACGTGAACAATATGATAAATTATCACCACTTTAAAATATGTTTTTAAGCCATAGTCTAAACATAATAGTGGATATCCAAGTCCCGTATACTTAGCCCAAATTTTGCACCACGGAGGAACGGTTGTGGGCCAAGGTAACGAGATAGGGTCCACACTCTTCGAACTAAATTTTTGCCTCCACGTGAATAATCGCCCATCTCATCATTATTGCACTTTATTCACTTCGTAAGGAGTTAAGTGCAAATAAAAAACATCCAACTCAATCGTCAACAGTCTATTTAATTGCTAAAATTCCCCTGGCAATTATGTTCCGCTACATCTGCACCATCTAGTGAGATAAATTAAAATTGAAATTGCGCGAATGCATGGATCAGATTAGAACATGCTCTAATTTGCTCGCAGTCGTTCACGCAGTGGCGCTGTCTGTCCTCGCAAGTCTTCGCTTTACACGGCGCATTATTTCTTGCTCGAGTGTTCTCGTAGCAGCCTGCGCAGTATCAATGACCATGTAAAATGGCCTTAAACTAAAATATTTCCTCTGAGTTCAAATTCTCACTCCTTTCTCCACCACTCTGTTTGTCTGATATTTAATAAATAGAGCGACATTCTGCGAAAATTCACGTGATGATGTTCGTTCATCAAACCTCGGATCCTGAGTTCTTTATTTTCTTGAGCTGTGTGTAAAATTTTTGTTGCGGGGATTAAAAGTTTTGCTATAATTTGTAATATATACCACACAGTTCATTCTGGGTGGGTTATTAATTTAAGGGTGTGCCTATTAGAAATAAATGAACCTGATCGGTTTTAAAACTTTAGAAAGAGCTTTTATCTTTCTAATAGTGTCGTTAACGGTTGATAATTGAGGTCTTTATGCTTTAACCCGATATAATTTTTTTTTACCTATGCTCATGGGTGTCTCCACAAGATTTAGCGATTCTAACGGATATATTTTTGCTTACTTATACATCTGCCAGCGTCTTCTGGTCAAAGCAGTCAAAGCTGTTATCAGGGATGAGACCTCACGCAGAAAAAACTAGGAAAAATGCAGAAACTATCATGTCAGCACCAAATAAGTCTACAAACGAACGTAAATAATGTCGTTGAATTTAGAGTTTAGAATTTCTTTTGTTACTGATATTACAATATATTATTTAATTTGAGCGCAGTCCTAAGGCAATCATTATATTATAACCTAAGGCAGGATTCAAACCTAACACGTGTAGATTTGGGGGCCAGTTTTCCCCTAGCAAATTTTCCCCTGGTCTATTAATTTTCCCCCACGTTTTTCCCTACGTATTTTTTGAATTTTCACACATAGCTTTTCATTCATTTTCGAATTCAGTAAAGGTTGTTAGGTTGCTACGTGCTTACGTTTAGGAAGGTGATGTAGAAAACGTCTTCGATGAATTTTTGTAAGCAAGTTCCTGATGAGTTTCTTCCAAAAACAGACTATTTTAAAGTTAATTATATCCGAGACGTACAAGAGGTCAAAGAAAAGCCGTCAAAGCACGATATCCAAAGTCTAAGTGGAATTCGTATGACTCTGTGGTTCACGACTTCGCCAGAAGAAATAACATCTTGGAGGGATTGCACAGTCAATTCAGAATTGTCGTCAGTAAGATTTATCCTAGTTTCTATGCTTTCCTCGCGGAATTGCAGAAGGAGCTTGAGAACACAAGAGGCCATGCAGAGACAAATCAAATGATGGGTCAGCCAGTGAAGTTGAAACAGAAACGGGAAATTTAAGATAGCCGAAGAAAGGATAATAGCAGTTTTAGCCAAGTACGACGAATTCAAAGAGGAAAACAACTTATCGGATTACCTGCGCAATTTCCCATTGTACACAAGAAAAAGTAAAATAAAGACTTTTATCTGCAGACCATTATTGCCTCTGGGTTTTGGGGAAAATGCTTGTGGGGGAAATTTTTTTTTGCGGGAAAAGTATAAAAGAGGAAAAATAAATAAGGGGAAAATATATTAGGGGGAATAAAATACTTAGGGGATTATTTGATAAAATAAATGAGAGGGGGAAAAAGTAGGGGAAAATTTACTAGGGGAAAACTGGCTCCCTATCCATGTATAGTTTTGTTTTATTTGTTACCAACCTGTCTGCTTTGGGCTGAGATATTCATTCCAAAATCCTCTTATCTCCCAGAGGTGACAGGTGATATTGATCACGTAAGCGTTTTCTAAAAGCTGAGGCAATTTAAAATATTTTAAGAGTGGAGCGTTTCTACGAGTGCGGTAAAAAATCCATTTTTTTGATGATGTTCCATATGCAATGTCATGGGTGTTTTCAAGTCTGTTTCCGCACTAATAGGCGCTTCAGACCGGGAGGAAAGGCATAAGGATAGGTATGGAAGGGATGGGGATAGGATAAGGTCCGAAGCCTAGCAGGCCGACGCTTGTGCATTTCATATGCAATGCCTTTATCAAGGGCATGCAATTGATAGTAAAGTTGAATGTTTCAAGCGCAACCTACGACCTACCTTTCTCTTTCCGCCCTCGTCTAATACGAAGCCGTTGACCTAAATATCCTAGAGTACTAATTGAACCCGGCATCTCATCAACGTAATAACTGTGCCACATACCCTTAGAGATCACAGCCTCACAGCCCTCAACAACATTGGATGCCTGTGTTGTTGATATGCTGATACCGCCATCTGCAGCAAATGAGATTAGACATCATCACAATTGATTCCTGTGGAATAATTTTAGCTGGTAGGTAGATGAATTTATTTTATTGAAAGTGTCTCAAATACCTGTATATGCTGTCATTAGCAATCCATACAACATGATTGATATTTCACAGCTTTCCGTTCCCTTCCACCGTAATCCAACCCCTCCGCAAAGCCTTAATTCTTTTCTTATACTTTAATATTCGCACCATATTCATGGAGGCATTAAATTTTAAACCTTCAATTTTTTTTCATTTCTTTCACATATTCTCTCAATGATCCATATGCGGCACCAGTTTTATCTTATAACTTATTAACTTCCTTTTTCACTATTTACGAGAGATATGTGAAGGTAGATAAGTTCTGGATTCAGAGAAACGAAAAATAATTATAAGATTATTAATTAGAAATATTAAACCGCTCCTTGCCTTTTTTGTCGCTTCCAAAATATTAGTTTATGGGAAAAGGCAGGGGAAGGAATTTTCGAAAAAATATTTTACCACCCCAGATCGTTTCAGCAAAGAGTGGGTTTTTAAAAATAGTTTAAATATGTAACTACGACAGAAAAATGGGTAAATATTGAAACAAATGCCGTTTGGATTATTCAACGATTGTGTCAAGTGCTCAGCCAAACAAAAAGTTGGATATTTGAATGCGATAAACATGCATAAAAAGCAGTTGATATTAATTTATATGAAACAATGATATAAATTACTGAATTACCTGAATCGTATTATTTAAAACTTAAAATGGAAAGTGACAAAGGGGGAAGATTTGGTAATATGAAGTCACTCATTATGAGTAGCAGAGACCTCCAGTGCAGTGGTCCCCAGCCAAAGATATGAGTTTTCCTGAGGGATTTACGTTTGGATGGTTAATGGGAATGCAAAGAAAGATTAATAATCTACATTTGTGCCATATTGGATAGGTAATGGCTTCGTTTACCATGATTTTTTATTGCCGAATCTGATAGAGTTTGTAAAATAAAAAGACCCGTATTTTTCCCTTTTTTGATCCGTCAATTAATTATCGAGTTATAGGAGTCGAAAAACTGATGTTTTTAACCCTTTCGGAAAAGTGGGTGTGGTGCAACCTCTGACGTATATCGACTTTGTCCAATCACAACTGAGCCCGCGAAGCTACTTTGTCTTATCTCAATGGGGGGAAACAGCTGACTCTGCCAACAGGAGCAGTTGCGACAGCTTCTGTGCGAGCAGACCTTCCGAAAGTCCCCCCCTCCACTCCCTTCCCTTCCCCTAAAAGCAGTCAAGGACGGGAGGTAAATGACGTCAATGTTATCACAGCAGCTTTTTCGGTGGGCGTCACCTTTAGCTTATTTTAATTTTTGATTTATGAGTGATAGGTTGTGGCTCGAAGATTAATTTTTTCACTAAAATTCTTTTTTCGTTTCCATCTAACGATTTCGTGTACAAAATTGCGATTTTGGTTCCGAGTAAACGCCCTCATTGGGTAATGGTAGGAACATTTCAGGTAATGGAGAAAGGGTGGAAAGAACCCAGCGTCTGCATTAGCCTACTTTTAACGATAGGCGCCAAGGGGACCACGGCTTAACGTCCCATCCACCGGACGGAGTACTGAACCTGAATAGCCCTCCGCTAGGACCACTGAAAAATCCGCCACTGCCGGGAATTAAACTCGGGTCATCGTAATGGGAGGCCAGTACTCTAGCCACAACACCAACCCGATCCCCATAAATTTGGTTGTTTTATTTTCTATAATATTAATTTAATTGTCACTTGTATAAAGCAGAATATTTATTTTAAATATTTACTTATAATTTATTATAATTAAAAGGTTTTGGTATATCTGCCTCTTTTTCGGAATTAGTCCTCATAATTGATTTTAGCCATAGTGAAGCATGCACAACTTCATATACGATATACCCCGCGGACCACCGCAAGGGTGCGTGGCAGGGGGGTAAAGTACAGTGTAGACTTATTATACTTGCTTTTGGTGTTTTTATTATCGTATGTATATTAGGGTGGGCCGAAAAAAGGTTTTTTTTCCGGATCAAATTTGCCCTATGCGGAAAAGTTGTGTACTGATATGAGGATATTGCACGCAAAATTTTTTCGAAATCGGATAATATTAACCACTGCCGCCCGAGCTCTAAAGTTTAAAATTTTGCGAAAATTCAGGCGGAAATGGGAAACAAACGGTTATGGAGAAAAATTCGTTGGAAATACTGGAATATTGGTAAATATCAACGATAGATGCATGTTTTTAGATTATAACACTGAAATATGAAGTTTATTTGACGAAATCTATGGCTTAAACAATGCCTAAGAATAAACAGCTAATTTAGAGTGCAGGCAACCCGCACAACAACAAAAATTTTTACACGCTCCAAGCATCACTTCAAATAGATAACTTTTGGGAGCCGAATATGGGATAAATTAATATTTTTTCGAATGCAGTTCCTTTATAAATGTCTCATACTTCATTTTTTTATAAATAATACTTTAAAACAGACGAAAAAGTGGTACGTTTTGAAACTAACTTAAATTATGGCGAAGAATCACGGCCTGATATTTATCACAAAGGTGATTCAAACATTTGATTTCCTCGGTATGTACTGCAATATCAAAAAATTGGCTCTTGCTCCCCTGAGCTGCAGATATTCTTCGCAAATCCAACGAATTCGTGTGTCATAAATGCTCGTGAATTAGATTGCAAAAGGAGCGGGTGTTCACTCGGAGACAAAGCGGACTGCGCGCTGGGAAAGATACTACGAATCAGACATTTTAATACACTAGTGGAGTCCAAATGAATTCTTTTGTTAAAACAGGCTGATATAGCTACGATCTACTCATCAGAAGATAGTAGTTTTTTCTAAGAACTTTGATAAATTGTAGTGGTTCATTGTCGGAAATGATAAACCGAAAAGTTCCATAATCAACGCATTATCTCTGTGTACGGTATATACGTGCTCCTCCAACCGGCATTTTCTTGGAAAACCGGGAGTTAACTTGTCCCTAAGCGATAATAGGTACACCTAGTTCGACGTAAGTCAGGTATGATAAAGATGGCCAGTGGTAGAGCTAAGGAAAGTATGAATGAGACGGAGGACGGAGGTTATCCTTATCTGGCCCCAGCGATGAGTTGATCGTGAATACTTCGGTGATAAAATGGCATATAATTCTCATGCAAGACATATTCCATTGTAAACCCTCGTAACTGATGTTTAAACTCCCTCATCTCATGCTGTTACTATCGTTACTCATTAACTCACCACATTCGTTGCAATATTTTATTTTCCTTGGGGATTCCCATCCGTTGTCGGGCAAGATGCGTATTTCACTTCATAAGCTTGGGGTAGTCAGTCGGCTTTCAATGCTGTGAGTGAATAACTACATTGTGCAGCGTACTGTGGTTTCCGTTGCAAGAAGATTAAAGCAATGGCGAAAATACAGAAAAAGCTTAAAAGGTGTGGATAGGAGTGCCTGATATTTGGTGCACCCGAAAAGTTCGCGGATAATATTTTGCCTACATATGAGGAGATGATGAAAATGTATTTGTACTCTCGGTACATTCAAGAAGAAAGTGGAAATACCGATACATCTGTGCCAGAAATTGCGGAGACGGTGGCTTATGCCATTGAAGACATCTGGAATAGATCCTCTATACCAGTTGTCGGACATAAGCAAATTGTGAGACGAATTATTCAATACCATGGAAAATACCGCAATAATCTTCGATCTGTCAGCAAGAAGACTTTCGTTCATCTGAAGCAAGACTTTCATCGTCACGTGTGTCAGCTGTTTGATGTTGCGGCATGTAAATTCTCTAGTGGAACTGATTGTGTTTGTGATAATACCACCAAAGTGCCATTTTTAGAACGTGTATTCCTTCTGGACCAGAGAAGTGATAGAAAACTAAATATCAGTGCCATTGATGTCCAGGAAACTAACAAGAGGAAGAGGACATGAAATAGGTTAGAAATAAAAAGATCATTAGAATGTTCCACGCTACCTGAGCAAGAAGTTCCTGTGATTTGGAAAGACTCAAGTGATGAAACGTCTGCAGATGAAGAATTACGCGACGCAAGTGATGCTGATGATTTTTTGGAAAAAAGGTGGGTGTAAATAATTTAAATTTGTCTAGATTTGCGTCTGCCTGTGAAAGATTCTGTATATCGAAACGAGCTGCTGCAGCACTCGCCTCCGCGCTTCTAGTTGATATCGGGATGGTTTCTCAAGGAGACCACGTGCTTTTTCAAGTGGAGAATGCCTGGAGAGTCTTTCAGCGAGAAGTCCGGGGAAAATGGTTCATTCCCGGTGAACCTCTACAGCAATTCGTATTCTTAGATTATATGTTTCAACCGAAACTCCTTCAAAAGAACAGATGACATTGGCAACTTTTGTGATGAAAGTATAAACTCCTATGTGGTTCGCGATAAAATTAACACCACAATGCACGGAAGGTCCGAAGGATATCATGAACATGATACATTTCATGAAATATATGAATTGAGACATCAAATTACGCCTTTACTCAATCATTCAGGGAAACGCTCTTTTTTCTCACCCAGAGAATATTCTGCTTGCAATGCTAGCCGAAAAGAGAAGACCGATCCGTGAAATGGCCGTCGAAAAAATATTACAATCAGAGAAAAATCAGAAGAAGGAATTTAGGAAATTCGAACTTCCAACTATGAATTTTGATGCACAAGATTACGTCCACTTAGTTGACTGGAAAACAGTAGCGGTAACTCAACTTCCTTTAATAGCTGATATCATAAGAAAGGATTTTGGAGATATTCTGAAGGAAGGGGCTTTGTTGAAAGTACCCCCATTTGCATGCTACACAAAAGCAGTTGAAAGGATGGTACAAATGATCACGGTGGCGTCAAAATCCGTGTGCAGTCCAGAAAGCAGGCATGGATTGGCATTATCATGCATAAAAGGCCGAAAACTTCAACCAAAATTTGAAAATAAAGCACAGCATAAGGTATAATAAGAACCGGTGATAGCCAGATACCTACAAACGTGCCCCATGGAAGGGTGGTTTGGGAGGGCACGGGTGGAACTCGATAGTAGCCACCTCCTCGTGGTGTGTTCTGGGTAGTTTCTCCACGAAAATAGCAGAGAGCTACTTAAATAAATATTTGGTGATCAGGCTGTGCCTTAATCCTACCTTGATTAACTGATTTTTTTTGGTAATAGCTTAACTTGCATAAAATTCTTCATCATAATTGAGGTTAGTTTAAAAAAAATTAACTTTACCGTCTGTTTTAATTTATTATCTATACCCAAATGAAGTATGAGACATTTATAAAGGAACTGCATTCGAAAAAATATTAATTTATCCCAAATTCGGCTCCCAAAAGTGATCTATTTGAAGTGATGCTTGGAGCGTGTAAAAATTTTCGTTGTTGTGCGGGTTGCCTGCACTCTAAATTATCTGTTTATTCTTAGGCATTGTTTAAGCCATAGATTTCGTCAAATAAACTTCACATTTCAGTGTTATAATCTAAAAACATGTATCTATCGTAGATATTTACTAATATTCCAGTATTCGCAACAAATTATTCTCCATAACCGTTTGTTTCCCATTTCCGCCTGAATTTTCGCAAAATTTTAAACTTTAGAGCTCGGGCGGCAGTGGTTAATATTATCCGATTTCGAAAAAAATTTGCATGCAAGATCCTCATATCAGTACACAACTTTTCCGGATAGGGCAAATTTGATCCGGAAAAAAAACCTTTTTTCGGCCCACCCTAATGTATATAGCTAAATGAAAACCTGAATAAAACTGCATAAAATATTAAATCGTTTATGGTAAAGCCCTAATGAAAGACTGTGAAGGAAATCAACCAAAAATTGTTTCATAATGGAGCAATGATTTCAATACATCTCCAATGCTCTTCATCTAGGTGGTAACTGAATCTTTTTTTTTTGTTTTTTTGGTTCACATCTCAAAAGTACCCTGAAAGGACTTTGAATATGAAGTATTGCTACATGATTAATGAAAACGAAAGGTTAGAAATTGCATTTCATTTTTTTCCCTCCACGCATTCGTTTTAAGTTGGGTATTTAGAAAAAAATAAAATAAAAATAAATCTTTTTGATGGATTGCTATGCCGCAAAGCCTGATAGATAAATTTATCTTCACAGTTTCTTCTTGCATTATCACGTGACACATCTCCAATCAGTGGCCATGTTGAGTACTGAGAACCCTCGATCTCTCCAAGGCTATATCAAATTTGCTCTAGTGACTAGACAAGAAGAGCGACAGGCGTTTCGTATGCGATGCAATCGATGAATACAATTAGCCTCAATCATGAACTTAATAAACCACTTTCATTGGAGTAGCTGCTGCAATATTTAGTTGGTTTCTGGTGAATTCCTCGGCTAACTTTTAGTAATAACCTTGGATTCACAGGCTTTCATTGATGAGCATAAAAAATTTCTTTCTTGCAGCACCCAGTATTATCTGAATGACGGTCTCTTCGATTTAATCCAACTTTAATTAATCACATTGAAAATATAAAGTATTGTGATGTAGATGGTTTACTTTCGGGCATGCCTAAGTAAACCTCTTTGTCTACAAAAGGTGCTGCGCATGAATGCCAGTTCAATCTACAGACAAATACTCTTGATTCAATAACACGGTAAAGTACAAATAATAAATAAATCCATTTTAATTACCATATATTATGTGGTAAATTTTTCAATGCGTTATTAATGAGGGATTATGTATCTGGCTGGTTTGGTGGCTAATGCACTGCCTTTTTATCCCAAGAACCTGGTTTCGAATCCCACAAGTGGCAGAGACTACAATCAAATAAAAAATATAAGACACCAGTGGTATCCTGATATCCGTACCTACCCGCTACTGATTTAACTAACTTTCCGAACCTATTTTTTTTGCTGGTAATTGGAAAACACTAAAAACTATGTATTACCGTAAAGGTTACTGCTTATGCTGTATCATATAAGAAATCTATAGCATTTGGGTGTCTGAGCATTGAGCTTGCATCCTTGTGAATTGAAAGAGAGGATCGTTTGCTTGGGTTGCTTTGCTTAATGGGTTCGTGACTATATTTGAGTGTAGGTAAATATTTTTTATACGTAGGTAGGGTGGACGGATGCCTAACTTTGGTGATAGAGTAATTTTAATGTAATCCGCCAAGTTATTGGTATTAGTTTACTCTTAACAAAAGCGGTCAAAGATTCCACCACATATGATTGGTCTAATCGGACGGACGGAGAACTGACCCAGAAGACATTTACACAGTATCTAGATAAAATCTAGATACTGTGTAAAAATGCTTCTGAACAATTTCTGGAAATACTGGAATTAAATCCAATGCTTTTAGGATTGGAAGGTAATAACTCTAACAACACTGACCGAGTGTTCAAAACAACGAGGAGTGAAATATCAAATCGAATGTGAAATTTTTCCACTTCATTGCCTTCATAAGCACGATTGTATGATTCTCCTCCAAAACACCAATTTCATAAGTTGCAGCTGAAAGAAAGCTTCAGGCTAATTACAGAGTCCCACCACTGGTAGATTTTTCTTCAGTGAAATACTTGGTCCTACCTGAGTGCTTTGTAAACAACAATTCATCGTTCCAAACACATGATGGGACGTGACATTGTGAACCCTTTGGCGCCTTTTGATAAGAGCAGACTTATGCCAACACTGAGCTTCTCTCCACCCTTACCCGTTCCCAATTGACAACTGTAACCTACCCATTAACCACTTACATCTACATAATACCCTGCAGGCCACCACAAAGGTGCGTGGCAGGGAGTGAACTTTCACCAAACATGCACTACATAACATGCATAAAAAAGGATTATGATAGTATTTATATACTGTTCTAAACTTCACTATTTAAAAAAAGATAAAAATAGCAAAGCAAACATGCAAAAACATGCTGTTAGTTGGGTTAGCATCAAGTCCATATACCAACATGCAACTACCAACGTTATCCATTGCTACACTCGTATTGGATATATTTACCGTTATTCATATCCCTAATTGTACGAGGAAAAAAGGACATTTTGAATCGGTCAGTTCGGCAATCTATTTCTCTAATTTTGTGATTATGGTCCAGTCTACCATAGTAAGTTGGGATTCGCAAAATATTTTTAATGTCATCACTGAAAATTTGGTCTTGGAATTTGTTTAAGAGATTAAGTCTAAATTTCGACCTGCGATCTGACAATGATTCCCATTTTAATTCATTTAATAGTCTAGATACAATACTACAGTTATCGTACCTTCCCTTTACAAATCTTGCCGATCTTCGCAGCAAACGTTCAAGTTCATTATTTAGACCGATTTCGTAGGAATCCCATGCACTGGCAGCATATTCCAAATGAGGTCTAACAAGGGAAAAAAGGTGTGTTCAACCCGAAAGTTGGTCTTTGATATGTGAGAGTAGAACTCACCGCGTACTAAGCCATTGGCGTGTGAAATTCGCACATTCAGAGTAAGGGGGCCAGTTCCTTTCCCTGGGCCACCTGCCATGTCCTTAGAAGTTGTGACACGCACAATATCGAATCGCGAGGATTTTAGTTGGGTGTGTCCAGAAAGGCCCGGGATTTGAACTCGGGATCCTCCGCTCAGCAGCTCCGCGCACTACCCACTAGGCCACCACGACCCCTAAATATACTTACGCTCTTTGGAGCTGATAGCATCAGTTTAACTTCACCGACTTAAAATGAAAAAAGAACAAGGAGTGATACTAGGTGTCAGAGTACGCCAATCAGTGCATTGTGAGCAAAGATAATGGTGTGCAAGGAATTTCGTGCTTTCTGGTGGCAAACTTTTATCTGAAGAATACCAATAAATAGCGGCAACGTTAACCAAAACCGGAATTTTTCAGAGGTTGAACATAGCAAGGGATTTCGAACTAGCCGAATTACGTTAGCAGAGTCACCCTCCGAAATGTATTACGGCAGAATATCCGCAAGGAAAAAAATCCGCCTTGACCAGGACTAAAACACTGAACCCTACTTTTCCTGCCAGGCGCTTCTCCACTTATTCTACAAAGCTTCCTCAAAGGTCAAGGAGGCCTTAGGGGTCAAGAATGCCAAGGGAGAAGGAATCCTTAGTAGCTTAAGTTAAGCCGGGAACTTAAGGCTCCCGTTTCGAGCATCGTTCAAGGCAGATTTTTCCTTGGTGGAAAATCAGCTGTCATACAAATTTCCATAATTTCCTTACTCGTCGCTTTTTTACAGTGATTTACAAAAGCATAATTGCACTAAATACTCCCTCAGAATACCTTGGGCCTTTAGAGCGTACATTATGAACTTATTTTGCTTTAAATTCTAATCATGTCCAGGACTCAGTCTCCACTACCTCCAGTCTTCATTCAATTTTCACCTTTCATTTTTTTCGTTTCCACTCACTCTCTGGCACCATTATTCATATGAATTGCCAGACTTTTCTTCATATCAATCATGATACTACAAAATAACCGTACAGTACAACTTATTTCAAAGCGTTGATTTTTTACGCGTTCAACAGATAAAAAATATGAAACATGTTAGAAAAGGAAATTAATTAGGGGTATATTATTTATTTCCCTAGCTTAGTGGATTTTTAAAAGGGGAGTAATCAATTGAATATATGTGAACAAGGAGTTCAGTCAACCCCGAGCCATCCAGAACTTATTTTCACAAACGTGCTCAGATTTTCTATATGCTCTCACATCGTTTTTTTTTAATCCTTTAAAATTTCCTTCGAGAAATAAGTTAGAGTAGGGAATGATGATTTATTACATTAATTATAATCATGGATGTATTTATTTTTCGTTTCATGTGCGGTGGAATGCTCGATGAAATAACTGCTTTACAACCCTGTCATATCGTTAATTTAAATAGTGTGATGATGCAAGTTTTTGATGAAATTTTACTCGTGTAATCGAATAAATACCCTCAGGCGTTACTTGGTGGAATTTTTTCTCGATGAAAATAAAAATGGCAGTGTAATTCACACATTTTATTGGAACAACCGACCGCGGTTCCGACGACTAAAGCCTCATTCTCAAAGCATACCAAATAGTGAACAACAAGTGCCAAAGGAATTGGCTTAAATACAAAACAGCAGCTGGGTAACATATTGAGGCATTAATTGAATAGAATAAGGCGATACTTTAAGAAACATTGACGTAGTGTAAGAAAAACTTAACATTGCATTTTTCACACTTTTATTGAGAAACGCTCCCGGTTTCGACACTACCGTGTCATTGTCAAGGGTGTTCTGATATTTACACGGTGGCAAGCCCTTATATAATATACTCCAAATGAGGGAAAAACTGCAAGAGTGGTTGGGGAAGGTTAGATGGTATGTGTTGAAGGTCGAAGGAAGATGGGTCGAAGGGGAAGATCGAAGGAAGATGGGTTTAGTAGTGTATCAGAATTAATACATGAATTAATTATCATCAAGTTCATTAATTATTAATCATCAACTAGGGTAAATATTTAAGAGTAGTCTATAATGCATGATAAGTGTATTAGCAATCAATCCCTTTATTACTATGCAGATAGTAACCATCTAGTTGAATGAGACCCTATTATGTAGCATGTTTCCATTTAGTAGCTTGTTTGTATGTCAATAATGCATGCTTGGTGATCTTCACCCCCTGCCACACACCCTCGCGGTGGTTTGCAGGGTATCGCGTAGATGTAGATGTAGATGAAGGTCAGGATGACGGGGAAATGCTTTTTAAAGGGGGGACGGGAACATGATACAATGGGGATACATTGAAGGGTCGAATTTCATTTAACAATTTTGGTCCCAAAGCATTGGAAACAGATACAATCTCAAAACTTTCTAAGAAATCCAGCTTTGAACCTTGGTCATGAACATTTAAAATCTCTACTCTAAAATCAGGTAAATGAGAAGCAAAGACTGACTTGTTGTCACCATGAATAAAAGAATTAAAATGTTCCTTTGTCCTAATGTTAAAACTTCTACAAATGGTAAACAAAACTCCTCGTCCAAGTCAACTGCAAGTGATTCACCCCCCTCCCAAAACCATGCCTCAATGAACAAACCCCACCCTCTTGCAATTTTGTAATAAAGCCAATTGCTTCGGCACCTGTTGTTCACTCTTTGGTTTACTTTGATAATGTCGCTTTAGTCGTCGAAACCGCGGTCGTTCCAATAAAAGGTGTGGAATATACTAAGACATTTTTATTTTCATCACTCGTGTAATGCCAAAGTACGAAGTGCTTCATGGTGATGCGAACATTCACCGGCAGATAATCAAGCGTAAAATTTCAATTTTTACTATTCTTACATCGGCATCAAATCAAGGCTAAATTTTTTCAAATATATCTTGAGAATGCAAAGCTAAGAATGATAATTTATTTTGGTTCATCTGAAAAAATCAAACTTGCAGCTCAAGCAGATGCCTGCGATGCATAATGCACCATCTTACCCAGCAATTAAAATTACACACATGGCAATCAAATACGCGTCACCTTTCTCTCAGCGTATGCTCATCACTGTTTGTTATATTTCAAATGCAAACAGCATTTAAGGAAGCCTAGCCTCCATGCTTGGTAGATGTATACAAAACAGAATAATTCCTAGCAACTGCTTTTGCGTGAAAATAATTCTTGCAAACAAAGTATTTTTATGAATGTAATGAATGGGGTCGTTTACCATATTTTATATTGCCGAATATGATAGAGTTTGTAAAATATAAAGACCCGTATTTCTCCGCTTTTTGATCCGTCAATTATTTCTCGAGTTATAAGCGGCGAAAAACTGATGTTTTTAACCCTTTCGGAAAAGTGGGTGTGGTGCAACCTCTGACGTATATCAACTTCGTCCAATCACAACTGAGCCCGCGATGCTACTTGGCCTTATCGCTACGGGGGGGGGGGAGGGGCACAGCTGACTCTGCCAATAGGAGCAGTTGCGACAGTATCTGTGCGAGCAGACCTTCGGAAAACCCCCCTTAACTCCCTGCACTTCCCCTAAAAGCAGTCAAGGGCGTGAGGGAAATGACGTTAATGATATCACAGCCGCTGTTTCGGTGGGCGTCACCTTTTGCTCATTTTAATTTTTGATTTATGAGCGAATGGTTTTGGTTGGAAGATTATTTTTTTCACTAAAATTCTTTTTTCGTTTCCATCTGACGATATCGTGTTCAAAATTGCGATTACGGTTCTGAGTAAACGCCCCCATTATAGAACACTCATCACCATGGTATGAAATTCATAAAGTAAATTTCAGGGATGGACCTAGCAATTAATTGATTATGGCCGTTGCGATTATTCTGCATGCTAATAGAATGGATGCCTTTTACTCCTCATTGCTCTGCGAGTAAATACCAATATTCCAACACGATGGCCTTGACACGTGTACGCTTCGTCCACCTTCCTGCTGCCCGCAGTGACACGCATTCATCCTCCTCCCATTGGCCTTGGCCAGTTTCGGAGTAAACAACATCTCCTGTAGAGGCAGGAGTCGTGAGGCTAAATGGAGTCCCAGTGCGGCTGGTCTACCAGCCTTAGGAGTGGGGTTCTGTGCTCACCAGCCCTCGACATATTTTTCTCCCTCACCTTGGCATTCAGTTTCCATGAATACATCTGCATCTACATAATACCCTGTAAGCCACCATAAAGGTGTGTGTCTGTGGGTGAACTCTCGCCAACATGCACTAATATCATGCATAAAAAAGAATTAGTACTTGTATAGGTACTGTTCATAACTACGCCATTTAAAAAAGATATAAATAGCAAAGCATACATGCAAAAACATCCTGTTAGTTGGGTTAGATTTAAGTCGTTATACCAACATTCAGCTACCAATGTTATCCATTGCTACACTCGTACTGGATATATTTACATTTATTCATATCCCTAATAGTACGAAGAAAAAAGGACATTTTGAATATGTCAGTTCGCCAATCAATTTCTCTAATTTTGTGATTATGGTCCACTCTGTCATAGTAAGTTGGGGTCCGCAAAATATTTTTAACATCATCACTGAAAATATGGTCTTGGAATATAGCACATGAGTGGGGGAGAGAGCTTTATTTTCTAAGTACAATTATTAAAGTAATTTAATATAGTAGGTAAAGTAAAGTAATTTAATATGACCTGATACAGTGCACGGTTATTTCCGTATAACTGATCAATTTTTCGTACTCTACCCGTCAGAGTTGGTATTGATCAATTGCTCCTAAGTTGCATATCAATCGTAAATCGGCTCCAGCCGTACGCTATTTATACCTTCAGATCAACATATTTTATAAGTCTATCCACAAACTTCATAATACATCTCCTTTTATCATTCTCGTTTACCATGTATTATACACTCGAAAAGGACATGCAGTATCTCTAAGTGCCCGTTCCATCCACTAATTCTGCCTTCTAATCTTCTCCAGCAATCTTTCCTCCTCGTCTCCTCTTCACATCTTCTTCACAATTTTATCCTAGATTTCACGAGATAAATAAGATTAGAGAGATGGATTGTCATACCGATAGATTTTAAATAGTAACATAACAAAGGGTAGGTTACATATTGTAGCTGTCTCTAGTGGCAACTCTTAGGTTCATGGCCGCATGGATTGGCAGCTTAATGTGTATAAAAATGGTGCATGATTCGTGATCTTCACCCCCGGCCACACACCCTCGCGGTGTCTTGCACGGCATTATGAAAATATAGATGTTAATATCCCTGCTCAATCAAAGTGTGCCTAAAAGGAGCATCTTTATTTCTGAAAACCTTAAGAAACACATTTATTTCCGGCCAACTTTCAAATTATGCAATGACGGGCTTTGTCTGGCTACTGCATAGTCCCAAAAAAATCTGACGTTATCTTTTTTAGTAAACAATATAGTACATCAATAATTGAGCTAACTGACATAGGAGGATTTGTTGCAGAGTATTTGTAGAATATGCACACGACACTAGCTACTCACATCTAATTGAGTCTAGTAGTCATCATATATGAATACGTACCAACAAAATTGATAAACAACCATATAAACAACCAAAAATAAAACAAATATTTTAATTTCAACTTCGAAACAGAGGGATATACTCTCATCCCTCTGTCATCTCCATTTTCATTGGGAAATGCATCATTCCGTTGGGATCGCTTGGATGCAACATTTAAGACTCTTAAACTTCCATGGCAACTAGTTGGATAATTAAAGAATATTGAGGACAAAGACGACTTTTCATTTCGTTTCACCATGAATACTTACTTGCAGCTGACCGAATTAGATAACTCGAAAAATCACCTCTGATTTTACGTCAGCGTCAAACCATTTGTTGCCAGAACAAGTATGTATAATGGTATCAACTTTATTTTCAAAAAAACTGTGGTGAAATTTGATATGACAATCTGTATATTATCTTGGGCCTATTGTAATTTAGTTCACATAACAACTGAGTATTATAATATTTCTTACGTAGGTATCAGAATTATTTTTCCGTCCTACTTCAAACACCTCCCTGGTATGTGCAAAAAAATATATTTTTCATTGGCACGATTACATGTCCTAAATAGGTTATTTTTTTAACTGCAACCCATACTTTTATAGCTAAAAGCTGACTGTTTTAAAGGCACGATTAAAAAGGTACACTCTTGTTTAGACAATGACAGTTTCAACTTAACCTACTTGCATTTCAGTGCCGTAGAAAAAAAAACCTCGCGTGGTTCGAAAAAGGCTGCTAAAACTCTCCTCTCTTGTTCGGGAAAACATTTTGTTACGTTTTACCCTCGGATTTCAACCCAACTATCTGTTTCCTGGCATACGAGAGCGGCGAATGTCTTCTCTCCGTTCGCGACCGCCCGAAATTTCAACTCCCGAAGACTTGAGGCTCATTAGAATCGAACCTCGGAAACTCGTTCGAAAGTCGTATTTCCGAGCTTCACTTCGAGAGCATCGCCATTGGACGCCAGCACTTTCCGTGCAATGGCTTCGGAAATGGCCCGCGCCACATTAAACACGAGCTCCGTCTTCGGGAGGCCTAGATCACTTAACTTTTAATTGAAGCTATTGTGAAGGAATAAGCGTTTTATGTAGGAAACTCTCCTCCAACTGGTGCCTTATTTCCCATGAAAGAATTCGGAGTACTTCGTGTATTTATTTATCTATGTGTACAGTGGAGCGTATCAAAACTAACCCGCAGATTTATAAACCTTTTTGGTTTCTGATCGACCAAGATTAGTGTTTGCGGGAGTTTTAACGGATTTTACGCCCCTTTAACAGCCCTATACTACACTTTTCCTCAATTAGCTAAAGATTATTTGGCTTTCCAACCCAATTTAATATACATAGATGCACACAAACAAATTATATAAGTATCTTTTTCACCCCGTTTCTATTTGAGAATAACTTTTCTTCATCATCATCATCATCATTGATCAACAATCCTAGGATTGGTTTGACGCAGCTTTCCACTCGATTCTTCTTTCGGCCAACATTTTCATTGTGACGTAATTCTTCTCTTTTACATTCTTCACAACCTGTTCCATGTATGTCATACGGGGCCTGCCTTTTCCAATCTTCCCGTTCACTTTTCCCTCGACGATAGTCTTCATCAGGCCATCGTGTCTCAAGATATGGCCGATTAAGTTTTCCCTTCTTCTTTTTAGAGTTGTCAGCAGACTTTTCTTTTCTCCTACTCTTCTTAGTACTTCCTTTCTTAAACTGCTTAATGGGTTTAAGCATTGAATTAAAATATTGGCCCCCATTATCTACCCAGCTTCTCCATTAATTCCTCAGTATCTTTTACTCCTCCAACTAACACATCCACGCCTGCACGTGCTACATTATACATCCATTATTTTTACCATCCCCATTCATGTGCGGGTGATTTCCTGCTGTATTTTTTTCATTTTTACATGTGAGTCCTTTATCCTCACGTTACTCCTACACCCGTATGTCTTCTCTTACAACTATTTTTTTATGGAGAATCATATAAAATACGACAATTTATTGGAAATTTTTCATTTCCATTTTTATTTGATTGGAGAATATTGAACGATCTTCTCTTTTTACATGACGTAATAAATAAAGGAGAATGTGGCATGCTGTTGAATCGATTAAATTTCCATGTTCCATCTAGAAAGGGTAGAAATATGATGACATTTTATGTCATGAATTGTAATAGTGAATACTGTAAAAATTCTCCTATTAATAGATTGAGTATTACATATAACAAATATTGCAATGATCTGAATTTGCATCAGGATAGGAATAAATTTTTAAGAGAACTAATTTCAAAACTAATCACACTGAGGTAATGTTGCTAATGTTGTTGATGTGTACAATGAATAATTCACACATGTGTTTAACCAATTGATATTTATAAATGTCCAATGTTATTAATATTTGCAGGTATTACCTTGTTTGTCTAGCGTTTTTGACCAGTGCTAATAATATTTGTATTATATTGTTTGATCGTTGATTGTTTACCCTGTAATTATATTAATGTTGGGTAAACATTAAAACCAATAAATAAATAAATAAACAATACATAAATAAACTGTGGTGTACCATGTCAGCTTACTCTTTACTTTCCATAGCCTCAGGTGTAGTTAGCCTTTTATTTATTGTCTTTCAGGTGGTGTTAAAACATCGGCATACCGTTGTAATGTCTATTGCATTTCAGCCGAGTTTTAATTATGCCCTTAACATTCTTCTTAAAATGATGTAATTATTGTTGGTGAGGGGTTTAAAGGAAGAAGGGACTATATAGTCTCCATTTCACCCCAAATAAAGGCATTGTAATATTATTATTGTTCTCACCTCGTTCATTTTCCAAAATAAAATTATATATATGTTCTCATCCTATTTCTAGCAGTCTACGTGTCTCACCAAGCTAAGATTCACATAATATGTTTATTTGATTCATAACTCTTCAGTCTTTAATAATCGACCTTACGACGATCTTGATATTTTTTTAAAAAGTTGCGAGATTTTTTACCGTATTACGAGCGGCAAACTAGAGATTTATGTGTTTTGTGATCAGCTGAGTAAGTCCCGTTTGGCTGGTGAGTACATACAACAAGCCGGACCCGTTTGAACGCGGCGACAAGTCGAAGGGAGTGGATCGAGGGGGGTCGCACTTGTTTTTCATGTTGAATTTAGGTGCGAATTGTGCAGGATGAATTCGATTCTTTGCGTGAGTTAAAGTGTTTTCCCATCTCCATCTTCCCTTTCCCCACTCCCTTCTGTTCCCTCCCCTTCCCCAGTTTCTTTCCTTTGCGTGCGGAAGACAGGATATCAGCAGCGGTGATCTTCCCCCTACTACCCCCCAAGTGACTTAGTCCAGTAAGTAACGGGAGGTGACCAGCTGAGTCTAAGCTACGAAGTGTTGGTGTTGGTGTTACGATAGGTCGAGAGGCGCTTCAGAATTAATACAGGAATTAGGATGGGAGTCATTATCAGAGCGTAGGTTATAGTACAGATTCTATCTAAATCTACGTAATACCCTACGAGCCACCGCGAGGGTGTGTGGCAGCGGATTAAATCTATTAGAGAAATTTCAAACGCATAGCTTTACTGAAGATGTTAGGCACATAGTAAAAACACCAGCGTATCATGCTAGATTCGACCAGATAAATAAGATTAGAGAGATAGATTGTCGTACTGATGGATTCAAAATTGCATTTTCCCCCGTACTATAAGAGAACAGAATAGGCAGCATAGGAAAAGAGTAGGTAGGGTAAATATTTTAGAGTAGTCTGTAGTGCATGATACATGTATTAATGCCCTAAATACTATAGATACTAACAATCTAGTTGAATGATACCCTATAGTTGCTTGTTTCCAAGTCGGTAGTGTATGCTTGGTGATCTTCACCCCCTGCCTCACACCCTCGCTGTGGATTGCAGGGTATCGTGTAGATGTAGATGTATTTTAAGTGTGCAGACGCACCCCATTTTCCCCCGTGTGTAGTGGCACCCTAGTCAAGTGGGCCTTCGCATTCTGAGTATGTGGGCAAGCTTCCCCCCCCATTTCCCCCCTATTTTACCCCTCCCACCCCTCTGCGCTGGAGGGGTTACGGCTTAAAAAAGGCTCCCAATTTCGGGCTGGATGCTCCTCTGGTGGCTCTTGAGTACTCTTGAGTGGGCGAACGTGAGGCAGGAGACACGGAAGCGAGCACGAGGACGACGAAAGGAGAAGAGGAAGCAAGGCTAGAAGCGGAGATTGCTGGAAGGGAGAGGATAAGCGACCTAGGGGATTGATAGGAAAGGAGTCAGAACCCATGTAGAATATGGTTCCGCATACACAGCCTGGCCGTACAGAGAGTGTAAGGCCCCAATTAGCCGAGGCAACCTGGAAACTCCACCGGACGTTCCACCGGTGGAGTGTCTGGTTGCTCGGGTTTACTCCGCCCAGGTCACCGGTGGCGCCACCAGTATCGGTTCAAAAATTACCCAGCACACAGCAGTGGTTAAAATAGTGTTGTGTTGTGAGGACGTACTATTGCTAGCTCTTCTCATAAAGAAGAGAAGGCAAAGGGTGAGAAGGTTTCGGAAGCATCCTATGTTGATGTCTAGACTTACCAAAGGGCTTTATTACACACTATTGTACTTTATTACACTTGGAAAACGAACACCTTCACCTTCTTGCAAATTGCGATCACCATCTTCATTCACCACCGCCCCCGGCGAAAACATATTAACACAAAGAAATTCAATTCACAAGAGCGAACATCTCACCACTAGTTTGGACTGTGAACTGAGATTGTGTGTCTGCCTGGAGCGTCTTGGTCAGGGCAGTATGATGCGCGCGCATGCAATATTCAGTCACCGGTGGTGCGTCCGGTCGCCTCGGCTAGTAGGCTACATATAAGCCGTGTCCGAAACGGCATCTATGCGCCCTTGAAGGGCACTTGGCCGGCGGCGGCCATCTTGCGAAGTGCGTCCGAAACGGTAGGGGGCTGGTCAAGGGCCCTTGGGACGGGCTCGGAGCCAAGGGTGCAACCGATGTACACTTTCGCACCCTTCTCGTTGCGCGCTCGGCCATCTTGAGGTGGATTTCCCATAATGCCTCACTTCGCGCTTGATTCGAGCTCGTTAGCGCGTGTCCGTAAACTGAAGAGACGAATACATTGCATCTTCATTCGTGTGTCGCAATACCGTCTAGAGACGTAAAAGATTTTATTATCTTTCCATTTTCTTGTATTACAATAATCCTTGAGTCCATTTATTTTTCCGCAAAGAGGGTTAAGAAAAATGTATTAAAATAATTAGCTTGAGAAAGAAGGATATTGTAAATATTTTCCGTAAAACGGAATTCATTGGCGAAAGTACGGTGGTAACCTACTGTGTATTTACTAATATTAAACTCGCAGTTATAAAAAACCACTAGAAATTATTTCATGTGTTTTCGTTGTAGCCATGCGGCAAGTTACATTGAGCATTATATTTATCAGCTAACAGAAAAAATGCATCTGGAGTTAATTTAACGTGCATTTTGAACGTTCTACGCATAATTGAAATTACTTATACTGTGAAAAGTAATAATTGGAGAAGGCATAATGCAAATTGATATTAATCTATATATGACTATATATAATGTATAAAATTTTATTTTGCTGTTATGCACGGCAAATAATGGTGTCAAAAATTTCCCAAGGAGAAAGGTGTCCAGAGATGGGAATCAGACCACGGACCTTTGGCTTGTCAACATCACAACCTAGCCAGTATTCCTTATGTCATTTTAGTATGATCTATAGGAGCTAGGTTTCATTCGCCTTTAATTATGATCAGACAAGGATGGAATTTATAGCGTTTATAAGGTCATCAAGAAAGCCACTGGTCATGAGTATATATATCCTATAATTTTTACGAAGGATAATAAGCCACATTTTTCCACCGACACTTTTCAGCACTTGTTTTCCGTGTCCTAATTTAACACTAAAACGGCATTGATCCTTCTAAAATTCTATTTGGATACGGGAATTCTGGGTAGCGGGGTGGTCTTTAAATTGCTCCGGCAATAAAGAGGTTTGAATCCCGGTCCAAGAAGCCTTTTTTTGAAACAGCACCTATGCCATTTAATTAATTTTAATGCATGTAATGTATGCCGTTTTATTTATTTAAGTGGTAAATTTCAACACAATAACGTGTTTCGATCATGATTCTGAATTTCGCAGTCAGATTGAAGGAGTAGCTTTACTTGGGCTTCGTTTACAAGTGTGTCTTTTTATCTCTGGGACAAAAGCTACGACTTTAGGCAATAATATTTTTAAGTAGTTATTAGAGTATATTTTAAATGGACTGATACTTTTACGAGAACGGATAGCAGCAATCGTATCAAATAGGTGTCACGGGGTTGTTTATTTCATTCAATTGAGTTAATAACATGCTCATGCATAACACGTCATCTTGCTCACCCGTGTTTGGAAATAATTTTTGTCCCCTGGACAAAAGTCCCCTGGAGTGAAAGTTACTTATACTAATTCTAAGTGCCAGTTCAGAAAGCTAATTTAAAACAAGTTTTTTATGCGGCGATGCAGAAAATGGAGAAAATATTTTACATGAAATGAATTCATTTTATTTAATGTAATTCAAGTATTCACTGATCTAGTTACCAAAAATATCACCTACAGTCCACTAGCAGTAAACATTAACACTTTATAATATTGAAAACTTGAAAAATTTGAATTTCTGAAGGGAAAGCGAACATATATAACATAGAAATCACGATAGTCTGACCGTGATCGAAAGCAAAAAAACCGCCTTCCCACCACTGCAACTGAAAATCATAGCTCATTTGTTCCCGGTACTTTTTTTCGCCGTAGATGTCTCTGGGAGTCTCTCCCCAAGTGCGCACAAGGGCCCGTGAGACCCCTAGGCCCTCGGCCCTTCCGTTTCGGACACGGCTATACTCCAATGCCCCGGAACGTTGCTGAGCAACCCAAAGTGGAAGGCGCGGTTGCGTGGCTCAGTCGACTGGTTTCGGTGGAAAGTCTGGTGGCGCGTCTGGTTGCCACGGCTAATAGGACTCATTTGATTCTATGCCCCACGACTGACAAGTTCCACCGGTGGAAGGCTCGGTGGCGTGTCTGGTTGCCTCGGCTAATAGAGGCCTAACCACTCGCAATTCATCCGCCTCGCAGTAGCGTCTCAACCTGCCACGATAAGTACTGCCCAAGTCCCACCAAACCCATAGCCACAGCTAAAGCCAAGTTCCAGTACCGTCCCTTCCCCTTTAAAGACGAAAGTGCATTGAGAAATCCCTTTCGTATCATTTTGTTTTTACCCTATTATCCCAGTTGCCTCCCATTCCCTGTATGTGTGTGAGAGTGCGTGTTAAACATTTCTTGAAATAATTTTGTATCAACTTTGGTCTAAAGCGCTAATCAGGTGTGAGTGATTGTCTGTGCGCAATGTAGTATGGTGGTGTGTAGACTCTGGAAGCTGCACCCTAGTGCAGCTGATGTAATACTGTTAAAGAAGTGCTAAGATCCCAGTGACATTTGACATGAAAATCCCTTCCAAGCACAGCAGTGCTTGGAAGGGATCAGTCATTTCGTCAAAATTCTCGGAAATGTTAGCCGATGAATCAAGTCGTCATGATTAAGGGTTTTATTCATTTCTCATTTAATTGATTTCTAAGCATAAGTTCATAAGCTAGTATTAGCATTTTATTTTCTTGAGTTTTTCCCTTGCATTTTTTTCGCCTATTTGAAATGCCCATGCCATTTAGGTGCAAATAAATCGTCAAATTGTCAATCCTGATTTTCAGAACGATATTTCTCGTATCGATTGCAGGGTTTAGTCACTCTAAAGGTCAGTTTCACTACTTAAGTTCATTGTTTTAACTCAGTTAATTTTGGGATAAACCATGTTAATGTTACTCTACTGTTTCACCAGTAGTGTAAACTCAGTTATGGGGAATTATCTCATCTGATATCATCATCATCATCAGTATTTCAATCCTAGGATTGGTTTATTGCAGCCCTCCATTCTGCCCTATTCAGTGTAAATTCCTTCACGCCCCGGTATGTTTTCTCTTTCACGTCCTTCTTTATTTGCCCTATATATTTGTTATTTGGTCTACTTGTGGGACTTTCCCTTCAATCTTCCCGTCTAATATATTTCCAACTAATTCATTGTGCCTCAAGGTATATCCAATCCATCTGTTTCTTCTATGCCGTAGGGTTTTCCACATTGTCCTTTCTTCATCTGTTCTTTTGTACACCCCTTCATTCCTCACTTTATCTGTCCATTTAATCTTCAACATTCTCCTCCAGCACCATGTTTCGAAGGCTTCAATTCTTCGCTGGTCTGCTTTCCCGATGTTCATGTCTCTGATCCATAGAGTGCCACGCTCCATACGAATGTTTTGATGAAGTGCTTCCTTGTTTGCAGGTTCTTTGAGCACAGTAGTTGTCTCTTCTTCATAAACGCCTCCTTAGCTCGTGCTATTCTTCGCTTGATGTCCGTCGAGCTTCTTCCATCCCAAGTTATAGTGCTGCCGAGGTAGGTGATATTCTCCACTTGTTCCCATTTCACTCCTCGAATTGTGATATTTGCCCTAAGTTTCTCGCTTCCGCAGACTAGGATTTTAGTTTTCTTCTTGTTGATGCTCATATTCTTGAAGTACTTGGTCCATTGTGGTCAGTGATACTTGCAGGTCCTCTCGACTTTCTGCTACAACTGCAATGTCATCAGCAAACCTTAGCATGTTTATTTCTTCGCCATTCTCCTTGATGCCCTTGATACCAATTTCCTCTTGGTCTCTTATTGCTTCTCCCAGGTATATATTAAATAACGCAGGGGAGAGGTTGCACCCTTGTTTGACTCCTTTATATATTTTGGCTTCTATCTTCATTCCGTCTTTCATTCGCATTGTGGTGACCTGGTTCTTGTAGAGGCTACAGATTATTCTTCTATCCTTGTAGTGTATTCCAATTGATTCCAGTATCTTGAACATCTTGTTCCATTCGACGTTGTCAAAGGCCTTTTCCAAGTACTCGTTAATATTTGACTGGTGATTTTTGTCGGGTAAAGGTTTGTTATCCGAGAGCTTCAGAGGCAATATGGAGCGTAAACGACTTTCTGAACTACTTATGGATATTCTACGAAGAATTTGAGCTCAATTGTTGTTATTTAGCTTAATCCCTGGGTGGAATGAAATGCGAGTTTTATTATTTATTTGAAACCGTAAGCTGAGATGCCATTTATCCAGAATGTGTATGCGCAATGCAAAGGAAATAGCAGCAATTGTTTTCTAGTTCATTTTACTGTGTTTATTGGTGTTAACCTTTTCAATGATGCGATGGTGTGTGGGTATCTTCCATATGGATGGGGAGTTTGTGAATTTCGAACATGCTTATTCTTGGAATTAAATATTATTAGGTCAGTTTCTCATGGCGAAAGGTACACAATGCCTGTGATGTTCTTTACTTAGTTATGCATATAGTTTGTAGCCACAGTTATGAATAATGCCTGGACTTAAATTACCTAGAGATCGTAAACTAGAGAGCGTAATTATGCTCTTGGCTACGTATATTATATTATTTGATTTGTATTTGAATAACTAAGGATGGGTTGCGTCATTTGTTTTTCAGCGTTAAAGAATACGAAAATGTCGCCAAAGCGAATGATAACAGCCATAGATATAAGGCATCCATGAGCAAAGTTGGTAAAAACTTTTATTTGTTGGTAGGAATCAAGTATTCGTACAAAATATTTTTCCCACAGAGCTCAAATAACGCAGAATGCTGGTGAAATCCAATCCTCTAAGCTTCACGATGTACGCTAGGATAAGGAAAACGAAATAGTTTTGAAAAGTGTACGTACAAATGCAATCACTTGGGTATCTACTAAGGTGCTCTTCTTCACGGAGGTGATGCGAGGAAAAAACATATTTTCATGCAAATCTCACAACGCTCCATTTCTGCGGAAACATCAGTATACCTCTTACGGCGATTTCTTTTCAAAACATCTCCGAAGCTTTAAAGGATGTTACGTTCAAAGATTCCGAGTCCTATTTCCCTTCTGCTTGCACTTTATACAGCGTAGTGTCTGCCAAGGGCACTACGTATTAGGAACAGAGTATTTTCCCGTTTCTTCCTTTTCGATATGTTGCGGAAAACCAGAAAGAGCTGGTTCCCCCAGATGTTGCGCGGTCGCTTTCCTTCTGAAGGGATTTTCAACACTCGCGTCTCTCGTTTCCGCTTCTTGAACGCCGTATTCATGAAAGAAAAACGAGAAATGCGAATGTCCCGCCTCCTACAGGTCGGACGCTGAAGAAGGCCGAGAATGAGCTTTGAGAATGAGGGTAGCGTTTGCTAAGCAATATGTAGAGGTATCACGTCACATTCTGCAGACCGTCATATCACCAAATATTTTCCCATCTTTTCCCTCATACCATGCCTTAGGGCCAAGTGGCGAGTGCTAGTACTGAGAGCGCTATAAGTGCAATCTAACATTACGATCTTCACATGCATTTATTTCATGGTGTGCAATGCATTCGGATATGGCGATACGCTAAAAGTTCTTTCTAATTTCCGAACGCTGATTTGCACTTTAATTACCTACCTTGACATTCCTGGATCAATTATTTATTACTAATGGTGCAAATTCCACATAATACGTATTTGCTATAATGCATACTTTTACTATCTACATCTACATCTACACGATACCCTGCAAGCCACCGCGAGGGTGTGTGGCAGGGGGTAAAGATCACCAAGCATGCACTAATAACATGCAAACTAGCAACTATATTGTCTCATGCAACTTGATTGTAAGTATCTATAGTTGTTAAGGGGTAAGGCATTCATCATGCACTACAGAATACTCTAAATGTTTCCCCTACCTATCCCATTCCTATGCCGCCTATTCTGTTCTCTTAGAGTACGGGGGAAAAATGCCATTTTGAATCTATCGGTACGACAATCTATCTCTCTAATCTTATTTATCTGGTCGAATCTAGCATAATACACTGGTGTTTTTAATATGTGCCTAACATCTTCAGTAAAACTATCCGATTGAAATTTCACTAATAGATTTAATCTGTACTTTAACCTACGCTCTCAAAATGATTCCCACCCATAATTCTTGTATTAATTCTGATACACTACTCAACCTATTGTAACACCTTTTGACGAACCTAGCTGCTCTACGCTGCACACTGTCTAGTTCTCTGATTACTATGATCTGATCTGAGTACTATGATTAAAATCATTAAATTATAAATAGACCTTGCCATAAAAATATCAAAATTAAACATTAATGTGAGCAGATATTAAACAATAAAACTTCACAAGAAATTGATCATAGAACAACAATAAACTTAAGATTTAAAAACATAAGCCATTGAGGAGCCAGGAAACACATTCCTTAATCAATGATGTATGTATAATGAGCTACTTCACAACACAGACTTACATATTTTTATCGGTCAAAGGAAGTGGTCGAATGATAATATGCCTTGTAGTAGGTGATGTTCAGAGCACGTTAGTGGTGCGTCATTAGATATGGTACAAGGACGCTCGTAGTCACATGGTATGGTCACATTATTATTACCGCTTCTAAAGAATAAATGTTAATCATCATGAAGGGAGAACTTACACTTTTGGCTACTTATTAAAAAGTCTAGCACCAAAACATTGATAATCCTCCAAAGCCATTGGAAATCCAAAGGCATTCAGCCTTCATATTGGGAGGGTTATCATTTTTTTTTTTGAGCGTGAGAAAAATTATATTTCTTGTTTCGAGATTGGAGCGGTTTTCTATGGTATATATTACAACTTCATATAAAAAGAAGCCATTGTCTTGATGTTTTCACCGGCAAAACAAAGAGTATTGAATGTTGCACCAGCAGTGCGATCAACCGCCTTTTTCTGACAAATGAAGATTTTCCTCTTTCTGACCACGTTTCTTACACGCAACCAAACAATTACATGCAATGCTGTGAAAAAAGCTAATTGCAAGTGTTGTATCGTCTCTATGGGTAGTAGCAAATCGAAGGAAAAGTCTTTTACATTCCGCTTTGCTTACTGTAAACATGGGCATTCCAACTGTCATCCAAATCGTACTGTGTGAATGCATACATCAGTAAAATGAAGCACTATTCTAAAATAAGATGCTGCTTTGCACCAAATTTTGAATGAAAAATGTTACGATCGTAAATTTGATAAAAGAAACAGATTTAATATTCAGTTCAAAATTCTATGATACTAACTACCTCTATTATAATGGATTGAAATTAGAAAATTATGTAGGAGCAGGGATGCTTCATATTATCCAGACTTCTACTTCCGGTCAAAACCCAACTGTGGCCATCGCAGTGGGTGAAAACTGCCTTCCACGTCACGTCTGTTAACAAAGTACGATATTTACAGTATAGCAGCTGCCATTCTTCCCACGCTAAACTCTCTAAATCCCTTTCTTTATCTATTGGCGGCCATCGTATGTCTAAAAACCTGGGATTCTTAGAAGAATTCTCCTCGTCCCTATAAATATCTCCCCCATACTTCATTCTCTGATGACCCTTTAGTCACCTAAGGACCTCAATCTATTATTAACAGCATTTTTAAAACCACACTATATTTTCTCGAAGCCTTTGTTACAATCAAATCCCTTTCCACTACCTATAACCAGACCAGTAGTAAAAAATGTCCCATTTTGACTTCAACAACCATACATCACCTACGCCTTCTCAGCCACTTGACTCGACTCTCACTCTGACTTAACCCCTTGTTTACACTTCCCTGGTGTATAGGGATGAGAATCCTACTAAAAGAAATCCGCTGTGTTTAACTCCGGTCTAAATGTGGTGGGTTATTCAACCCCCACGGGTTGAACCCCATCTTCCCTGGTTATTAGGGAGAAATTTTAACACCCACTGTGTACATTTCTACTGACCCATCACCTTCACACCACTATCCTCAGAATTCACCTGCCCCCTCCCCTACCACCTTCCCCTAACTATCCCCCCTTTCCACCCTGCTTTTTGAGTTTATATACCTCTGGCTATTATTGTAATGCTTGTACCTGATGATGACGCCGTGACGCGTTGAAAGTAGTCGTTCCAGATAAAAACACGCTCTAGATTAAAACATAGTTTTCTTTTCTCATTATTCATAATGGACTTCCACAAGGTTACGCCTGAAAGTATTGAATTCAAAAATATAAAAATTGGTATTCAAGTTTCTCAGTTACTGTGTTCTCAGTAACAGTAATCTGTGAATATTTGCTGTCAAATAATCTTCCCACACATTTGCTACTAAATTTATCATTGCAATAGGAATTTAGATTTACTTTGCGATTATCTTCTCCCAATTCTCAACAGGTATCTCGAGAAAAAGTGTACCAAGATGATATTTTTTTTTATTGTTCCATATGCTCGACTTAAACGATCGCACGGCTTCATGTGACATCATTATTTTGCAGCAAAGTTTGACGGAGAACCTTTGCATACGTTTCCAATGGTTTTATATTCCCTGCATTCGAATGCTTCCCTTTGCATCAGCGAGCTTATTCGTCCCCATAGCTTTCACAGGGCTGTATGGTTTGAATACAATGTTTTCAATGCCTATTGTCCCCAGTCAGAGTATTAACTAACGACCTCATTCCGTAATGACATCAATCAAATATTTCGCTACCTACGGAACAATCCCAAATATTCAGCTTCATTGTGGTGAGGAAATTTTGACGTGAACTTGTGGCGCTCAGTCATTCCTTAATGAAAATCCACGAATATGTCCGTCAGTAGGGAAATCAAATCATTTTCAAGCATTTAGAAAGAGATTATGTTAGCATGCGCAATTGAAGGTGAAAAAATTATTGGTTTTCATAGAATTGCTTTGTTATCCTCGTAAATAATTATGTATGTATTTGTCATTCGTATACTAATCCAAATTTCATAATTCTTATTGATTCATTAGGTACTCATTTGAAGTGAATCCGTAAGTAGTACATTATTACGAGGCTTTAGATATTATTTAATGGCTCCCTTCTTTTGCATAAAATTATATACACCTACTCGATTACAAAAATAGTCATTGTACAAATTATTGAATCTGCAATAGAGCAGGATTTAAAGTATATTTTATATTTAATTACTTCATGTACTTCATTTCGACGAAATCGATGGTTGGGTAAGCATAGCCTGGAAATATTTTGGATGCTGATGGCAAATTATTGTTCTCATTGTTGTATAGTGTTCATAAAGGAGTGGATATATGCTGCGATAGATTTATCAGTGTGTTCAAAATATTGAAATTAGTTTTTAAATCATTATCATTATCATTGCTGTAGTAGAAGCAGAGAATACTGCGGTAATTTAATTCTAAACCTGCTATATACGCTGCAAGCCACCTTGAGGATGTGTCTCGTGTGTGGGAAATCACCATACATACATAATATGCATACACATAGCAGTCTAATGAATATTATTTGAGGAAAGTGCTAAACACCCATATACGAGGCACAATAGCTGACCAATTATTATGTATAAACAAAAAAATAATGATGTTATTCACGAAATAACGTCATGGTCCGTAAGATGATTGTTTTTCTTTAGATGCAAAATATATTAAAATACCTTTCGCGCTATGACGAGAATAGTTTTAGTCACCAAATTGATATAAAACCTCGTCAATTGTCTTCATTTCCTTTACATTTTTATTCATTTTTCTCCTTTTCCAAGCTTTTTTCCTTCTATGGTAAAAGTTTATCTCGCTATTATTTTTTACTCTGTAATTTGCTCTTCCAACTTTTTCTCAATTTCACGTTCTTGGGGACTTTTCATTTTCCCATACCTGCGGCGCACTTCGTGAATTCTCCTTCATCTTCTGTCTCAAGGCTCCAGGTCAAGGGACTCATTAGTCCTGTTCTCCTCACGCACTGCACCATGTCCAACTTTCTCGTAAGTTTATTATCACATCGCTTTGTTAGATTCTAGGCAAAGTTTTGCTATTTTGACGCTCACCTCATGAAGAAAGTCATTCACCTTTGGTACGACACCCATCTTCGTACAATGAGTAGTTAATGTAATGAAATCTGCTCTTCCTATCAGTTGAAAGATCTCCTTATTTAAGCACCACTTAGGCTTATATTTCCTCAATAATCTCTTTACTTTCGTTTCCATGGGATTAGTTTTCTTCTAACATCTCAGATTAGTGTATTTTCGTGTGCCAACAATTAGAGTTAGATGAGCTTAGAGAATCAGTTAATAGGGAATCAATCAGCTTCCGTGCATATGAGGACTCCTTATGGTGATGATAATACCTGAATTCCTGCACTCCCAAAAGTTTTCATTGATAACCGTAATGTGTCAAAGCGATTAACTATATAAAATTTTAATATCATTGGCACTTTATTTTTTTATGTATTAACCTGCATATCAATATGGCCTTTCCATTAACAATTCTCCCTTTATCCTTTCTCTCTCGCGACTAAGCTTAAAGCCACCGAGTGCGTCCACCGGGTTACGGATGGTGGGTTGACCTCTATTTATAGAGGTTAGCTGCGAGATAGGCGAGTTTAATCGTTGAATAAGCAGTCGTGAACAAAAAGCGACTGCATTTCGAGGGGGCATTGGTCTATCCCTGGGTAAGGTAGGCCTCTAAATAATACGGAGCCTGTGAAGATGCCGTGACTTGACAACGCGAAACCCCCAACAATTATGCATTCCATCACCCGGAGGAGGGGGCAGCAGCTCTTCTTCATGTAAGTGAAGGTGGAGACCACAAAAGCCGGTACAGCGACACTCATTTCACTACAGGCGTGGTAATATTTACTTTAACGTGCCATGTGGAAAGCAAAGGGAAACCACCACATTATTATCCCGAGAAGTCACAGCTGCTCCACTTTTTATTTCAATCGAGATGTAATGGAACCCTCTCGAGTAAAATGTTCCGGAGGTAAAATAGTCCCCCATTCGGATCTACGGGTGGGGATTACCCGAGAGAGTACATCAGTTAAGTGTGATAAACATTTTATGGTAGGGACATGGAAAGTGAGATAGCTACTGGCCTGCGGAAAACTGGAAAACCTAAAGGTGGAAATGAGAAGAATGGACCTCGATGTATTAGGAATCAATGAAATGAGATGGCCCAAATTAAGAGACTTTTGGAGGCGAAGCTACAGGATTATACAAACGGGATCATTAAATGACAGAGCTGTGATAGATAAAATGCTCAGGAAGAGCGCCGGAATGCGTGTAAAGAGCTTCCTGCAGTACAATGACAGGATAAGAATGGTGAAGATTGAGACCAAACCTTTATATACCGTAGTGGTGCAGGTTTACATGCCTACGACGGACTTCGAAGATAAAGAAGTGAAAGACGTCTACGAATACATCTCGGAAGTTATAAAATATGTAAGAGGAGATGAAAACCTAATTATTTTAGGAGATTGGAACGCGGTCGTCGGCGAGGGTCAGTATGGACGAGTAACTGGGAAATATAGATTGGGAAACCGAAATGAAAGAGAAGAAAGACTTATGGAATTCTGCACACAGCGTAAATTGGTGGTTGCCAACACATTGTCTAAAAATCACAACCGAAGAAGATACTCGTGGAAAATGCAAGGAGACAGAAGAAGATTTCAGATAGACTACATTTTAGTGAAGCAGTGATTTAGAAACCAGGTGAAGGACTGCAAAAGCTATCCTGGGGCAGACATCGACAGTAAACATAATTTAGTAATGATGAAATACCATCTAAAATTCAAGAACTTGAAGAAAACTGTGAAGAACACATGGCAAGTAGAAAAACTGAAGGGGCCTCAAGATTAGCAGGCATTTCAAAAATCGGTGAAAAACATTACAGGAGAGGACCTGACTGAGAAATCAGTGGAAGAGCGTTGGAAAAACATTAAATGTTGACTACAGGAAGCCGCATAGGAAGCTCTTGGAAGAGAAAAGTTGCCAAGAAGCCATGGTACACGGAAGAAGTATTAGACATGATTGAAAAAAGAAGAAAGTGCAAGAATTCTAAAACGGAAGAAGGGTAGCTTTGCTGCAAAAGAATGAGGAACGAAATACGCCGCAAAGCCAGGAAAGCTAGAGGAATGTGGATGAAGAATCTATGCAAAGATGTACAAAGCAACCTTACACTTGGAAAGGTGGAAGCTGCTTACAGGATGGTTGGGAACCACTTAAAAGAACGGAGCGCAAGATGCAATGCCTCAAGGGACAAGAATGAAGAACTTTTGATTGAAAATTAAGACTAAGTAAAGAGTATGTTTCAGGTTTTTCACTCGAGTAGCGCTGATTATTTTGGTTTTCGGCATATTATTTGCGTAAGGTACTTAATTTTGTAGGGGGTCAAATCAAACTAAGGGAACTGACCACCTGTAAGCATCGTCACTCTAGCATTGCCGAAAATTCAAGTGATCTAATATTTGTAATGCATTTGGGTAGTAATAATATTTATCTCGTTATGCCGCTCATAAAAAGGTTCTCAAACTTGTGTAAAGCATTTGCTAGGGCCAAATTGATTTTCCCTTTTGTATAATACCCACGAATCACACAGTTTCAGTGGCTTGTGGATTATTAATATTTATTCGTGATTTTGCTCAACACGAATCATTTGGGAGAAATGATTCACTTTGTGCTTATTCCACGAATTTATTGTTAACCTAACTGGTTTCAACGTTAGTACGTCATCTTAAGGGGTACAATTTCCCGAATTGGAGATGGTACCCCTGAAGATGACGTTCTAACGTCGAAACCGGTTGGGTTAATAATAAATTCGTGGAATTAATACAAAGTGAATCATTTCTCCCATCATGCCGTCATTCCACAAAGTAGAGCTTGCAACAGTTGAAGTATTCCGAATCATTTGGTAGAGTATTTCTCGTGTTAAATTGCGGTTACCTTCACATGTCTCCCATAGTACAAAGTAACATATCCTTGTACTGCACGGTTGGTGCTTATTCATCCCATCCCAGGATCCAGCAAAGTGGTTTGTTCAACACAATTTAAGCTGAAAATTCCCGGAACGCGAGGAAGGAAAACCGAAATGGACGAAACAGTAGGCCTTCACGGTTATCGCAGTGTAAAGCGTCGTAATTCAAGCAGAGTGACAGTGAAAATTATAGTTCTTTTTTCTGGCGCCGTCCTCAGCTTTCTTTTTTTTCAGCGCCACTTGGCGAGAAAAAAGTAGGTCATGAGTATAAATGAGAGCAGAAGCAACACGTTCCCATCCGTTCATCTTATCCGCTCACCTTCCATCCCCGTGGGTGACATTAAGGGAGTTTGCCAACGAATCCGTTCTCCACTGCAGCAGCTCAATGGTCACTAGGCAAAGACCTCGAGGTTTTCACTGATTCCGATGTGTACTTGCAATCCTTTCTCTACCACCCCTGCGGTCGATACGGACTCCAACACCCATGAAAGCAAACAAAACTGCGAGTACACGCTCCATTTCAGACGGACCTGGATTTTTCTTTTGTTTTCCCCAACTGTGGCCAATATTACCTCATCTGCTGAACGTGGGTTCAAACAGCCGGAAGGACTGATAGAAGTTACACTGCCAGTAATTAATTGCAAGGAATGAAGTGTTTTCTGCCATTATCTCTTGTTTAAGTCTTACAAGGATTTGTTTGGTTCTCAGTTAGTTAAACCAAGTAGTGGAGAAGGATTGGTCATATTCTTTAAGGGAATGCCCGCAATTTCAATTTGATGTAACCCAGAAAATATGGGACGACAAGGTATCAAAATTTCGTTCATCAGCTACTATATTCATTATTTTATTTTTATTATTGGACTGAGTGAGCAGTGTATTAATTTGTGACGTTTCCCGTGAGGGCCCTGATTTATATGATTTCCATTGTAAGCATTGGAAAATATTTATTCGTGGAGATAAGGCAGCAACCCATCTATTTACAGCGTAATATCTGCCAATTTTCTAGTTTCTTTTAAGAAATAAATAATACATTAAATTTCCTTTGATCAAAAAAAGTTTTCATTCGTATTATGTAAATTATTATTTGATATAAGTACGATTTCTTTTGTGTAACCTTTATACTCTGTAGTGAAAAAGAAAGTAGTTAGTTTATTCCACGATTTAAGTACTTTCTAAGTACTTTCTTTTTCACTATGTATCTAAGTACCTTCTTTTTCACTATGTCTAAATTTCACCAAGTAAACTTGCCGACCATCGATTATATTTATACTCTGTTTTACGTCACCATCTACACGTTTCCTAAATACTCCTTTTGCATTGCTAAACCGCTTTTGATAGTACGCTACCACTCGATGGTATACTCTTCGTCTCTCATTACCCCGTCTTAAACTCATCCTCCTTCTTTCTTATTTATCTCGTTTTCATAGTGTTCATTCTTCTATAGCTACCCAAAGAAGCTCCTCTCTCCCCATTATAATTTCACTTGAAAGAAATATATGTTATGCCTTCCTAGAAAATAAGTGTATATACACACTGCAAGAGCTCATCGTGAGAGGTGGAAATTAGAATCTGTTGATGGGAAGCTGTTCTTATGCAGCGTTTCCCGAATGAAAAATGATTTCAGGAGAAACGCTCGTCCAGGGGACAAAAATTCTTTCCAAACTCAGGTGAGCAAGATGAGTCAAAATAGAGCAAAAAACAAAAGTATTTGAATCTAACTACAACAAAGTATTTCAACAAAAATAGACAAAGCAAGTACAAATCCACGATTGAAATACTCTTCCCAATTCAAGGAAACCCTAATAACTTGCAGCAATAGACCATGGCTCCTAGGAGACTCTCGAGAATGACAGTCTCCAAATAACTAACTAGAGACCAGCGGACGTAGCCAAGAATTGAACTCGTTGCCGTCTCGACTCGAACAGAGAGCGTGAGAGGGGAGGTTTTTTCTGGCATAAGGAGGGGATGTTTTCGACAAGGTCAAAGTGGAATGGGGTTTAACGTGGAAATCGTCGATAGGTACATTTTGAGGGGAGGGAAAGTGGTATGGGTGAAGTGGGCGAGGTGGATGTTAATCATTGGAGAATCAGGAACTCTTTTTGGACTCCGGCCGGAGAACACCAAATAACGGCTTGTACGATGGACAAACTTCTGGTCTTCATCCGCAGTCAGGGGGCTACATAAGTGATGGCAACCCCGCTGAGGCGGCGGCGCGGTATGGCGGCGCGATATGCCGACGCGATTTGGCGGCAGGCTTTGTCGGAACGCTGCAGTCTGGAATCGATGCATTTTGGAATCTTAGGCACTGTTGGCGTAGTTGGCTCCGCCTATCGCGTAGCACGTCGTGAAGTCCTTCGGCTAAGTCCGGAGGGTAAATAGTCCGCCGAGGGGTAATGTCCAACTAGGGGAAAGGAGGCAAAAAAATGCCAAACTTAACATGCATTTTAGAATTACAAAGAACGTGCTTCGTATTTAAATAAAAAGGCAATTTCAACCCAACGCATAATTTAAACTTATGTAATACGGAAAATATAACGTCACCAACTTCAGCAGCCCTTGACACGGGAAAGGACGTTTTGCAACAAATTTGACATAATCCATTTCTTTCTCCCGGTCGCTTTGTTTTCTCTTTGGAGTGTTAACGTGAATCCCTAGAGCAAAAGTCAAGATTGAATGGAAAAGAAGACATTCTCAGAGAATTTGGAATCAGATCCATGAATGGCTCATTCGAATATAGTATTTAATGTACTTACTACATTGGGAATTGATTTAATGTAATCAGGCCAGGTTAGTGCACGGTTTAGAACTAAGTGAAGACTAGTAACCATGTTCGGATAATCATTTTCAACACAGTTGATACGGAGTTAAGGTAACTAGTCTGTTCCAATTGACTTAATTTACTGCAAGCTACCAATTATTAAAATTATTATTTAGTTCTATTAGCGTGACAAAGTGTTCAGAACTCCGGTTGCAATTAGTCTTTGCTAGCTATTTGTATGCCGTAGTGATCTCATAAGGGTT
This sequence comes from Platycnemis pennipes, assembly GCA_933228895.1. Classification (NCBI taxonomy): domain Eukaryota; kingdom Metazoa; phylum Arthropoda; class Insecta; order Odonata; family Platycnemididae; genus Platycnemis; species Platycnemis pennipes. The sequence goes on along the minus strand of OW121854.1, from coordinate 14,694,415 downwards.
TCAGTTTTGGTAAACTTTCAATTAATCCGCATAAGAATGTTAGTGGCTATTAGATATCGCGTTCTCTTTAGAATTTGTCTTTGGTAAATTGCAAGCAGAAGACCGAGTATCTTCCCCTGTTGAACGGAACATGGAACTGGGGTGGAGGAGGATCACTTTCCGTGATGGCCTATAACTGCACGCTGGCGTCGGTAGAGCGAGTAATGCCCAAAATATTACCGATGATTAGTTTTTCTTAGTGTGCTAAGGCTGATAACCCAAATATAAAGCACTGCACACGGATTACAGAAGTTCATCTTTAACTGACAAATGGCCAAGCAATCTCATTCATAAAGCAGTAGGTCTTCAAACTGATAGCTTGGTTTCAGTTCACCCCTATCATTTGCGTTTCAGTACGTTTGAAAAACTGCAAGATCGCCTTCAAAAAACAGATAACGTATTTCACGTTATCTATATTAAATTTAATGGGCCAATTCTTGTACACTGAGCTTCAGCCTTTTTCATTTGCATCCAATTCTACCCGATCAAAATGTACAGTAATTGGCTCTAAACTACGCTCATTCATTCGTTTCAATACATCATAGAAGACCTCTATTTTAAATTGAAAGGAACTCATTAGCTAGGTCTAACTTTAGCTGACACCAAAGGATAGTTTCTAAAGTACGCTCCAATTGACATTATGATTCCACTTTTACAGATTCCTCTCTGCAGGGTATAGGGTACGAAGACAAAATCCTCCAGCATTAAAAGATTTAATGAAATGTGTGATCGAAATATGCCTGCGATTTCTCGAAGCTGCATACTCGTGCAAAACGAAAGTGGCATCAGGGAATCACAAATGTGGAAGTGGTCCAGGTTTCCTATGCAAACGCAAGAAAAGAGAAACACCATAAGATTATTAAGATATAAATACCACCATAGTCCAGTTGAAGTGTTGGAAATGCACTTTCAATCCAGTCAAGAATATCTTTTCAATATTCGGTCATTAATAAATCGTTTTCGAGAACAATGAATCTATCATTACAACATGGCACCAGTTCATTCTAAATTGCCGAGGACAAGTCACAGAATTTTTCCTATTCTAATATCCTCTGGGTATATTGACCAAACGTTTTGAAAGGTCATCTCTGAATAAAAGAAACTGAATGTATTTTATGCCTCACATACACATGCAGATCCCACCAATTGGTCTGCAGTGAGAAATCCTGCAATTAGGAATTTTATTAAATACATTCTGAGGAATGGCGTTGATGAATTTTATTTTGAAAATAGTTAAGGGTTGACTCACCTGAAACAAATTTGGCCTAGAACTCAAAGTTCAATCTACTTCGGCATTTACCCGAGGAACTCATTTCAAGAGGAGCTGCTAAAAATCTACCCTTAATAAAGAGCAGGGTCCCTGGAGGTAAATCAATTTAGAATCTTGAATGAGGGTCAAATAGGTGATATGTTTATTTAGTCATGATATAACTAAATGCTCACAGTATATTTTATAGGATATGATGAAGCAACCTGCAAAAAGATATTTTTATAGCGGACTGCATATAAAATGTTGATGCTTAAAAACACTGGGCGAATCCAGGGAAGTTGTTATTTGAACTGAAATTCAAGCAGTTGATGGGTAACTAAAGAAGTAAATACGTGACTTTTTATAATGGAAAAACTGGATTTTTACTATGCGTTTAATTTCAATGATGAATGGAGATGGCAATGGAAGTAGATAATTATTTCTCTGGGAATTAGTGGTATTTAAGGACAATGATCGAGGATAGAATGCGCGGTATGCGAGCAATGGAGTGGGAGAGGATCTGCAAATGAGGTGTTGCAATTTGAATGAAAAGAGATCAAAGGTGCGTGAATTGAAAGGAGTCTTGCAATGTAAGATCAGGGGATTGCATATTTAATCGTGCTAATAGTGAAATTAAAATAAGTGTATAGTTTGATATATCTTAGAATGCACTACTTAATGACCTTTCGAACTATGCTCGGTTGTTCCTAAGAAATGTTTCAAAGAGAGTAAGAGTTTAGTTAATTCATATCGCGTAAATATATTACTGAATTGTCTTTAATTCATGATATTGACTATATTTACAATGTAGGTAGTCTATGACTTTATTTTATGAAACAAATAGACGAATATGTATGCTGGAATACGTTCGCATTACGTATCCAGATATTGATAGGTTTTAAATGACTAGAATGAAGCCCCGTTTTGTTTGTGGCAGCACATGCATGACAAACCATTTCATAAGCCATTGACTTACCGCTCACGTCTCTGGGACGTGCCTGGTGACCGACCAAATGGTTCCTGGGGAAGGTTGACTCCCCCAAGGACTCCCCTCTTTTCGTGTTTGATAAAACAGGCATGCTTTTTATGCGCATCGCATTGATTTCGTGCTACCCTTATTTATGCTCAATTATCATTTTTTCATCATGAATATTTGAGCGAATAATGATTTTCCTCCCAACGTAACCGGAAGCTAGACCCCTCCCACATTGTCAGTCTTTCCAAAAAAGCAATCTCTTTTTCCACTGTTATATTCAACACGAATTTAGATTATTCTTTTTTGTTTTATATACTCTAGGCCTACTCGTTTTATAGCCTTTCAGTGGTGGCAAATTTAAATCCGAACAAATTTATTAGGTATGTTAAAATAATTCTGTGCTGCAACTAATTAAATTAAAATTTGTGTGTTCCAGACTTTAATTAAAACACAAAAGAGGACAGGTTTCATCCACAAGAGAATATTATCAGGTGCGTGTATAGAAAAATCTCAGTTCTTATATACTCCTGCGGGTCAATTCTGTAAACGTCATAGACGTCATAAGTGTGAAGACTTTGAGGGGCAATTTATGACGGCTACAACATTAGAGCGATTCCATGATCTACCGTCATATGGCTTATGACGCTTATGACGGATGACGAGTGAACAGTTGCGCATCGCCATGAAAATCTAGAATTTCGTATTTTAGTAGTCCTAAGAAAATGAGAAAACCCAATTGGAGCCTTCGACACATTTCACCATCTGTGACTTGCAGCAAATCATAGGCTATGACGGCGTTGACGAAGTTATGACGCCTATGACATCTATAGAATCGATCCTTGTCGCCGGCCGTCATGAGTGCGACTGTCCGTCATAACAACAATGGTTATGACATTCACAGAACTGACCTGCAGGTGAAGTGAGGGAGGGAGTAAAGATAGTGGAATATGGGACTTCAAACGTTAAGGACCAAACTGACCGCGCCAAAATCTTGTAGACTCGAGTTTAAACCTAAATAACTTCGGATAAATATTCATCGGATTTACACGTTATTTACACAGTAATTTAGATAATTTTGTTGTTGACTGACTACATTGTTAGAATAATTTTTTAAAACAAGTTTTGGACCTGTTTCTTACGTGAGAGTAAAAAAAGGGCCCTTTTTTTTTAACGCTACGGCGCACAGTGGGACCAAATACCTAATAGATGGCCATACGTCCCTAAAATGAACTTTCAAATCTAGATATTTTATACAGTGCGTTGTCTTCTATGATGATGGCGCCACCAAGAAATGCAATTTACAGGAATATTAGTATGAAAATTCGCGCATAAATCATTGTTAAAGTGACTAGGGTGTAGCTCACTTTTGTGTGTAAGCAAACCCGCAATTAGAAGGTCTATTTTAAAGTTGAAATATAATTCACCAACTCAATCGATTGTAGTTTAGTAAAAAGAAAAACCTTCCTCATAGTAAGTAGTTATTATGCATACAAGTGAAAAGTTTATCAAGAATGTTATCTTCAATTTTTACATAAGTATTTTTCAACTTTTTTCGCGAAATTTTCGAAGAAAAAATTCAAAAAGTTGTATTTCCAGGCATTTCATCACCAAATAAGTTACATCAATATGTAGCCAAAGATCTTAGCTATCGATTGGTGAAAAAATATGCTGCGGTTTAGCAGCGCAAAATGATATTATTTAAGAAAATATGTGCATCACTTTAGCTATCACGTTGCGTGGGTTGCATATCACTTGTAATAGCCCGTCACTTTTGTCCGCACAGCAGTGTCAAATTTGTTCTAGTTTTGGGGAGGTAACTGATGAACTGATGATGATGAAGAAACTGATATGGTCAAAAGTACCTCAAATTAGCTTTCAAATCTAGTCCTTTCGTATACGATGCTGTCTTTTCTGATGATTGCGCCGCGAGGAAATACATTTACATAATGCGTTATCATAGTTAAGACAACGCAGTGTATAAAAGATATAGATTTGAAAGTTTATTTTAGGGACTTATTGCCATCTATTAGGCATTTGGTCCCACTGTGCGGCGCCATGCGTAACTTTCACGTCTAATAACTTCCAAGCAAAGCGTTTGGCTAAAACAAAATTTAGTACAAGGTAAAATATATCTTTATTATGACGTTTGATAAGTTTCAAGGTTTTATCTTTAGTCTTTTTTGGTGTGCTATTCCATTTATAACCGCACTTTTTCTCGGCAACTATGCATCATGGCGCCACGAGACTAAAACTGTCATCTTTCTCTTTAAATTTCCAGAGCGAATAAGATATTATCATTTAGCTGAAGAAATCGCCTTTTTTTATTTTGAATGTTATGCTTCCTTAAAAAACGCGCGAACCCAGAGCAAGACACTCCGCCGGCAACGCTGCGCTTTTCATACGCTGTTATAATATAAAAAGTTTTAATTTAATTGATAACCTTCCACGAAGTTTAGCCATAAACCATTGTATATGTTATCACCTATTTTTCTTATTTACTGTGATAATATCTCCCAAGCATATGAGTGGGCTTTCTCGCCGCACTGTATTTTCGCAATAGTAATAGCATGAGACGTAGATTTGACTCTATATACTTTTATATTCACGCCATCGATATATTTTCACGGTGGCATCTGAAAGAGAAGTGAGGATTTACAATGGGCTTGTTCTGAGGATCGCAAGATAACTTTCGTTTGGAGGAATGAACGTGACTTGAAAGCTCCAGATCTCAGAGGTGGGGGAAATAAGAGAGGTGTGGGAAGGTTTGCTATGCAGGAAGTGAATAGAAACAGTATTCGGAGAGTGGCAGAGCAGAACCACGGTCGTGCACTGCAGTTTACACTGCGAGGGAAGCATTTATTGAAGCAGCGGTGTTGTGTTACACGCATGTACAGTCCCACCTAGGAAGGAGTTCTTACAATACTCGATGCCGAATAGGAAAAATTAGTCAAGAACTAAGTGCTTTTTCATAAAGCAATTAGCATACGCTATTGGATACCGTAGTGCACCAACAGCTGGCCACGATACCGTTTATTATGATATTCATTCACACTGTAGCATTTCGTATTCTTTCGAGATAATGGTGATTTTCAGGGTAATCGGCAATGTATTCAATCCTTTCCCTTTCCATTGGTTCCACGTCTGTCATTCTCTTTGTAATTATCAATGAATTCTCTGAATTTTAAACCCTGTTTAGTCCTCTAAATTTTCGCTCGGCTCTCCTCTTTCTTGTTATTCATATCGACTCATTATCATAAATAAATACCTGATAGATTATATCCTTCTCGGAATTTGTAATATCATTTCATTACAAAGCAGAAACATTCAGTATTTTGATAATACCTACTGCCCTAGTTGGATAATGTGGCTAGCTGCAATCGTTAATAGATTAATACGGTACAATGTTGGTGCAGCGAATGAATCATACTATCTCGTTATAATCCAAACATTATTTCGAATTTCCTCTACCGGTTTGAATGCGCACATACGCCATTATCTAGAGGTCTGTATCGACATTCTCTTTATTTTCCTTGCATACTAATGTTGCTTACGCGTATACGACAGTTGGAGAGGATGGGGAGGGGAGAGTTGCTAGATGGAAAAACAATTTGGAAATGCGTAAGCTATGTGCGGTGTAAAAGATAACTGTGGTAAACAAGATAATGGTGAAGGAGCAGGAATAAAGGAGAATAGAGTGGAAACCGGAATAGACCGGAGAAGTGAGGGGTTAAAAGGACACCTTCATTCGATAGCTAAGGTCAATACACATCGCAATGAGTTCTCATCATCTCAACTGTGGTTTTCAAATTTGTACCCTCACTTACAGGTCCTACGGACTGGGACGAAAAGTACAGTGATATAAATTGAACGATAAGCATCAGAACGTACATCTGGAGCGTGCTTCTTTATGGCAGTGAGGCATGGACAATGACATATATACATCTATACGATACCCTGCAGCCACCGTGAGGGTGTGTGGCAAGGGGTGAAGATCAACAAGCATGCACTATTGACATGCAAACAAGCAACTCTAGGGTCTCATGCAACTAGATTGTTAGTGTCTATAGTATTTAAGGGATTGATATATGCATTATCCACTACATACTACTCTAAAATATTTCCCCTACCTATCCCTTTGCTATGCTGCCTATTCTGTTCTCTTATAGTACGGTGGAAAAATGACATTTTGAATCTATCAGCACGACAATCTATCTCTCTAATCTTATTTATCCGGTCGAATCTAGCATAATACGCTGGTGTTTTTAATATGTGCCTTACATATTCAGTAAAGCTATCCGATTGAAATTTCTCTGATAGATTTAATTTATACTTTATCCTACACTCTGATAATAATTCCCACCCTAATTCTTGTATTAATTCTCAAACACTACTCAACCTATCTTAGCACCTTTTAACGAACCTAGCTGCTCTACGCTACACACTGTCTAGTTCTCTGATCAAACCTAATTCATTAGGATCCCATACACTGGCTGCATACTCAAGGTGGGGCCTAACTAGAGAAAAGTAATATCGCTCTTTTGTCTTCATTCTCTTTGACAGCAGCGGAGATGAAAGGGGTTGAAGCATTCGGAATAAGGTGATACATAAGAATTATGAGTATTAAGTGGATCAACCTAGTAAGTAACAAGGATGTACCAAGAAGAGTGGGAGAAAAGAGAAGTCTGCTGAAAACCCTAAGATGAAGAAGGGGCAACTTAATGTGAGACATTCGTTGAAGGACAAGTGGATGGGAATAACGACAAAGGAAGGCCTCGTATGAGATATATAGAGCAAATGATGAAGAACGTGAGAAAGAAGAAATTAGTAAATATGAAGAGATAAAAGAATTCAGTGAAGAGCTGTGTATAACCAATCCCAGGATTTTTGACTAATGATTCTGATGAAGGACAAGGAATGATGGAAGGAAACCCGGTGTCAGCATTATCCTACTCCTGATGAAAGACGCTAAGACGACCACGGCTGACGATTCCATCCGACGGCCGGAATATTGACCTCGAATTTTCTTCACAAAAAAAACTCAATTATTGGGCCGGTTTACGAATGAAAAATAGCTTCCATTACCATAATTTGAACCCTAGCCCTGCAATTGAGTGGCTAGTACTCTAACCATCATAACTACCAGACCCCTGAAGTTTTGGAAAGAGGTTGAATTTCAAACTATTTAATAAAATCCATGTTAACATTTTTCCAAGTGAATACCAGTATATAAAATTATCGTGTTGAAATCAAAAAAAAATGTGCCAATTGCTGTTCTGAATGTGAAATGACTCACAACGATCATCAAATCTGACATTAAAATTTATCCCAATTCGATTCAATAGCCAATGTATAAGGGAAAATCCGTCTTGGACGAAATTTAATCAAAGCCGTTTCTATGGAAATGAAATTTCCCGAGAATACTGAGCAAAAGACTTCCTGGGGGGTTATTCCGTAAGGAAGGCGCCCGATGCCATCTGAAAAAAGATGCTTTTTTGGCATCAGCTACTCGAAATGGCATCGGTTGTTATTCCGTAACTAAGGCGCCCGATGCTATCTGACAGGAGATGCCTTTTTGGCATCGGCTACTCGAAATGGCATCGGTTGTTATTCCGTAAATCTCGCCGTTGCCATTTTTCGATGCCATCCGTGTCACGGGCGCCAGAGGCCGTGAGATAATGGCATCAGTTGAAGACCCATCTCGCTACGCGGTCGTCTTTTGTCTTTTTCTCGTAATCATTGTTTACAATGGCGCGTGTATTTAGAAATCGTCGGCGGCAGATCCTTCTAAATTTAAGGTATGCTATGGAACGAAGAGCCTTATCGTTGGAAAAGAGGAAAATGAGGGATGCAATAAATCCATTCGAGGTGAGTGAAGAGGATTTCACAAGACTTTTCCGGGTAAATAAAAATATAGCCATCTTTTTATGTGAAGAGTTATCTGGCGATCTTCGGCGCCAACGAAGTTCAGGCTTACACCCGCGAATAATGGTATGCATTTAAAAATATCTGCATTAAATAAGTAATTGTATTTATGCAAATAAATTTTCGATAACATTGTGGAATAAATTATCAGATAAGCAGTCATTAAGTTATGGGAAAGGCAATTTCATCAACGTTTTTCGAGTTAAAGATTGTAAAGAAATTTAAAAATGTTTATCCTCATTATTGAAATAGGTGCTGTTAACACTACGATTCCTGGCTGAAGGCAGCTACCAGCGAGGAGTGGGTCAGGATTTCCTGATGCCTGTAAGCCAGCCCACTGTGTCAAAAACTATAAGAAAAGTAACCAATGTGATATGTAGGCGTCTATTGGCACGGGCGTTGCAATTTCCCCGGAGTAATCTAGAGAGGACGGAAATAGAGAGAAGGTATTAAAATGAGTAATGCTTGAAACAGAGGATATATTGAACAACCGAACAGAATGACCATGGGATTTAACAGCATTCATCATACATAAGTTACAAAATAAAATCTGTGTTTAGACCATTCCTTGGAATCGGGTGATGGAATTCATTAACTATTTCTCTATAGGTTTTGGCCAATTGTAGGATTTCCTGGCGTCATTGGGGCCATAGACTGCACACATGTGGCAATAGTCAGGCCAAGGCAGGAGGAAGCGAATTATTTCAACCACAAGGGATTTCACTCGCTTAATGTGCAGATGGTAAATTTGCAATTAAGTTGATAGACACATGAAATCACAAATAAATCAGGATTATTTTGATTGTATACTCCCTTTCAGATATGTGATGATAGACTTAAAATCTTAAATGTATGTACATATGCTGGCTCTGTACATGATCAGTTCATTTGGAACTGGTCTCAGGCGAAAAGGGCAATGGTTGCGGCACATGAAGAAGGCAACAGATTCTACCTACTTGGTCAGAATGTAACACTTACTACATTGTATTTTCTAAATAATCCCACAGTTAATTGTCAATTCTTGTTTTCCTGACTGATTATTGAAATTGTAAATCCGTCTTAGGGGATTCAGGCTACGGTTTAGAGCCATGGCTGTTAACCCCGTTGCCTAATGCCCAAGAGGGATCTCCACAGCACCGCTATACGATGGCCCATTGCCGCGCCAGAAGTGTGGTGGAACGCACCTTTGGTGTATTAAAGGCAAGGTGGAGGTGTCTAATTAGAGACAGGACCCTACACTACTCCCCACAAGTAGCCACCACATTTGTTTGTGCCTGCGCTGTCCTGCATAATATTATGCTGGAACATGGGTAAGGTGAGGAATGATTGATGAATATACTAACATTGCACAAAATGAGAATAACTAATGGAAACTAATTATCATTTACATTATTTCTATGCAAGAATGCAATTGCCAGACCCTATTCCGCCAGATAATATGGAGCAGCTTGATGACCCGGTAATAAGGGAACCTTTAGCTATTGCTAGAAGATATCAGCATGATATAATAGCAAGATATTTTTCATAATGTACCGTGTTTTATTACTTATTCATAATTTTAATTTCATTTGATGTTGTGTTCCTATTTTTTTGAGTTTATTTTCAATTAGTTTTAACATCAGTTAATGTTGCAATCTTATAAAAAAGTTGTTATCAACCCAAAGGTTGATCTTTGATAGGTGAGCGTAGAGCTCACCCCGTACTAAGCCATTGGCGTGTGAAATTCACACTTTCAGAGTTGGGGGCCAATTCCTTTCCCTGGGCCACCTGCGATTTCCTACAAAGTTCTGACACTCAGAAAATCGAATCGCGAGTATTTTAGATGGGGGTGACCAGATTCTTGCCCGGGATTTGAACCTGTGACCCTCCGGTCAGTAGCTCAGTGCTCTACCCACTAGGCCACCACGACCCAATTGCAATGTTATAAAAGGAAATGAAAAAGTTCCTTCTCAATTTGAATATAATTTTAATACTTGTTATTACAAATAATTGTAAATAATCAAACTTCAGTGGCGTTTGCATAGTTATAAATGTCTGATTTGTCTTTTATGACTGGTCTGTTGGACATAGCACAACAGCATTGCTCTCTAATGCAGTAGCAATCCTTTTCTGGACTGCTATAAATTCGTCCATTTGTGCTGTCTGCCTCTCTGCCAACTCCACCAGCTTCTCATGTGATTTGGCCATAATTGCCATGTTGTCACTTATAGCCTGACATTTTTGGTAAAATAGGAAGGGCAGAAAAATTAGATAATTCGATAAATTTTTACACATGGTAGGATAGACGAATCAAATTTAAGATAATTGATAAAGACACCTGTAGAGTTTTCATGTATATGTCCTCTTGACCATCAAGCCGAGAAGGCAGTGCTTCTATTCTCTCTATCACTCCTACCCTCTTTTGTTGGTGATGAGCTATGAAATCATTGTCAATCAAATATTAAATTCCCATGATATGATGGGGATTTTATACTATATTAGTGTGAGATATATGGAAAAAGTGGTGAAGGATGTGAAAGAGAAGAAATACGTAAATATGAAGAGATTAGCCAATAGTCAAACTCAGTAGAGAGCTGTGTCAAACCAATCTGAGGATTGACGACTAATAATGATGATGAGAATATTGGTAACTTAAGTACTATATATTGTGTCAATTAAAATAAGTTTAGATAGATTATGCCTACAGTGTTTTTGTGAAGCTATATTTTTTTAACTTAAAAATTATAATGTCAAGAAACTGTAAAATAGAATAATACCTCAACTACAGGTATTCTCACTACATGAAATTTGTCATTTTCACTCCAAATCTGAGTATATGTATATATATACTGATATGGTTGTTACTGAATCTTTCACATTAATGTTGGGATCATTATGAATGAAATCAAATCTGTTTATCTGGATGGTGTTTAATGGAACGATGGCAAAGTATACTACTATACTTCTATTTAAAATGCATACCATTTATGCAATAAAAAAGGCTTCATGTATTATTGGATTATTCCATAATACTTACATGTGTCTTTTCTTGCATGATTTGAAATATCTGAAAAATGTAGAAACTTCTGTTTGTATGACTATAAATATTACAATCCATACCAATTTAACTATCCATCATAATATATTTTCACAAATACTATTATACTATGTTATATTGAAATCAAGTAATTTCTTAGGTATTACACCATAATAAAACTGTATCATAAAAATACTGTTTGCATTATTTGTTATTAGGTTCATACCTTCCCCCCTTGAGGTAGATGGAACAGGTTGGACAGGAGTGCTCATCACCACCTAATAGGAGTTTCAAACCAGCTATTATTGCATTCTAAATGCCCAGTGACTCAATGTATTTCAGTTTATAGTTGCTCTTTGCAAATAATTATTAACCATATTAAAATGGTTAACATGACCCAATAATGAATTGTGATTATATAATTAATTCACAAACCTCAAGAGGTAAAGTAGTACCATCTTCCTCATCTGTGTCCATATCTGGGCATTGCAATTCCTGAAGTTAATATGTTAATTAGTTACAACATTTCCTTTTCATAATATGCTGGAAAATATTATTTGTAGTACTAAATGTTGACTTACTGGGGCATAAAAGGTATCAAAAAGAGGCTCTGATGATGAGCGGCCTATTATGCTAATTATTTTCTCATCAATGGCTGACAAGGGAATAGCTGAACCCTATGGAAGAATTGGTTTTGTATATTGTTTGTAGTTGTTCACATCATAGACATATCATAGTTAAATTAAGTTTTCCTGACCTGAACGTTGCCCGTCCTACTCCTATTGGCATTCAGGCGAGCATTTTTTGCCCTGGCTTTTCCCTTCAAATCTTTCCATGCCTTTTCAAATAGAACAGCAAATAATATCACAGGTGATTAACAAAAATTGTGAATGCTGACTTCATTTCAATGACATGAAATTCATTTACCTAGGGATAATGTTCAATTACCTTTCTCCACTACTCAGGGGTTTTCGAAGGTCCATGGGAGTTCAGAAGGGCTGTGAGCTCCTGCCACTGCCTTTTCATTGATACTTTCCCCATAGGGCCTTCAAAAGCCCCACTTGAAAATTTTAAATGATCCCCCATATAATTAACAAGAGCATGGCATTGTGTTTTATTCATTTTATGCTGAATTCTTTTCTCATCCATGTTAGACATTCTGTTTTGGGAAAAATTGTATAATTTTCCGGAACATTGCATATAAAAGTATATATCACCTTTAACTACATACAGGAATATGTATTTTGTTTGGATATATGGTACAGTAGCATTCCATGTTAATTTTTTTTCATTGATAATATTTAATCATCGATATTGGCGAAATTTCGGGCTACATTATTTCAACACGTAGAAAGACCAGAACGAGAAAGTTTTCAATGTTACATACTCCGTATAAGTATATACCAAAGTGTTGAACCATGGAAGAAGGAGGGGAATCCTCCTTCCACGGATTTACTGTTCCCTTTAATATTAATAGATTCGATTGCTTATCGAAACTTACGTACTAAGAAATTCATATTTAAATTTTACGTCTGGATATTTTTCTTACCTCGATTCATCCATTTTAATTGAAGACTTTCAAACTCTTAATCGCAAAAGATCACGCACACGATAATGCTTATTTGAAGTTTACAATTGAATATTTAGCGTTTGAAATGAACATTCCCATTGGATGGTATATAACGTTACTCTTTTGTCATCGACTCGTCAACATGAGACGTCATGGATACGGGCATAACTTCATTATCAACTAGGAGTTCTTTGACGCACGAATGGCATCGCTAATCACCGATGCCATTTGCGGATGCTTCCGCTGGCGGATTTTACGGAATAACCTCCGATGCCATTTTTGGATGCCGTCTCGAGAATGGCATCGGGCGCCTTGAGAATTAGGGAATAACTCCCCTGGAATTATTGTGGAATGGAAACCAGAAGAATAGAAAAAGAGTTTAGCCAGCTCATAACAAAGAGAAATAAATGTAGCAGCGTTGGAGAGGTACTTACTAGATGGAGATTAAGAAGTTGGAGAAGCTTGGATGCTGGATACCTTACAGCGCGAGTAGACGCAAAAAAATGCATGTTAAATTCCCTATTGCCTATTGGACAAAAAATTTATCTGACTTTGAAGTAGTCTCGTTCTCTCATATTGTTTCATTTGATAACGAAAACTTTTCAGCCTGTGTCTGTCATCTTTTCATGACACATTTTATTGAATATCCACAAATTAGATTCAATGAATGGCTGAGCGTGTAAGACGAAGAAACATTCAGAAGAATGGAAGAAAAGAGAAGTCTAAGGAAGACATTGATATGAAGACAGGACAACATAATAGGGAGCATCTTTAAGCAGTGATATGCCAAAGCATGTTCCTTTATGGCAGTGATGCATGAATGTTGACAGCGTCTGAGAAGGCAAAGCTATAAGCATTTGAAATGTCTTAACACAGAAATATGATTTAGATAATATGAGTAGATCTAATAAGATACGAAGAAGTACTAGGAGGTTCAGAATAATATAGAATTCTGATGAAAAATAGTGTAGAATGTCTTTTTCGAACGGCACTACCTTTTTGAGCATATTGTGGGGCCATGAATGTTTCATTAAGACAGGTGTTAAGCGAATGTTGAGTTAGAAGAATTTCGAAGGATGGCTAAGCGTAAAATGTATAAAGTATTAGTATATTATACTACGAAGAGCAGCGAGATATGTAAAAAGGTGTTACGATAGGGAAAGCAGTATGTCTGGTATGTTAGCCGAATTGGGATGGGAATCGCTGTCACAACGTAGGCTGAATTATAGACAATCTTCTGGGAAAATTTAAGGAGGGACATTTCATTAATGACGATAATCATATCTTGCTGGCTCCGACTTATTATATTAGGCTCAATAATTCTAATAAAATATAGGAGATAGATTGCAGGACGGACAGGTTTAAAATGTTATTTTTTCCACGTACGATTTGAGATCTTAATCATCGCGTAAATCGGTAATAACTATAGAGGTAATATTCAGAGCAGGTTGATAGTATTTCTTTATTTCCTGCATGTTCAAATCAAGGTGTGACTCGCATGCATTTCTTTTGTTTTGCATGCACGAGTATCTATGAAATTGGTTCGGGTCTCAAGTCATGCATGATATTCGTGGGTGTGTCCTGCAGGATTAGGATTTGGTAGTTTTTCCCCTATTTACTTTTAAAGGTGTGGTATTTTTTTGTGTTCTTCATTTTTGTTTGTGGTGTCATTGTTCCTGGGATAGACGCACCCCCTGCCACACACCCTTGAGGTGGCTTGCTGGGTATGTCGTAGATATAGATATTGATATATTTAAGGGGAAAATTATGCAAATGTATAAAGATTAGCTGGAAAAATCCGAATGGAGAGCCACGTCAAACTAATCATAAATATTTTAAACTAGAGATGATATAATGAGTATTTTGATATATCATATCTTGAAGTTGTAACGATTTTATATTTTCAGAAGAGAAGAGTTGGTGGTAACTCACCTCAAGATAGGTCATAGTGCACTAACTCATTTGTACCTTTTTACAGACGGGAAAATACACCAAGATGTTGTGTGTGTGTGAAAAACATGAAGCGCGAAACACTCGAATTTTGAAAAGAATCTTTTCTTTTTTTTTACACAAGTTTTAGCAAAATATTATTTTTTCCTGTAAAGCTAAATGACCGCTCCCGTAAATGAACTCTATACACTACTAACACGTTATTTTACCCTCTATGATCACACTTATTGGACATTCTGATGTCAAGTTCATTAATTTTTTTAATATATTGACAGGTGGTCACAGAAAATGTTTTTTTCTATAATTGACATATATCTAAAACGATATCGAAAATGCGTTCTCCTCTTTCAGTTGGAGGAGATTGTTGTGGGGGTGCAAGGGATTTAAAGGTTAAGGCATTGAAATTGACTCACAGGGAGACGAGAGGAGACGAGTGGGCGTAGAATAGAGTGCTACTGGAGCTGCATTTCCATTGTGGACAGCTCGTCTCCATCGTGATTAGCCGCCGATGCCTTTAGAGAAACTTTTCTTGCGCAAGTTTCCCCCACATCAACGTCACCCTCCTTGCGACAGTAAATATCGGACACCTTACCCAAAGTAACTCCTCAAGGAGATTCTGACACTTTAGGTTGGTTTCGCCTTTTAAAACGAAACTTACCTATTCCCCCTTTCTTCAATCATACGTTCGGTTCTGCTGGAAAAATGTATCATTGACCTACTGTCACAGGCTGTTTTACATGGTCACTGATGCTTCTCAGGCTGCTGCGAAAACACTCTCGGGCTATGTACACTGGACTATGGGGTGTCCACTACTGTATTTAGAATGGTTTTAAAAACCTTTTTGCAGTGAGAGTAATGTATCACTTCGTTTTTTCACGTCAAATTAATTGCTATTTGAAGATTTTGATGTTACTATGCGATATACTGGCGATCCTACCCCTAATTGATGGTAAATTGTCACAGAGATCAACGCACCGATGACTGCACAGTGTAAAACTGTCAAGCAAGTATCCCCTTGTACTGCATCACAGGCTTACACAGACGACGGGTAGGGCTGTGCGATATGCTGTTTTGAATATCGCACGACGATATCATTCTGATATCGCGGATTCGCCGGTAAATCGGTTCCACGATATGAATAGGAAATATCGTGATATGGACATATCGGGATATCAACATATCGGGATATCGACTGTCGGGATATTTACATATCGGGATATCGACATATCGGGATATCGACATATCGGTATATCGACATATCGGTATATCGACATGCCGGGTTATCAACATATCGGGATATGGGGATATCGAATATCGACTTATAAAATAATAACTTAAGGCGAAAGAGCATATAATTTGAAATAATAGAGGTTCTTTTCAAATTTTTCATATGCGCTGAAATATAAACATTGTTCCTTGGTCAAAGAACGGTAAATTTTTTTTAAATTCCGAATTATGGTTTAAACAATAATTTTATAAACGAATTTGAACTTTTCTTGTTGAATTCGAGTTTTCAGTGATGAAACCGCACCATGGCCATTCCATTCCCTGCATCCAAATTTTATGATAAAAAGTTATAGTTAATAACAATAACAAATTAGACAATTTAAAATGTATAATTAACGCTTGAGGAAGTGTAATATTTTTTAAGGAAGAGACCGTTTATAGCACTTCAATCCGATCAACCATTACCGAGAAATTGCGCTACATAAAAGCATTATTAAGGGTGACCGAAAAAATACCGGTATCAGGATATCGTCATATCGGGATATCGTCATATCGGGATATCGTCATATCGGGATATCGTCATATCGGGATATCGTCATATCGGGATATCGTCACATCGGGATATCGACATATCGGGATATCGCGTTTCGAAATATCGACTCCCGATATCAAGTGCATATCGAGTATCGTCGACGATATATCGTGGTATCGCACAGCCCTTTCGACGGGCAATGGCCTAGCCACGTTGAAGCACCGGTTCCCGTTAGATCAACGAAGTTAAGCAAAGTTGGGCCCGGACAGAGGGAGGTTAAATGTGGGTTGGCACAATGGATCTACAGGGGTCTAAGGCCAGGGGGGTCCAGAAGCCCTCCGCCCACCCTTCCAATTTTTAAATTTACACAGACGACAGTTAAAACGGGAGCAAATTCATCTCCGTAGTTTCAATGACCGTGTAAAACAGCATTAAGAGATTAATACCTATTCACGCAACTTTTTGGGTGGCTATACAAGAGGTAATATAGACTTCAAGGTAAGGATGAATGAGAAAAAAATTTACATTACTTATCAACTTGGGAATCAGATTGCTTTGTCGGTTTGAGTATTAAATGATCGTTTTCTGCTTGCGTGTACGCATAATACTCGGGATCTAGGACTGCGTGTGAAGAGCTGATGATTTCTGCTTATAGCGTGGAAGTAAAACTAATTAGTCAAAACTTTTCATTTACTGGAAAGAAATTTCACTGATTTCATTTCCGCATGGAAAAACAGGAGTCGTCTCAGTTAAGGTCGTGGTTATAAACCCATCAATGATAGGTATTTTTCATTAGTATACCGGTCCTTACTTGAGTGCTGTATGGAGAGCAGATCCTGTCCAGCACTCCGTCCATTGGATAGAACGTTGCATCGTTGAACCCTAGGCACCTTTAGTTAAGAGCAGCCAACTCATGCCAACGCCGGGTTTCTCTCCCCCCTTGTTCCGTTCTCTGAAAATCCCACTCATACCTAATTACCCACGTATAATTATTGACATAAACATAGCTGGGCAGAAAAGCTTTAATCCGTTAATTAACGAAGTTAACATATTGATTAACGATTTAACTTTTCAGTTAAATCCAAAAACTATTAACGGTCTTATTAACTTCCGTTAACTTTCAATTCCGCTAATTTAAGTCCGTTACTTTTGTTTAGAGCCATCTGGATTGCCATGTAATAACTTGGTGAAGGAGTTGTGTTGAGAATGCAATCTAGAGAACTCGGCGTTTGCACTGCAATCAGACTTTTACATAACAGTAGTGAAAATAGGGGCGAGACAAAACACTCGTTGTTTCAACACTAGCGGTGGCGATTGTTTTATAAAGGACCCCAACGTTAAACGGAGGATCTGAAATGCTGGAACAGTTGTTGTGGTAGGTCTGGAGCGTGTTTTAGGACGGCCCTCAATGTTAGAGGGAAGGTGGAGCAGTGTTTTAAAACACTCGCTGATTTATAAATAACAAGAGAGAGTGTTTTAGGGCGGACCCCATTGTTAAATGGAAATGGAGGGGTGGAGCGGATGTTGGGGATAGGTCTGGAGGTTTGATGTGGCGAGGGTCCCGGACTTGGCCTAGAAAAATAAATATATTTTTTCAGTTCACTGGTCTGTGGGGAATGTTTTAGTAAGGACCGTTAAAGGGCGTCTGTGTGTGTGTGTGGGATAGCTTGGAGGCTAGGTCGTTGCGTTGAAAGGATGAATAATGGGTGGAAGATTGTTCGTTCTCTCTAGAGGTGGGGGAGTGACGCCTCTCATCCCACTGCCCGAACGAGTAAACTCGGCCTGAAAACGTAATTGAGGTTGATCCTAAAGTTTGCTTTTTTTCTTTTTGAAGTGGGAGGGGGGCATCGCGTGGATATTGGAGGACTCCCCTGCCTGTTAAAGGTTCGAACGTAATTTGTCTCATGATGGGAAGAGTGTGTTACTGGGTGGAATGTGTTTCGTTCCTGTATGTGGGATGGGAAATAATGAAACAATTGAGAAAAAAATCATTTATTGGCGTATTATTCTGTGATGATATAGGTAATTAGCCATTCATAGAAGTTTTGATGGTAATTTAATGAATTTATCAAATCCTTTTCTATATCTGCCGTTGTCAAGGGAGGCAGAACGTGGGTCATCACGGGAATTAATATTGATTCTTTTTTTTTTAATGTGAAATTGTAACATGGAGACGATGGAGGTATGGGAAGTTTGTCGAAATGAACAACAATGGTGTCAAATTAAAATTGGTAATTTTATTAAATATGAAAATATATCATTTATTTATTATATCGTCGAACAATGAAGTAAAAGTACATGGTTTATTGAAAGTTATACATTGTGGGAGTGCCAAGATATCAATATGGCACGTGAAGCGACAAAAAATGGTACATATGAAACTTGCGACAAATATCAAATATCAATATACTACATAAAAGCATGTGGCAAAACAGCAATATGATACATGACAGACATGTGGAAAAACATCAATATCAAGCATATGAAGCATGTGAAAAAAAAACAGCAATGTGGTACATAGCATACATGGGAAAAAAAACAGCAAAATCATGCATAAAAGGCATGTAACAAACAGAAATATGGTACATAACAGCCATGAAGTGGCAGTATAAAAATAAACATTTCGGAATCAAATTACAAATTTGTAAACGCTCATTGTCAATAGTGGCATCACCTATACAAATAGTGACCATGAGCGACAGTATGTATACCATCCTCTAAAATTATTCGTTTGTCATCGAATGGGGAAAGAGAGAGCTTGCTGGTTGTTATGGTGCAAACATTGTGCTTAACTGAACGTATTAAGTTAAATTTGGTAATCTTATTTTTTCCTTCCATGAGACATTTATAATAGTCGTCAAACGTTAAGTGATTGATTACGGCCGATCGTTTGATCCCCTTGGCTCGCTTCTTCTCTTCCCCATTGATAATATATGAATATAGTTTCGGCCGAAGGCCGACAAACTCAGAAATGATATTAGAAGACGCCTCATCTTTCATAACTCCCAAACACTTCACGTTTGTCAAACTAAAACACGGATGATTTTTCGGATAATCTGACGTGTCATAATGCTCCAGCATTTTGCGCATGTCGGAATAGAAATCATCAGTTTTAATGAAGAGGACCTGGGAATCGGTATCGCCGTACATGTGGTTTATACAATTGAATTTTTTTTTCATAACGTTATAATAGAAATCATACATATGGGCTTTTGATATATCTAAAATACACAAACCTAAGTAAACTGGGTTGTCCAGAAGAACCTTTGTTTTGTGGAGATGGACAGCAGCAAGATTTTCGGAATAAATCGTTCTATCTTTAAAATAACTTTTGGAAATCAATTTTTGTAATTTTTTTGGCTCATTCACTAATTCTATGCGTATTCTACGCCTTACACATTCCATGGATTTTCCAAATAGGGAATTCACGAGATATTTTCTGTACTGTTTTTGGAAATCAGTTACTGCCTGTTTCCTCTTTTCTGTATTGTATAGAATATATGGAGCTAGCCATGGGGCCTGTTCGAATTTCAATACCTTGTGTATTTTCTCCAGCTTGAGTCCGAAATCTAGCGCTTGCTTTAGGCTCAAATAGTGGAGCACATAATGTTCCTTTTTGAAGAAGGTTGTTAATAACTTTTTCTGCTTCGATCCGGGTGGGCAAGCGGATTCCGGTAAAAAAGGAAGATCATTGTGCTCTTCATGCAAATTATCGGGGTATGAAATATCCACCTCCAAGATATATCCAATATTTCTATCTTTATCAATGTCGGATATTGAAAATGAATTCGGGTCAGCCCAGGAGAAATTGCGAAAAGGTAAATATTGCGATTGTGCTAAGCCATAGAGATTGTTACTGTCTAAGTACATAATGTATGAGCTCTCCTTTTGCTCGTCATAATTATGCATGTACTTGTTATTAGCTTTTGCATATCTCATGCTACACTGTGTTAACCCGCCACCTATTCCCCGCTCAACCATGCACATCATCTCGAAATCTGTCAACTGCTCAAGACGTATTTTAGTAAATTTCAAAGCCGCATCCCATGAGAGGCCTGGACTCGTAAAGTAGTGACAGGGGTCCAAATTAAATGAGTTAATTGTCTCATCGCGAAAATTTTCAAAAACGTCGGCTAATCCTAGAACATCGGCCGTTAGATAAATGTCGCTATACTCGCCAAGTGTTTTTATTTTGAATACGTTCCAAACCTTTAATGCATGATCGTAGTCGTCATCTGAAACTTCCTGCTCATTTAGTCGGTTGTAAAAGTGTTCCTTAGAGGGTAATTCACGAAGCTGAAGCTTATTGTAATCATCTAAAAAGTCATATGGAAATACGCCTTTTTTACATAGCAATTTCAACTTTTCGCCGCTAAAATGCTTGGCTGTTTCGCGGAAATTACTCTTGTCCAGGCCTTGTATTAGGGCATCCAAACTAGCTGGCAAAAACCTATACGTATCAATAAATCTAAGCTGGATGCCATTGATGTGTTTCGTGAAACTGATGTATTTTTCCTCCGAATTGGGTATCACATTAATTTTCCCCGGAATGTTTCCCAATTCACGAATCAGCAAATGGCTATCATACCCGCTCAGATTGTGAATTAAGACTGGAATGTAATTGGTTTTTTTACACTGCAAATTGCAAATTAAATGTGCCGGCCCGCGGTATTGACCACTAACATGGCAATGATCTTTAACTTTGTAATTATCCGGCATGGTGATTTTTTCCCCGCATATATGACAAATATCATGTTCACTGTGGTACTTAGTCTGCTCTTCTGTCAGTGGAATCATTGCTTTATTGGTCGAATAACACTTTTGTATTTTGCCGGCGATGTCGGCTAAATGTGCCATGAACTCCTTAGCTACATTTCTGCCTCGGTATAAAAACGGCTCTTCTGCGATTTCGGGACAATTAATTCTGCTTTTGACATAGGTACAGAAACTGAAAGCAATATGTTTTTGATAGGGCTCGGAAAATGAACTGTCTGGATTGTTCGTACATCTATGAATTGGAACTAGAATCGACTCTATGTCGGCATAAATCACAAATCCTAGCTGGATGGCATTCTTAAAATTTTTAAAATAAATTTCGGGCTTCACACCGTTCTTAATCTCAGGCATCAAAATTCTCATGGGTTTGTTTTGGCCGCAAAAAAGCATATGATCGGCGAGACGTCCCCTTCTATCGGCTCCTGTAAAATAGGCAAAGCAGCGTTTGCATATACTTTTCATTCCATTTTTCCTAGTCAGTTGCTTGCCCACTAATTTTTCAAAATTTTTAACGTACACGTAATGAGATACGCCTTTTTTATTGGTTATGAAAAGTAGATCTCTATGATCAGATGACTCTTTGTCCACTACTTTGATTGGATAAATATTTTTATCATCATCCAGGCCGAACACATTAATCGTGATGTCATTTCTTAGCTCAAACTTTCGTATGTGTGATAGAGGCGTAGGAAAGGAAACGCACTTAAAGTCATATTTGTGAGTTAAACTGCGATACTGCGTTACTCTATGTGCATTATATGGTACGTATTTTGCTAGAATGGCATACTTAAAGCACAAATCATCTTTATTCTTTACATTAAGACAAGCATGGGAATTCTTAATTACTGCAGGGAGAGCAATAAATGATCTTCCTTTTAACGGCCTATAAATATTTACCCTTAAAAGCAAGCATTTTATTGCAAATAAAGTCCAACCGCTCTTTAAAATGCACATTTCGTCCATTTCCTTCACTAATTTATAAAATGAATCACTCAAGTATTCGTCTAGATCTGTAGTTTTATAAATGGGGACATTTTTTGTTTTGAAAGCTCTCTCGCTTTTCTCATCGTGTACATTAACAAATGTGCATTCCAAAACTAGATTTGCTTTAATACTATTTTTATCTGTTAATTCCTTCCCAATTTTCTGTTTCAAACCACGTCTTTTGCTTTTTAAAAAATTTACGACGTCCTTTCTCGCCTATACATTACCAAACCTGTACGTGACTAAATTGGATTTGAACGCTAACTCAAAAGCTTCCCCTTCATCTTCGGAATCCTCCTCGTCAGTGTCTACATCAGTGGACGAATGGCTGTTGTATTCTAAAGCAACTCTCGCCAGGCCATTCGCGGATACCTGTCTGTCTGCCGCTTGGGAATTTTCACCATCGCTCATGTATGCTTCACATATATAATTTAAGCCATCACTATTTTCATTAATGCTGTTGCCGCTTATGCCGCCTGCTAAACTATTGCATGCATCTCCATAAGAAGTGTTAATTAATTCTAGACCACTTGTTTTGGGGGAATACCGAGAAATTATTGTTTTTTTCCAGTGAGGCATGATTGAAAATTAATCACTTGTTCGATCCATAGTCACTGTTTTCCCTTCATCCCCCATTTCAGCACTAATTAACAAAATTAAAAAGAAAAAAAAACCCGCGGAGCACTTATCCCATCAATAGAAACACCATTGTTATGTAATTATTTCAAAAAGTCCTAAATATTTAATATATAAGCACCAACACCATATCTTCCAAATGATTACCTAGATTATATGCAGTCCGACTCGTCGGAGAACAGAACAAAAAACTCGCGCACCATTATTCCTTCTTCATAATGTCCAGCAAATAGGCAATGCCCTGTCTACCACCATACTTCAATATATTTTTCTTCTCACCATTTTTGTAAGCTTCCAACTCCTCCTCCGTGAAATTCTCCGGCTTGAATCGTCGCGGCAAAAACACCGCAACCCTCTCGCCAGCCGGAGACTCCAATGTGGCGTGAAGCGTAAGGCCAAACTTCGTGGACACCTTTTCCATGCTCAGTATGACATACTCCGTCCCAATCTCCAGTTCTTTTATCGAAATGGATGGAACCAATCTGGCGCTGGAAGAGAGTTTTTGAGCAAAGTCCATCTGCGAATTAGAGTTAAACGACATCAGCGTCACTGAAACAGTTAACAGTACTATTATCTTGAAGCGCGTGGGTACTCACGTTTAACAGGGGAAACCGACTGGTAGAATACTCGAATATTGAGTAGATCTTCCTGCAGCTTCTTCGACGGTCTGTTTAGCGCGCGCGGAAGCGGCTATTTAAAGGGTTTCCCGAGAGAAGCGTCCTACTATATGCACCTTCCTCCTCACACCCATTCTCTTACACCGCTACCCCCATCCCACATCGCCTTTGGATGTATGTCGAGGAAGGTATTCAATATTTTTTTCCGACTGACCGCGAAAATGCGTCCGGACGAACATCATCATTCCTTCCACGAAACACGTGCACTCCCACCCGGCAACACCCTCTCAACTTTCGAATTCCCGACCCGACCTCCAAACGAATGGCCCTCAAGCACGGCTATTCACCCGCGTTGATGGGATATATTTTTTTTAATTACTTTTCTCTTCTCCGTCTCTCCCCACGTGCAGCCGAAGATTTCCTTTCGTTTTCATATGTAATCCCCTTGCGTAATCTTACGTATATGGCAATGTCTATATAAGCGCGCGGGAAATCGGAGGAGGATTCACAATTTTCACGAGATGGGTTCACGCAATGCGGCCGTGGTCGAACTCAGCGCGACTTCTGACGAATTCGTATGCTTGGAGGTAAAGGAGTTTTCGATTGTTGTACTTGGAACCCTAGCATCACAACAGTGGATTTTTAAAACTCCGAACCCTAGATACTCGGACGATGATGGAAATGTGTGGTTCAAGTCGCATCCTTCAAATGGTGAAGTCGACATCGGAGATTTTCGAGAAGTTGTAAATAACTATCTTTCATCCTTCACTTATGTGTTTGCCTGGGGTCGGGCAAAAGTGAGATTCATCAGAGGTCTACTGAAATCATCGAAGCCGGTGTTCAACCTGGAATATTTTAGATGTCCGGCAGTGGGGAATTTACACAGTAGGATTGGAACTGAGTGTTTATACCATTACTGCAAAAATGAAAGTGACCAGTGCTCGCATAGTAATTCATACAAGTTGGCCGAATGGTGTGAAACTCATGCGGAAAGTTTAGATTTGAAAAAGCCGGAGGTACGGCTAAAAACATTCATAGATTGGTCAAATAAGGTTCATAATCCCGAAAACTTAGCTACAGCGGGTTTTGCCTATCTCGCCGGGACCGTAGATACTATCCATTGTGTGCATTGTGGAGTTCAAGTGTCTATGTTCGGGCATGAAGCCATTCCGCTCGCTATTCATTCCGGCAGAAGTAAGTTATGCAATGAGATTGGTGATGATTTTATTGCCCCAGATACGGTGTCATAATTAGAGAGAGAGTGTTTGGTGATCCAGTGTGAGAAAAGTAAATGGTGGTTAATGAAAAAAGATGCCTGTTCGGATAGAATAATTTATGCATTTATTGTCCTAAATTACTAATTGAATATGCTAAATGTACTACAATCGTCAATAAATTTGTTATGAATTACATGCTATTATTTTCATTTGTTTCCCAGCTCTGTTTTTTTTTTTTTTTCCTCGCCGGCGTTTCTTCGCTTGGCCTCAAATATTAACCCCGAAACAGTCGGGGGAGGGCGTGTGAGTTTTAAGTCCATGGTCGTGGGCTCGTAAAAAAGTGGACTCATTTTCAGGGCATCAAGTTGTTCTCGTCTATCCACGAGTCATGTTGTGGAGCAAATCCAAGCCATCTGATAAGAGCGCGTCCATTTGATCTCTTTAAAACTTTCTCGACAAGATAGACATTTTTGAGGTCAGTACGCTGCAGCTCCTCCGCATAAAAGCGTCCTTTTATTGCATTCCCACTCATATCTTCCAAGGTGTATGTAAATGGCCTAGTTTTGTGAACACTATCAACAATAAAGACCTCAGTCGACCACGATGGAAAATAGCCTTTATCGAATAATGCTTTGCTTCTCGATATACGCACTGAATCTCCCACATTGAATCGTCGACGATGGCTCGTTAGGGGATTCTTATTGGCCAGCAGGCGACGCAGCACTAATTGCTCATTACTTGCATTGACGTCAATTGGACGTTCTTTTGTTCTCGAGTGCTTTTTCTCATTGTAGTTTTGTATGACTTGAGGCAATACGGCAGGCCAATTTCGATTACCAATTGTGTGTAATTGTTGCCACAGAAGATTGAGAAGGGTTCGGTTAAACCTCTCAACAATACTTGCCTTTTTCACGCTATAAGAATGGTAGTGGTTTACGTTATACTTCTTCATTAACTGGCGAAACTTTGAGTTAAAAAATTCTGTTCCTTGATCCGTCTGGATGTTATGAGAGGCGTGCACCTTTTTTAAAATACTGCCCATTGCAGCTGAAACTTCATCGGCCGTTTTTCTCTTCAATGGCAATGCCCAAGCGAATTTTGTAAATGCATCGATTACAGTCAGTATAAAATTCCAACCTTTTATCTTATGCATCCTCATGTCAGTTAAATCAGCCTGCCATAGGTCATTTAAACCTTTAATTATTACTTTCCTACGAGGATAATTTACTCTCGCCGGCTTAAGTAATTCAGCAATAATTTTTCGTTTCACATCCATTGGATTTTAATAAATTATGCTACTTTCTTGAAGTTCTTCTATAATAGCTTGAATTTCGTTATCATGTCCTGTATGGCCACTATCCCTCGATGAAATAACAAGTCTTAGGCGATCGACGAGTTCATTTATATCATTCCAGTAATGAATATTGGTTTGGGATGTCCTCATGCCTTCACCCATCACGCCTTTCCTTCTCGCCGGTAATAGTTTGGATATCACGTTCACGTATTTAAAGCTTCTATTGGAATTTATTTTTCTCTCCGAATCATGCCCGCGCTTGTGGGCATTGGAGTCCAGCAATATTTGCCTATAATTATCCATGTCCTCCTGGCTCACAAGATCCATTTTCGGCTTAGACATGAACAATAATTCATATAAGCCATTTGTCCCATTGTAGTCCTTATTACCGACTGTTAAAGTATCATTATTGAAACGGATACCGGAATTTCCTAGTCTCCATCCCGATTCATTGCGTTGAATTCCATAAATCTTATCAACCTTACGATCATTCTCAAAGATTTTACTAATGTAGTTTGCCGCTCTGTCACTTTTTGCGTTAATATTTCCTTTAGCTTGCTCGACTAAATCTTTGAGTGGTTCCGCTACTGGCTTCAAAACTCTCGTTATAATTTCGTCTTCTTCCACATTTCTCCTTTTCAATGCTATGAATTTTTTCCGTATATTTTCTCTTCTTCGAAGAATATCTTGCGTTAATCTTTCTTTCCGATTTTCCGAATCCATATTAATACGAACGTGTTGATTGCATACCATCAAATGCGTTCTTTTATTCAAAGATCTCACGTTTTATGCCTTCAAAATGCTGATCATTTGCCGAGTATACATCAGTTCAAGCATGTCTATCGATAAATTCGGTCGTCATCTAATTAAGCGGAAGAGGACCGATGAAGATTTTGATGTAGACCTTCGGGGAAACCGTATTAAGAATATGGGCGCGCCAATCGATGCAGACGATGGCGTAACAAGGAGATATTTCAGCCAAAATTCTCTATCCATCGTTAAGGATCGCGTTAACGCCGAATTGAGGTACATTTCAAACTTATCGGATCCCAAGCTGCCTCGCGATGCCGCGACGAAACAATATGTCGACCGCAGAACGTTATCATTAAATAAAAATGTCATTTCGGCCGCAGGAAGAAGAATATCCGCTCTCGCAGAACCTTTGGATCCGAATGATGCTATAACGTTGCGATATTTTCAACACAATTGCATGTTTGCCGCTGGCGATGGGAGCTTGGATGTAAAGAATAATAGGACCTCAAATCTATCTGCTCCACAGGCCCCGAATGAGGCAGTTAACTATGAGTTTTTGCTTCATAATATGAAAAATGTTGTTAAATATGAGGCTGAAAATATCAACGCTCGAAATAAGCGAATAACAAATGTATCGAAACCTCAGCACGATTTAGATTGTGTAAATTATCAGACAATGCTTGATCATGACACAATGAACCTTAATTTCTTAACGTCATCTACGATGTTATTAACTAACGACATTTTTAACGCCCGCGGCTACCGCATAGGCGACGTCCACGACCCCGTAGAGAGTAGTGATTGTGTAACTCTAGGCTTTATGAAACGACAAATTGAAGATTTAAAATATCAGTTAGGGCTGAAATCAAAGTAGTAGGACGAACAGGTTGAAACTTGAAAGGACGCGGGCTGGACCTCGGAGAAAGCGACGATCATTTCACACAATGAACGTAACCATTAGTGAGTGCCGCGCGGAGATGGATTTAGTGGTTGACCTTGGCCGGAGAACACGCGCATCTAAGATATCACCGTGCGAGGGGGATGGAGAGAACGAGATTGAGGTTAATAACCCTTCACCAGAACTGAGGCTGTACAAAACGCCTAGTCATCCGTCGACATCTAGCAGAAATGTCGGTGATGATTCAACGGGATACGAGCTCGAAGAAAATGGACGGGGGGAGGGGAAGGAGGAGGAGGGGGAAGAGGATGATGGAACTAAGCCTTGCTGGATCCTCGAAGACCGTCTTTATTTCGAATTGATGGGAAGAGAAGAGATGAATAGATTTTGGAACTGAGCACGCTGGCTTTATTTCCAAGCCGTTGTAAGTAGGCCAATGCCTCCCTTAGTGTATGGGGAAATGAAAATTCATCTCGCAGCATGCATGTAACGTTGATGGTTCATTTGTAATAAATAAAAAAAAAGGTACTTATCATGTGAGACATTTTTTTATTTCAATATTTATTTTAAAGCGATACTAAATATGTTAATCAGAAATATAATTAATATTTGAAATTCCGTAATAAACATTACTGAGATTTTGTAATTACGGCTATCCAGCCATTTTTACGGAACCATTAAGAGGATTATACCAAAATGTTTCATCACTTATAACCAAACAATATGCAACAGTTTTTGCCGGAAATGGTCTCGAAGCGTCGAAATCTATGCGGACATCTACCGAGCCGTTATTTAGTGAATCATCCTGCTTGGAGCAATCGATGACAACAATTGGTGCTGTTTCCACAAATTCTTTTCTCGACAATAGAGGTTCGGGAGATTTCCCATAGAACGACGCTTGGAAGCTTGCATACATATTGTACAACTCTGCGATTTGACCTCGCTCGAAGTTGAGATTTAATACATCGTGCGGGTAACTTCTGCTGTTTAGAAAAACCTTTACGGCCCTCAAATTACAGCTGTCGAAGGCGCTAGAATCTCTTGCGATAGAATTATTCCTATCCGTTTGGAACGCGATGATCACATATCTTGGTTTTCCCAATTGAGATGTCGTCTTAACAGTCCATGTCTGCTTGTCAACTAACGGCAATTCGGGATATGTTGATAATGTCCATTTCCTAAAGGCCACAAAGATCGGATCTCCTTTATCGATACGCTTGAGCAATATCAATTTTGTCTTGTCAGCTGTAGATACATGCGGCATTCGCCAACAAATGCGATCCAGAGAAATTCTGGCCTCAACTTGATTCGTCGAAATATAGCAATTTGCATCACTCCTCGCACGTACAAGTGTTAATTCGTGTGTTCCGGCGACATATATTTTATTATGGTCCTCATGCAATCCAAATATATGCCTTAGCGGTATGCATACATTAAAGTAGCCATTCTTCAAGATTCCATTGTCATGTCCGATTCTTAGCCAGCCGGCATTTTCTAGAGACTTGGAGGCCTCCCCATCCAGCGAAATTAAACCCTTTAGCGTTGTAGTGATTCCTGGATTTCTTACGCAGTCAACTTCAACACCATTTATGCTGTATCGTATTTCCGAGAATATGTGTAGGAATGCATTATTCACTAACGTAGTTGTTTCAGCTATAACACTCCCATCCACGTTAGTGATGCGGCCCTCTAAATACAAATAACTTTTGCAAGGAAGTATGAAATCAGATTGATTTTGAACTGAAATTCTTACTTCATCATTATATTCAAGTTTTGACTGCGTGTAAGGCCGGTAACTATACAATTGTAATGAACTAACTGAATCGTCCCATTCAGCTCCCGAATCCATGTTTAAGAAATCCATTTCTTATTTATTCTGAAACCGCAAGCCTTCAAAAACTCGTAGTTAATCGGTGATAGCCGCGTTGTCGAAGGTTTCAGACTAAATTCAGCTTGACTCCGCCACTTCTTATATCCAGAGAAATCAAAACCCATTTTCCTTTAAATGTAATCTAACGTTGATAGTTTCACCTCTAAAGTCAATCAGATCACCGTTCTGGTCCTTAATCTTTAAAGTAATATTAGTTATTGACTTCGTGTTCACCGGCAAATAGATGACATTGGACGGGCGCTCTACTATTTTATACCCGGGAGGTACTTCTGGAAAGAATTGATGAATAGAGTGTGCGATTCTTTCGTTGCTATACGTACCGCCGACAATTGAGCATTCAATCACGATGGTGTTGATATGGAGAATGGATACAATATCATCCGACACATGCCAAGTATTCGGCTCTAAAGTACGCTTTGAGAATCCTAGCAGCGGTGCTATAGTCCCCTCTTGGGTAAAATCCACGGCGTATTTGCAGTAGAGATTCGCACGCATTCGTGTACTGTTATTAGCAGTCAACTTAAGATCTCCATCAGCAACAATACTTTTTAAATATGATTGGATATCGTCAATTTCATAAGTTCCAGTTGGAATCTCCACCGATTTCCCATCATCATAAAAGAATTTATTCTTCCCTTTGTATATATTAGGAATGGAATTATACGTTTCGAGGCTAATGAGGCCAATACTGTATTCTTTCTCAGAGTCCAATTCTATCTCTGGGAAGTAATTCACGCTAAGGATGGATTCCCTAGCTGTGAAGGAGAAAGTCGTCGACATCTTTATAATAGTACTGGAGCAATACTGATGCTTTAATCTCCTTCGATGTCGAAAGGCATACTGCGGGGAGTCCTTTCATAGATTCTCAGTTTTAATGCTCTTTCCGAATAGGAACCTCAAGCAAAAATGACCGCAGCGAAAAGATCTATCAGTCTGAAATCAACGCTTATTGTAAAGTATATTGCAGCCCTCAAAATATCTCATTAGTTCGAGTGGAGGTCTGAGGTTGCCATAGCTATCAAAATAATATACGAATTTATCGACCTTCCTATAAGCAACCCAATGTGTCCCCTCTCCTGCGGATCTGTCGAGATTCAAAATGGCCGCCTCATTTTTCCACGGACCACCTTTTGGCAGTCTGTCGCGCATAAATACGCCGCGAAAATTAGGAATATTTAACTCCCGAGCGAAATAACTTATATCCACATTTGTTAAGGCCCTCCTTGGAAGATTTCTTAAAGTAAGTTTTTTTTTTAATATAAGCCGAGGCCCTTTTTATAAGGCTTCAGAACCAAGCCTTTGCCCATGACAATATTTTCCATTTTTAAGTTGTGCCGCTTCAATTCATCCAATCGCTTTCTGGCAACATGAGCATCAGATGCAGATTTAATTACGCTCGAGACGCCTCCTGCTAACCCACCCAGGGCCGACAATCCCGCAAAGATTGGCATTAATGGGAGAATTCCTCCTCTCTTCGGTACTGGAATAATACGAGGAGTCGCAATATTCGACTTCTTAGTTTTAAAGTCCTTTCGTGCAGCTTTCAAAGCTACTTTAGCAACATCTTCTAATGTCTTCTTTTTGGCGGCCCCGATAGCCCGTTTTGCGTTCTTGACAACACTTCCAAAAGAACTACGACACTTAGAATTACCAAATCCAATTTTGGATTTCACTTTCATGGCGCTTGCAACCGCTAACGAAGCAATTCTTTCACCCAATTTCGCATCTGACGATCTCACCCTTTTCCAAGCCTCTTTGGCCAAGACTTTATCAGCTTCTCGTCGTGCCACAGAGAGCTTAGAATTTGCGTAAGCAATATCGTGTTCTCGGCATAAAGCGTCAAGTTTATTAATCCCCGTCTCCCCTCGCGCCAACCTCTCCTCAAGCTTAGTCCCAGGACCACAGAATTGATAGCCGGGCAAATGGAGCTCCAAAGGTAATTTATCGATCACACTGTTTACTATTCCTTCTCCAAGAACCTTCAGCTTCATACTGCCTGCTTCACTCGATAAAATGGGATATATATTACTTCGCAGTAATATCATCAATAGTCGCCTTTACGACTCGCCACGCGATGGAGTTTATAGACCAAAATGAAAAGCTTGCAATTTCTAAACTTCCTTTCGACGATGATGATGGGAAAAGAATGAGACACGGACCCCTTCTACCAGAATTTATTCGCTGCATAGTATGCGGTCCTTCCTCCTCGGGAAAAACCAACGTAGTCTTCAATCTCATCACTGAACCAAATGGTTTGAACTTTGAAAACCTATACGTACACAGTAAATCATTATATCAACCGAAGTATGAGTTTCTTCGCAATATACTGTCAACAATTCCCGAAATTGGCTGTTTTTACTTCAAAGATGGTGATGAAGTGGTTCCAATCGAAGAAGTACGCCCCAATTCGATATTTCTCTTTGACGACATCCAGTGCGAAAACAGAAATCATAACGTATGAGTGTACTTTTCAAGTGGACGACATAAAGGAGTAGATTCTTTCTTCTTGGCCCAGTCCTACACTAAGATACCAAAACATCTCATAAGAGATAATGCTAACTTACTGGTGCTTTTTAAGATGGACGACCTCAATTTGAGACACATATATGATGACCATGTAACTACTGATATGAGTTACAACGATTTTAAAAAATTATGTCATCTCTGCTGCAATGAAAAATACAGTTTTCTCGTTATTGATAAAGAAGCTGCAATGGACAACGGCAGATATAGAAAAGGATTTGATAAATTCATTAAATTACCATCAAAACTTCTATGAATGGCTAATTACCTATATCATCACAGAATAATACGCCAATAAATGATTTTTTTCTCAATTGTTTCATTATTTCCCATCCCACATACAGGAACGAAACACATTCCACCCAGTAACACACTCTTCCCATCATGAGACAAATTACGTTCGAACCTTTAACAGGCAGGGGAGTCCTCCAATATCCACGCGATGCCCCCCTCCCACTTCAAAAAGAAAAAAAAGCAAACTTTAGGATCAACCTCAATTACGTTTTCAGGCCGAGTTTACTCGTTCGGGCAGTGGGATGAGAGGCGTCACTCCCCCACCTCTAGAGAGAACGAACAATCTTCCACCCATTACTCATCCTTTCAACGCAACGACCTAGCCTCCAAGCTATCCCACACACACACACAGACGCCCTTTAACGGTCCTTACTAAAACATTCCCCACAGACCAGTGAACTGAAAAAATATATTTATTTTTCTAGGCCAAGTCCGGGACCCTCGCCACATCAAACCTCCAGACCTATCCCCAACATCCGCTCCACCCCTCCATTTCCATTTAACAATGGGGTCCGCCCTAAAACACTCTCTCTTGTTATTTATAAATCAGCGAGTGTTTTAAAACACTGCTCCACCTTCCCTCTAACATTGAGGGCCGTCCTAAAACACGCTCCAGACCTACCACAACAACTGTTCCAGCATTTCAGATCCTCCGTTTAACGTTGGGGTCCTTTATAAAACAATCGCCACCGCTAGTGTTGAAACAACGAGTGTTTTGTCTCGCCCCTATTTTCACTACTCATAACTTTTACAGAAAACATTTATACAGTCAAGGCTCACGTTACCACCCTAAACAATAATGAAGAGAAAGCATCCATCTAAATACGTTCAATTTGAAGAAAAAGTAAAGGCAGGATCAACTCGCGGGAAAACGAAAACCAAGTCGAAAGATTCATCAAGAGCTGTGGATTCTTCTTATGTCAATAGGACTGGCAATTGTTTTTTCACCATCTAGTGGCAAAAAAATTACGCCAGCATAATATTGGTGAATCGTTAGGTATCTTGGTATCGCAGCTACCAGTAGCGGCGTATCCCAAGGTTTCTATTTCCACAATCAAATACAAACAGCGTCAGATCCAACTTTACTGACGGAAACGGTATATTACTATGAAACTCCATACCTCATGTGTATAAGTCTACATTACCTAAGCTATACTGTTTATTAAGTATTTTTGACCATGAAATTCTTATAACGTTCACTGACGTTAAAAATACCTAAATGTTAAGTGACATATAATTCAAACTTGCCTACAATTTCATATAGATTTTTAACTTTAACGGATAACTTAAACTCGCGTTAAATTTTCATCAAGATAGCGATTTAATGATTAACGAAGTTAACTTTTTGACTAGCTTTTAATAATTAACGAAGTTAATTTTTGGATTAACTTTGCCCAGCTATGGACATAAATGACTTCAGCCGTCGATAACCTCCGTCACATATCCCGTAGATGCCACTTTTGGAAGTTTTAACTGAAAAACAATTGGAGAAATCCTGAGAAAGAATGCGACTGGTTGGCATGAAAATCCGTCATATATATAGGTTTTAAAGTTGAGGCAAGTTAAGGAGTGAGCCAACAGTGAGGATAACCAACAAGCTTGAGTTATCAAACGTACCAAATTCCCTTATAATCGCCATTAATTCTAATTAGCTCCATTTAGAAATAAAATTATTTTTTTTCCAGAAAATATGATTCGCTATTTTCCATAAAATCAAATGTTGGGACA
This sequence comes from Platycnemis pennipes, assembly GCA_933228895.1. Classification (NCBI taxonomy): domain Eukaryota; kingdom Metazoa; phylum Arthropoda; class Insecta; order Odonata; family Platycnemididae; genus Platycnemis; species Platycnemis pennipes. Next base: position 14,660,323 of record OW121854.1, on the reverse strand, counting down.
CATTCATCCTACTTTTAGGCTGTAAGAAGAAAATGACCATCGTTGCTGGTAAAATTTTCTAAATCACCCTGTTTTATTGCGCCTATTGGTGGAATCAATATGTGATAAATGAATATTTAAAACCTACTGTATATTTATGGATTTATTTAGCCCCCTTCCCAAAGACCTATGCATATTATCAGTGATGCGAGCTTACTATTATGGGGGTGTGTTCGTGAATGTTTCCTCACTAATAGGCGCTTCAGACCAACAGGAAAGGATTGAGGATAAGAATGGAAGGGATGGGGCCTCTAACTTATTAAAATTCACATTATTTTAGCGTAGTCAAATGCACAATTCTGTTGATTCGAATCATTCTGTATTCTTGTATTATAACCGTTACTTTACTCTACCTCAGTTTCCACATCTGCACTCTACACTTTTGTTCAAAATGGCTCAAAAGTTACCTAAAAAGAGGTCACAATGTGTTTTCATTAATAATTATTACAGCAATTTTATATATATTACCTCTCGTGTACCTCAGGGTTCAGTCTTAGGCCCTGTATTGTTTTGGTGTATATTAATGACCTTTGTTGCCACGACTTTCGTGGTCAGGTTACTTCCTTTGCGCATGATTTTGCACTATGCTATAGTAACTTACATGGGAACGTCTAAGATATGATGTGCAAAATGACTTAAATTACCTAAGACTATGGTTTTTCCATAACAAATTATCTATAAATATACAGAAAACTAAATGTTCTATGGATATGAATATGCAGAAAAACTATATATATACAGAAAAGTAAAGCATTCTTCAATATTATTTTCCAATCTTGTTATGTCGATTTATGCATGCTTTTTGGTTACATTTTGTTATTTTTTATATTTTTATTACGCCTTGCTTTTGATCATACAATATTTGAGTTCAAACACTATTGTTTCTGATGGTAGCTTTATTCAAGTTTTCCCCTTGTAAGGTACCTTAAGCTCAAGTTTTTTCATTCATTGTATAATTATATGTATCAGTTTGAGCATTAAAAGATATCTATCTATCTATATCTATCAAATACCTCTATCTTATTATTAAGCACATTCAAAACTTGGATAGTTAAGGTGGCTAAGCATCACGTCTCAAATCAAGGTGCTTGCTGTTGAGCCGCAAGTATAATATTTTTAAATATAAGCCGTAGCCGTAATGACGAGATGTAAGTTTATGGCCCTACCGTAAGAGAAAATTAGCTTTTTTTCCATTTCCATAACTGAATGATTGGTTTCAGTGTGCTGTACATCAGTGCTTTTCTATCGATTCCGTATATTTTTTCCCTATTGGACCCCTTTAAGTCAATCAAAGCTTTTTGGGTAAGCCTCGAGCCAGCTGAATACGCTCTCTATGCAGAGAGCATCTAATCCAAAACCGCTTCAACCTTCGATCTAATATGCTTTTTCTCATTAACTCCCTCGAGGTCTTCATGAATGTGTTCGCGTACGACGTAACTTCTTACCAATATAATGAGTGGAAAATCGAAATGTCTCGAAATCGAAAATAGTGAATATTCGAAAATTTCATGGATGATGATGGAATGTCTTGCGTATATTCTCATGATATGTGTGTTGCTGACTCAATCATTCACTCCCTCTACTCCTTCATTTTTCCCCACTTCTTAACTTGAATTTGTTTCTTCCTCATTCCGTGCCACGTTGCATTAGACATTCAGTCCCTTTCAGGATACAACAGTTATGTTATTACTGTATCAAGAGGTTTATTACAATGAATATGCACATTCAAAAATTGGATATTTAAGGTGGCTACACATCACGTCTCAAATCAAGTAGTTACGCTTTACCATATTCAATTGCTATCTAGATTCTCTATTTTTACCGATAAATTACAATATTTCTAAAATAATATGTGAACTGTGTTATATTTTGCTCCAAAAATTTTATAATCATATGAATATTCATAATACCGGAAGTATCACATATGTACGGTAATGATTATTAGTTTTTGTTAATGTATGAGATCGCATCCTTTCTTCGACCGTTCCAGGTCGTAGATCCCTGCTCATTATCACCGGAACCGCAAGGTTGCAAAGCTTCTCTAGGAAGGTATCCATTTCCAGCGTTATACCTCAGCTTCACTGGTCACGTAAGCTTCAACTTCGAAGTAATCGCTTTTCATTGAGATTCGCACATTATGCGGTAACTTTTACTGTTAGTTATTCACGTGCGTGACTTTTAGGCTAGGCCTCTATTCGAACTTTATGCATGAATATTCATGAAAGATAGTTACGTGAACTCCAGGCGTGTATTTGACAAAACATTTATGCGGACTTTGCAGACTTTGGGCAAGGGACCACTATTGCTAGATCTCGGGCCTTTTACGAAAGCTATCGTTAACTGTTGTGGGTTGCATACGCCCGTGGAATTGATATGTTACTCTGTTTTGATAGGACTTGAGGTTGCAAAGTTTGAAGCTACACGAGATGCCGTTGGGAGCTCCTAAACTTCATCATCTTCGAGACTTATTTCAACGAAGTGAAGTTGGCTTATTAATATGGTGCCCTTGTGCACTTTTATGCATACTCTCCTGAAGATACCGGTCAGGTATTAAAGTAAAGAATATGGAATACTTATTCCTCCTGTTTTATTGTAGTGTAATGTAATATCTAATGTGTTCGTGACACCGCAGTTTTCTGTTATGGAAACTAGAAACCTTTCAATTGAATAAAATAGTTAAATCCCAGACTAGCTCAAATAAATACACTTCAGAAATTACACTTTTCAAATACGTCACCTCCTTTCTGATTTATCTCACACAAAACGTTAGACCTCATTTGGAATATGCTGCTAGTGTATGGGATCCCTACGAAATCGGTCTAAGTAATGAACTTGAACGTGTGCAGCGAAGATCGGCAAGATTTGTAAAGGGACGATACGATAATTATATTAGCGTAACCAGTCTATTAAATGAATTGAAATGGGAATCATTGTCAGATCGCCGGTTGAAATTTAGACTTAATCTGTTCCACAAATTCCAAGGCAATATTTTCAGTGATGATGTTAAAAATATTTTACGAACCCCAACTTACTATGGCAGACTGGACCATAATCATAAAGTTAGAGAAATTGATTGCCGAACTGACCGATTCAAAATGTCCTTTTTCCCTCGCACAATAAGAGATACGAATAACGGTAAATATGTCCTATCGGAGAGTAGCAATGAATAGCATTGGTAGCTGCATGTTGGTATGAGTACTTAAAGCTAACCCTACTAACAGAATGTTTTTGCATGTTTTCTTTGCAATTTCTATCTTTTTAAATAGTGTAGTTCTGACTACTATATTAATACTATTCCTTTTTTATGCATGATATGTAGTGCATGTTTGGTGAGCAATCACCCCCTGCCACACACCCTTGTGGTGGCTTGCAGGGTATTATGTAGATGTAGATGAAAACAAGTCAAAACAATAATACCCTTCTTAGAGTACAAAGAGACAATAATCCTCTCCCTTCTTTAGGCTCTCGTTTAAATAGGACAGGGAGGCCATAGACCACTTTATCACTTTCAGAGCCGCTTCACTGATCACTGACACTCATATACAAATAAATAACCCTCTTAAAATTAATACATACAGGTTTTTAGTGAGGAGTGGACCATCTAATTACGCGCAGGATCTCTGATGATTCCTCGTCTGTCTCCTTGAAGTCAAAATAGCTGCCTCCGTCTGCAACCCAGAGATATCTCAGCCCAGATGTTTGAAGACCAGCTCCTCGTGTCTTATTTGGCTGCTATTCCGGAATCCTGTCCTTTGCAGATTTCCCTTATTTCAGACAACCGCATTGACCGATTTTTAAAAGTTCGGCCAAAATTAGTTGACTCTCGTTTCTAACCGCGACGACTAACAATCAAAATTTGTTACAATCCATAATTGAGTTTGGTTTTCGCTACTTTCTTCACCACCACGCGAACTATCATTATAGCCCATTGTAGAGGCAGGCGCCATATTTTCCTATCTCTCTGTGGAAAAGCAATGATCAAAATCAAAGATGGCGGACCCCTTGAATTTCATGCATATAGTTTACTTATAAGTTAAACATGGCTTGTAAACGACATGTTACAGTAACCTTTCACGGCCTCTCATTTGATAGCTAAACATGTTTTGAAACCGAAGGTATAAAATATTATGGTTTATCATATGATTTGACTTCCGCAGTTGCGACGGAACCTCCTCTAGTTGAGAGGAGGCTTCGAGCACACTCTTTCACGTTGTTGGGGAATCAATCGATTCTAGGAGAGCGATAGGAAATATATGCTTTCGACATTCGGCTCGGTTGAGGCAGGTCGGAAAGAAATGGAAGTGAGGGGAACGTAATGCGATGCCGGAAATAAATCCAATGTCGGCTGCGTTGGTCGTGACGGTATGTGGGTGGATTGGAATGACTAGAATGCAGCATCTCTCCGAAGGTCGCCTCCATCGCGCCCGAAGGTGAGACGCAAGTGGATGAAAGAATACGAAAAACTACGACGAAAGAGGTGGTTGAATGCAAAAATGTAATTTACCCATCGATCGAAATGAGTGAATGAATTTATTAATCTCCATTTTCCTTTTAGATTCCAAATCCAATTAATTTTATCAATGTAAAACAAGGTTAGGTGGATTTAGATTACAATGCTATAACTTTAGAAAAGCTCGCTAGGCTATTAGAGCTGAATAGCTTAAGCAAAAATATGTTTTTTCCGGAAGTTACTCGGCATTTAAATATTTCAGGTAGTTTGTGCCCAAGAATTTGCATAAAATTTAGCATAAAAAATCAGAATTACTGATCAGAATTTAGCAGAAATTTATTCAGAAAAATTATCGTTGCACGGACGAATAATGATGACAGTAATAATATAGTGTGCCCACTCTATTTATTGAAACGATCTTCACAAACTGCGCTAGATGAATCAGTTAGAAAAAAACTGCAAGGTGCGTGGTTTTACGAAAAATAAGAGGAGAAGGATAGGGATCAAACATCTCTAAAATCGTGGCACGTAGGAAAGGAATGAAGTGTGGACTTGAGCAAGGGCGTTGAAAGATAAACAATGCCCTATGGAGTGCGCGGTGCTTAGTGAGGCTGTAGGTCATCGCTTTTCCGCTAGGTGCACCTACATCTTTAAGCTTAAATTTACATTGTGCCAGTTCAGGTAAGGTTAATTTTTGTGATAATTGAGCAAGTTCCTTGTGGAATTTTTTTCCTACTATCGATGGGTACGATAAATCATTGTAACATGAAATTATGTGTCGTGAATAATCCATGAAAATGCAGCATTTCTCATGGGTGCATGAGTGGATACGATACGTAGGGTAAAGGGGGGTGAATCGGACCAGCGGGTGAATAGGAACGCTTTTCAAAAAGTGCGCTCAGACCCGAAACGGTATCACTTGAGACTGACTACGTTTTAGGAATTGCTTCTTTGTAATCTTGTCCTTCTAGTAGAGTGAAAACGAGAACTCGACGACTGAATTTAAGCAAATGATACTCTGTCGAATGGAAGCCTACCATACGAGAGAGGTGTGAAATTGGGTATTTAGATAACCTCGTATAGGTTCAAAGTAAGGTGACATTGTAGCGCTTACTCAGATTTCAAGTTTTTCTTTCCTGAAAGGAAATCTAATACCATAGCTGCCACATTAGGTTACTTTTTTGAGCCTTGTATGAATATCGGAGTTACCAAACATGATACAAAATCATATTACGTAGTCGGGTGAAAAGGACCAGCACGCGCAGGAGTTCAGTTCCAAGCCGCTGGTCGAGGGTGAAGCATTGAACCAGTTATACTCAACTGACACTTGGAAAAATTCCTTCTGCTACTGAAAAGTAAGTAGATATACAACTAATATTGATAAATTGCTTACTTACACTTAATGTTTACATTAAAAACATCAAATGTTTATAAGAATGTTTGAGCGAAAGTGGCTAAAAATTTGTTTTTAGGCCATACTCTTTTATTTAAGTATTATAAGAAGTTTAATGGAATAAACCTATTTTAATGCTATTCTATATCACGTTATAGATATTTACTACGTATAACGAGGAGGAGGAAAGAGATTTTCCCCGTCATAGAGGTGAATTATTACGGCGACGAGCACGATTTACAGGCTGAGCGAGAGGTAAGCTACCTTCGTTTGATGTAACATATGTTGTGTACTGTTCCATATATATTAACCAATTATTCGCTGAAACAATATCATAAAACATACGCATTTCGTGATGGAAATTTATTGTTAATAATTCACATTGAGTTCCATACCTATACATTCTACATTACTCAGTGGTCTATATTTACCAATCTGAAAGAAAAGGAGGTGATATAATGTACGTGATAGAGGGATTGCCAGAGTATTAAATATTATATATGGCAACAGAATTAGTTGTGGAACGCCTTACAACCTCCTTTTGATAGCGTAACATTAGCAAAATTTCATTTAAAACGTATTTATGAAAGTGATAATTTTCGCTTACCGTTAATGTTTTTCCTTTTGGATTAAGATGGGGAAGTACCGGCGAAAAACGGAACAGACATGGACAGAGGAGGATATGAGAATGGCGCTGAAAGCTTTCAGAGAGGGAAGAAGCATGAGGCATTCTGCCGAACTTTTCAATGTTCCCCGTACTTGCCTCTATCGTAGGATAGTAGCGGATACGGAAAAATTGAAGACAAGAGGGGGGCAAAATGTCTTCTCAGTGGAAGAAGAGGAAGCATTAATTAGAAGAATTCTTAGGTTATGTGAAATTGGGTTCGGATTGACAAGAGATGATGTCACGAAGGTGGCATATGAATTTTCCATTGAAAACAACATAAAAAACAATTTCTGTGCGTTAAAAAAACGAGCAGGCAAGGATTGGTTCTTGAATTTTATATCTAGACATCCTTTAAGTCTTCGAAAACCCGAAGGTTTGTCAGTGGCTCGAGCTGAGGGTTTAAATAAGGAAGATGTAGACGATTTTTTTTTCAAAGTTAACTATTTCGATGGCTGAGGCTGGAGTTATGGATAGGCCCCACCTTATATACAACGTTGACGAAACGGGATGTGTATTAAATAATCGCCAAACCCAAAAGAATGTTGCAAGAACAGGATCTAAGGTAGTCATAAAACAGACGTCAGTGGAAAAGGGGGAATTGGTGACAGTTGTTACGTGCTGCAATGCAAGTGGACATTACATACCACCTTTTGTAATTTTTACGGGGAAAAAGTTCCATAAGGAATGGGAGGATGGATTTCCGTTGGGATCTAAAATTTTTATGTCCGATTCAGGGTGGATAAATGAGGATCTTTTTTTGTAGTGGCTAAAGCACTTTCAAGCAAACAGGATTCCTGGCCGATGCATTTTAGTCCTCGATGGCCACGCATCACACAAGACTCTTCCTGTTCTACTGTTCTGTGAAAGGAATGAGATCACTCTTTTATCACTGCCCAGCCACACTACACAAAGGTTGCAACCTCTGGACAGGTCTTTTTATAAACCATTAAAGACATACTACGATATTGAAACAAATGCGTATATGACAGTTTGTAAGGGGGATAGAAAGATAACTAAATTTAATTTTGGTCGGCTTTTTCGAAATGCATGGAGCAAAGCCGCAACAATCGGCAACGCTGAAAATGGATTCCGATCAACAGGAATATTCCCTCTGAATCCGGGTATCCTGACGGAGTTAGATCTTCATCCTTCTAATCTCGGAAGCTCACACGCCCCAGAAGGAGCATCAACTCCTTTTTCGACAAATTCATCTTCCGATCAAAAATTAACTGCCAGTCCCTATGAAGAAAGCCAATCCTCGACATCAACATCTGAGGAATCGTCAAATACTTTGGGTAGGTCTTTCCATAATTTACTACCTACACCAGAAAAAAGAATGAAAGTCAATGTGAAAAGGTCAAGAAAGCAAATTGCTCAAATACTTACTTCTCCAGCTGTAATAGAAGAAACAAAGCAACGACTGAAGAAACAAAATATTAGGAACGCGAAGGGAACTTGCAGAAACTTATATGAATCATCTTCAGATAGGGACGGCAATACTGAGAATGGGGAAAACTCAGCTGATGATACGCTTTGTGGCTTCTGCTCCAAGTCTTATAATTGTGCGAATTCGTCAAAGTTTAGAGACTGGATTAAGTGCATAGAGTGTAATTGTTGGTACCATGAGCTGTGTGTAGGTACTAAGGGGCGAGATAAATTTACTTGTGGTAAATGTGCTTAATTGTTTTGGTAAATTTGTTCTACTTTGTTCTATATCTTCAAATTTGGTGATGTATGTCTATTTGTAAAGTTATGTTTGACTCTAAGAAGGTGTCGTCGAAATATCTCCAGACTGCACTACATTGTTAAAAGCAATGATGCAAAATTTCAAAATTTTATGGAATAAAACTTAAGAAAACTAAAAATTATAACGTTATTTTACTGGTCCGATTCAGCCTCTAATCTGGTCCGATTCGCCCTCGAAGTCGTCGGGCGAATAGGACCATGCAGTCTCTTGAAGAAATTGCTCCAGGACCGTTCTATTCAGAGCAACCACGCTGAAAATTGCGTTTTTAACTGGAAAAACATCAAGTCCTTTGCTGATAATGCTTTCAGAATGTAACTGTTTACACAAACGAGGAAATCGACGATTTTCCTTTTTGTGGCCCGATTCACCCCCCTTTACCCTATTTCCAAAAGGTTTCGATATTTGACATGCATAAAAATGCAGCATTACGGCTGAAATGGAAGAAAGTCTTTAAGATTTGGTCCTTTTGCCTTTATTTCCATTCAATTTTGTCTCTCAACAACTCCCTTCATTAGATCATCATGGCATAAGCCATTAGGTTGCGCCTCGACGTACTCTAATCAAGTTTCATTTCTTCTGGAGATAAAATTCTCTGCCAGGGAGGTATCCGTAAGCCCATAGTGAGGTTTTATTTCATTAAAATATATACATTTTTCAAAATTACAGACTATATAAGTATTAAGATTCTTCACCGTTATATATGTATTGCGTCCGAAACTATCTCCATAGAGCTTGGTTAACGGATGCAAAGGATGCTTAGTGTTTTGCTTTGACGTGCCAACATAACTAGCTATAAAAAATAAATACTTTTAAAAAAATTGTTTTTTTTTGTAATTACGCACTAATCTCCTTCAGGGATTTTCCAGAGCATTTTGATATGCTTTCGGTATTTGAAGACCATTTAAACAATTGAATTCCCATAAAATATAAGTAAGTTGCGGGAGTTTTTAAATAAAGGAGGAGATAGCTGCATATTTCCCTATTTGAAAGAATTTTTCTCCCATTACACTGCTTAGTATTTCGTTCAATTTTTCCTTGAATAATTTTTTTGTGTACTTTATTGAAATATTTTTCGTAGGATTAAGATATTTGAGGAAGACTTACCTCAATTTTGGAAGAATTTTAATATTGTGAAAAAAATCAGTATTATTAATTTCAATAATTTCTGCTTCTAACTGTAATGGTAATGTTGAAATAAATTATTTGATGGTGCCGATATCCATCATAAAAAATTCCCTTTATGCCATGGTATACCATATTTTATGTTGCATAATCTCAGCCGTGAGAGAGTTTTCATGGATTAGAACGCTTGCCATGGCTTTCTGCTTTGAGCAGTACCTTCCCTTACCAATGAGAAGTGAGTTCTAGAACCTGAAAATCAATGGAAGCTGCGCAATTTCTCGCTAAGAACGTGGAGGAGGCTTTGTGTAGGAGGCAAAGAGGGTGGAATAAAACAAGAAAATGTACTTGCTTGTACCTGTTCTGATGACAGAAATCTAATCAGACCACCTCACACACAAACGGTCGTGTTAGTATTTTACAACCGCTCAATTTCTGGTTATTGATGCAATCAAGCTTTTGATTGCAACCAAAATGCTGAATTTATCCTTCTACTTTTATTGTGTTATACCACAAACTTCCTCATTCAAGAGGTAATATTTTATAGATCGGTTATTAATTTGTTTTCTTCACTATTGCTGCTGTTGCCAATATTTTTATAGAAATTTCTCAAAAACAAATAAGATGAGATATAAGAGTATACCCGCAGCGTATGATCAATATTATAGTCTGCTTACTATAATCTAAAACTTATAATTTATTTTATTGGATACTGATGCTTGTATTGAATATATTGATATTTATCGAGCATTTTGTACACGATCGTTAGTATAGTTATCATATTGGACATCAAAAATATGGTATTCTCCTAACAGGGGTTAAAATAACTAATTGTTTGTGACTTTCCGGAAAATTAGGTTTTTCAAAAAGGCTCATTAAAAAATTAAAGTAAGCACCATGTCGGATACTTTTTTTACGAATTCTAAATATACGATAGGAAGTCTTGTCGATGTTTTGTCAATTTCGATTGTCAACCACTATCAAAAAGCTGTTAAACATATCAAATATATACATCCAATTTGCGAGAGTTTTTCATTTTAAAAAAGGGTTCATGATTTTAAATTAATTTTTATGGATAAAGGTCGTGGTGTATAAAGGCAAAAATGTGCGTTTTTTCTAGCAGTATAACAATTCAAAATTCTATATCCACAGATTACATACATGTCATAATCCGAAAATCGTTTATAGTGAATTTTTTGGTCTATTTAATCCACTAGATTTTGATAAAAAGCCCTTTGGCCATTTCAAGAGTTGGATTCGGTATTTTAATGTTTTCATCGCTAAAAGATTGATTTTTACTTTTTCGTATACATTTTTTTATACATTTTTAACTCTGACTAGACTCAGAAAATAACAAATACTATATTATTGATCCAAAAAAACTGTTCAACCAGGAGATCAGTTGAGTTGTTATGTGGCCCGAATTCATCAAGTTTTCAGCTCAAGAACATGAAACGGGGTCGTTTACCATATTTTTAATGGCCAAATTTGATAGTTTGCATAGTAAAAAGACACGTAGTTTTCCGTTTTTTGATTCATCAATTAGTTCTCGAGTTATAAGTGGCGTACAACTGATGTTTTTAACCCTTTCGGGAAAGTGGGCATGCATGCGACTTTTTACGTTATCCACTTCGCCCAATCACAACTGAGCCCGCGAAGCCACTTTGCCTTATCGCAATGGGGGGCACACAGCTGACTCTGCCAATGGGAGTGGTTGCGACGGAATTGTGCGAGCAGACCTCCTGACAACCCTCCTCCACTCCCTTCCCTTTCCTTAAAAGCATTCAAGGACGGGAGCTGGATGACGTCAATGGTGTCAAAGCAGCATCTTCGGTGGGCGTCACCTTATTCTTATTTTAATTTTTTATTATAAGTTATAAGAGTTATAACATCTATTAATTAATCTTTTCACTAAAATTTATTTTTCATTTCCATCGAACGATTTTCGTACAAATTTGCGATTTCGGATCCGAGTAAACATTCACGTACCTGGTTATTCAGCCTCTTTCCCTATACTAAAGTAAGAATATCTAGTGTGTCTTAAATTGCAGTCTGGGCTTGCCTGACTTGTCTGGTGGCTTCTCCTGGGTGTTTACTTGTTACGTAATCCTAGACCTCCGTTTAATATCTTTTCAGCATACACCACCACACTCTAACCCTTTACTCTGCAGCAATAATGTGAATAGGTTTTTTTATCGTAGAGTTTTCCAATAAAATGCTTATTTTTAACCAAGGATAAAAAAACCACGGATATTTTAGGCTATCATCAATAAAATTTGAGAATATTACGATTTTTTAACCTGTTTATATTCAAAAAAGTATTATCAAATTTAAAATGCCCCAATAAAAATCTTAAATATAAAATAAAACAATCCTAATTTAAATAATATGAGCGTCAATCATTGATCAATTCACTAAATATTATAAATATTTTAAAATGTGTCCTCCATAATGTTGGTAAATAAAATAATGTTCAGAAAAGAAACTGGTAGATTATATACACACTGATTTAGAGTATTTTTACTAGCTTTTCAAGAAAAAAAGGAAAGTCGGAAACAATATTTCTCTGCATTTCTATATTCCTTTTTCTTGGCGAGTTGAAACTAAAGACATTCCAAAAAAGTTGCTGATTTTGCTATCCATCATGTGGAAAAAGTTACGAAATTTTGTAAAGAAAAATGCTCGCCTAGCTCTTTGGAAGTTTAATGTAACTTTCCCGCTAAAGACAGTAATGTTAATTAATAGAGGCTCTATACCATATAAATATAGAAATACGTAGACTGTTATAAAGCAAGTCAATGTATTTCACCGCTCTCTTAATATGTTTTTTCTCAAACTTTTCCTTTCTACTTGTTTACTTCGTAACTTTCTTTTGCCAATCCAAAATATTTCCTCCAAATTCTTTGGTTGTCATTTATGTTTTAATCACAGGCTTTAGCACGCTTAGCAAAGATGAAAATTTATAGGCTCATCCTGGTTATTGTCTGTATAATAACCTCATACGAAAAAATTCAAAACATTAAAAAATGTAGAAAAAATTCTTAGGTAAGGAAACAAGAGTATCAAAGTGATTTCTGAAATTATTGCTGCTAACTCCAGATGTTTTAGACCTGAATATGTAAGGTAGCGATCCAAATACTTATATCCAAGCACGGATGAAAACATCGTAAAATAGAGATATGCGGGTTGCCTACTTCTGGTATCTTCCGATAGGCGGATGACTCACATGGTGAGTCACGCAATAAACAAGCAATAAATCAAAATTAAAGTAGTAAAACTATTTCATGCTTATGCATATGATATTATGCGTATGTAAACATATGAAATAGCTGAAAAAAAAATTCCGCCCCTGGTAACGAATTTATGCGTCAGCTCCCGCACTCAACGTGTTAAGTCTTGTTTTAGTTATTATTACTCCTAATAGATAGCATATTCTGCAGTCTTTCATTCCGTGGTTATTGGTACTAAACTGACATAATACTTTAATTATTCATATACTTATGCACCTAAAACTTCGATACAAAAACTTCTTACGTGTGTGGACCCTATCATTTAGTAATAGGTACAGCAAAAAATGATACCAGTATTTAAATTTCTCGCCCATTGTAGGTATAAAAATTTTAAAATTAAAAATTAAGAGTTAGGTTAAGTTACTATATACGTACTTTAGGAAAAAAAGCGTACGGTTAAAAGTCTTCCAGCAAAAAATACTAAATGTTTTTCTCTGCAAACTAAAATAAAATGTGACAATTTATAAAATTATGTCCATGCAGACTAGGGTTTGCAGGAATAACAGGTGATTTAAAAGACCATGATAGTTCATCACACAAATCTAAGAGCAAACAAGAGCCAGAGATTATTTTATGATTAAATTTATGCCCGTGTAGAGTAAAACAATATGCCCATAATTCTATTTCATTCCATCCATTACAACAAGCATTAATACTTACCACTGAAAATTGAAATTATTAGAGGTGGCTCCTGTTTACGTGGAAACATGCAGCGTATTGCCCACATATTTTAGCTTCTGAATACAGGATTAAGTGTAAATATAGGTAAATATATGCTACAGCAGAATCTCCACAGAGAATAAATCATTCACATTGACCGGGATTCGAACCCGGATCCCGTCTAGAATTTTTAAATATCTAACTCCTTTTATGACTTATTTGGTTAAAACATAGGTGCTTTCATAGCTAAAATTAGGTATATACAATGATAGTTAAATGTGTTGGTATTTTCAAATTAATAACCCCTATATTGCATCGGTTTACTGTCTGCTGGTTTAATCCCTTCCCCATGAGACACGAATTGAGTGGCTATTGATGGAACAAATTCACTCTCACCAGTGTTGAAAAAAAAGAGGAAACAGAATTGTTTCCGGAGTGGCTGCATCAAATACTCAGCTGAAGGTGAAATAATTCCCAAGATCTCTGCAAAAGACAAAAGGGGCACCACCGAGCTTGCGGAAGGCACGAAAAACACCATTAACGTTTTCAAAACAATTTCCCCTCCGGCATTTATCACTTCGTGTTTACAACGATTTTGGATTCATCGCCGGGGAAATAACGACCGGGACCGCCCTCTTCACGCTGAGCGATATTTTTCCTCTGCGCCATTCCGTGTGGCCATAACAGGTCTTTAAATCACGTGAGTGAGTCACAAGGAAAAGGAAAAATGCGCTTTGGACGACAAATTCCCCTCCAACTCTTGGACACGTATCGGAGTCACACTATAAAACTCATGTTTTTGTGTCTCTGCCTTCTGTTTTGCTTTTTATCCACATTTCTTCATTTCTTCCATATCCATTTTTCTTTACCTATATTTCTCTTATCCGTCCAGTATGATAAATCATATCATACAAAAATATCACAGCATATATACCCCACTACTTCCAGATGAGTATATGTTGAGTTTGTGTTGTGGATACTGTACTGGACTCTCACACAGAGAGTTTTATTTCCGTCAATGGAAGATATTTGTAGTTCAGTTTGAGTATTCTATGGAGAGCATCCGTGTACACTACTCCGTCCGTCGGATGGAACGTTAAGACTTTGGCGCTTTTGGGATCAGGGTATTTCCGACGCCGGGTTTCTCTCCATCCACCGTACATACTCTTCCATTACCATCATCTTAGTAATTCCTATCGGTTCATTTTTCTCTGTCAATAGTCAATTTGTACGCACGTCCGATTTAAAATCCTCAAGTGATCAGACCGTTATATTTATTCAATCATACATCACCTTTCGTCCCTGAAGTTCCTATAAGTTCGGATACAGGCATGAAATTCACTAATAGATACAAGTTCAAAATAAGAGTATTCAATTCTTTCTTTATACCCTTTGGAAATTAGGCATGAAAGGAATTCTTATTAGCTCACTCGTTTAAAACCTCAAAACTTGTAATGATTTGGTACCTTTCCATGGTTTTTTTTCCTCTGCAGTGATACTTTTAAATGTAATGTAGTATAAAATGGCTACTGGGAAAACAGGAAATGTTTTTAAGGAATATTTTTTAATCCTCCTCTGCTTTTACAAAGAAAAACACGTTTGTGGCATAATTCAGCTTATGTTGTAATCAAATTATCTCAAGTAGAATGAAGTGTTTTTAATGCAAAAAGGTTTTTTAGGTGCTACCGTGTCATCCAGTATTAGCTGTCTCATTTGCCTCCATTTGATATTTAGTGATCTTTTAAATCACATTTCCTTCCGCAAGTAATAAATAAATTGAGGTAGCTGTTGAGCGCATATAAGTTTCTATTTGTAGGTATTTATTTAAAGCAGTTAAGGTCATTAATTTGCACAGAAGGGATTTTTGAAGTGAATGCAGAAAGAGCGTCCGGTAGATTGCTTATTGTTTGCTATGATATTTGATATGTCTTGCTACTTATTGTTAACTAGAGTTCAACTTTTTTGTGGAATAATATTTATACGAATCCTTGAAGGCTGAAAAAATATGAAAAATTCATGTGGCCGGAAAATGCTTGGAGGAGACCCTTGAAGGACGTTTATTATCTAGATTATTTGTATTCACTATTTATTGTATAATGTGGTTATAGATCCCCTTGTGAACATTTGCTTCGCTACGTAATTAAAAAATAGTTAAACTCTGTTATTATTTGACGATAATTTTAGGAACTATTCTGTCCACAAGTCCATGTATATAAGATATCATGTACGTATACCAGTTCCAAGTCCATGTTCAATGTGGTCATTTAATTGGGAATTGGAATAATCGGAATGAATATGAAGTTTCAAACGGATATTAAAATTTATTTAGTTCTTATCAGTTCAATTATTCTGTCATCAATTTTTATGAACATATGACTTAAAATTCTCAAGTCATCTGATGGTTATTTTTAATCAATCAAAAATTACCTATTTTTAGCTGAAATTCCATTGAAAATTTTCCTTTCTTTACCTTCAGGTACGTTGCAACTTGCTTCGGTTACTGGACACCATTGAAAAGTATGGCATAAGTGGCATGTTTGTTCCAGAGTTTGAATCGAGATTTGGAAAACTAAAAATATAGGTATGTGTATCGTAAATTTCTTATTAGATTGTTGCACGTGGAATTCATTGCATTGATTATTTTTTAGTCCTTGAGATTCGTGTACCTGAAACAAAATACTTATTCTTAGAGTCACATTGCTTGCTTCATCGTATACGCCAAGATGCTCTCCATTAACTTTATATCGCATGTAAACCATACTTATAGAAATAATTACCCTTATGAATATAATAATGCGTCCGTTTTTGCTTTAAAGTGCCATTTTAATATTTTTTATCATTTGCAACCCTAATACTTTATGATGTATCACTACTCATGTCGATCAGAGAATTTGATGCATTTTAATGATATTAGATACCAACTATTTTGTTATTTATCAAATATAAAATCAATACGCGTATTATTATTTCTTTTATTCACAATCTCCCAATCTCAGCATACATTTCGTTCACATCTGAAATGTAGGATAATTCCATGAAATATGTTGTGCTTCCTTTTAAGTGTCTCTTCTTAAGTCGTTGATGATTTCCATGTTCAAATGCTTGTATTATGTTGGAAAATTAAATGAACTTTCTTATTTTTGAAGCCATAAAATAAAGAAGTTTATTCAGCTTTTGACAGAATTCATCAATACTTTCTCCAAGGAATAAATAGCTAGGTATATGTAAACTTATACATAAACAATTTTAACATCTGCAGAATTTTAACTACTACAAATTTAATTTATTGGTAGATTTCCGGTTAGTTCTTAATATATAGCTTCTTTCTTAATAAGCCTTAATAATTAGCTTACTCGATATAATATTAACAATTATGACTTAATAGATGTTTTACCGTCATTATCGCTCTCGCTAATTCTTCCCTGGCATTTAAAAATGTATTTCAAGCCCTCCCTATCTTCTTCATTTATTTTCCTGACGTCGGTAGGTTTATTTACTAAAAAACTCCTTGAATTTTGTCCAATTTCAAGGACCAATGATTGTTTTTCTTTCATATCACACTTTAATTTGGAAACTCGCGAATGTATTTACGTCTTGTATGGATTGCTCACAAGTTCTTTAAAGAATAAAACTTCGGTTATCATTTTAAGAGATTTAGTATGAAAGGTCTTATATTTTACTTTCTCATAACTTACTGATTGATGAAATTTTTTTCGAGCATTTGTCAAGTAGAATACTAAAACTTTCTTCCATTTTTAACCTTTCTAATTTAATTTTCGACCAATTTCAGATTTTTACATGCCTGTTGCACTAACTACAGTTTCTAGAAAAGGAAATTAACCACATCAATCAATATTTAAAGTATAATATCGTACACGTGCGTAATTGCGTTTCGCTATCGTAATAGGCTGAATTAATTCGTTAGATTTCGGTTTACTCTAGCCATTGGCGTATAAAAATAAACCAAAATGGAATCTGTTATATTCTTTCATTCCTAATTACTCTGTGATGTTAAAACAATTAAATTATAGATGCATGAATTCTTCAGTATCCGATGGCATATTATAATGCTCAACCACACGTTCATGCTCCATTTTTCGTCATTTTCCCTCAATTTAATTATGCCTATCTGAAAGAGTATGAAGAGAAAAAATGTATCATTAACGTATGTTAACGTATTATGTATTAAGAGAAAAATATGTATCATTAATTATCAAGAACTAGCTTACGTATCAACGTCGTATGTTCAGTTGCGAGGTCTGTGTCGGTGTTTTGAAATCAAACCTTAATTCATTTTATTCGTATTTCCTTGTATTATTATCCGTACTTTGGAGATCTTGGCGTAGTGTGTGCCTGTAAAAGCCAATAAAAATCTACCCAAGTCACAATAGACATGGACGATTATCAAAAGTCCTTAATCGCCCAAGAAACGATAGTTTCAATGGCAGATGGAAGTCTCTATTGCAGAATTAAAATAACTATCGATCATTCACATTTTTTACCAGTTTTCCAGCATTAAGAAGGAAAAACGAGGGGAACCTTTTAGCATTTTTACGACGCAGCAATGAATCCTAAAGCACGACTATTTAGGCAAGGAAATTGATCGACCACCCCAACTTTTTATCGCCAATAACCGGCAGCCGTTCCCAACTCACTGCTAGGTAACTCAACGCTTCCCACCATCGGAACGCAAACGCTTATCCCAACTCTCTCTACGGATTTCCGATAAATCCATAAGCCACGGAATAATCATCGAACGATGCAAACAACTGCGCACACACATAATACCCCCGTGCTTGAAACAAGACCGCCAATACGCCCAGGGGTGGGGTAAAATGTTCACTCCATAGTGCACCACTACACGGCCCTGATGTTTCATAGGGACTGCAACCCTTTTGGGACCGAGGTCGAATCGGGGAGGCACAGTGTTTGACCAAACTCCAACGTTTCGCTGAGTGGATGGATACATTCTCCTCTCGAAACTCTCGTCAGAGATCGAATAAAGGAGTGAATATGAGGGAAAGGAAAACAACCCTGGGTGATGCGGACAAGGTCTGGCGACCCACACCTTCCTGTTTGTTTACACGTGTTTGTTTGATAACTGGGTATGCCGTTTTATTTAATCGCCAAGTGGTCACCGTGGTGAAATAATTGTGGACCAGCAATCTACCGTGGCTAGAGCTGCGCGATACTTCGATATATCGTATTCAATGTGTATTGCACTATCGTCTTCCACATTTCTCTGATCATCAACGAATCACAACACTATAAGACATCTTGGAAAAAATTCCAACCTTCAACATTTCATTGTGTCTCTACCTATGCCTCCGTATTTTCCCTCCTTTTCCAGTTACTACCAGGTTAACTGCTATTTAGCTTCCTAATTAATGAGGCAAAGAAAAAAATTCATCATCCACTGCTTTGCAATATCCCACATGAAATCTTTTTTTAGAATCTTAAGATGTATGATTTATGTAATGGTTTACATTGAATCTGTTTTACCCTTTGTGTTTATAAGAAACTATCACATCAAACACGATATACGTATATGTAGCTTCTGGTTTTGTAGCGTTAGCCATAACGTTTCGATTTTTATTATATGTAATGATTATAACAAATTATTTGCTAAATTAAATTAAATCCACCGAGAATATCTCATTAATGCTTTGTAAATTAAAGTCATTTGTCACGCGATAGGTTTTTAATTTCGCCTAATGCAATGTAATGTGTTTCTACATTGTATACCAATGATGCTGATGAAAAAGGAGAAAACAATTTTATATCATCATGGACTTTTGAAACCATGAGTTCATATTGTGACGGATTGGCCGTCTTATCTTTTGTTTTTCCCTGGTCGCGCCTCCCGCGCGTCGGTCATTTGCGTCCCAAGCCAGGTCCCCGTTACGTAAGCGAGATGAACGCCTGCCTTTTTCTGCGTGGATATCTGGTAAAATGTTCCTTTGTCTGGTGCATTGGATTCCTTTAGAGTAAGGATCACGCCACTTGTGTCTACCCAGGTCATTGGGCAGTGTAAGCCGTGAATCTATTGGTGATTTTTGAATTGAAGTCACGTGTGATGGGGACGAGCGTTACAAGGAGGACGCCGACGGTTGAGTCGGGTGAGATATCAGTTGGCAGTTGGTGATTGGGAGTCGAGCAGAGAAGCTCAAGGTGTGCTGGTGAATCCAGGCGAGAGTGTGGACGGAGAGAGAGAGAGGCGATAATCGGAGACGGAGATCACCACGACTTCCGCGAGGAATTGACAAAGTCGTTCCCTAGCGGTTATTCCTGCGTTCTGCCCCAGAGGAGGAACGAGACGCAGCGGACCTCGATCCCGGCACCCCAGAGAGGAGGTGCGGTTTCGGGTAGATAAGGGTGACAGACCGCAAAAGATAGCGGGTCGCCGCATCCCCGGAACCAAAGGTTGGACGAGTTCCTTTCAGTCGGAAGGTGCATTATCTCAACAGGAGTTGTTGAATTCCGTTCTCCACGCCACCCTACCGAAAACTCAACGGTGCAGTCTCTCCGCGCTGGATTTCGCCGTCAAGCTCCACACCAGCTCACACATAAGTATCGCCACACCCGTATTTCCCCAATCCTAAGAGGTTTCAACCCTCTTATTCACGCTTCCCCACTGTGAAACCCGTGTGCGCCAGAATAAGTGGTGTACGAGATATCCAAACAGAGTTAAAGTCCCTTCAGGTCAAGAGAAGAGTCAAACTGATCCCAAGAGTGGACGATCATAGTCCTACGGGACCATATTTCTGTATCACTTACTCCCGTCCTCATCATTAGTATTCATAAAAGGACGAGGAGCGTGTAATTCTTTCCATTTAGTAGTTTATTTTATTCTATTTTTTCATGCTTGGTCATTTATTTGGACAAAGTGTTACAGGGTTATTATTTCATTGTGGTTAATTTCGTTCCATTTATGTCTCGCCATTCATTCACCTCTTCATCCCTCATTAGTCATTAAGACCTGTGTTATTTAGCTGTAGAGTGCCTTTGTGTTCATTTTCATGCTCATTTCAGTGAATAAATGTTGCTTGTGTTAATTGTAAAAAAAAGGCAGAGGTTCATTCTTACGCTTCGCGTAATTTCTCCCGCGCTCACGTCATACGGCCCTCACTGTTTTACCGTCCGCCCTGGCTTAAAGTCCCCCCGACCCTCGAACAATTTGGATCGTCCTTGCTTTGCTGGCTGAGCTGGTCCGATGCCGCGGTTTTGAGGTGGCGCCCTTCTCAAACACGCGACAAAGGTCGCGATATCCCTTTTTCTCAAAACCATTTCCCACTCGGGAAAGTCCGAAGGAGACGAGGTGTCGAGGCAAAGGTAAGGGTTCCAGTAATCGAAGGCGTAAGGACTGCGGCGAGTCAACGGGCGAAGGAGAATCAAGCCCGTTCCGTCACAATATACTTAATGGTATTCCTAATTTTCATGTACATGACAATATATATTTGTGAGTATTCTTATGAGATTTTTCTGCATTAGGCGCTTCCTGACATCACTTAAGTCAGGAGGCATCTAATGCAGACCGAAGCTCAAATGATATAAAAGTTCTAATGCCGCTGTTATCATGATTTATAAAGTTTTATTTAATCCAGTTCTCCAATGAAACCTGCAAATCTTATTAAGTTGCTCTATACTCCATATTTTTAAGATCCCTACACATTTTATTTTCAAAGTTTTTTTCTCTTTAAGGTTCTTCGCCTTTTTAAACTCTCAGTGCTGGAAAAACTGCGTAACAGGTTACCATCCTGCACTATTTCATCTTTCATGCAAAAAGTATTACTTTCACTCTGTTTATCAAACGCTACAATGGGATCTTGAGCTCTTTCTTGCAAGAAAATTTTCAATTCAGTATGAAGTACCTATACGATGAGGTAAAGTAGCAGGATTTATTTTCAAACTATATGCTTAGAAACCTTCACCTGCTGCCATATCGTCGCTATGTTGAATATTACTTTCAATTACGATGTACCTCACTGCTAGCAATCACTATTAACCATTCAGGTACAATGATGTTGGAGAACAAATTCACGTAGCTGATAAAAATGTGTTGTCGCCCTGCAAAAATCTGCTCCGGCTATATTTCCAGCTAAAATATAGGACCGTATCAGCTTCAGTATAATCTACATCTACATCTATACAATACCCTGCAAGCCACCGCGAGGGTGTGTGGCAGGGGGTGAAGATCACCAAGCATGCATATTATCATGCAAACTAGCAACTATATTGCCTCATTCAACTTGATTGTTAGTTTCTACAGTATTTAAGGGGTAAGACATGCATCATGCGCTACATAATACTCTAGAATATTTCCCCTACCTATCCCTTTCCTATGCTGCCTATTCTGTTCTCTTATAGTACGGGGGAAGAATGCCATTTTGAATCTATCAGTACGACAATCTATCTCTCTAATCTTATTTATCTGGTCGAATCTAGCATAATACGCTGGTGTTTTTAATATGTGCCTAACATCTTCAGCAAAGCTATCCGATTGAAATTTCTGTAATAGATTTAATCTGAATTTTAACCTACGCTCTGATAATGATTCCCACCCTAATTCTTGTATTAATTCTGATACACTACTCAACCTATCGTAACACCTTTTGACGAACCTAGCTGCTCTACGCTGCACACTGTCTAGTTCTCTCATCAAACCTAATTCATTAGGATCCCATACACTGGCTGCATACTCAAGGTGGGGCCTAACTAGTGAAAAGTAGCATCGCTCTTTTGTCCTCTCATCACATTTCCCTAGTACTCTTTTTATAAATCCTAGCTTTCTCTTCGCTCGGCCGTATATTTCCCGGATGTGTCTAACCCACGATAAATCTTTAGTGATTGTTACACCTAAATATCTTACGGTTTCAACGTTTTCAATCTTCGTGTTATTAATTCTATAGGATCGCTCTATCGAATTATTCCTCCTCCAAAAATTGATTGCTACACACTTTTTAAGGTTGAGTTCTAACTGCCATTTGTCGCACCACTCTTGAATTGCATCTAAATCCTTGCTAAGTGATTTCGTGTCCTCTTCATTTGATATACCCCTGTACACCACCGTATCGTCTGCAAAAAGTCTAAGGTTACTACTAACTACGCTACCCGAACTACGGTACGGTACGCTACTAACTACGATAATGAAGCTCAGTGAATTCTACACCATGAGCTAAGGTTTGGAGATCGCACAAATTGCATACATTGCGTAAAATATTCGATCATTAAGTTCACTAACCTTATCTTTTCCGAATCATTCCATATATATCTCTACCTTTGAGAAACTGAGTCTAAATTGTGTTCTTGGAAAATGATTCTACGTTATAAGCTAAAGAAATAATAAGCGGAAAAGAGAAAGCTTTCTTACCATCTCGTAAATCAGAATTTCTGTTGTCTCTAAAAATGCAACGGCCAACTCAGAGAGTAGAATATCCAAGTCCAGAAACCCAGAGGAAAATCTAGTGGGAGTTCCGAAATATTGTATTTTTTGGAAGGGTTCTGGGAAGTAATTAATCTTGCACCCCCAAGACGTCTTGATACTGATCTCTTTTGCCACCTCACTCCTTGGAAAGTACTCGAACATTCCTTGTCGGCCATTTCTTTCCTTTGATTTTTCACCTCGCATAGTTTTCTCACTGTTTTTTATTTCATTCATCCTATCTTCTTTCCACTATATCCATTATCTTCCAAGAACTCGTTACAAGAACTAGACTTATCACTGCTCAGCGAAGTTATAGGCACCTACCTTTTAAGAGTGAACGTCCTTTTCTTTCGAATGCAAGTCAAGCTTATCCAAACTTCATTGTCATTTGATTCAATGCAATTATCATTTCATCATTGACTTGCGAAATATTTCATGAATATATTTTGATTCATCTGATGCCTAAATGAGTCCGAATGGTTCGTTTTCATATTAATCAGATTCAGATTAACCAGATCACTCATTCATTCAATTAATGACTAAATATCATAGATACCTAGTCATTTATTGAATTAATGAACGAATATCAAGGATATTTGGTCATTTATTGAATGATTCTACGTTTAATCTTCAACCCATATTTTCGTCTCATGACTTTGACTCATGGTATATATAATTTTTGTTCATTGATAGCGTATTATAACACATAGAATGACGTTTTTTCAATTTGAGCTTATTATGTTCAAATATACATTAGAATTGCGTAAACCAAAGGAGACTAAATATGTTAATATTGTTTAACATGGTTTTCGCAAGCAACAAATTTTAATCAGTCTAGTCGACCAAGCATTCGGCACTTATTTTCTATTTTTTTGATCCTTTTTCTGTAGTTTCATGATTGGCGTAAGACAGAGGAGGTTGCTGTGGACGTGGTCGTAAATACGGAAATTTTAATTCATTAGTCATTTTTTTCGTATGAAGTAAATAATCACTGCTGTAATAGCTAAGCCACATTTTTTTCTATTAGTCGCATTTTTGTACCTTTGTTACTATTTCAGTTTTTTCCCCAGAGAGACTGGATATATTTAGACGTTGTTCTCGAAGGAAACTAAATCATCGCGTGAGCTAGATTTATTTCGTTGAAGATGGCGTTTTATTTTACTTTAAGCATAAAGATTGCATTCTTAAAGCCACGCAGTTCTCCCCAAGTTCCATTAAAGTTTTAGTCCAACGAATGCATAGCTTGCTTGCTTTTTCTTGCTTTATGGTGTGAAGTTCAAGTATTTAAGAAGTCTTCGTGGATCTTCCACCAGGGTAAGCTTTAATGGCTTCTATTGAAAGCTTTTCCCGGTGGAAGACCCGCTAAGACTTCTTAAGTATTACTCACCGGGAAAAAAACTAAATCATACTTGAAGTTCAACCATTCATTCTTCAGTTTTCATAGAACAGTTCTAATCCCTGTTCTGCCACATGTCTCGAGAATGTATTCAATCCACTATCCCTTCACGTATTTTTCTTCGAACATCGTTAGATCTTCAGCAAGGGATTTTATAGCTTGTCTAGTAACTTTTTCACCACTATGTTCACGATATTCTTCGATCTTTCTCGTTCCAAGGGTTTGTCCTTGTTGCAATGTTGCATAAAAGGTAGTGCCAATCTTGTTCACCTTTGTTTTTTTTCTCCTGTGCTACTTCCGCTACTTAGAGTTTGCCAAATACACTGCGATATTTTTTTCCTCTAAATTTTGCTAGAAAATTTTATTGAAGTTCGTGAATGCCTGCACCCTCTCTCTCTTTCTGATTATATTCTGCGACAGTTTTTTCATATTCCAAATCATTGAATTAAATTTTACCAGTCGATAAAAACGATATTTAGTACTTTTTTCATTCCCAGTAATTCTTTCATTAAAATTATGCTATTTATCCTCTCCATTAATTAATTCAAGTAAAGACCTTTTTTGCTTCTTTTTGCTTTAAAACTCTTCAATAGTTACTTGAAACCGTGATTACTTTATTATCAAGCTCAAACGTCCTTTCGTCTCCTTTCCGCTGATCTGAAATTCGTTTAGAGAATAGAAGGAAGTTCACAAAATTTACAGAAAGCCTCTAACCACGATGAAGAACGCGAAAGATGTTGGATAAGCACGATGGAAGGAGAGAGAGAGAGAGGGAGACAGGATGTTTTCACTGAATATTGGGTGGTATGGAGTGTGCGTAGTTAAAGTAGAATATTGTGTGAGTTGGGATACGTGCTGCATTGTAAGTAGGTCATGTCCTTCGAAGATGTAATTAATTGGTAGAAGTTAGTTGTAGAAGCTCTACAAGGGAGGGATAGGAGTGGTAACGATATTATAGTCATCAAGTAAGTATAAGTGTAAAGTTGGGCAGGAGTAGGAATTTTTCGGGGAACTGGGGGAACTTAACCCGGGCTTGGGATTTAGTAAATCTTCGAGGAAAGTTGCTAGTTTACACAAAACTCCTTGGTTTATATTGCCTTTCAACGGATAGGGTATCGTGCTTGAAGTATCATCCACTTAGTACCCAATTAATGACTCGCATGCCAATGGAAAACCACAACTATGCTCCCTGGTCCAGCAGATATTCGAACTTTGGAATCCCTTGGAGTGGTAAGACAGTACTCAAGACTACACTACATCCTGATCCCCTAACCGTGATTGACATTCCCCAAATATTAGACCCTAATTTTGGAGACAGTGCCTTGTTAACATTGGAGACGAAGGAGTCTGCTCCAAATAAATTCGGTGTTTCAGTCAACATATCAGTAAAAGAAAGAAAAATGTCAGTAAGTCTAATATTACGAGTCCCTTGACGCAATAGATGGACTGATCATATAGTCAGAAATCTCGAGTAAAGAGTGACGTCATTTCTGGCATCGCATAAATCTCAAAAATAAGGTTTATATTCCTTCTCGATCAAAATATCGGAGCTCTTCCAGAGTATAATGGCAGATATTGGCTCAGCAAAACTTTCTGGTTAATTTAAATTGAGATGTTTTCCTGTATTTCCCTCGCGTTCATACGCCATGAATATATATCGGAGCGCTTAAGTTTGGCTCTGGCACATTTATTTTCACGTTTTAGTTTATATTTCCCAAAACAAATCCTAGGTTTAGCAAACATATGCATGAAGTCACTTTCAATTCTGCTTCATCAAGCCTCACTTTCAGAATTAATTCATAAAACTGCAATTTTGAGTAACGGAATATGAGGTGATCCCTTTTTTTAAATAAATTTATCTATATCCTTGCAAAACACCGGTAAAAAATGAGTAAATTGTTTAATATTAGGCCAAGTTGCTTCAGAGTGTAAAAATTGATCCAAAAGAGAAGCTATCCCGATTCAGGAATATTGCATCTATCCCAATTTCCATACAGTTATGACATAATTCAACATGTAGAATCGGTAGTTTAACTTAAACAGAAGAGACAAATTTTTACAGATAGACAATTAAAATAAGGCCTCGCCAACGAAAGCTATTTCGGTGCTGGAACACACGCCTACATCGAGCTACAAATTATAAGAATTTGAATATCGGTATATATGATGATATATTTAGCTAAAAGAACAGATAATAGAATAAAAGCTTAATTATTTTAGGAGTTTGTAAACGCTTTTATTGGCAGAGATCAAGTTGGAAGAAGTATGAGGAAATTAGGATAGGTAAATCTAAATCAAAGAGGAGAAAGGATATTAGAATTCTGCACACCACTTAAGTTAGCAGTTGGCAAATATACTTTTTGACAACCAAAGTATATTCAGAGTTTTACACTTGGAACCAATAGAGATAAACTTGGGAATTGCCAAGAGACAGAAGAAGAATCCGTATTACTTCTATGATGTGGTTGGCTGATAGGAGAACTGAGTGGAGAGCTGCGTCAAAGCAATCTCAGGATTCTTGACTGATGATGATGATAACCTAAATTTCTGCTTTAATATGAGGCTAGAATGGGCGAGGAATCTACGGCAAAGGAAACTAACAATTTATGCCGTGCATTTTATCCTGAAACCCAGCAGGAAGATTCAATATATGAAGGATTTAACCCTACTAAAAAAATTACTCCACTTCCTCCAACCTCATCTGAGGGTCCGTGGCAAAAGCAAAGAGGGCGAACTATGCATCTCCGGTTGTTTTAACCAGGACACCTTATAAGGAGTCAGTAATGATGTTTCCCAACGCAGATCCTTCTAGAGAGAGAAATAAATGGAGAAGACTATTTACAGCGAAGTATAAATTTGCGGTTAACGAATCGAAACCTCAAGTTGTTAAAAAGGCTATGAGCCTTGCTTGTGGGGACTCTTGCAAAAATGCTTGAATTCACTGTAAAAAATACGAGGAGTACTTGAAGAATGTAGGTACTATATAGGAATATAATTACTTTGATAGCTTCCTTTAGCTACTAATAGCTTAATTTAAATGTATAACATCAGCCAATGAAATCTATTGGTTTGTTTTTATATTAATTGACCGTTTTATTTTTTTTAACAAATATTGCAGAAATAACGAATACCTACCCATTAAATTTTGGTATACATATTTAGAATGTTTAATGGATAACAATGATCAATTATACTGTTTGTAAATCATTTATTATAAATAATAAGTACAAGAAATAAAATATGTTAGTTTGTAAGAATGCTCATGACAGAACGTATTTTTGAGTCCCGGTCCAAATTACACGCATGGCTGGACCAAATTAAAAATATTTCTGATTCGTGCTGCCATGAAGGAAATGAGAGAAATTTCCAACTAAAAAATGAATCGCCACAAAATATTGATCGATTTTGAGAATCAATCAATATTTTGATTGATTATTTTCATCTTTCTCTTTTATCTTTTATTTTTCTTTTTTTGATAAAGATAAATAGAGTTTCAGCGTTGTTGCAAAGGAGGGAAACTCAAAAGAGAGAAAAACGTATAGGACGCAAAAAAGTAGTTGTCACGGAGAAGGGGAAGAGAAAAATGCATGTACGAAACCCTGTGCAGATTTTGTGGTCGAATCTGGCGGACGGCCAAGAGATCGTCACAGAGGGCAGGACGATTTTCCACCGCGGAGGTCAAGTTTGGGGAGTCACTCGATGGCTTGAAAAATCTTAAGAACTACTCTGCCGCTCTTCGTCGAGACGGGAAAAAGTGGTTGAGGTGTGGAGGTGCATGAAGTTATCGACAGATCCTCAAAGAACGAAAATCGAGGCAACCTCTGTGGGGAATGCCTTAGATATCGTCTTCCAGATATCGTCTTCCAGAAAAATGTTAAGTGAGACGGAAAGAAGCAACCAAGCAGCTTAAGAGGAAGCATCCGACAGAAGTGTTTGAAGCTTAAGTTCAAGCGCTATTATATTCAGGGAGATGTCTGCTTTTATCTTGACAACAGTATGACTTAGCTATGTGGACTACAAGATGACAGTTATGTATTATTCGGCTGGCGCAGAGGGATAGGTAGTGGATACAACTTTCCAACATCGGGCATATATACATACTTCATATTTCTCTCACCGATCAATCGCTCCACATATGAGGTTTTCCCTACATTAGACTCACCATACAAAAACAATTGCTGTCTCTTGTGTACATAGCCTTTCAATCTTTCATTAAACCAGAGAGCTACTTCATAAGACCAACCTAAATAAACTTCGTCCACAGGTTTCATTACAACATTCTCTTTCCTTGTCTTAGAAAACTCTGCATGATACTTCTCAAGAAACTTGTATCGGTTATAATTCTCAACAACAAAAGGATGGCAATGACTAAAAATAGGGTTATCCTTACCCAACAAAATATCCTATTATTAAAATTCAACTTACTTGTACTTACAATGGTCAAAAGTGATGCGTATTATTTTGAAATACACTTCAGAACAGACTTTTGACTTTTACAAGGCTGAATATATAAATTGACGCCGGGAAAATAGCTCTCACACCAAGAATGTAAAATGTCACAAGTCAAAGGAAACTTAAAATTTAACCAAGAATGCACATGGTATTCACTGTCACTTCTCTCACTTGAACACTCAAGTGCAGTGCAGTAAGAGGTCAAATCTTCTCTGAAGGCTTCTAGTACATCATGCCGTCTTATATTGCTTCCTTTTTTAGAAAACGTGATGAAGAATTTATTTCCCTTGCGAACGCGTTTCAACATGCCTGTAACGGCTTCCGGCTTTGCCGGGGTTTATGTGTTATAAATCCCGAAATTTACTCTTTTCCATCTAATTTTCTGCTACAATTGAAGCGATTTTTAACTGATTTCGCTTAACATTTTCATAGGCACGCTTCTCTACTTACTTCGCTCCAGATAATAACTGAACCGTCACATGCCGAGTTATTTATTATGAAAATGACTCAATCGATTCAAAAAAATTTGTAAATGTTGATTTGGAATTAAATTATACTTAAGTATTTATCACGGTTCCTAAAGCATTACCTTAGATATGACGTAATTTCTTCCGTCAATGAATACAGGATAATTCCAATTCTAAAATATCTTCACATAAGCTTAGCATGCCTTTGGAAGAGTGGAAGAGACAGTGAAAAAGGCATTTTATAATAGTTTTCCTGACACAAATATTACTTAATTGGTTTATCAAATACGTTTTTGGCTAACTTTTCTAGTGCTACTCAGTTAAAAAGGTATCATGAAGCAAGCAAAATTGTTCCTGCTAGTCTCTCAGACGGTGGGGGTTCAGGCAATCTGGGTCGAGTAAATATTATTTGGGAATGAAGCAATGTCGAGGTAAACTAGACGCCTCAGAAAACAACTCCTGGCATAGAATTGTTTAACTAAACTTTTAAAATTCCATATTTTACTGTAGGAGGAGAAGGAATATGGTGGGAATAATGCATGTACGTGTAATTTGTACCGGTCAAAAATACACGCTCTTCGGTGGTCCGAAATACACGATAAGGAACAAAATCCCAAGTGACCTAATTTCACAGAAGCATCTTTAGATAGATTTAAGAGACTTACTTGGCACTTTTATAGATGTATCATGATAAGAGAACCCCAATTCTTGTAGCTAAACTAATAAAAGTAACTTTATAGTTCGCTGTAACCTTAGGAGGAAAAAATACATCGATGCTCACGATTTCGCTCACTTCGCCTTTATGTCTCAACCACTCGAGCTAGGTTGACAACATTTGGTGGTTGGGCATTCCAGAGATACAGAGATTCCTAACGATATTGTATCAAATAAATTGCTACCCCTAATGAATACAAAGTAAAGCCATCGGTCCAAATTACACGCCTGTTCAAATAACAGGGACTTCCCCTATTTCAAAAAGGTAGAAATACAAAAACGAAACACAGATTTCTACTTCATTTTATAATAAAATTACCCCTACCAATTTAAAAAAGGAGAGGACATGATGAGAGTAATTAAAGCATAAATAGCATAACACGGTTGATATAAGGGCGAAAAAATATTGCTATTCCCAAGACTTTGTCTAATCCAATAATGTCTTTTACTGACTAAGACCTTAAATGTCCTTTGCTTTTATCTCAATTGTAACGCATTTTCTTTGTGGTCCATCTTGTCATATTTCAACCCTAAACTTCTACACCAACATCTACGTGATTCCCTCCGAGCCACCGCGAGGGTGTGTGGTAGGGGGTTGAAGATCACCAAATAAGAACTACTTCAACGCAATGCTGCTATAACAAGGAAGAATATAAGATATGAGTCACGCGCTACTAGATAGTGTATATGTGGCATGATTACTGGTTATAAAGGCATTTATCTAAATATATCAGCTGAATTTTCCTTGCATGTATGTATTAGTAATGTTAAACGCATATTATGCACTACGTACTTCTCTAAAAATATTTCACATGCCTATTCCTTTGCTATGTTGCCTAATATATTACCTTATTGTATGCGGGAAAGATGACATTTTAAGTATACCGTTACGACAATATAATTGTCGTAAATATTATTTATAAACTTATTTCTCTGGTCAAATAGCATAAAACGCAAGGGTTCTTAATATTAATCTAGCATCTTCAGTAAAATTATCGGCTTCAGCATTTCTCTACATGATCTACTCATAAAATAAACAAATTTATGCGTTACGTCTACCAATTTTTACCTAGCAATACAAAAAACATAAAATGGATATTAAATGGCAAAGAATCTTTCCATTTAAGTGACCAGTTTTACGCAAACTTGAAATGCAGTGTAAAAATCCGTGATGACTGATCTTTATGAAACTGTGTTTCCCCGTTGCCGGGTATTTCGTCAGTAGAGACCCATTAAGCGTTTGACTCCACTGCCTAAAAACTCTGAAACAGATTCGCAGTCGTCCCTTTCCCCATATTTCAAAAGCAAGCATCTAGGACAAGCGGGGAACGAAAACAAGTTGATTTTTTTGGGGAAAGTCCAACTAGCTTGCACAGTAAATGCGCATGAGTTAGACGAATGTAGTCTACATTCACCGTGTAATTGGACACTCAGAAGCCAGCGACGCGTGAATGAAACAGCTATCCGAAGAGAAGCGCATTAACTGTTAATGGTGGTGATAAATTTGACCAAAATTCGACCTTCCATATTTAAAAGGAAGCATAAATTAGCATCACGCTGTATGCATTAAGTCTACATTCTGTGAATATCTTTATTTTGGAGATAGTCCAAAATTATGAGATAGCTATTTTCCAGAGTTTAACATGGTAATATATTATCCCCGGATTCATATTGCTGATAAAATATTCATATAGTCTTCGCATTCAAGGGAAAGTTTTCCTCATCTTACCCACTAAGTTTCATGTGAAAACAACGATTTCATCGTTAAAGACTTATTATAACCTGCCTAAGAAACTCTAATTTTTTAATCTATATTCAATGCCTTTACCCCTTTTAGTCTTAGCACCTGACGAGAGAAATGTACTAAGAGTTTTTTTTTGTTCCAAGGGAACCAGATGTTCTTTTTTTTCCAAAGAAGTGTATTATGAGGTTTTTGCCACAAATTAACCACATTTCAAACAAACCTTATGGCATTATGTTCTCTGTCAAAGTGAGTTTTGGGCATAGGAATAATAATTAATATGTGGATCAAAGCATTGAACGGAGCTAAATTGTGGGAAATTGTGCGTTTGCATGAAACGGGGGGAAACACATGGGGTGTGTAAATATATTTTCCTTAGCGCGATGAAATATTTTGTCCTTTACAATCACAATGGTAACGAAAGAAAATTTATTCTGTCATTAGCTCCCAGTTCAATGATGAAATGAATGGAATTAAACAGAA
The DNA here is from genome assembly GCA_933228895.1 of Platycnemis pennipes. NCBI lineage: Eukaryota > Metazoa > Arthropoda > Insecta > Odonata > Platycnemididae > Platycnemis > Platycnemis pennipes. The sequence continues at coordinate 14,628,281 of OW121854.1, read as the reverse complement.
TTGAAACTCCCGAAAAGCTCCTAAATGCCAGTCACTGCCGTCATGTAGTGAAGGGTATATTCGATATAATTGAACCAATATAGGGTATAAAAAGCTATTTTACTGTTGGAATCTAAACTTTTTTCTCAAAATTATGTAATTTAGTTTCTGTTAGAATTAGGGGAGTGGTGTACTCATTATTAGTCCCTTCATTCGATGGTATAACACTTCATTAAATAAAAAGTATTTTGTTCAACGAGAAAGTTCCACATACCAATAAGGCCGTTAATGAGATTATCTTTCCCCACTTTGTTGATGAGGCTCCCAAAAAGTTCCACAACTTCTTTTGAATGAAAAAGTTTTTATCTTTATTCGGGAATGATACGTTATTCTGATTTCCAGTTCTAATGCACATAATGAATGATCTTAGGGTTTCCTGGTATGTGTTTTAAATGAAATATTATGTGGTGTGCAACGGAGTTAAATTTTTCACTTTCAGATTTCATAAATGTTTAGAACCACTTGGTTTCACAAGTCATGAATGTGTTTTTGGAAAATAAATTATATTGTGCGCGTCGGAGCTTAAATTCTGCACATCGCGTTGCTTAATTACCATTAGCATTCATTTTACATGGGCGTATGGCATCCCTGTTATTCCAAAAATAAATTCAAAATATCAATAAAACATTTCTATGCAAAAATTTTTTATGTTAAAAGAGTTAATATTTTCATAGAGCAACATGAAGGAGGTAAAAAACCATTTTCCGCAAAAAAGAGGTAATTTTTAAAAAACGCCTCATAGCGAAAGAGTTTAAGTACTAGTCTCCGGCATCTACTGACCGTTTTCCGCGACTATCTATTTAGATTGTTTTCTTCAACGCTAATTTTAATGGCATCTCACAAAAGGTAATATCAGTAACCGTTTGAGTGACATTGGATCTTAGTTATCATTATAATACACATGTATTTGCAAGAATAAGCCGTTGAATACGTAATTTTATTGTCAAATTTTTAGCCAACTCTTTATCGGATTTAAAAATATAAATTCTTCATTTTTTTACTAAGAAATGCATAAGTTATTAGCTGGACTACTCCGTCATAAAATTTAATCTATAGACTTCTTTCAACCAATCAGATACGGGAATCTTTTAGTGAATGTTCGAGAAAGATTAGATTATTGCATCTATTACCTACATTTATTTTTTTCTACTTGTGTACAACATATTCGTGCTCAACTGAAAGCCTACGAACTTTTTTCTTTCACTGATGCACACCATTGGCACCAAAGATGGAACTGTTCTCAGCAGCTCTTAAATACCTCGCTATCAGTGAAAACTGGCCAATTCTGAGACAGAGTAACGATCCCGGGCTCTGAATATGACAATTTTGATGCAAGGTTTCAGAGTCCAGTGTTTGCAGCTCGCACCCAATTAAGTTACCAGCTACAGAGTCTCTACGGGTGAAAGAGGAGTGATGAATGACAGAGTATTGAGTTTTTACGTATCCTGGTTTTAAGGGAGTGGTTGACATTTTAATTCAACTCCCTGAAGGGCAATCGTTGGAATCGTTTATCCCAACAACTAATCGACCGCATAAATCAGGTGACAGCTTCGAGGTGGAACTTATTTTTGTTCAACTACGGAAAAATATAAGGTAAACCCCATCTTCATCCCTTGATGTCATTAAACATGTTCTTTTGAGAAATTTTGGCGTTGCTGCACGTCACAAGTAGAGATTAGATCATCGTCCTATTGCTCAAGCATTGAATTTTCCTTCTCGGATCATGTAACTCTCAATGACTGCTGCCTAATTTGCATGGCTTATTAATATTTTACTGAAAGTTTTATCTTGTCTCTGATGATTTCGTGTTGTATTCCAAAGCTGAATTCATCGATGTTTGATAGCAATGAGCGAAAATTGTATACTTTTTGTATTGCACTCGGTTCTATCTTTGTGCGTCTGTTTTTCTAACGACAATATGAAGTAGAATACACCGATAATATAGTGCTTCTGATTTACTTTTGCGTACAGGGTATTTATTCTTCAGGCTTATTTGCTTTTTATGATTGATTTTCCCAAATGACAAAAAAGTTCTCTTCAGCCCAGGAGATCCGATTAAGTTAATCTACCCAAGAAGGCGCAGTTATGAATTGTCAAAGGGTGAAATAGAATTTTTCACAACTTTTTGCTATGAAAAAATTGATTTTTTTAATTATCTGTACATTGTACTTAATACAAAGGCTTTTAGGTAAAAATACGAATTTATGGGCCAAATATCTTTTCAGTTGATATCGACGGATGAATTCTTAACGGCAATGAATCCTGCTTATAGACCACAGTGCCGCATATCGCTTAGTAACGTTAAAATGTAAAACGCTGTATTTCACGCACCTATGTGATGTATGTTTCACCACGGCTGGTCTACGCCCGGTAAAATGCCTTTTCATTGAATAGTATTAGCGCATTATCACCGGAAGTCACAGGTACTACCATAGTATAGACCAGGCTACACTTTTCAATTACAATACCCAGTTATTGTTTATATGGTAACTCAATTTCACAAGTATTTAAAGCAAAAGATTTGGCATTAAATGCGATACACATGAACTTTAAGGACCTCCAGATGCATAAAATTTTGATAATTACAGAAACAGACGAACGGAAAAACACCATTTATAATATGTTAAATGTTACTATGGCTTTAACAGTGAACAGTTTTACGTCATTAAATCTGAAGCTTCCGCGGCTATTATCATTGGTAATAACTTTCGGCCTCACATCAGCCTTAAGAGGACTCAGTACCCCCCTATTTTGTAGCATCTTCTGCGATCCGTTCTCATTCAGTCAATTTTGCTTGTATCAATTTGAAAGTTTTGGTTAAATCAAGGGAACAAGTGAAATTAGGAGGCTATATTTTTAAAAATCTTCTGAATCCAATGTTAATAGAAGGAATATTCAACAAAGATGGGCCTTTTTTCGGGAAATATTGCGGAAAACCGACTCAGAAAACGGCCTTTTTGGCAAAGTCGCTTCCCAGGGTTATATGTCTGCCATTGGCATACCCACTGCCACTGAGAAATTTTCTCAAATAAATGTATAATTTAGGAAAAGCAAACATGAGTTTTGTGACATTTTAGCGTGTTAATCGGCGTCTACAGCAGCCCCCGCGGTTGTCTTAGTTCTCTTTTTTCCCGCCGCGAGCGCTCTCTCAGGAACGGAACTGACCATCTCATATATCTCATAGCTCGCTGGACTGAAGAGGGGGGAGACGAAAAGGGGGAAGAATGACGAGAATGGGGGGAGAAAGACGACAGGGGGGGAGAAAAACGAAAGGGGGGTGGAGTCTGACTTCCCCGGGAAGAGTCCGAGAGGGTCTTAATCTTCGGAGCGAGGTAGTCGTTGACAAGAGTTGCTAGCGAACTGGTTGAGCCACCAGTCATTTATCCATAACGCACACGTTAGCCGCATTTGAGAAGGTTTTCCATCTTGTAGAATTCAGTACTACCGCAGTATTGTTACATTACCATACTTTTACCAAGTATATTTACAATGCCTTCTGCAAAACAGCTTCAAATAAAGGGTAGAAGCAGTAGAAAATTGAATTTGTCTGCCGCGAGGAAACGAAGGAGGGATGAGCATCTAGCACGAAGGAGGGAAGAAGCAAGGAAAAATGTAATGTAATGGCTGCGAGGAAAAAAGCCATGCTCCTTGTGCTTTGGGATGTATATCTTCAAGCATAAGTATGGAAATAAGAAACATGAACATAAAATGTTCATGTCCAAGTTGCCAATAGCACGGAAATGTTTTCTCACCGTGGCCATTAATTTATGTTATTTGAAAAAAGGCCCGGTGAATAAAATCCGATGTTTAGTAAGATACAGAATCCGGAACCCAAGGGACTTGGCGTTTCTTACAGACAGTACACACACTCCATCTTTTACAAGGAGAGATTCTCTCCGTTTTGAACAAAATTTTCTAATAATTTCAGTGCCAATTCTGAATGCAGAATATTAATTAAGAACCGGAAAGAAAGAGGCTCGAATGAATGCGCTGATGAAGCACCTTCTCAAGTGATAACAACTACTGTGCGTACACCAACAACCTCAACAGCGGACCTTCATTGTTCTTCGGAAAGTTTGATCGAGGTAGCGGAAATGCGTGAGGAACCTGTAGCTCTCTGTGTCTACTCGAAGGATAGTGGATTTGCATTATTAAAAAAAAATACAATCCATTGATCATTCGCCTTTCAAATGCACTTTCAGAAATATGTTTCTTGTGGGAGAACGTCGTCTAGGCTTGAAAACGTTTAACATTTATGTGCCAAGTGTGCAATGCCAAGGAAAATATGTGGACTGCAGACAGTAATTCTACGAGTATTGAAATTAACTTCGCTGGTGTGATGTCCTCAGGTGGCGGTTATTCCCAACTAGATGAAATATTTTCTGCAATGGATATCCCCGTCTTGGCAGAAAAGAACTATAAAAAATTCCACGAAAAAGTGCCCGAAGGATGGGAAATGTCCGGTGCGATAGAAATATAGACGGCGGCGAAGATTGAAGCCTCAAAAGCAATAGAAAACGGGGACGTTGAGAAAGATGGAGTCCCTCTAATCACAGTGATTGTTGACGGGAGTTGGTGTAAGAGATCTTATCGCAGTAACTACTCATCATTGGCAGGAGTAGTGAATATTCAATGTTTCAAACTAGAAAATACCCATTTGATGCAAATATTATGTAAAGGAAAAAGACGCATAGAATTTGCGATATATTTTGGTGAAACAATAATCTTTTGGAGGTATCATTTATTTTTTTTTTAGGGAATAAGCGAGAATTCTTTAAGGGGACCTAATTTCATCTGAGTTTAAATTTTCTTCAGTGCCACTCTTCAGTCATTGTTTTTACGTCTATTTATTACTCAGGGAGAGAGTCTATTCCTCTAATCTGCTCGCCCGCAAGAACCATTTAAATCTGAAAAAATGATGAAATAAGGTTTATTCACAAGATTATCTTCTGTTATTCCTATGCACGCATTGTAAAGTATCGTGCACATTCATTCAAGGGCGCGAAGTATCGTTGGATTTAACTCCATAAAAGTTATTTTCATAGCAGTGAAGGACAAATAGTGCACCACTTGCGCTCGGGCAGCTTCGAGAGGGCAAGAAGCTTCAGAGCACAAATGCTTTAAGAATTGGGGCTCACATCAGTTCTTTCAGCATGGAGGCTGCTACCGTTGTTGTTGGATTTCGTAGAAGTGAAGAGATGTATGGTGTCTGATATGCTCGTCTCATTGCAAACGGCGACTCCAGTGTGTACAAAAAAGTTCTAGACGCGAGACCTTACAAGACTTTGATCGTGGAAAAGGTTGAGTGCCGTAATCACCTTCTAAGAAGTTACTGTAATAAAATAAATGAACTTGTAATCACAAGAAACCGCGAAAAACGTGATATCAAGAAAATTGATAGCCGAAAACATTTTGGGCTTGTGAGCGGCGATCACAAAAGGTGTTGAGTTTACGAAATGCCAAAAATGTGTCAATTGCGCAAAAAAATAAGTTGCTCCGGAAGGATATCCTCAACAGCCCTAGCCACGTTTTCGGAGAATATGAGCGGTGTGTAGAGATAGGATATTTCTGTGATGGGAGCAATAGCCCGGGAAGACGAAAAAACGTGCCAGCGCTGAAAGAATGCGGGGTGTATGAAAAATTAACTAATATTGTCCTGATGATTAGTCGCCACAGTCGAAGCCTTATTTAAGATGTGGATAATTATCCTGTCGAGCATATACCATAGCATACCATATATATAGCATATACCATCATTGCAAAACTGAGTGGTGGAAAGAGGGTAAAGTTTGCTATTTCCTGGTCAAAAAAGGGAAGATTTGCCCGGGCACCTTCAATTCGGGAAACCCTCTGAAGATTCTTTATCAAACTGTTTGTAATGTGAGTCCTGGGTACCACTGTAAAAGGTCTCTCCAAAGAAGACTGAGGTAATCAATTTCTACTTCCATCCGCAGGAAATTGCAAAAAAGTCGAGAAGGAATATATTTAATCGGCTGGGAAAAAAACCTGATCCCGACTACGGCCCCTATTCTAAAAGGCCTGATATGCCTAATGAGGACTTTACGAATGAGTGCCGGCTATTTATGGACTCTCTAAAAAAGGACGAGGATGATGCAAAGGAAATAGAGAGGAAAACGATAAAGCAGTGAGAAAGTGTTAAATGGGTAACGATGCACCAAAAAATGCTCACTGCCTCGAATTTTGGGCGTGTTTGTAGAATGCTTTCCTACACTGGCTGTGTAAATGTGATAAAATCACTTATGTACTGCAATTTTGATTCTCCTCAATTCCTCCTTTGAGGAATTGTGTAAATTAAATGCCCATCATCGGCTGCAGAGATGACTGTGTAAGAAGCAATAATGAAAGGTAAAGTTAATTTTCGAATGAAGAACGACGGAATGAAAGTTAACCGGAAGAACAACTATTACTTTCAAATTCAAGGCCAGCTTCACATAACGCAAAGAGATCTGTGTATTCGCAGTGTGGACCAAACTAGGATTAAAAGTGGAGAGGATCCACAGGGACGATGGATTTTGGAAAGAATTCATAGTAGAAAATTTTAAAAAAATTTACTTGGAATATATGCTTCCCGAGTTAGTCGATCCGAGATTGTCCCGATCAATGCCGATTCGGAATACCCCCTGTATTTTGGCTGCCCAAGGGAAGAGAAATTGCGAAAAGAAAGGTAAGGGGGGAGAGAAGAAAGAAATGGGCAATTTGGCATGCAAAAAGCAGAAAAAATAAATCATATTCAAAACCGATGTGACTTTTTCTTTTTCCTCCCGTGGTGGGGTAGAGTACCCAGGTAGCACCTTTTACTTGAGAGGCGAGTGATTTGAACTTCTCATGTAACACAGTCGGAGCTGAAACTAAACCGACTGCTGGTGAATAGGGTGAAGAATTACAAAAGCAGGGATCAGTATAGAATTAGAAAGGGATGAGCACGCTCGATGCTTCAACGGAAATGAGAACGTAAACTCTGACATAGAATTAAATCGCAATGTATTCATTTATTTCGTCGATTTTGATGAGGACATTGACTGATCACCATAGCCATACTTCACGGGAATACCTACTGCAGAAACTAGGAACTTAGTGGAGTCAGTTAATTCTAAAAGCAATCTGATAGAGTTACAACATAATTCGCCATATGCATTGACTAGTACAACAGGTAAAATAAAGTGATTAAACTTTCTAACTTGTTAAACTTTCGGGCCGGAGAAGTCATGTTATCACGCAGCATTTTTCGACGAAATCGTGCCGCGCGCACCCTAATACACCCTAATAGCAAGGGCGACAGAGACGATGTGTGTGAGCTGTTGCCACTCTTGCGGAGTCAGCCTCACGTTCGCTGAAATGACAACCTTGCGCTCAGTGGGTTACGAAATCTTCTTCCGTAGAGAAGGATCATATTACCGAAGGGATGGCCCGAGTCCCCCCCTTATGGGGCAATAGAGGCATTGGGAGGAGATTCCTCCTTCCCCCACACAAGGCATGAACGCCGTAGAAGACACACTCTAAACAAATACACCCGTTGGAATGGCACTGACTCGGGTAACTCTATCGGTGGACAGGAAAACTATCTTCACCCTCAGAAGTGGAAAAAAATTTATGTGCTGCGTCCTCTTAAGTCACTACTTTGGACCTGCAGACGCCAACAAGAATTTTGGAGAAACTGTAGTCACTCAGAGACACTCTATGGTGGAGGAACACCCTAAATCCATTACTAAAAACTTATTAGGCGTCGGCTTTCGATTATGTCCCAGTGGACATTCACGAATAATCCCCATTGATAATCTGCCATCATGCCATGCAAGTTTTGTCCCTGATATTGGCGCTCCATTTCCATGATCTTCAGGTCATCACTTGCGTTTGCCAAATCGAAAGACCACTATGTAATTGTGCAATATGTTGAGCTTCGAAATGCACCCGAAGACAAAACGAGTAAGGTGAAATTGCTCCATTTATAACTAATTTACACATATTTTAGGTAGGTAAGTAACGTTTTGTTAACTTTTGAAATCACATAAAGGTAAGCCAGTTTACACTATATTCCCATCGATAATTTAACTAGAATGCCAAAGATTTATGCAAAGAGACTGCTGTTGACAAAATCTGCCTCCCTAATCTTGGCTTTGTGGTCGAATATAGTGATCTATATTCTCGCTATCTCAATACATGCCTGTGGCCCCCTCAATATATTTTGAACGTCATAAGTAAAAGGGTCAATTAGAATGTTCAGTCTATATTGTAACATACGCTCTAATAATGGCTCTCATCCCCTAAAAGCTTCACCTGAAGATTTAAATAGTTGTCGCAACTGGTTCAATATAGTAAAAGGCGTTGAATTACATAGTGTATTGGTTTCTTTAGGGATGGCGGGCTACCACTGAGGCCTCCTAGTGATCTCCTTGTGATGGAGGAGCCAGCCACTTCTGATAATGACAGTGATGACACTAACTCTGACTGATGAAACTCTGATTCTGACTGGCTGATGAAAACTGTTCATTGTTGAATATATTTAAAAATTTATTAGGATAAACTTTTACAAGCCACATAAATGACCAATAGGCACGACTCGGGCCTCAGCGCTTTAGTGTCATCATCACCTGGTGATTACACTAAAGCGTTGAAATCCGTGGCGTGTTTTATGATTTTTTAATTGGTTTGCAAAAGTTTACCCAATTAAAGTTTTCAATATGGAATACCACAAAGTGACGGAAATAAACGTTTCATTCTTAAATGTATTTATATTATTAAACATTAATTATTTTATGTACATAATTTAGCAAATTATATATATTTAAAATTTGAAAAGTATTTCTAATGACTTATCTCGATATCAGAATACTTCCCACAAAATAAAATAAGTCATCGAGAGGCACTGTTGTGGTGTACCGTTTCGATTTTTTTATTTTATCTATTCCTCCATTTTGTTTTAAAAAAAAAGACCCCGAATCGATTTTTTGGTTCAATATCATGAAATATATATTTGGGAGGGTAAATGTCACAGTTGGGAAATCTTTGGCCTAGAGTTAAAAATAAGACAACTATGATTTTTGTCCCGCTATTTTTTAACCAAGCCCAGGTAAATTCCTGGGTCGGATTTTCACCAGCCAGGGCATGGCTGTGTGTATTGCGAATTTGTTGTTGGTTTTAGTACCCGATGTAAAAGATCATTTGTACAGTTTTGGGTCCATGAGAAATAAATAAACTCAAAATGACATCATTACGCACCGAAGAGTTGTAGATGGTATCTTTTGCTTCAGTGTCAATACAGAAACATTTTGGATCTCAGTAGCTCTCGGCTCACAACAAATAAAATGGATGTTTAAATTCTTTAACTTCCGCGTCCTTTGTACTTCCTTGTAGCAAACAGTCCCCAAATGCGAAACATTCTTTATTCAGGAGTTCATAGGTCTCTTTCTCAAGTCCTTTGCTCGATGGTATTTGCCCTTTGGAGTTCAGGAAGTAAACCAGATGGGTTCTTGAACTAAGAAGACAGGGTGAAGAGAGATATGGATTCAGCTGCTATGGTAATACGTCTAGGTTGCTACATTCCCATTTCCTTTGACGGGAAACTCCTTACCATTACAGTTTTTCGCTATGGACTTTACTCCTTATCCTCTGACGTTCACTGCTCCTATGCACTCTTTATATCCCAATGATCCCGACTTTTAATGAATTCCTAGGAAGTTAGGCGTGTAGTGCAAAACATATAGGGCCGGTTTTATAATGTCTGGTTAAACCTCTAGTTAGTTAACGTGAACGTTAAGTTGAGGTGAAGTTTAACCTGAGGATGGGTTTTATAAAGATAAACAGACCTCCGGTTAGTTGACTGGAACCATAGAGACGGATGTGTGTACTTTAGACAATTCTCATACCGTGAATACGTCAGAACTGGCCAAAACAAATGAAAAACGATTTTAAAAATCGCCGCGACGAAAGCATTTTAAAGTTTTAAACTTACGACACAAAAATTAATTATCACCTTATCATTATCATTAGTAGTTGAACGTGGGAAATCCTAGCATTTTCACGGTGGAAAGGTGTCGTTGCTACTTTTCTAATGTCATATGTGATGTTCTTTTGTTTTCTCTTCCAGATATATTTTTCTCTTTTTAATTTACTATGGTGGTGCAAGGTTGTTTTTCTTCCACGATAGAAATGCACCGGGTTGAAACACGCACATTTTATAAAAGCAATGTAGAGTCTAAGATCATTTCTCATTCTTAAGATCATGTCAATGTCCTTTTTCCTCTGTCCTGTCACATCTTAACCCCCAAACTGTGAGGTAGGGTTCACAGGCCGCTGCGCCCGATGAGTCGTTACTTTATTTGCCTTTGTCTTTTACATACGGCCTTCTACCGTTTTGCGCCTTCAAAACTATTCCATAAGAACTTAGTAGAGACGTTACGATTTTTTAAATACTTTTTCGTCAAGAAATATATTATTCGATTTTTCTGAAAATCCCGGTCTGTGAGACCGACACCACGGTTAAATTAACGTTTTTAATTCATCATTGTTCTTGAAAGATAAGACCACGCGTCATACATATCTGGCATATTACTTCTGCAATGTCATTGGCTATCATATCTTAAAATAATACATTTGTGATTATGAAATTTCTTAGTATTTTATTTTAGCAAGAGGGAAACAGTGCTGTCACGTATTTTATTATGAAGTCAGTAAACTATCCAATGGAGAAATTAGCGAAATATTTTAAGCATATTTTTATATTTCCGTTGATAAATTTTTTTCAGAAGGTCAAATTATTCTGAATGTTCAAATATAAATATTGCTGGATTCATACTGAAAAGAGGGCTTTGCTCTACTCTGCTCTAAGACCACTAAAGACAATTCTTTATGGATATTTTTCCTTTGGTGTTACCAAATTCCCACTTGGGTGTGTCGCGAAATATATTTGAAGTCTCAGTCCAGTGCCTTCTCTTACCTTTTGAGACTTAACATGTTGATAGGAAGTAAACTAATCCCTCAGCAGCAATCTACTGAAAAGTTTTATAGAAAATTCGCAAAAGTATTTTTCAATGGACCCATAAATATGCGTTGGCATAATATTTGTACTACCACGGGGAATGTAGGTTCAGGATGTTTATGCCAAAACTCCGGTGAAATGTGTCATTATAGTGAATTGTTTAGTGGATTTACAAAGCCATTATCTACATGACATGTGCTTACATGTACAGCTGAAGAGGTAGATTCTGGTACCATTGATCAGAATTCAAATTGGTAAGGAATTTCAAAAACTTACTTAGCCGGTTTTACGGCCATATGCAATAATTTATAGCACAAACACAAATGTGGCCACAGAGAATCAAATAGAACTGTTAACGAAGCTAGGGAAAAAAGAATTGACTTATTTGGCACATTGAAAAAATTAAATAATACTTCTGCCTCAAGTCTTCCCTAAAAGTGAAGAATAATTTGTTCCAGTTTGTACGGATGGGTTAAATAAAATACCAAAATACCATACAGCCACACGTGATACAAAGGTTTATTGATTTCACCCGTGCACCAAACAACTCACCAGGATGAAAATTGACTACCAAAGTATTTCCGCCTTATAACCGCACAAATGGACGTATTGGACATATAAGAATCTTGTGGACATAATAGACCAAACTTTTTCATGCAACGATTCCATTACTAAAACGAGAATTTGGCTACTAACAATATTTTGTAGGGTAGTGAACATTATTGAACAAAATTGTTTTGCATTACACATTTACTACAAAGGTACTAAAAAAAGTTGTGTTCAACCCGAAGGTTGGCTTTTGATAGTTGGGAGTAGAGCTTCCCCTCTTACTAAGCCATTGGCGTGTGAAATTCACACATTTTGGTTAAGGAGGCCAGTTCCTTTCCCTAGGCCACCTGCGACTTCCTACCAAGTTCTGACACGCAGAAAATCTAATCGTGAGGATTTTAAGTGGGGGCATTCAGAATGGCTCTTGCCCGGGATTTGAACCCGGGACCCTCCGGTTCTCTACCCACAAGACCACCTACTACAATCCAAAAAGTGCCGAATCATTCGAGGACATTGGCATGCAATTGATAAAAACCCATTTATGAAGATATCTTGATAATCACATAATGTAAAAAAGATAGTTTATCAAAAACATGCACAGAAATAGAAATTAGAGATAAAAAAGAAACTGATAAAACCAGAGGACGCCAGTTTCTATAAGAAAAAGAAAAGAATGTATTCGTTAGCGTATATTGTATTAGTATTGTAATAAATTGTACCGGAAAGGTACTTACTGGTTGCTTTTCGTGATCTGAGTTTTTCAAGAGTGCTTCAACTAACAGTACTTATTTATAACCTCGTAATCATACTGCGGCAGTTCCATTTCCAAAAGGAAACCTACTTCGTAGCTAATTTATGTCAGATTTCATATTATCAAAGCATTTTACTGTTACTCTCCTTTAATAATCAACATAACATGTTTTACTATGACTGTAAGAAGATGCACACTATATTTTAAAATTCCGGAGCAGGAAAAAAGATTGAGGTGTTAAACGCCCAAGACCTCACATGAGTATAGTAATCGCCTTCGGCTAGTTGATTCAAAGGGTGATATGCTTTGCCGGCTATCTCTTAATAAGTAGCTATCCCTTTTCGGGAACGGATACTCTATGGTTAATTGCCAAACGGCCATTAGCGCTGCCATAATAGTTTGAATTTGTGCAGACAATTGTAGGTTTTAGAGCAGAATTTACCTGAGTAGCTCGGTATTATTTGGCCTTATTATTATCAGCAAGGAACCGTGGTGGCCTAGTGTTCTGGGATATAGGGAGAGTCCCGGGTTCTAGTCCCGGGCAGGAGAATTCTGGACACCACCACCTAAAAATTCTCGCGATTCTTTATTATGTGCGTGTCAGAACTTCTTAGGAAGTCGCAGGTGGCCAAGGGAAAGGAATAGGCCCCTTACCTTAAATGTGTGAATTTCATACGCCAATGCTTAGTTTGGTGTGAGCTGTACTATAACCTATCAAAAACAAACCTTCGGGTAAAAATTGATTTTTTTATCAGTAAGTGTTTTATTTGACACTCCTTATCATATTTCCTATATATAAGTAGATCCATCGCTCTGCCCTTTTTTTGTTTGTAAAGGCAATGAAGAGCAGATGTTCCGTTTCTCTTTGTCAAGAAATTCCGAGAATTGTAAATCAATTCGAAGCCAGCAGTCTCTACAATTTCCAAGTCTAATATACCAATGGAAAGAAAAAATTATTTGCACAGAAAAATCGAGGAATGTATGTTTTAGTAGTATTATTTTCCTTTCATGTGACCAAGCGAATGTCATTTAACAGCTGTAATTGCTATTATAGTATTATGCCTCTAGCAACAATTGGTGGTGGTTCTTTTTGATCCTATTTTTGAACCTAATTACACCAATATGACAATGATATTTCAAGCGACGCGTAGAAGCTTCATGTTCTGCGGTAGACTTCTGATACTCTAGACGCTCTAGACTATACAAAGTTTTTTATCTGCAAACACCTAAAAGTTAAAAAAAAATATTCTGGTTCTACGAGACAGCCTACTTGTTCTCTGAGTTTTGCAGTCGTGTCACAGCTGTGTCCTCTATATGACTTCGTTTATTGTTTCCGTCTATCACATTTCCCTCTTTCGCCAATGTCTCCCTCCACAGCCCTTATCTTCACGCTTGTATTCACTTTCTCCGCCTCTCTTTGTCCTGCTGTATCCTCTCCTCCAACTGTTTCGCCAACCAGGATGCGTCTCGTCCCTAACCGACTGAAACAAATCCAAAATTTTTCCTTCCACTCCCACGAATTTCGCTGCGCAACTGTTTTCGGGGGACCATTCTCTCCCTACCCCATCGTCCCCCTCTCCTCTTCAACCACTTCCGACGAATCCCACTTATCCGTCGGATCCCCGGGCCTCGGAGTTACCAAGACCGGACCTCCTCCCCTTCTTCCCTCCTCCACCCCCAGTCTTCCGCCGTCCCTTCGCTCACCTCTCATTCTTATTCCCGTCTCCTACTTCTCGTTAACCTGCCGAAGTGCCTGCCGAGCTCCCCGCTCCATTTCCTCCCGCGCTGGTGTTCCTGTAGAGTTTCTCCACTCACGCACCAAGGGGCGCTGAATAACGCAAATGACGTCGACAGGAGTACGCACTCTTTTCGCAAATATACTGGGTGTTCAGTGTCCCTGAAGGTGTCATTGAAAAGACGACCTTTCGCCCTTGTGTCCTAAGAATAGTAGAACGAAGGTAGAGCATAGTAGGTATAAATACATAGTGAACTTAAATATAGTATAATAGAGATAGCTAGTATTGCGGAGAGGTTTAAACATTCACTTTTGTGTGACGAAATTAGAGACAGTAATAGATTACAGTGAAGGTACATGGGGATATCAGATTAGGCATTGTAGATTTTGATGTAGGAATCATAGTGTTTCTAGTTATTTTTTTTATCATTAATGTTTTTTTTAAACATTAACACATGCTTGCGGTAGAAAATATATGTTAATAGTTTAATTTATTTTTCCTCAGAATTGAGTAATCCATTACTTATTTTCCTTTGTATAAACTTACAATTTAGTGTCCTTTATTGCAAACATGTCACGTGTTTCGTAACTCTGTGTCTGATATTTTCCTCGGATTGCTAACATTGTGCCTCTCAGTTAATTTAAGTCTTGTATTTACGGAGTAGTATTTTTTGCATGCTCTTAGCACGCTATTACCGTTGTAATCTGATTATTAATTGATATTGGATCTTATTGATAGTGAATAATTGAAATCAGGTTATGGTTCTTCATCAGGCACACAGTCTTGAGATGGCTAGTTGGGAGTTAGGTAGGTGCAGATTTACACAAAATTAGGACAGTGGATAACCCGCATATTATTCTATAGTATCTGTTCATGTATTTATGCACATGTTTCTAGGAAAATGCGGGCAGATATCACTAATTGAACTTACCCGTTTTCTTGAGCATTTCATCAACCAGGCTCCGTGACGCATTTTTAAGAGGACCTATGTTATGAACATTCAAACTATTATTTTTAAGTTGTTTTTAAGCACTAGCTATACTATCAGCAGGATTTGCAGGGTGTGGGTGGTTCCTTCCCCCCCTTTTCTTGTGTGGGTGTTTTCCTGCTGTGCGTTTTTGCGTGAAGAATGTAAGCATAATAATCCTCACGTTTTTCCCACATTGTAAATTCTTTCACACACCATTTGTTGTGTTTTAATAATCTATTGTGTGTATATATTTCCTTTGTATGCATTTATCATTCTTTAATTCCTAGAATTATATTCTTTAATGAGTTTTAAACCTCAGATTGTAGAACTTTTTTAGGTATTGACCATTATTTGATTTAAATATTTATTTTGACGAGGGGTTAGATGGCAGAAGGGGCAGTTTTATCTCAATCTCGCCCCAGTAAAGACCTTTTATTATTATTGCTATTTAGTGAACAATTATTATATGCTGATTTTCTTGAAACAGTCGGTGAGGTCATTTGGGGGAGGCGACCTAATGCTAAGGTCATGAATTCTTTTAAGTTATCTTCCACTGACTTCCCTGCAAGCCATCTCGAGGGTGCGTGGCAGGAGGTGAGTTTCACCCTACATGTACTAAGTACATGGGCTAATGTTTACATAGACTGCCTGCAAATGAGATAAATATCATGCAGGACTCAATTGAAAAAATACAATTTTCATCTAATATGCAAAGAAGCACTTGACAAATAAAAACTAGCGTGCATTAGTGTTTATAAGGTTGAATGCAGGCAATATTAAATGTCAAAACTTAACAATTTTTATCCAATCTGTTTCTATAATCAGTCTAGTTTCAATTTTAGTATAATAAATTCCATTTTGGTCTAATCTGTTTCTTTCATCAATCTGTATCAATATAATGAAGCCGATTATGTTTTCTTTTAAAGGGAAATTTATTTTATGATGGTATCAGCCTGGATGAAATTTTAACACCTCCACTATCCCCATCCCCATTAGAATATATGGGTAACTAAGCGGAGATATAGAAATATTTCAGGGCAAGAAAAAGGAAGGAGAAAAAACAGAGGTTTGCTTAAGATCGCTCTTAACAAAAAACGCCAAGGATCCATTGTGTATCGTTCCCACAGACGGAGAAATTAAGTAAGCTCCAGCTCTCTACATTTACTTAAATAACACCAACTTTCCAATGAAAAATTTCTGCCATCACCGGGAATCAAACCCGGGTTCTCGGAATGTAAACGTATATTCTATTCTAATTCCTTTATTTGATCGAAGTGGGAAGCTTAAAATATTTTATACTGTTTTAGCCCTTAAATATCTTGAGGATCTTTTCCTTGAATCGGTAATTAGAGCACTTGCCAATTAAACGCTTTATATATCCCCAGTAAATATCGATAGAGGTCTTCCTTGATATTTTTGCACTGGTCTAGTGCAAAAAATTCGGCCAAACATAAAAACCGAATGTCAGAGTATCTACGTATTTCATCCATTCTGTAAGAGCATTTTTTTCTTCTACCTCCTCCTTGTTTTTCTAACGTTTTTCTTTGCTGAAATCATTTAATGAACTAAGACCTCCCTGGTGATCTTCCTGTCTACCTATCGCATTTTCTCCGAACGCCTCCAAATCCCTTGTTAAAAAGCCAAAAAACTAATACCACCTCAAGTCGCAAAAAAAATCAACATCAATATTATCGATCAGCATTGAGTGGGAATGTGGAACCTGGGTCATTGATTAAAGATCGGTGTAAAATTTACAAAGTTAGTGTTATTTGATGAATTATGAAACTATTCCACAGGGTGAAACACGATGTTGTCATACTTTTATCAATACCATCTACTTTAATCATCACATTGATATTATTTTTGGTACCAATTTGTTCCATTTCCAAGAAATGTTAGCACTTTTCTATATGTTATACACCATATAGATTTGCCTCCGATTAGAAATCACCCTCTATTTTCTCTGTCATCCACGCCTTCTTCCTATCTTGCCTTCACCAATTACATTGATAGTTGCCTTCAAATTCTGAACCACCTTGCATATAACTGGGCTCTTGTGCCTATAGTTTTTGTTTTTTAGAGTTCAATTTTTTTCTTCGTTATTAGCCGATTAAGTATTTTTTTCTTACTGCATCTTGACAAAAATGATGAAAATGGATTGAATAAGCACAGATATCACCTTAATTCAACCGTTAAATTTAATGCTTCAAATGACCCTTAACCTCAAAGGAAAATGAAAAACGATGAAAACGAAAGGAAAAAATAATTTTTGTGGAAACGTGCATCAAAATAGAGTTAAAAATAAACTGTTTATTTTTGGAGATAGATTGAGACTGTATGGTCCCTTATTTCGCTTTATCCCTCGTCAATAATAATTACTATACTTTGAGAAGCAGAATAACGATGTACATAAATGGATGGTTAAAATATAAATTACGATATAAAAAAATTTTGAAAAATTGAAAGACAATAAATGTAAGACTTTGCATAAATAAATGTAACTGTAGAATACATTATATAAATAAATAAACTTTATAAAAATAAATAAATGTAAAATAAATGTGAACCTAATTAATGGAAAATAAACTATTTTGAAATGGCGAAATACAGAAAAAATATATGGAAGGATATATATAAACTCTCTTCTGTTGAAAAAGGCGGCATGACCGCGGCAACGTCCAAACTGTGTGAGTGTTTCCTTTTCGTGTTTCTATGTTTCGTCTTGCGATTATATATATGGGTTGGAGTAGTAGTGTAGTAGACCATCATCCCGCACAGCTCAATGCGGTACTCAACACCGTAATTCAGCGTTCCTGCAGAATTAGTGACGAGACCAACTTCCCGGCCGAAAGACAGAAAGTGGAAGCCATTCTACAGAAGAACGGATATGACAAGAGATCCATCTCCAAAACATTTTTCAGGATCATGAACAAGAATGAGGACGGCTCAAAAGAAGAAAATTGGACTCCGGGCGCAGACAACCTTGCACTCAAGAGAGCCTTCCTTCCTTATGTCCGAGGCGTAACGGATAGAATAGGAAACATCCTCCGCAAACATGACATCAAACCTGTGTTCAAGCCACATTTAAAAATCAGAAACTGCCTGAGGAGTGTGAAGGATTCAACACCATTTCAAGTGAAAGGAGTGTATGAGATACCATGCAAAACTTGCGGGAAGAAATATATCGGCGAAACCGGACGCTCCGTTAAAACCCGCTTACAAGAACACGAGCGGGCTATTCGACTAGGACAACCCTTAAAATCAGCAGTAGTGGAACATGCAGCTTCGGGACACGCGATTGACCTCAAAGAAACAAAGATAATCGCCAAAGTGAAAAACTTCAAACCCCGGATGATCCGCGAAGCTTTGGAAATAAGGAAATGCCAGCAAAATTATAATAGGGACTGTGGCCTCCAAGTTGTCAGCCACACGTGGGACCCAGCTTTGAACCGAAATAAAAATACAATGACTACTCCTTCCACGCCTCCCCTTCCCATCCTTTTCCCTCCCTGAATCCCCTATATAAACTCCTCCATCTCGACAGACACCTCATTCCCTCGGATAAAGTGACCAGCAACGGCCACGAAACGTCAGGGTCACACCTGGTATAGAACGCGGGATACACCCGAAAAAGAAAAACAAACATACATCTATACTGGTTGGGAAAAATGTATAGATATAATACTTATATCCTTAACGGAAAAACCCAAAACAGGTTTAGCACGCGCACATTAAGGGGAGTGGAATACTTGCAAAACTTGATGTGTTAGATAATGTTAAAAGTTATTTTATATGCATCACAAATAATATATTAAAAGAAATGTACTGCATTATAACTCTTGAGGTTATGGTTTATATGAAACACAATAGAGTTTTGAGAAGATGGACGTCTAATATTATAGGTATAGACGACCATCATAATCTTCGAACCTTTATCATCCCTGTTGCATGACCCTTGAGTGTCTTGTGATACGGCTCTCGCTTCCTCGTTGTCTGCCGTTGACCCTGCTTCTCTCTCCGCCGGCACGGCAGGGTCGGCCATGTTCACGGTCGTAATGTTTCCCTTTTCGATTTCACGGGTGAGGACACATCATCTATGGTGGATTGGCGGCTAGTGATTTATTCCACTACCCCGGCCTCCGGGAATGACCTCTTTGACCCTAATCCCCGTCAAACACTCTCCCTTACTCAGCTTGGGATCCTTTCTCAATTCCTGCTGGAATAATAGGATGTTAAGTCAATGATTTTTTAGCTTTTTTCACTCCCTTTGAGGTTAAGGGTCATTGGAAGCATTCAAATTTAACGGTTGAATTAAGATTATCTCAGTGCTTATTAAAGAACGTCTCATTATTTCTATATCAAATTATTTTATTTTTTCATATAAATTTTGGATTATCTACAGTTTTGGATATCCACATTAGTTAAATTTGATAAATCCATCAGTTAAAAATTGGTTTATAAGAGTATATGGGTATATAAAATTTATCGTGTGAAAATAAATAGGTAACAGACGATTTATTTAATAAATATTCTCTTTCTATCACGCTTTCAATGATATAATTCCAGCACTATTTTTTTGTGCCCAAAATGTAGGTGGCCAATTAGAGTTATCAACTATTCCGAAGTATGATGCGTTTATAGTGAGTAAATAAATAATGACGTAGAACAATAAATTTAACACCACTCCATACCATGCCAATATTTACCATTCTTTAACGTCAGAATATCTGACTTTCTCGCTTCTATTTTTAATAAAATATAATAATGCTCTTCACCTGCCTGATCATTCCATCTTCTGCCCATCACATTTCTTTTCTCAAAGAACTGATAGATGAATAGGGAAATTCAGAAATTTCTTTTTCAAACATAGAGTTCATTACGGATGTATATCTGCAGACAGAATATAGTCAATGGATTGTTATTATTATTTGGCACTCAATAAATATGACAATTGATCTTTGTTGATTTCAAAATTGACATAATTTAAAAAGGAAATATAGATTATAAATGTAATCGGTTGGACTTTAACTAATGCCATAACTATCATTGCTGTAATCATCAATTCCATTTGGGCGTTGAAGTACCACCGTCTGTTATTAATGCCCTTTTCGTTCCCTGGTAATTGATCCTGTTACCGAAAGACCTAATGCCATTGCTTCTTCAAAATCTGAAATCCTTGCATATTCTCAATTGTCCATCCATTTCGAAAAAATTTTGCTGCCAATAATCATAATCTAACCGCGTGTTCTGCTCTCAACTTTCCTTTTTTACATATTCTATTTCTCATAAATGTGATGTTCCGCCCGTTCATGAATTCCTTTTAATATCTGTAAAACATCTTTCCTTTTCTTTCTCTGCTTAGACGGACGTTTTTAATAATCATGGCTTAAACGATATTCGAAACAATTTTTGGAATATACAGCCACATTTCCTGGTGGCATTTTCCTGGTTCCTCTTTTTATGCTTTTTTAAGGCAATATATGATATCATCGCTCAATAAATTCGAATTATAATTTCATTAAATCCCATAGCCACATTCTTAAGCCTGTTGATAATGATATTTAATAATCTAAAATTCTCATAGAAAATAATTCTTTGTTATCGCTTTTAAATACAATATTCCAGATTTTTTAGGTTATCGTTTATTTTATAAAATTATTAATTACAATTTAATTATGCCCTAGCTTATGTAGTCCTTATAAATATTAAAACACATTATGTTCTTGCTGATGCCTATAGCGTTTTTACTTTTTGAGTGTGGCGCTTATAATGGCAATCCCTTCTTGCATTCACCGAATTAGCGAGGCTTACCGAAAGTTTCATCCCGAACGTCAACGGCTGAAATTCGTGATAACTGAAGGTCATAATCTGGCTTTCAAGTGAAAATTTCCAGTGGTAAATCGTAAAACACAACAATTCTGTAATTTTATGAAAATAGCTTGCTGAAAAGAAACGATATATCTTGCATCATTAGTTATTAAAGTTATAGCATATGTTGTACCTAATAGAATTAGTAATGTATGTCATAACACTAGTTATCTACATCTCATCTACGTCCACACGATACCCTGCAAGCCACCGCGAGGGTATGGCAGGGGGTGAAGATCACCAAGCATGCACTATTGACATGCAAACAAGCAACTATAGGGTCTCATGCAACTAGATTGTTAGTATATATAGTATTTAAGGAATTAATACATGCATCATGCACTACAGACTACTCTAAAATATTTCCCCTATCTATCCCTTTCCTATAATGCCTCTTCTGATCTCTTATAGTACGGAGGAAAAATGCCATTTTGAATCAATGAGTACGACAATCTATGTGTATTATAAGTGTATATATCTGTATTATAAGTGTATATATCTGTATTATAAGTGTATATATCTGTATTATAAGTGTATATATCTGTATTATAAGTGTATATATCTGTATTATAAGTGTATATATCTGTATTATAAGTGTATATATCTGTATTATAAGTGTATATATCTGTATTATAAGCAGTATTGTAAGTGTTATGACCTACTATACACTATATTAACGTAGTTAATACTAGAAATACTGGTAAAATGGAAACTCTCTCACCACCAAATACGACTAACCGACAATTGACGGCTTGTGTTTTTTTTAACAGCTACCCAGATATAAGCTATTAGCTCAGATTTTTTGACATTTAACAGTTTTTAACCCAATTCAAGCTTTTTTTCAATGTTTGAGCATTGTTTTAATCCTGATAATACCTGTAAATTGAGTGAAAGAACGTCTGTATTTGGAAGGATACTGTCTGATCATATGCCATAACGGTCTGAGAGGGTATGCAACATGCAATATAATTGTCATTGATATTATTCCACATTTCAAATGCAAGGCAAAATTTATCCTTCGATGACGGTGCAGTATACACCATTACAGCAGTGCATAAAAGGTTACCTCTGAGTGGATATCACCCAAATTGATTTGTTGTTCTTTAGCAAACACCCGTCATTTGACGGGTCGCAGTGGTGGAAGAAGAATTACGTGAAGGGAGGAAAACAACTTGACCAAAAATGAAGAAAAACATTATATATATGCTATAATCTTTAGTGAAATGAAGGAAAAGGAATGCGTTTTTGTGTGCATCAGATGGTGAATATTGGCTTTCGAAGGCAAGGTAGCGAGTCCGTCTCCTTTGGATTGTGTCAGTTTATTGCAGTATCCCGATTAAATCATGGTTTTCGACCTTAGCATGTGGAGCAAAGCACTGCGTGTAGCGGATTAAGAAATCTGCACCAGAAATTTTTGTTCGAATGTTAATTGTGATACTATTATCTTTTCTACAACTACATCATCTCCTGCTCGATATTAACTCTGCTACCATAAAAGGCATTTGAGCGCACTGAAAATTCTCAGGGTCTTCTGGTTGGGAAAAAAAGGACTTCTGGGTCGGGAATTGAGTCACAGGTAACAAGTGGTGTTAGGTGACCTTCACCCCCTGCCACATATCCTCGAGGTGGCTTGCAGGTTATTACGTAGATGTAGATGAAAAGTAAAATAAAAATCATGATCGCACTCAAAAATTTTCCATTGTTATCCATCATTAAATATCCAAAACCGGTAAATGATGGATGGCAGTCCTTTTAGATTTAATAGACATATCAGTAACGATTTCAAATTTAATATTATATAACTTTCCATTTACAAGGCTTACATTATGATTTTTTCAGTTTTAAAAGTTTTAATAGTTTTACTCCATTTCCAAGGAAAGGGAAATAGCCACAAATATCTATTGAATGGATGTAAAACACTGACACGAAAGTGTCGGCTTTAAACTTGTAGATGTTGGCGTAGTGCGCAAAATGACGACAGCATTGTGTCACTGTATGCACGGCAGCTCACCTAAATAACTATAGCTTTTTTAAAGTTAATATTTGATAACACTTTCCCAAATTCCTTTCACTTCGCCGTTGTGTTAAAAGTATCATTCAGACTCCTTTAGCCTTGGGTAAATTGAACCCTTCCACTGCATATCTGAGTAGCCTAATTCCCCAGTTTCACCCGAATGAAAACGTCTGATACCACAAATGCTTGATGAGAAACTTGAACGTGAGATCCTCTCCTACGGTCTCTAGCTGGATAGCAATGTTTTCCAATGGTTACCATCGAGTAAAATGTGATGCAGGGTTTAAATAGAGCGTTATAAGTAGAGATGGCCACCTCAAAAAAAACGAAACGTTTTAAACGTTTGAAAAAGAACGTTTTTTTCATTCGATTTGAAAACAAAGTGGAAAAATAACGTTTTTTTCGTCAAATTTAAAGTCTTCGTGTTTATTCCGATTTATATGCTATACTGAATGGTTACTTTTGCCATTGACCTGCCCTAATGGCTTATAAAGAATGTACTTCTCTAGTATTTAAAACTATTTTAAAATAAACATTATCGTTTCTATGTTTGCTAGGCGTTGCTCTATAATACTTTGGGAAGTTTCTTCGAGTAAATGGACGCTGAATTTCTTGCCTGAGGAGAGTGATATTACCTTTAAATTCAAATTGCTTTGCATAACATATTTTCGCTAATTGTGAACTTTTGTGAGCTCCTGTAAGACTGCATTCCCTTCGTAGTCAATTCGTCATCAACTGTTCTCCCAAACACCGAGAGTCTTCGCGAAGTGACAATGCAGTTGAAATTAATTAGGTGATTAAGACTGCTGCGTCCGTCTGTAGTCGAAGTATCCTCATATTTGCATGTCTTCTATTGACCACATTCATCTGTTACTAATGAAGGATATTTGTGGCATCCCGGAAATAGATCCTAAAGTTAAGGCAGCTGTGGATAAAATCAGTGAAATAAGAAGCTCAAATTCTCAAGTTCTTGGTTTTTAGGTGTTGAAAAGAGCAGAGAAATTTCTATCACTTGAAAAAACCATGCAGCAACTCGAGTCGCATCCACAGCTATTGTTGTGGAATCGCTAATAACTACCAAGAGTGTGCTGCAACAGATGGCGATTGATGCGAATGCTAAGTCACTGTCACTGAGGCTTCGTCACGACACAGAAAAAGGAAAATATCTGAAGAATTTTGGATTTTTTTAAATAATCTTCAAGACGTTCTGAAACCATAAAAAGGCTACATAATCGAGACAAATTCTGCTGCATTTTCCTAGATCTTTTTGAAAGAGTGAAACATTCTTGTTTGATCACAACTGAAATTACAGATGGTCGCAGTAGTGAAAAAACAACTTTAGTTGGAAAGAGAAGAGATATAGCCATGACAAAGGGCCATTTGGCGGCTAATTTGTTTTAATCACTCAAGAAAATGTTCCAGCTTAGAACTATCTTTGATTTCTGATGTTCTCGAATTTGTAGATAATCTCGCCAAATCTGATCCCACCTTCAGGGAAGAGAATATTGCTGGAATTCCCAACGAGATGGCAAACCATATGGCTGACAAAGGTATTTGGAAGAAACCAAACTTAATTTCAGTATCTAAAAACTTTCGTCTCTGATTTTTTGGAAGGGAATATGCTCAAAAACAAAATTCTCCCGAGTTGCCATAAAGATTCTTTCACTTCCAGCCTCATCCTCGGTGACGGAAGGAAGTTTCAGCATGTATGGAAATAAAACCTAAGCCTATGGAATAAATGAAAACCTATGGAATAAATCGCCTGACTAATGAAATAGCTTTGAAACTTATTTTCATCAAGCACAACTTGAAATTACTGGAAACAGAAAGCGCCAAAATTTCATGCGATCATATCTCAAAAACTGATAATGACGGAGGGGAAGTTTTTACACCTCGGGTGTAGATGGTAACATTACTTTACTCATTTCCAGTGAGGAATCAGATCTTGATGGCGATGTGGAGGAATTTGAAGACATAGATTCAGACTAATCCGATGTAAAATATAGGTGACGGGCCACTTTTGTTCTTTTGCATTTGTATAGATGTTTATGCATATTATGTGTTGTTCACTACAGACTATAATTTAACTGCCTAATGATTCATGTCTTCAGTACAAGTATGGCTGCAATTAATGCTCAGGAATTTATTGTCCATGATTTAAAAATATGATGCAAAAATGTATCCAATTCTTGTTCGTTATAGTGACCAAAGAACTTATTTACTCTTTTATGAAAAGCATTCTAAGCTTCGAAACAGAACCATTAAAACAAACCCCAGAATGGACACACGCTGAAGAAATCCCGAAACGAATGGATCCTCAAACCAGACACTCCGCGGAAGCCTCAATAAGAAACCATTAAAACAAAACTTGTCATCATAATTAGATTGGAATATCCAACAAAAATGTTGCTGCTGTTTTTAAGCCTAAATAAATCCCCTATTGTATTTGAAACAAAACCACTGTCGAAATATTGTAGACGACATAAACATTTTTCAATGACGTTTATGCTATGAGAGGTAAGTCCTATTAATATTTGAAAACTTCGCCCTGACCGTGCGAAAACTGGAGGATTCCTCTGAATTCGTCAATAACAGGTGTCAATGTTTATATCCTAATGAATATTTTCCTCTAAAACGCCGAACAACTTCAGTTACAAATGGCTAAAATAATTTTTTACCTAATACTAATTATTATACTTGTCACAGATATTACATGAAATCACTTCGTTAATTCTGTTTCTTTATTGGCACATTATTATGATGAGTCACCAAGATTAATGTGTTCGAGACCATTGAGTATTCACATGTGATTTTTAACACGCCATATTCCTCATTGTACACATAATTTGTAATAATCTCACATCGTATATTTCAATTTATCTTTGAAGATCCATTACGTGGTGTAGATAGTGTATCAGTTTATATTTCCCAGGAATAACATAGGCATAAATGTATAAACAACATGTATTTCCACGTAAAAATAAATGCAATATAGGAATAAAATGTAAAAAAAACGTTTTTTATGATGAAAACGTTTTATATTCAACGTTTTAAAATTTTGCACGAGAAAAACGTTTTATCCCATTGCTAGCTGTAAGTGCAGATAGAAGCTAGGTAAAATCGGCATCCAGCACTAAGTGACAGCGTCCAAGGTACCCACTGAACAATGAACCAAACGATGGACATCGAAGTTATTTAATTCATTTTATCACCGTCGCCGTTGGAGTATGGCTAATAATTGTAGAATGCAAAAATTCGATCATTAAAAAAAAGGGAACTCAATAAGTTCATTTCATTTCAATGAATACGCAGTTATTTTTTGTTCAAACAAACAATGTACAAATAATTTTCCCTTGCTATGCAAAAATTTGGAAATAAAATGATTAAAACCCGTTTATCAGCCGTATTGAAATAAATACCGTTGCATTATTAACTGTGTATAAAGTCAATACACTAACTGTTGTGGGCTATTTTGTGGATTTATCTTTAGATAAAACAATGGAAGATGCAAACAGAACTCTGGTGTCACAACATGTGTTAAAAAGTATTGTAAAATATGGTGGAAATATTAAATAAGGGTCACAACCGGTTACAAAATTCAATGAAATGTTAAACTTTGGTTCTTCTGAAACAATGGTGAACTACTGAATCCCATCACTGGATACGCCCTCGAGATCTTGAACAAGGAAGTTGACACTTGACTCGTACCTTCAAGTTGACTCTTCATGTGTATTTTACGCAGAGTTCATTGAAGAGCGGAAAGACTTCGATCCTATTTCCTCTCCTCCAGGAAGAGGAATAACGTCATTCAGAGCACTTTCACTCAAAATGCTTCCAAAGAGATGTACAATATAAAATGTTAGACACGTGGCGGAAGTGACTTTACTATTTGGTTTCTCCTTATCATTTGCGTCAGAGTTCGTAGGATGGCCCCTTGAGTGTATGGGATCCGAATGAATTAGGTTTGACCAGAGAACTAGACAGTGTGCAGCGTAGAGCAGCTAGGTTCGTTAAAAGATGTTGCGAGAGGTTGAGTAGTGTATCAGAATTGATACAAGAATTAAGGTGGGAATAATTAATAGAGCGTAGGTTAAAGTACAGTTTAAATCTCCTAAAGAAATTTTAATCGGATAGCTTTACTGAATATGTGAGACATATATTTAGAACACCAGCAATTATGCTATACTCGACCAGATAAATAATATTAGAGAGATATATTGTCGTACTGATCAATTCAAAATGTCATTTTCCCTCGTACTAATCCCTTAATTACTATATTGATACTAACAATCTAGTTTAGTGAGTCCCTATTATGTAGCATCTTTCCATTTAGTAGATTGTATGCATGTAAACATTGCATGCCTGGTGATCTTCACCCCCCCGCCACACGCCCTCGCAGTGGCTTGCAGGGTATCATGTAGATGTAGATGAATATCGGTACAGCTTTCTTAGTTTTTCCGCTAATGAAATATAGTAATAACACCACGCATTTCTGGCCAATTCAATTGTTTGCATCTCCCTTAGTTCCCTTAAATTTCACTAAATCAATGATGTTATTGCATGCAACTAACCTCGCAAAAATATCTGACCTCACTCAATTTCTAAATAAAATCTGTACATATTTATGCTGATTGCAGTTTACAAACTTTAGGCATGAAGTTTTCTTCGTGTGTGATGCTGATTTTTGTGACAATAGTAGGAAAAGAAATATAAAAGATTGCAAACTAATTTTTTAGAATTTTAAGGAAGGGTTATTTTGGAGAAAAGCATTCACCATTTCACATAAAAATAAATACATTTCACGAAAGTATATTTATTTTTCTGAGAAATCTATCCGCATGTACTTGCTACAGTCACAGATGCCATATATATATCCTTAAATCAAAGAAGAAATGCAATCAAAGTATCAAAGAGCTTCAAAAAGGTGACTATCCTGTATTAGCGATATTTTCCCTTCAACTTTAAATTGACTGCTTTAACCTCTGCTTTCCATTAATATTGAGCACACACAAGCCATACTAAGGGAAAACAGATGGATGTTCTTATCTAATCAATCCATAAAAAGAGGGAGGCATGAATTTTTATTCTAAAATTTGAAAAAATAATGAAAAATAAATCAGGCATAATTTTTATCTGCGACATTTTTTTCGCTCATTCTTTCAGGAAATATATCTCATTCTCATTTATAGTGACCTACTATCCCCGGCCTCAGACCCTGAGTTGGCTCTCAGGGTAGAATTTAGAGGAAGAAATTTTCCATATTTTAATATGCTGTGAAGTGATTTCCCCTTCAAGGTTTCTGCAGAAATGTGATCTCGTCCGTATTCGACACAAAACCAATAGACATGCCCCCTTCCCGGTCGTGAAGTGGTCAAGTTAGCCCCCCCACCCCCGCACTATCTATCCCCCCCCCCCATCTCTATATCCCATCGTATACAACGTCAGGTCCTCTACGTGTCTTCATCACCCGCGAACGCCTTAACACGTTCTGAACGAGGACAGGGGAAGAGAGAGGAGTGAGTCCAACCGCACTTAACGTCTTAGAGATCTCGAGGAGAAAAGGAAGCCAAGGGTTGTTAGGATGGGAACAATAACATCCCCCACTCTCTTCTCACCCTCTCGCACCCCTCGCACTCGCGTTGACTGAAGGGACTGGATATCGGCCTTTGTTTGCGCTTTCTATTCTTCATTTTCTTTTGCTTACGTTCCTTTCAGCCCGGTCTTCGCAGCTGACTTACCCCAGCAACAACCGTTAGTGGGGAGAGAGCGCCTTTACTGTAAATGGCCCATGCTCTAACGGCTGCATTCGTTACAATGTCTTCAAGACCTTTGCATTCCCTAAAAAATCATTTGATATTTCGAGCCAGCAAATGCTTCTCTAAAGAACGAAGCCTCATACATATTAACGTTTCACCTTTGCAATAATCTAAATAAAGCTCTATCAATCATTTCACCCTAAATTTGTCAATGTGTGCTTTAGTGTGAAAAAGGATCTGATGCTTGTGCTTAAGTGTGATTCTACAGAAATAAATGGTTGTTTATAATCTCAGGAAACAATTCTACGTTGCTTGCAAAATTACAAAAGTATGGGTTCCATGATGGATTAAATTATACAAAATCGCCGGTTTAACCACGTGAATATTGCGGGTTCCTATAGAGAATCGGATAGAGTTCCGTTTGCGATTCTCGCTGGCCAGCCCTAGCTTCCGAACTTTACTAATGTGCGGCAGTACATCTGAAAATAGTTGGACGCCAAATTTAACATCCGAAGTTTTGAAGTGCTGTTTTCACTTTGCGGTAAGTATGTAGTAGTGTGTTGAAGTGAAGTTAATAATCCTTCCGCAAGCTCAGGTACAGTACTGTTCTCATGCGCAACAAAGGTCGTACACACAGAGCAAATTTGGCAAAACAACCCCTTGTGAAGGCCTTTCGCTGGCTTGGAACAATTTCGACCATACCTCTTGCAGCCCATACCTTGGTCTTAATGCGGTCGAAGTTACATGCAGAAATAGCTTAAGGTTAGCGCCTTCTGATTATAAAATAAGGCATAAGTGTATATTTCATTGCTCACGGAATAGAGAAACTTTTCAAATACGGGGGTTGCCTTATGCAACTATGCATTGGTGTGAGAACCCACACTAGGAGAAGTTTTTGTTGATGTCAACAATAATTTCTGGAGCCCTGCATCACCTGTCGTGTAACGTAATTTATATGACAGGAAGGTTGTTTGCATACTGCTGTGTTCTCCTCATGCTGTTGTCATTAGACTCAGAACGGGAATGTTTTAAATGGCAAAGAATCAACTATTGTGTCAAATGCTTACCGGTAATGCAAAAGATTTCGTTTATTTTTAATTATTGTTCCAGGAATATAACACTTTTAACACCAGTTTCTTCTTCTTTATAGCCACGTTGCAATCAAAACCAGAAAAGATTATTCTTGATGCTTACATGATGAGCTTCTCTCACACCAAGTACGGGTGAATGATATTGGACCTAACGAGCGGAATAAACACTGAGGTCAAGGTCACAAAGCAATTAAAAGGACTTTCTTGTTTCCACTAGGTTTCATATCTTCTATATTTCAAATGCCAATTCTAAATGCCGGCCGTTCTCCAGAGATTTAAAATACATCCCCATTAGTGTAGTTTTCTGCGTCAAAGAAAAAGACTTTATTAATTGCTGTTCGTGCCCCACCATTACTGCGCTAATAATTTGGACTGAGAGTTCCCGGTTAACTATAAATTTCAAAGTTAATTTTAAGCTAATATGATACACCACAAAAATGGTGGGACTGCATAGCCTTGCTTCTGACAATACATGCACATAATTTTTACATAATGTTGCGAGTCATAGGGAATATTTGCATCCGGTGCTTACCATTATATTTCAGAGCCCCAAAGCTCTAGTAAAAATGTAATAATATTCGCGTACATTAGTTTTTTGAGGGTTTGTATTAAAAAAATTATCTAGGGAAAGTCTCCTTTGTTAATCTTGGCATTGACAGTCCTTTTATAGGCTCCTACGCTTCCTGATCGTGAAGTCCTCTACTACTGTGCAAAGGAGATCCAATAGATTTGTTAAAGGCCGTTATGATAATTGTAACAGTGTTACGTTAGGAGAACTAGGATGGGAATTACTATCAGAACACAGGTTAAAATGTAGGTTAAACCTTTTAAATAAATTCGAAACCGATTTGTTCACAGATGATGTGAGTTATATGTTAAAAACCCTGCGTATTATGCTAGGTTTGATCAGATTGTCAAGATTAGAGAGATAGATTGTCGTACCGATAGATTTAAAATGCCATTTTTCCCGCGTATCATAAGAGAGAACAATAGGCAGCGTAGCAAAGGGATAGGTAGGTGAAATATAGTCAGAGTAGTCTGTAGTGCACGATGTATGTAATAACAACCAATAGTCCTTTTCTTATTTCGTAGATATTAACCATCTAGCTTCATGTTATCCTATTATCTAGCATGTCGCCATTTAATATCCTAGCTGCATGTCAATAGTGCATGTTTGGTGATCTTCACTCCCTGCCACACGCCTTCGTGGTGGCTCACAGGGTATTACGTAGATGTAGATGTACTGCGAATCATGGTGTGAACTTGGAACGACTATGGGGACTATGGGCCATGCCATTCAAATATATGCTAAGTAAAATTAATACAAACTATTTTTAGATGAACTGAATAAATATCTTTTAAATTATATAAATACAAGTATATCTAAATAAATCAACTGAGTAAATGTTCCTCAGACACTTGTTGTTAAGTTTTCACGGACCCGCTCATCACAAGCGTCTGCAGCACCATCTAGCGGCAGAAATGGAAAATACAGTACATAGCTTTGATGTCAGGCGTATAATTAACCGGCATGCAATAGTTCTCCGTCGCATTTTCCCGTAATTGAAGTTTTTTCGGTTTTTCATTAATGAGAAAAAATAATTAACTCCATTTTAAAATCAAACATATGAAAAGTGCTTGCTCCAGATGTTACAAATTTTCATTGAGACAGTAAAAATGTTTTGAATAAACTCTTAATAAACCCTAAAACTCTAAAGTATGGGGGGGGGGGGGGTATGGGTGACCAAAATCTATGAGTTTTAAAAAATAAACACGATATACTGTTTTATTGGGAAATTTGATGTTGCATTTGTCACCTTTCAGTCGATTTATTGCCTTTTAGTAGGTATTTTCCACTCAGAAGGCGGTAACGCGGGCTAGGAATCATAGGTTCATAAGTTAAAAGATGATGGGAAAATGGCTTTTTTACCCGTGAAATCTTTGATGCAACTACATATAAAGCACCGTATTTTGACGCTTTAATTTGCAATTGTCTGCCTTTATTACCTGATGCACCTGAACCTAATATGTAATTTCCACGAGAGATATAAAAGAGCTACTTTGATTCCCTCTAAAGAGCACCAGCGTTGTCTTTATTGGCGTCCGATAATGGAATTCCCTTAATTAGGTCCTTAGATATTATATTAACTATCTCATGTAAAAATTTAAAAAAATTGAATTTACCAAATTAAACCAGGCTCTAAGACCTAAGCTGAATTTATTAACTTTGAATAGAATAAACTGAAATAATAAAACTAGAATAAAAAATACTAGGCTGACTTTAAAATACCAACTCTATTTTCCGTTAATCAGGAGACAAAAGCACCAATATGTTTCATTTTAAAAGCAAAAACGCATTTAAAGGCAATAACAAGGCAAAAAGTGGAAAAGGTAAATGAAGGAAGGAAAAATAAAAGAAATTAACACCGAACAAAGAAGAAAGGTAGAATTGAGGAAGTACCTTGATGTCTACTGAACACAATGTTTCCGTACACATTGTTAAATTCTTCAATTTAATTCAAAAACCGTTTATTGTCCCGAATACAACATTACAATAAATATATAAAACAAATAACAACAAGAACAAAAAATAACAGTATTGGGGAGTCCTGTTCCAGGATCATGAACCCCCTTCAGGGTTTTGTTCTTTCTTTCATTGGTCAGTCATAAAGAAAGAACAAAATCCTGAAGAGGATACATGATCCTAGAACAGGGCTCCCCAATATTGTTATATTCTTCTGTTTGATTTCCTTTTCTTTTTTCCTTGGTTTAGTCAACACATGAGGCAAAGTCTAAGCTTGAACTTCTCAATGGTGAAGGAAATCAATGTATTTGTCGTACAAGTTTTTGACTGCAAAACTTTTGAACCCAAAAAATAACATCATTCCAAGCAATCGACGGATAATACTATTAGAACACCTGTGAATATAATAACGTTATTAAGATGTTACAGTACTTCAAGAGCTCAACTTAGAAGGTAATCGATAGGAACTGATTAATGTGAATGTCACCAACCTGGACCCCGATGGAAAATAAATTTTAAGACTAGACGATTCTGGATGAGACTTAAATAATCAGTTCTATTGTGAAAGAGAGCAAAGCTGGGCTTACTCGTGATGAGCATCCTGAAGATCCCATCGATCGATGAGTGAGCGAGGTACATGATTCTGGTCTGGCCCAGTTAAATTAATTACTCTTCTAGATTCGATTTGTTTGCCAACTTGGCATAGAGTTAGCCGACCCTAGATTTCAATTGACGAAGGAAGTAAGGAAACAATCACCTTTAGAATTCTCTCTCACTAGCTGAATTCGCTATGAGTATATTCTTCCAATGGGTCACAAGTTTTTCGGAAAAGTATGTGGAAAGTCTAACTTCAGAATTCCATACCAAAATTTAACCAATTCTTGGAAATATATCTAATAAGAAGGCAATGAATTTTGTGATTTTTATGAGAAGCAAGTTTCAAAGATTCATTTGTTCTAGCTTGGAATGTAAAATAAAAAAGATTCGGCATGCACAAAAATACTGGTTTATATATTTTTGGAGTGTGTTTTACAATAATATTCAAATTCATATTCTGAGGAAAAGTGCTTGAAAATATCTGAGATAACTAATAATCTCATATTGACCATTTTCGGCTGATGGTTATGGAACTACTCCAAATTGAAGGTTCGCGAACTAGCCGCGAGGACCTTAACGGAGTTACCCGCTGAAAATGCGCAATAGCAGAAATTCCACAGAGAAAAAAATCATTCGCCTTGACCGGGATTCGAACCCGGATCCCCTGATTACCGGCCAGGTGCTTTACCAGTTAAGCTACCGAGGCTTTAATTTTCCCACATTTATCCCTGTGGAATAATATTCCACAGGGATAAATGTGTGGAATTGTTGTGGAATTTCTGCTATTGAACTATTCCACATCCGTTTTTTCCTATTCTGCCTAAGGTGGTTCATGTTAAACGCCTATTTTATTAGTTTTCTTTACATCAGCTCTGAATTTGTTTGACTCCATAATAACTATTTTAAGAACAACTTCCTGATCGCTGGCGATACCAAAGTACCAATTAATGAAGGCTCACCTGGTCAAGCATGGCAAATTTGAACATATTTATTTTTCCTGCATGTAATCTGATTAGGTTAGCTTCCCTTTAGGGTTCCAATTCCACCAGCGTGTCGAAGGGTGACTGCATCTGAAACTGCAGGGCTAACAAATGCCGTAGCAAATCAGTGTCGTAGAGACTGACCTTGCCATTCAAATAGAAAAAAATGAAATTTGAAGACGTTTAAGGATAGTCCAAAGGGAAACATCAACAAACGTGAAAGATGACACAATACACTAGCGGTATATCAGGAATATCTTGTGGATGGTTCACCATAATTGGATGTTAGGTGCAAGCGGTCTACCTAACCCTAGGGTTAATATGTGCCTTGCACACTTAATCTGTGTTTGGTGGACAATTTATCATATTAATATTATCAATCTTCCTATATCTTAAGTATTGATCTTTTAACACTTCAAACAAAATATTATTCTAAGTGGTATTTCATTTTAAAATCCAAGAAAGCTCAAAGTATAGTTCTTTAAATAAGTGTATTATACTCTAAATTTGAAGAAAATTATAGTGTAAAAAGTTTCATAACAATTGTGACAAAATATCTTCAACATGCCTTAAAGGAATACAATTCTATCACACTCAGAAAACATGTATGGTGCATGCATAATTTATCATGCTCAAATGCTAGGTGTTATTTAAATACTCAGGTTCTATGTAGGCAGAAAAAGAAGAGTTATTCGAACGGAAAGAGGGGTCTGCTTATTTACAGTTACAAATAAATATTAAGCCTAAGCCTATTTAGCAAGTTCATTTCAATTATTGTAGTTCGTCTGGTGTGAGTTTTAATTCCCAAAACCGCCCCCATCGCTGCTCTCCTGCAATTTAATTGGACATATCAAATCTAATTTGCAGTTCGTATATTCTCTCGGAAGTCTCACCAAGGCCATCAATTTAATATTATTGTATGATTAATAGTTAATATTATTGAGTATTTATATAATTAATATAGTTAATATTATCAATCCACTTACCCCCAGGATCGAAATCCACTTGGGAATGACTAATTTCAACACAGGTCCCGGTTTTCACTTGAGCAATATGGTGTTGGAATATAAAGGGTCAGGTGTCACCCAAATCAATGCTGGATTATTGTGTCGATAATAGATATCCTATTTTGGTGGACATTATTGCTTTGGTGCGATCGGCTAATGATCCAACCCAGTGTACGTGCCCACGCCACGACGTTTGTTTCCAAGAAGAAATAAAGTTTCAAGATGCCCTCTGGAATTCATTCCGCTTCGTCCAAGGAAGGACCAAGTCATAAGGGAAGACCTCTCAATACGACTCCGATATCACTTTTCGAGTAGTCTATAGTAAAACAGGAAGATAGAAGAAATGATTACTTCAGTGTTTGGAAAAAGAAATTTTGTGGGAACTTCCTGTCCTCTTCTGCACGTGAGGAAACTTGTCCAAATTCGATTTGGAAGGCGACCAACGCCCTGAATGTTTTCTTTTTTTTTCATTTTCATTCACCACTAAAATCTGCAGCAACCGTGTCTCTCAGAAGCAGACTTATTTAGTAGAGAAAGTATTTTGTTTCATTCTCCTTATAATCATTTCGTGAATTTTTCGTGAATTTCAACGCATTGTTGCCAATATTGGTGTACCAAAACACGTTTAAAATACATGCCACATGATTGATAAGATGGTTACAGTAAAATAAATATGTCGAAATTGTTGTTATTAATTTATTGGGTTGCATGCTCCCTTAGTAAAAATTAGTTTCCTCTAATCCCTCAAACTTATTAAAACTTAAATTACTAAGGTTGGCTTATTTTCAATGACTTGTTTGTAAGATTCTATGCATTATAGTGCGTACTTTTCGATATAACGTGCCGTCCACAAAAAATTCCTTTGTTGGTGATCTGAGGAATAAAATTTTAGTTAGTATCAAAGAGGTATCTAGGAAAAACAGGTTATCTACTTTCTCGATATGGGTGGAGACGATGGGTGGGGTGGAGATATATAGACGCACAAATATTAGGCACGAGTTTACTTCTGCCCAATTAAATACATCAAATTTACGCAAGTCACAGGTTGAGTTTTTCCAGTCATCAGTCCTATTGACTTACTAGTTCATTAAGCATGTGTAAATTATTTTGCTTTTGAACAGTGTTGATAGTGCGATAGCTCCTCAAATTGAGTTATGGACCGGCGTTCTCATACGAACAGGCTTTTAAACGTGTCTTGTTAAAAAAAAACTGTGTGAATTAACACCACCAGATCTTTCCCTTACACCACAGGAGGAAGACAAAAAAACGTGTCTTGTTATAAAAAAACTGTGTGAATTAACACCACCAGATCTTTCCCTTACACCACAGGAGGAAGACAAAAGAGAGTCAATTCCCAAACTATGAATTTCAAACACCTTTGGGCGTACCTTACGGTCAGTTCATCCCTTATGATAAATCCAGACCTTTGGGTTAAAAACTGCGCATGGGTTGAATAACCTCAAACAATTCTGTAAGGTCAATAGTAGTATGATTGAAACACATCATCTTCAAGGAATTCTCATTAGGAATATATTCATCTTAACGTATCACCTCTATTAACCAAGTGACCCTCAAACTTGACATCTACCTTCCCTTCTGCTCTAATTTTGAATTCACTTTTCATTCACTATCTTTAAGACACAATCCCTGAACCAGCTATTCCAGTGATTGTGGGTTGTTTCCAATGCAGCGTATAAATCTACCGTCTAAAAACACAACCTGCAAATTTTAAAAAACTTTATTGCTCTTATCTATGGTATCAATTATTAGGGAACTTTAATAGCCTTTGTCCAATAGTATTTAGTAATTTTACACTGCAGCACGATAAGGACGCTACCAAATGTACAACAAAAATCCGAATGAAATAGAGTTCAATAGTTTTTTCTCGACTTTTTATATACATTTATATAGATATATTAACGATATAGTTTCATTACTTAAATGTTTCTGAGAGATTAGTACTACGTAATAAGCTTTCAAACTTAATAAATATTGTTTGGCTCTAAAAAACATCTTTTTCTTGCATTAAATTCGTGTAGTTCGTGGCCTCCGTGTGATTTTGAAGTGAGTTTAACGAAATTATAATTGAGGGAAGTGACAGTTATTACTGGAGTTGTCATATCCTCTTTCCTATGATAAGGTGTGATAAAAGTGCCTGGGAATTTTGAAGTATCATGTGAAGTTTTATTTTGTGAAAATTTACGTTACCAAATCCCTCCTATCCTTGTCCATGCGTTTGTATACAGTGCCTTTACTGTTTATTTTAGTAAATGGTCAAAATAAGTTTCGTTTTATTTAAAAAAATGTGTCAAATTCATAAAAACCTTCTTAAGCAAAAATATAAGTGAATTTGGTTTATGTAGACACTATAAAAGCTTAAATAAACTTCTTTTTTTATTTTGGAGTTCATTGCCACGGGAAATTATTTTCTTCCGCAGAAATCTGTTTCCATGGGGATTTGTCATGACATTCAATTAATTGCAAATTTAATTACCTGCACATTGGGCGATCACTTTTTTCAATTAGGGATAAAAGTGATATTTTATTCATTCTTGTCTTTCATTTATTAACATTCTAGCGTACGTATTAAATTTTATAATTGATCTTAATTTTCCCGTGAGTTTATTTGCAACTACTAATGTGTTTTTATCCTATCATTTACCAAAAGCATCTCTACCGTTTCCTTATAGACTTATAACTATGTTTTGCACTTTTACGAAAGAGTATAATCTTGGTGGGGATAGAATTTTAATTATCGTAGTGATATGGCAAAAGATCCATTGGAATATTTTGATGTGTACAAAATCAAGAGAGTTCTGCATACTAGATATTTCTAAGACGTAATATCAAACACCGTAATATCTGTAAAATTTCAAATTTTACATAAATTATATCGTTTACACCATATATCCTTCGTAATTAGTAGGATTATTAACTTTGTGTGGCCTTTTTGAACATTTTTAACATAAATCCTAGTTCAAAGAGGTAACCTGACGGCTAATTCATAAGGTAATGAGTGGCTAGTAGAAAAATGTCCCTGCCCATCACTAACAGTCCCAATTTTAATCATCAAGTAAATAATTTTCTCGAGGAATTAATGGAAACCTTCACCTCAAAATTGATGGTCAATCATTATCCTTCGGGTGTATTGAATTTTTCAGATGACAAAAGTTAGTTCCGGTCATAGGTTGCACCTCTTTATTTCCAATGGTGGTATTGATTGAACTTTGTCCGCTCTCGTCTGAATACGCACAGAAATAATCACACTAACAGCTTCTTTGTATTCAACTCCATTTTCCCCTGCCCAATGGTTACAACATGGTTTTTAATTAATGGCGACAACTACAAGCTTTCCTTCAGAAAGTAATATAATATTATTACCTTTACCATTACGATAATATTTTAATCAACTTATGATAGGCAATCCGAATTGTACTCATGCCTTCATTTTTGATCAGTAATTATGATGTTTCTTTCACATTTAATTATAACTGTAGACGTTTAAGTATAGAAAATGTTTAAATGCATGTAGAAGCATGAATTGCATGCTCTTACACATTTATTTGTTGCAATCGAGTGTCTTTAAATCAATCACAAATATTTAGTTATTAAGTCATTATGGTTTTACTAATTTATTTGGCAAAATTCTCAAATTATCTATTGATTCCAAAAGCAAAATACATTAAAGTACGTTTCATTTTATTTCTTGAGTGAAGAGTATTATAACTTCGTAATTGACTGTGAAATATAATTAAATTGCTAAGTAATTAAAATAGGTAACAACTAGCCTCAAACTTTAACTTTGAAACCATTAACTTTGTTCGCATCCTTCAGAGTATGCAATGTGTACTACACATATGAAAACTTAGTTGTATAAGCCGTAGGATGATATAAACTCAAAACTATTGAAACCCTCATTAATGAAAAGCACTAGGTGTACATTTCAGATAAACGTATTACACCATTCCATTCAACTTCAACATATTTCGTGACGATACTTATCTAGTTTAAAATTCTCATTTACCTCCCAATTCGTTATATAACTGGTGTTCCTCAACAACTTCTCCCTTGACGACTGTTTCCATGACCATATTTCTTAAGTTGTGTCCAGTGATATTTGCTAGTTCTCACCGAAAATCTCTCCTCCTCTCTTTTTTAAGTTCCTAATAGTTGATACGTCTCTTTGTCCGATATTCAGTATTTTCCATTGTCATCGCATTTTAAATACATGCAGATTTGCCTTTTTACGATATGTTAGTTTAAAATAGTTAGTTCGTAACACTGAGAATCATGCTCCAAATTTTGGACCTGGTGAAATATTTTGTGAGTCTGTATTTTCAGATTGTAAATTAGAATCTAACTTCAGGTAGGCATAAATTTTTAATTTGACTAATAACAAAATTTTTAAAGCTAACATATTTATAGAATTTTTTCAGATCTCTCTTTTCATCCATACTTGGTAAAATCTTTTTTTTGTTATTATTTTATCTTATTTTTATTTATCGATTTTCATTACTTTCCTGAAGCACTATATCCCAAATAATTCCAGTTCTCTCTTTCCCGAGAGTAAGTGTCAATGTATCGCTGCCATAATAGACCACGATTAAGATAAATGCTTAACTGCCATAATTGCTTTAAATTGTTCCGGACGTTTTTATCTTACTTATGGCGTCATTGCAATGGATATTTACATTTATTTAATGGGAGATATCATATAGTTTTTCTGTGTTTACCAACGTGTTCCATGGATACTCCTCGGTCACTATCATTCCATAATGATTTTTTGGATGTTGTTCGAAATTTAGGCTGCTCTAGGATATAGTGTTTTATTTTATAATACTTATTATGTATGTAAGCTTCAAACTTATTACTCGCTGTTGTATTTTCATTGTATATTGTGAACTTATTGTGTAAGGCAAAACTTTGGTGTTGCAAAAACTACCAAAATCGTCCACTCTGATCACATTTTTGTATTTTGTGTTTCGCCTACGGTCATGCTTCTCTTTCCTTAATTTTATGCCTTTTTTTGTTTTTGTTCACTATACTGTCAGCATTAGATCATCAAGAGATAAAAGCCTATCTAAGTCATATAACTTCCTTCTTGCATGCATTATATTTTTGCCAAGAGAAAGACATCAAAATGCTACCCATTTTCTCAAATATATATTGTTACTATTTTTATTGAAGTTCAGTACTCACGATTATAATATAATATTTTTAGTCATTTATGTATTATAATAGCATGCAAATGCCACCTGTTGAGTGAGTTAAATCCATTCATCTCATTGTAAAGTTCATTGGTAGAATCATAAGGTATACATGACGTCTTCAGTCTCATTTTCCGCCTCAGAATTATTTTGAAGTCAGATGGAAGGAAGGTCCCGGTTATTCAACATTTCAGGATTTAAAATCCTATGAATGGAAGTATGGAGAAATTAATAATTAACGGACACCACGTGAAAGAAAAGAGCGGAGGTAGACTCCTCGTGGCCTCAGAGAGAGTTCCAAAGGACGTCGGAGGAAGGCGCGCCTGAAGTTGAATGGGTGGCGGGAAACTTGGAGGCTGAGAGGTCGCTTGTTTGGGCAGCGGCGGCGGCGGGGTAAGATTCACACGGAGTGAGTGCTAAGCCCCGGCCTTCATTCTGCTTTTGGATCCCTTAGACCTGTCTGCCGCGAGGCACACGACGAAAAGGAGCTCTGATTAATGCATGAGGAGGAAGTTCTTTGCATATTCATCGCCCACCTGAAGCATAACGGCGAAGACTGAAAAAGAAAGATAGTTTACTTAGTGTTTAAAATGTTCGATAGCAGGAGAGGTCACATGAATGCTATGTATAAGGCAGCGTTCTCGGCCAAGCAATTATTAACGCACTTCTCCTAAGCTCGGTCGAAGCTATTGAGGACTAAGTAACAGTGTCGTAACTACAGGTACTTGAACAAGCAAAAAAGCTTTTGCCGATATTAAATCGCTCCTTATTACCCACTTGGAAGCAAAATAAAAAGGATAAAAATCATAAATAAATAGGGAATGACAAATAACGTTCTAAATTTATTATTCTTTGATACTTCTATGTGACAAAAAATTCCTCATCTACGCCAACATTTTGTTCTTCGATCCGCTGCAAGGGTGCAAGGTGGGTCAGCAGCCTAAATCTTAATTAAAAATTATTAAATTTGCTGTGAAATGTGATTCGACGATTTGGTTTAGCACTTGAATTTGTTGTAATGTTTGTCAAGTATTTTGTGAGGAATAAATTACCTCATATCTCTCATAATATTTTACTTTTTACTGTTCTACTTCAGGAGTGAAAGCATATAATCGTCAGTCTTGTGTGGATTGATTGTCAAGTGACTTAATCTTACAAACGATCCCCTAGTCTCTTAAGTTTTCAACTTAAGCCCTTTGACTAGCCGAGTGATATTTTCTCTGTGGTTATAGGAATTTATTACGTTAAAACGATGAATTGCCGTAAAACATATTCGGTTTTTAAGTCAAATCTCGATCCAGTGGATCCCAAAAGGGGCTACGGTTTCAAGGTTCTAGCCAAATGAACTAATTACCCGTTATGTTTTGTGCTTTGTAATAGCCAATATTCTCTTTTACTAGCATCCTTAATTGTGAGATTGCTTAATTACGATACACTGTATTCCAACCGTTAGAATTTCCTCCACCTCCATTACTTCTAATGCACAGTACTTCTGTCTTGCTTTCATATGAGTTTCTATGAAACGAGCTTTTTCCTATTTTATCGCTATCATTTCTCTTAATGTGACATTATTAGTGCATTCACAATGCCTAATGTATCTATCCCAATATGCCCCAATAACAAGAGCAGAATTAAATTTGTTTTTATTTTGTTTTGTCATCGCTCCTTTCCACTATTTGGCATATGAATCCTAAGATATTCAGAAGGATCTGATAATCTTCAAGCTGTAAAATATCAATGATACAAAGAAAATTCCTGCTGCTAGCAGTAAATTATCCCACATTTTGTATTTTTTATAGTTTTCAATCTAAAAAAATAATTAATATTTGCAATGTCAAAAAAGGGAAGAGTATCATACACCATTATAGTAATGTCCTGGTGAATCACAGAATAGCATTTTATTGTTATAAAGTTTGGATAATGAACTCTTCAAATTTTCCTCATATCAAATCAATTAATAAGTGTTTAAGTTTTCATAAATTTTAAAAATATTGAGATACTTTGATATAAATCAAATTTAAAATGTATATTTTTAGAAATATATTGCGATCCTATGGCATAATTATAGAGAAAAATTAGAATAATTAGGCTTATGATTCCGGTATTATTTTTTTTGTTTTATTTTTCACATACATTTTAATGTACTTCAGACTTCTCCATCCGATATTTTTCTTCTTCACGTTTTACTCTGCATACAAGTTTATACTCAATATAATGTTTATTAATGTGACAATACCCAGTAATGTTGAAATTCAATTAATTCACTTTTAGAATTTCCAGTGTATACAGAAGAAAGTGTAATCAACCGTATCATGCTGGGCTGAAATCATGAAGTTAAAAATTAATTTTTTATGTAATTCCGGTCTCGACTTTAGCGTGTGAACAGAATTTCCAGTTCACAGCTCCGACAGCTGGATAGGGTGAAAACACTTCTCCACTTTTTGCCTATCGTGTCTATAGGCGGTTATAGGAAGGTGTTTCACCTTTTTTAATCCGCTTCCAAATGCCCACAAAGAGGTACAGAACTCTCCAACGCTACGTCAATGTTAATGTTTAATGAAGCTATAATAATTGTTCCTATTTTTAATGAAGAATTTCCCAGTACTTTTCAAACTTTGTTACTGGTTCTTAACGGAAAGGAGGTGGTTTTGGTTTTATAAAATATTTTTTCACTTTAATCTCAACGACAAAAAGTGTCTACTCCGCAACCT
Source organism: Platycnemis pennipes (assembly GCA_933228895.1). NCBI lineage: Eukaryota > Metazoa > Arthropoda > Insecta > Odonata > Platycnemididae > Platycnemis > Platycnemis pennipes. Next base: position 14,585,485 of record OW121854.1, on the reverse strand, counting down.
TTAATGACAGGTGACTTTTAGGTATCTAATCAATCAAAATTTAAGCAAACCTGATTGCTAATCTATACTGCATTCATGAAAATTAAGTTCGAAGCCCAAATAATGCAAACTTTTTCGCAAATGAAAAAATTAAATGCCGGCACGAATATGCTAGCACCATATATTCTGGAAAATATGCTCCTTAATTAAGTTAACATAGTGATTAGTCTATGTTTTGCTCATGCATTGCTCAATTTCATTCTTTTTCGACTCATATAGCTTGTCCTTCAAGCTATCTAATAAACTATTATCCTTCAATGAAAGGACGGGTAGCGATTCTTTAAAAAAGAAACATCCAATGTGAGGTGATTATCTCGGCTTTATGAAAAAAAAGGAATGTTTTTAGGTGGAAAATTTAAAAGCGAAAATTTCCTCAAATGAACGGATGAGAGGAGGAAGTAATGGGAATAGGGCTCTTTGGGAATGCGGGGGTGTTCTGATGGTGGGTGGTGAGAGGAGAGTCAATCGATCTGGCGGAGTCAATAAAGAAGTGTATCGACGCACTCCGACGACGGTTGTGTTAGAATTGATACCTATTTTGTTTTCTCACGGGCGGACGTGGGAAGTGAATGGAATGAAGAAGAGAATATCGAGGGAGGGAGGGTAAAGTAGGGGAGGATTATGCGGATCAAGCGAAGATTGATGGAGAGTTATACGGTAAGCGGATTCGGATTTTCTTCCCTGGGCGGTTTTATATTCTCTTCGAAGGAATCAGCACAAGCCGCTGATCGCCTTTCAAATGCTCTTCTTTTGACCTTTAAGACCGGATATAAAGTTTTCTCTTTCCAGTCCCATTTTGTTACTCATAGGTACCGAAAGATTATAAATAATCATGTCTATTCTGTCCTTTGGTGCAGTAATCATGATTAGGTTAAGTTTCTTAGTTCTCTAATACAAATGTGCTCAGTATAAAAAAGACCCTTTATTTGATGTATATCATCCTTTGAGTACAGATAAATTTCGTAGAAGAGGATCATGTGTAATGGTTAATGTTGACCACACACACTATATTCGATTAGTATAATCAATTAAACGTTGCCATTCATGCAATTAGGCATTAATAAAATTAACACCATATTCAAGTGCATACATTTGTTAGCGCGTAATATTCCTTCAGCTTTAGATTCCTTCGCAATGCATATTTTTTCTCTCCCACAGTGTTAATCAGAGCTACTTTGTGTTTGATCGCACTTCCAACTGGAATTTTTTCACATCCCATTCATTTCTATAGTAAATGTCGGACTTTTCTCTCATTAATATCTACGTCAGTGGTTGTTCCGATGAGATCCTGAAATTTTTACTTCACTCAAAAAAAAGAGTTTTCGTCACGTATTTTAAGCTGTTTTAAGTTATTTTAATGCCGCATCAACTCCATTTATTAGTTAGAAAGTAGTTTTTACCACAGTGCAATGAATTTTTAATACTGTTTTCCCTTCAAAAAGCTATTTAATCAACTTTTTGTATCCATCATAGTTTGTTTAAAATAAAATGAAAATGTCAAGTTAAACAAATCGCACTACGCACCAATTAGTTTTCTTGTCCACATCGTTTAATTAATGAAATTCGATGAGCTTCTAAAAAGTCAGTGAAAGATACCTAATGTTTTTTCTGTAGATCATCAGCCATCATTTTTCACCCCATTTTCATAGTAATGTTTAAAATATACTCTATCCCCTACGATTCCCAAGAATAACTAAATTTTTTCCAACAATTAGATCACCGAATGGTTTTAAAAACAAGTCATCGCTCGAGGAAATAAGAGACCCCACATTTACATTGAAATATACCTACTCATTACGTATCGCAAATTTCTGTGGCTGGAGGCGTTAATTCACCAGTCTTTACATGTAGGAGAAAGAGAAAAGGATTCTTGTGTTATAAAAGATAGATAATAGATCCTCCCTAATGATGCCCAAGCGGGTGAAACCTGTCGTGCCAGTGTACCTGTATAACATTTGTGTGGAAATTCAAAGTTTTACTTTACTTGTGAATATGTCGGACTTCCACAAAATTACGCCTGAAACAGTTAATTTTAGATGATAGATGTCAATTCAGGATTTATATCACGCATTGCAAAGGGCTTACAAAGTAATCGGGGGTATAAAGCAATGTTTCAAAGTGCTTGTTTGATAATGCATTTCTCCAATTCTTTCTCTTTTATGAAGAACAATTGCACTGCATGAGTAGCATTATAGGTGTATAGTTGAATTTCAGTTACAATTAGCGACGTCCATCAAGTGTTTGAGCTTTCACAGAACTCAAATAATTCTAATCAATGGTTTATCGTTAGCAATGGACACGTTATTATTACTATAACTAATTTCAGTAATGGTAAAATTCCATAAGAGAGGTCAAATTGCAATAATGAACAGTTTTTTTAATGCTAGAATTTTTCCCCAGCTCAAAATTGATTGTCATACAAAATCGAACATAGGCTCATCGGAACATCGGACATCGAACATCAAACATGTGGCTCATAATTCGATGTTAATTCGATGATAATTCGTTCGATGTTCGAACATCGAACATAGGAACATCGAACATTCTGGCTCATAATTCCCACCTTCTCTTATAAATACAGCGTTAAATATACTAACTCACATTTGCAGGCCAAAGTTCTTTTCCACCCATGCTATGTCGACCCCACATTCCCACCTACATGCTTCCATGCCGTTGCTATTCTGAGCTTTTCAACCCAGAGAACGGTAGTCCACGCGAGAGGCATCGGGCGATAACCCCGAGTCCCCTTAGGGGTCACCATAGGGTCTCGTTAAATGTTGACCGCCTGCCGTGTAAATTAATTTATTTCATTATCAATTAAAGTTGGTTGACATAGGTGACTTTTCCGCTAACACCCCTAAAAGAAAAAAAACATTTCCTTTACCCGGTGGCGGTAAGAGTAAAGTGAAAGTGAGTGAAAGTGAAATTTCGGAGGGGAATTTCACGGATGATGCATGAGGAGAGCGCAGAGAGACTAATGATATGAAAACTCAACAGGGATTAAGCACCTATGTACTTTTGACCGCCATATGTGGAATATAAAAAGTATTAGCATATAATGCCATTTAGTTACCTTGAAAAATATTATCTGGCATTCCTATCCCTCTTTCTTGAGCAATACCGTTTTTTTCGCCTACTTGATGCAAATGAAGTTTGGTTATGAGATGCTCCAATATCAATGAGCATCTCTTCTATGTGCTTTCGAGCATAAAATCTGTTTCATAAGCGTCAAGGTAATCTAGATCGAGGCTTGACTATGCAATAAAAAGGTAATTTATTAATATTATGGTTGACCGGTACATTACGAATAGATTCATATTGTTCATCATGATGCTGTAAAAACTTTGTGTTTCCAACGGCTCTAATTTTCAATATATTTCCACTGAGAGTGTATACGTATCACCCAGCTAACTTTCTCCAAGTCAAATATTTTGTACTCAACTCGATTAATGACCGAAAGATAAAACTATACTTTCTAATCAGCAGGTAATGGGTAAGAACAGGTGATAAAAATGCGATCACATGGTAGTTATCTTAAACAATATTGGGCATTACAGAATAATGATTGTCTGGAGCAACATTTGGTGAAATATGAGTTTAACTTCAGGAGAAACCCTGTAAACGAAGTTTGAGGGAGGATAAATTAGAATGATTTACAACCAGAAATATAGTCATCGTACAATTACGATACCCACACATTTTCAAGAAGATCAATTGAAATATTTTTAATCCACAACTATGCCACTTGAAATTCACCGTGAGGGTGAAGAAAGTTGGTCATCACCAATAATAACGTATATTTTTCTTCTAATTTTCTTTTCCGCTATTAATAGGGCATGCAAAAATAATAAACATTTCCTTTTCGTTGAATTGTAGAAGAGTTGATGTTTCATGGACAAAAAATAATAAATATTTCCCAAACGTGGTATGGTTGAAAAAATATTTGCTGGAAAATTTTGCAGAACTCATAATAGCTTAGATGGGCAGATGATAAGAGAAGGTGATTATTAGAGGCATTATAGAGAGCAGAACAGTAGATAAACGAAACCAACCGAAAGGGGTTGTTATAAAATTAGGACGAGATGCTGCCGAATACCAAATACCTGGTCATCAAAATGCGGTCACTGCATTGGAATGGCGGTGACACACACCTAAATTGTTTCCGACATCTCTCGGCAATACGATGATGAAATGAACGTTGTATTCGGTTTTATTTCGGCGAGAGCATGGACCGGGCAAAGGGCCAACGGGGATTGGGACGTGCTTGTCACAGCGCCGCCCAGTCATTGAATACCTCCAGCAATGAGCTGTTTCAATTTTCACCCCTCACACGACCGACGGGTTCCTCATCTGAGCCTGAAAATATCCCTCGATCGTTCAGAGACCTGGTCGCAGTGCGGGAGAGAAGGCTAACGAGAGTTCGTGGAGATGAAGATCGATCCACAGCCAAAGGAAGGGCGTAATAACACCAACCGCACTCCCTTGAGGAATTTTGCACGCTGTTCATCTACATCTACATCTACACGATACCCTGCAAGCTACCGTGAGGGTGTGTGGCAGGCCAGGCATGAAATATTGACATGCAAACAAGCAACTATAGGGGTCTCATGAAACTAGATTGTTAGAATCTATAGTGTTTAAGGGGTTAATACATGCATCATGCACTACAGACTACTCCAAAATATTTCACCTACCTATCCCTATGCTATGCTGCCTATTCTGTTCTCTTATAGTACGGGGGAAAAATGCAATTTTGAATTTATCAGTACGACAATCTATCTCTCTAATCCTCTTTGTCTGGTCGAATCTAGCATAATACGCTGATGTTTTTAATATGAGCCTAACATCTTCAATAAGGCTATTCAATTGAAATTTCTCTAATAGATTTAATCTATACCTTAACCTAAGCTCTGATAATGAGTTAAAGTTAAAGTGATATGTTCTCAGTTAAATTGATGTGAACAGTCATCCATTGATTAAATCTCTGAATTACTGAAAATACGCCCTAAAATTACTGAATACACTCGCCATGTTTCATTAAAGGATAAAGTATTTATTTAGGGTTTTTATAGATTTATTTAGTATTTTGGAGCCTAAATCCACTAGTATGAAGAATTATTTTAATTTAGCACATATTTTGAGCCTATTTTCCTCGATTAACGGAAGAATAGGACCACAAAAACTAATGGGTGGTAGTCTATGAAAGATAGATATAACATTGAGCTAGGTACCGTTGTTCAACGGTTCAAATCCTCGAATTCAAAGACCGCGAACTGGCTGCGAAAACTGTAGCGGCGTCATTCGTTGAAAATTGCACAGTAGCAAGATGCTCCACAGAGAAAAAATCATTCGCCTTGACCGGGACTCGAACCCGGGCCCCCTGATGCCGGCCAGGTGCTCTACCAGTTGAGCTTCCAAGACGTCCTCTTTCTCTGTGGAATTAAAAGTGGCTTTAAAGGAACTAGGTGTTACCGGACTGCAGGACATATCATGTCACAATACAGCCGTAGTCGTGAGCATGGCGCCACCGTCCACGAGGTTAAAGCCAATTTTTAAACACTAACGTGCTTACTTTTTAACAAATTCAAAGACCGCGAATTGGCCGCGAAAACTTTAGCGGCGACACCCGCTGAAAATTACACAAAAGCAAGATGTTTTATAGAGAAAAAATCATTTCGTATACGTGGGAGAGAGGCATTTTTATGTTAAATGAGATATGTTATGAGAGAGGTATGAGATATGTTATGAGAGAGGTATGTGTGGGAGAGAGGCATTTTTATGTGAAATACCTACACAGGCATCACACGGAAATTGGCAGTATCATCTATAAGGTTCTTTACTATGGTAGTATTTATTATCCATCTAACCTATTGTGACTGACTAGGCATTCATGATATGTGGTACTTCTTTGCTCAATTATCTGTGTGCACACCGGTTAGATAATGCTCTCAGTAAAAATAGACGTTAATTCTAATCTAACTATCTCCCGGTATCCATATTTGTTGACATTTTCGAGTTTGGCTCCTTGAGGATATGAGACTAACCGTCCCTCAAAATATCGGAAAATGTAGAAAGAGAAGATTTAACCATTGATAGTAAATTGAAAAAAAAATTAATTAATAGTAGACGCATATTTGAATCATTTCAATTTTGCGAATAAGAGGAGGCTACCACGGAGATACATACTCGACCCTCTGGCCTTGAGAATGTGAGATCCCACCATGCATCAAACTACTTTTAACTGCAACTCGAAGTGCATCATTAAGACCGCCTTTCATCGTCCTCCAATTAAGACATTTAGAGGAAGGTTGGAAGTCCATCCGTAAAATGCTCTCCCCAGAAGTCGTAATGCCAGACTCGGAGAGTCCATCAGAAACCTATTTACGGGAGTGGCGATCGAAGAAACGGATTCCAATGGGTGGGGATTTGGGGAAGTGGCAGGTGTGGTTGGTGGCTAATACCCTGGATGGCGTCTAATGGAAGTGTGGGCGGAGAGGGCCCGATGAGAACCTCAAATTGGTTGGGTTCGATTAGCCTGAAATGAAAGGCCGTTCCACTGGCTGTCGGGCCTCTTCCATATTGGAGCGTTTTTCCAAATGTTTTCACAGTGGAAGTGCTAATTTTAGACACGATTGAAGCCAGCACGTCCATTTACCTTCAGAGGTGGATAATATCCGTACCGTTTGGTCAACAATAATGATTGACCGCAATTGTATAACTATCCCAAGATCGTGTCAGTTGTATGCACCTTCTTTTTTGGATAAAGAAACAAAATACGGCTTCACGGTAGTGGTTGATGGTATCATAATCACGAAAAAGATGTAGGTCATTAAGATTGAAAAATCTAGTGTAAAACATTTGAAGTTAATACTAATCATCAGTAGTGTTTTAGAATTGAAATTAATTACTTTTTATGGTATTAGGCCTTTAAGCATACGCCGTTAAACAAGCTAATGCAACTGTTTTGTGCATTTCAAGGGTTTACCTTGAAAGTTTTAGTAAATATAACTACAGCGACAGTGTTTTAAGTATCTCATTGATGTTCAGTAACAGCATTACTCTATATATCATTAGAGACGCCATCTATTTAAGTAGTTTATACTTTTTCTTTGGTATACAAGGGTGTTAAGGGATTTTTTATTGCATAACATGTGAAGAAATATTTTTTCTCCCTCGTCAATATATTGGTTCCTATCTGTGTCGAGTAAGGAAAAACTCAATTTCCAAATGCATCGAAGCGTAACAAATCCAGCCTTAACATTTTCTTTTTGTTGGATTATTACAGCTTTCCTATGTAACAAGGTTAACGTCATACTTACCCAAGAAATTATTTTTCATACGATGAAAAGTTGCCACAGATTGTCTTCATATGCCAGAGGCAAAACTGCAACTTTTCCAGCAATTTGATTGAGTCGTCATTCCCATGTTTATAGAATAGGGACCCTGATAGTTCAGAAAGACGATGCTAGTCATAAGATGACGCAACGTGATATAAGTATATTTAGACCGTAAAACACTGCGCCCCTTACCCTGTGAAAATTGGCAAGAGTTACGCATCTTTCTCATAAAAGAATTTACGAGGCAGTTGACATTGAAAGACCAACCTTGCTCCGAGAATTGTATTCCAGTGCAAAAGAACTTGAAGTGTACGGGCGCCTCTAAATTTTTATTTCATGGCATCTGACTCACCAGCGCAAATGTTGTTGGCATACCAGGGCTACGGTTTCTTTTACGATTTATCCACGAATCCTGGAAAGATAAAAAAATGATAGCCTTGGCATCCTGCCAGGTTCTGGTCCATACTCACACAAATTTCAGTAAAAGTAGAGAGCTTCTAACTCAGGAGAGCAGTCAGTCTGAATAACCCAAGAAATGTGACCAGCCCATTCTAACACCTTCTGGTTGTATATATTCACCTCCCAAGTTAAGCAATATCTAATTTTATTTTGGCGTCATGAAGTCACATGTATCACATACAATTTTCTTTAGCCCAAGAAGATTAAATAGTACAATATGGAGCACACTTATGGGTGACATTGAAGCAAGGAATGCTTGGGAAGGATTCTTCACCACGAACCTTTGTGGAAAACGTTTTCTATTGCCTCTTATTTCGATCACACTTGTATTCAAAATATGAATAATGATTGGTAAAAATGGGGTTGCTGTGAAATCAATACCCATCATCGATCTATCTCTGGTCTATCACCCCGAGGGACAAGGATTGAATCCAGGTAGTGGCAGAGATGTATCACCTTCTAGCACCCTTGAATAGGTGCACCTTGCCAATGTATTCTCACAAAAGTTAACTTTAATAATTCCTTTTTTCGTCAAGGTTAAGTTCTTTAAATCTGAAAAATCCGCAAAATCTGATCAAATATCGGTATATCAAGTTTTTTGTGATTTGGAACTGAAAGTTATTAATTATAACTCATGGAAGAAAGTCATGAACAGAAAGTCATAAACTAGAAAGTCATAAACATTATATCCATTATTATGCTATCTTTCTCTAGTTTTATCCTCCTTTTTAATAGTTTATCAATAATAATATAATTTTTGAGAAGAAAAAATAAAAAACGCAGAAAAAGAAAAATTTAACGTGTATTCATATCGTTAAATGTCCAAAAAGTAACCTACACTCTGTGTTTGATTAATAGTTTAATTTCATGTTGTTTCTGGTTCTCTTAATAGTCAACGAAAATCGTTGCACAAACTCATGACAGATTATGGAGAATTTTTATTTTATAGATAAATATATAACATGTAATTGGATATTTTTTTACTGCTTATGGCAATTTAATCAAACAAGACTGTATTCTCCTAAGTCATGGTATCAAATGCCACTCTGGTGGTACTATCTTCTCTCAAATAAGAGTACTTCTTGGACTACAAGTAATAAACACAATACACTTAATATATACGATACACTTAATATATACGATATACATGCACACCATTCTTTTACATACCAGACAACGAAAGAATTGCAGAATTTCCTCAGAGAAAAAGTCATTCTGCGTGACCAGGATACGTAAATACCTGATTTAACAGTTTTCCTGATTTTTCCAAGGCATGCTTGGTAGCTCAACTGTTTAAACCACCTGGTTGGAATAATGATGGTACCATATCAGAATTCTGGCAAAAGTAAATGAATTTTTTCGCTATGGAAATGCTTCTATCGTGGACAATAAAACTATTTGTCTTACTTTCTGTGTTTTCCAAACTTTATGGGCAAAGTTGGATATGTAAGTTGCAAATTAATTTTGAAGAGGAGGCGACTATTTTTCAAATGTTTGTTTGGCATAAGATAAGCTGATGGCTAATTAAAATAAATTTTAAATATTTCGTTGGATCTTTGCAACTTTCTCTTCCATGAATAAAATACGACCTTTGTAATCGTTATATTTTCCGTGCCTCTTATTACTTCCCATTCCTGCCTTTTGCTTTGCATTTTCTTTCTCTACATTCCCTTTCCTTTATATTTCCTTTCATTCGCGTTTATTTTCATTCACATTCCTATTCCTTTTCATTTCCTATTTGTTATCTTTACTTCCCTTACCATTGCCTATATCTTGATTTACTTTATTTGCAAGCTATTTCTGTGTATTTTTTAATCATATGTTAAACATATTCATTCCCAGTACACGCCGTAATACTTAAAACATTTTTCGTTCCAATTCACATTGGTTTGATATTTTTTCGACATTATAAGGATTTCACGAATCGTTTTACTATTAGTAGGTATTTGCCAATATAGATAAAACATATATAATATATATTAATATACAAAATTAAAATAAAGACAAAATTTACCATTATTAACCAGGTCAACCTTCGGGACGAACGCAAATTCAAAATTTTCAATCCACATTGGTCACCGCGCCTAGTCATCTAATAGGATTGGAAGCTGTTTTATTGCTGAGGGTACAACTCCTTAAGTTTCATGACCCATGGGGGTATATGGTCCAGTTCCCTCTCCTTTGTCACCTGTGGTTATTTCAGGAAGATCTATATCCCATAAAATCACTCAGAATAAGCTGCACGTTTTTGTGGATACATCTCCTCATTACACACGGGGATTAATGGTCGATAACTCAAAAGCCCGACTTAAAGTTCTACATCGCCGCCTAATCGTAATACGAGGCTCAGTGAGAGAATTACCGTATAAATAACTATGATTTAAGTCGTCCCTCCTATAACTTTATCTCACGTTTCATAGTAGTGATATACCGTTATTCTTGTTGTCCCTTTTCCGTTCGTTTTTTCTATCTACTCTATTAACCTAATATTTTATGTCATTGGCCGATTAATTTTTAACGAGTGTTTTTACTCGGTTCTCTCCATATATATGCTTGAAATTGAAATTCCATTGACTGAGAAGGCTATGCTTCAATGATGGCCCTCGAATCCCGCTAGAGTAGACCAAGTATGGTGATATCCAGATTCTCTTCTCTACTGTTAAATGCCATTATGTATCATCGGATAAGCAATTGGATTAGTTTTGCGCTGGTTATTCCAATGCTTTCTTCTTGAAATAACACTTGATGAGTGTCACTCGAGTGAGACGTATTTTCACAGCGTATCCTTGTCGGACACAATGTGTAGCCTTGAATTCATCTGTATCCCACCCTTCAATCTCTTTGGTATAATTTATCCCACCAAGGACAAAATAAATTGCTCTCAACGGTCCAGCTTATAGATTTATAGTTACTGGAAAAAACAGTCAATATATAAATAATGAAAGGAAATAAAAATGTGTGGTCAGTGCCAGTTGTGCAGTCAATTCCCTTATCTCCTGGCATCTTCATGTTTGCACTAATCTTCTCCATCACTACTTGTTCTGTATGTCTTATTTCTTCCTTTAATATTCTTCCGGTTCGCTTCACCCTGAGCGATTGTCTTTAATTGATCAGACCTCGCAGATTTATCTGTCCTCTCTTTTTCTAAATGACTTTTCTTTCCCTCCAGTCTTATTAGACCTTCTTTATTAGTCATTCTATTGATTCATTTTATCTTCAAATTCTTATCTAGCAACATATTTCGAATCTTACAACGTTGACGTCTGCACAACTTTCAATGCTCATGTCCCGCTCATATAAAAAAGAGATCTCCACATTAATTTAATTAATTAATTTGTCCTGATTAATTGTCTCATTACTTCTACGATTTCAGGTATTGCATAGCTTCCTGATATATTTCCAAATTTGCAAATAAAAGAGAAGCTATTGCACGGAACTAAGTAACTCTAGACCAATGTTAGACCTGATGTAGACATGATGAAAAAATATATGCACATCCAGATAAAATATACACGTTTTGATAACTATTAAGCAACTTCTGCTTCACGCTACAATTATATTACTCTAGTGTAAAGCTTTATATCTCAGAAATATTTGAAAATATTTTCATGTACTAACACATTTAAGCGTGTAGGTAATTGCGCCGCTCATTCTCAGAACTGAACCGACCGCCTTCAGTTCGCATGCTGTTTCTAAATGAATAAATTTTGATCTTAAATACTGTGACGCATTAATTTTTATAACGGTAATGAAGTTTCAATAGAAATTTAAAACTATATATTGTGTTTTTCTCTTGTCTCCAAGTTTCATCTAAGTTCGGATAAAATTATGTTTCATAAATAGAACGAAATGACGTATTTTTAATTTTTTGCAAAAAGAATGGAAGCAAAGGTGGCCTCTCAGTCTCATGTGTCAGTGTTTACACAGTACGACGTAACCAATATGGACATTGCCATCTCTCCGCACTCTTTTTCAAAAAATATGAAATTCGTTTTCAAATACGGTGTTACGTTACCTATATATTATTTTAATACAATTGTGGCAGACATTTTAGAAGGATGTGGAAGTATTTGTCGCGTACCGCCATGTTGCATGCATGTGCAGGAAATCATATTTCACAAATTATATACAATAACTTGAAAAAATAAAGTTAACAAACAAAGTCAACAATAGAACTCTAAAATTCCAATCACTACTCGTACTCTATCAAATTGTTCCTCTATTTCGCAATGTTATGACAAGCCACCAAAGTGACGCTTACCTCCGCGGCTCCTAACAATGGTGAAAATGTATATTATTGCTACAAAAACATTCCTCAAAGTAGCTACAGTAAAAATTCCTTTTCCATAATCAAGTGTGTAGCTAACTTTATTACTTATACGCCCATATGAATTTCATGAAAGATATTCTTCTGTATTTGAGATACAAAGACTCAAACTTCTCTCTTGTCGTGGACAGTAGTAAAGATATTATCTGAGTAAAAGTATAACAACATATCATGGCAACATCGAATTATCGTGCGTTGTTTCATGGAGTCGGTGCAGTGGGTTGAGCAGTTACTCATGAAAACTGATTTTAATTAAATATGCTGATAATTATCCGAAAGGATAAAGGTAAATATGTGCTGCAATTTTGAAGAATATCAAGACACACGCATTCATTGAATAAAGTTATAACTGAGGACGTTATGCAGTGATAAAATAGACCAGTAGCAAATACACTGTCATCTTAGGTTTATTGTGGTCCGGAAATTAGTTCACCTGCTCGTGATTAGACTTTAAAATTTATTAAATTGAACCTTTTCATACTTTTATTTCAACTTCACTAACATAATTGATTACGTTCTCAGTAAAACATTGAATCAGATATGTTACTCGGAAAATCACACAGTATGGATTAATTTAAGTTTTCAAGCACAGTTTTTAATTGCATGAATGCTTGCAGGACCAGATTAATTAATTTTATTTTATGCATGTAAATTGCGAATTGGCGCGATATTCCATTTTTAATAATAAATCATTTCATAACCACTAAAATTTAATATGCATGGAAATTTTGGAAGTTCAGTTGAAGTAAGTGAGGACTCTTTTTGTCTTTCATTAATATGTCCCTAATTAGTCGGAACATCTCAGAGTAATCAAAATGCGAAAGAAAAAGTAGTTATATTTGACATTTTGTGTGATTTTAAGTGAATGTTCCCTGGAACAGACAATGATTTTCTCAAAAAGAAAGAATAATTCATATTTGCTACGTCTCTCTGTGAGAAAATCTTATCAATTTTTTCATTCATAACAAATAATATATTCAACGCCAATAGATTTTAGTGAATAAGTGCATAAATGGTGCAGCGTATTTTAAATTCGTTTTTAAGATTAATATTATGTTTACTTCGCAATTATTACGATATAGAGAATTTTAGTACTACTAGATACTTCATGAGGAAATATACTCTACCCATGAGAGGCTGAAATAGCATAAAAAGTCATTTCACTTTACATTCCTCAAGTTCATTTCTCCAGCAATTCAAAAGCGCAACAGTTACAACTACTAACTCAATCATTTCATCTGCGCTAAAAGAGTTGCAGAGATTTTCTTACGAGTAATATAAAAGTATTTGCTTGTGGTGAATCTGCTGCCAGAGAGCCACAGCTTTACTCCTCTCCAATTAAATGATCTGTAAATTATTGTTATTAGCAAGATTATTTGTTGTCATGCTTTGTCGTGGACTAACTTTTTTAATAACACGTCTTATGACTTTTATCCTCAAAACAGTACCTTATATAGTCCAGTATGTTGAAAAAATTGAAAGTCCAAATTTAGGTCAAGGAAACTACACTCCAAAGTCTAAGTTTAAAAACCAAGCTACAGGAGTCAGGTTCACAATGAAATCCAAAGGTCACGGGTTAGAATCCCGTAGAAACCCTTGTTATATCTTCCGTAGTGTTACAAGTTTATCTTAAGGGTTGCGATATAACCTCAGCAATCGAAACACATATAATCTCCGTGCGCTATTGCTCAATTTCAATGCAGCCATTATGTTCCTGTTTGAAGGTGATACCCCACCGATGCACCTTTCCTGGGACGAAATTTATGCTGGAATTGCAAATTTTGGATTCGGAAGTTATGTGCGTTGCTTAGTATTTAGTGTTGGTTTTCACCGTAGTAAAAAAATATTTTCTATTTAATTATGTTAATTTGAATGTCAGAGTACCCAGCAGCAGTATTTTCTGCCCTTAATTAGGGAAAACGTAATTATTTCTGCAAAATATTGATGCAACATTGCAAAAGTTACATTTACTCAAAACAAGTGATATTGCTTAGTTATTATTCAGAAATTTACTATTGAATTCATTGGACATCATTTTCACCGTTAGGGTTAAAATCATTTCACTCTCTAAGTGTTATATGCCAATACCTCAGTTTGAATTCACGGCTCAAGTGAATTTTTCTTCATCAAAAGATGATCATTGATTGATTCAATTATGACTGAAAGACTTCCTGAATGCCTTCTATTGATAGATTAACCTGTAGGATCTGGCATCAATCTTCACAATCATCGTCATGTCATTTAGAGTCATATTTACTATCACAAGTACTTCTTTATTATTAATTTACATTAGAGCAATGAAGTAAATGCTGACGACACGCTCCACTCTAAAGATGGTAATTGTATCTTACCTGGAAACGGAAGAGACTAAAATGTATAAATAAACACAATGAAAGAAGTGATATGACAAGAGCATCAACAGAAAGAAATTCATTGACGAATCGTCCGTTGAAACGTAGGGTGAGATTAAAAGTAGAACCCGGTTCAGTATTTTCCAAGAGATTTTCACCATTCAGTCATCGCATTCGGAGAAGAGAAATCGAAAGTACAACTAACGCTATAAGGAGAGAAGCTAGAACCATCGGAATCTTTGACCCACCTTAGGAGAGATATCCCTTGTGGTGAAGCATGACTGATTTGGGTTTTTCATGCTTATAATTTGTGTGATTTTTTTCTCGGGAAATCCACCTGGTGAATGCATTTCAAGATCCTGGCAGGAGACGTCCAGAGGACGGTTAGTTAGTTAGACGGCAGAGTTACGCTACTCAAACGTTAGCATTAATACCTTACCTGGTGGATTTTCCGAGAACATTTCACACACGTGACAGCCTTACCGTCTGAATACCTCAAACTCTAAAAAGTGCATGATGAAAAGTACACTCCTGAGCTCAAAACGGAATGTGATTCGAAATAACCAAGCAGTGCTTAAAAACATTTCTGCTTACTTCCAAAGCGTATATGCCACTATATGTGTTTATTAGGTATTCAATGGGTCAGATATTGGACAATCAGATGAGATGATCAAAAAAGATATAAATTTTCAATACTTGGTGATGGCATTGGGTGATAAAGATTGAATAGGTTGGATAAAATGAATGATTATACAATAGAACCGAGGAATAATGATTCATGTGAAGCAGTGTACGATAGAAAATAATCAGATTTACCCCGATGCAAGATGAAATTATCAAGGGGATAATTTAAGTGCATATATGAGGAACAATTCTAAAGGTAAAATCTAATGCGTATTTTTATTGGCGAAGCAAAGCTGAATAAGAAAAGTAGAAGTGAAAGGAAGTTTCCAGGTGGCTATTTACTATCATATTTTGAAGCACAACACATGTTAGTTTCAGATGCATTTAATTTTAGCTATTTCAAAATCAATTAACATTGAATATAAATTTTTTTCATTAATAATTCCGCTTTCATTTCTTTACTTCTCAAAATTAATGAAAAGCATGATCATTTAATGTTAACCTTGCAACTATATCTCTCCACGATAATCTATATATTTCTGCAGTTTTATTTTACATTGAGAGCCAGCTCAAGGGCAAACGGCAGGAGGATACCAAGATATCTCGACTTTTTCCACTTCTAACAAAAGGATTAACCTGGCAGTAAAAGTACCTGTCACAGGTATGGCAGTTATAAGTATATTTTAAAGGTATCATTTGAATTGTAATTCCGGTAGATTACTATCGTCAATAAACAGCCAATTATTCGCCGAGGAAAATATATCTAAAAAACCGTAAAATGTTGCTGTATGTCCCCATTGTCCAAGGATCTGTCCCGAGAATAAGATTGCAGAGCAAAACTTACGAATAGGACAAGTAAACATCTTTATCTCACTAATGAGCAACTGACCCTGAAAAACTGCTCGGCGAAAAAAACTATGAAACGGTAAAAGTAAAAAATAGTCTTCGCGGAGGCGCGAATAGACGATCTTTGGGGTGAGAAGCGAACACGCTTACCACAACGCTAATCATATCCTTAAGAAGTAGAGAATTTTATTGAGAATAAATAATGCTAAAATCAACGAATGAAAATGTAAACAAGATTTAAAAGTTGATAAATCACATAATTACGTATCAGTAGAACAATTTCCACTGCTTAAAAGTTATTAATACAATATTATGAAGGCAGAGTGATATAAGAAGTCTCTCCTATTCAGATAAATATTAGTATTGTATAAGTTAACTCATTGTATACCGTAATTCAACGCACACAGCAAGCATAATCTGCATGTAAAGTAATTAAATCAAATACATACAGCAGAATTAACCTCTAATTTAGGAACTGTATTTCATTCATAATTAACTATTTTCATTATTTTGATTATGCAGTGGATCCTAGACCATAAACGCACAAATTCTACAAACGCACGGGCTTAATACTGAAGAAATAAAATTACAATATTAAATTAAATGCGCAGTACCAAATGATGACTTCACAGCATAAAAAAAACTTACTTTTTGTTCTAGGTCAAGCAAATCTCAAACTTTGATATCACTTCTATTACAAATTGGTGTACGCATAAATTAAAAGCATGTATCAATCGTTAGCCTGGAAATTGATAAACGCTACTATTTATTTAAATCACTTAATTGTGCAAACTTTTCATTCCCTAGAGTGCGCTGCAAATTTATATTATTAATTTAACTCAACATCTCTATTTATAGTATAAATATTCCTGAGAATTATTCCATTGGAATTGGGAAGTGAGACTCACGATACGGGCTACAGCGAGATCAGAGTCTTCGATAGGATAACAGACGATACGTCCAGAGTTACCGGCTGATATTGCGAACCGTAATAGCATTTGTCGATAAAACAAGGGATATCGAACGATATCAAGCTTACTATCGTAAGTTGAGGTATTGTGCGGTAGCTAACTGGAAACGTAATAGCATTTCAGATATCTTACGATAGGAATTTCGTTTCCAAGGCGTATCGTACGCTATCTCCGTGCGACGGAGAACCGTAATTGGCACCCTGGTTGCTCCCAGTGGTTGGTTGCCTAGTTAGCGGAAAAACCTGTTTCGGTGATATTATTTACCCTACCTTAATTGGCATTTGGATATTCCGGTCTTCGGACATTTTCATTTGAGACGATTAGAAGCTCACCTTAATTCATCTACTACTAAGTGTGATGATGATAGACTTAAATTCTGTTGTTTTAATGCTTTCTTGTAGCCATCGGTACGCTAAATGAAAACAATAATTGCTTCAACCTTGCTCTTAACTCTATAAAATGAAGTCATCCTAAAATTCTATCCGAAACGATAGGTATGTATATAGTCTCCGTATTTAGCACTTACCCTGACATATTTCCTGACTGAACCACATTTCCTTCATGAAGCCAATTTTTAAGTTGAAGTTATTCTTTCCGCTATTGCCTTATTCACGGGTATAATGGGGTATTTTATCATATTTTTATTGCCGAATCTGATAGAATTTGCATAATAAAAAGACACTTATTTTCCGTTTTTTGATCCGTCAATTATTTCTCGAGTTATAAGTGGCGAAAACCCGATGTTTTTAACCCTTTCGGAAAAGTGGGCGTGGTGCAACCTCTGGCGTATATCGACTTCGTCCAATCACAACTGAGCCCGCGAAGCTACTTTGCCTCATCGCAATGGGGGGACACAACTGACTCTCTGCCAATAAGAGCAGTTGCGACAGCATCTGTGCGAGCAGACCTTCCCAGAACCCCCCTCCTCTCCCTTCCCTTCCCCGAAAAGCAGTCAAGACCGGGAGGAAAATGACGTCAATGTTTTGAAAGCAGCTTTTTCGGTGGGCGTCACCTTCTGCTCATTTTAATTTTTGATTTATGAGCGAATGTTTGTGGTTACAAGATTAATTTTTTTTTCACTATAATTCTTTTTTCGTTTCCCTCTAATGATTTCCTGTACGAAATGTCGATTTCGGTTCCGAGTAAACGCCCCCATTGTACCACCCTCTTCCATAAGCCCTTACGGTGGCTTGCGGGGTAAATTTTAGATATAGTGACAGTTGCGGCCCAGCCCAACTCTTGTTACTTCCCATCCCAATGCTTATTCCCCCACCCTCATACCCCAAGTCTACCTCGTCCTCTTGAGTGTCGGCGGTGGAGGCAGGAAGGCGAGTGTAAAGACCGTTTTACACGGTGAATGATCATGCGAATGAAACATAGTCGTGTAATAAGGAAAACTCCTCGCATGAAATTCATTCGCATGATCATGCGATCAAAATTAGATCATGTTCTAATTTTGATCGCATGATTCCTTGAATGATCACGTGATACGAGCGCACGACGTCCGTCTTTGTTTTATGAGCGGGTAGAAGAGGATTCAAATTAAACAAGTGCAGGACGAAATACAATTATAATTGGTTTTCGGAGATTTTCGTACTTATACAATTAATTGGCTTGCCCATGGAGTAGGTATATATAATCTGATGCAATTCTTATTGGTAATTTATACAGATATTCACCTGGTGAAATACTTCAATTAATCTCGTCTTGGGCGAAGGTTGAGTTGAAAATAATATATTATGTATTTTTCTTTTCTATTCTTTTGATAATTCTTGTGACAATTAGGTATAAAGCAATAAAGTGTTATAACAGAACATGATAACTATACCTGAAAACATTACATTAAAATATCTCCACCGGCGTTTTTCCATTGTCTCTCATGAGGATGTCACCTGTTGTAATTGTTATCACAGCTACCATGAACTGGGATAAATAGCACGTATCTAACCTTTAAATAGTGCACTATCTATTCCGATAGATACTCCTACACACTTCATGCATAATTAAACTTATTTTACCTTCATGAATTCTTGCTGAGTTATCAGGGAACGTTATAATTGCATGCGGTCAGGATACGATTCGCCCGTCGCTTAAAAATCTTAGCATGACCGGAAACGAATTGCAAAGTGTTAATATAATTATAAACATGCATATTAAAGGTTGAATAAGGATCTCTTTTCACAGTAATTGCTTCTCTCGTCGTTGTGTCCGACCTTTCATAACCATGTCTGGTGAGATTTAATATAGTATAAAATTGCTCCAGCGTCTTTCTTAATAAATTACGATAGGCCTCACAGTCTTATAATAACAGTTAATTTTTAATCAGGCCTAGCATACCTTAACCTCAATTTCTCCTCTCTCCTTCTAACTTTCTCCGGCTAAATGGTGACCGCCACCATTGTAATGGGCACGTGTAGCAGTAGATCCGAAAATTAAACTATACCGATCCATCATTTAGAGCTCTACTTTACTTCAGATCAAATTAAACCTCAGTATCTAGAAAGCTTATTTTAATGAATATTATAATTACTAAATATACACCATACTTTATTTAATCTGTCACTTATATCCGACGACACAGACGACGTAAACAAACCATTCCGACCAATTTCGAATATCGATACAGCTGCGTTGGCCGGAAATCTCCCGTGAATCGATATGTAATATCGATAGTCCTACCACTGCGCATCCTTTCTGCACAAAACATTCAAGGTATTAATTTGAATGATCATTCACCGTGTAAAACCTCCTGCCACACACCTTTATGGTGGCTTGCAGGGTATTTTGTAGATGTAAAACAGCCTCTTCGATTACACGACGCATGAACTTCATGCGCAAGATTTCATTCACATGATCATTCGCCGCGTAAAACGGACTTGAGAGATCGCGAGAATACAGTCGAGTGTGCCTGCAGAAGCAGTGTTGTTGGCTTATATTTGTGTGTGAGCCCCATTGAATCAAAGCGTGTTTCCCCCCCCTCCCGCCTATGTTCACCGGCGTAAACCGCTCCCTCCCCCACTCTCAAGGAGTATAATATGAGGCGGATTGAGAGAGACGCGGAGAGACACATGCTCGCGAAGAGTCAGGTGATCACCAAGTGTGCCCGGTCGGACGATTAATTAAAAAGGAGGTACGCAGTATTCCGATTTGGATCGCGAGCAGGCGACCAAGATATTCGGTCAAAGAGAGTGAAAGAGAGTGAAAGAGTCGGGGGTTACAGTGGTATCGAACTTTTCTAATATCCCTGATGGTTCGGCCTGTTAATGCACGCTAAAGCCATGATTGCAAAGCTCCTCACGTAGCGGCTCACGAAAGAGAAAACTAGAAATTATCCCGGCTTCAAAAATCTCATCATCAAGGGTCAGAAATCCTAGGGTTTGTTTGACGCAGCTCTCTACTCGATTCTTCTATCAACTAACCTCTTCATATCAACGTAGTTCCTCTTTCACGACCTTTACGACCTGTTCTAAATAACTCATACGAGGCCTACGTTTTCCATTCTTCCCACTCACTCTTCCTTCGACGATTGTCTTCATCAGGCCATCGTGTCTTAAGATGTGGCCGATTAGGTCGATCAAAAATCTACCCTCAGCAATTTTTAAATTTCCGACTTCCTTAATGGAGACAAACCCAGGTGTATATTGAGCAAGAAATTCTCCTTTTTCCAGGTGGAAGTGACGCCGTGGCCGGGTTCCAACCAGAGCACCACTTCCGGGCTTGGTCTCAGCGTGTGGATGGGCACCTGGTCGGAAGATGCCGGCCAGGGGAGGGAGAACGGGCACGTGGAGTGGGTGCGGTCAGCGGTGCCGACGCACGAGCACTGGCTGCAGTACCCGCCGCTGAGGCCAGAGTTCCACTACCTGCTCGGCACGCTGCTCGTCCTCATCGGCACGGCCGGAGTCCTGGGCAACGGCCTCGTTCTCTTCGTCTTCACCCGGTGAGTATAGACCCCCGGCGCATAAGAAGGACTTGCTATTTTCGCTTTAACCTTGTCCGCATTCAACTCATCCGTAAGCGTACTGGTACACATACATCTACATAATACCCTGCAAGCCAACATAAAGGTGTGTGGCCGAGAGTGAATTCTCACCAAACATGCACTGCATATCATGCATAAAATAGGATTAATATTAATACATTATTCTAAACTTCACTATTGAAAAAGATAAAAGTAGCAAAGTAAGCATGCAAAAACATGCTGTTAGTTGGGTTACCTTCAATCCCTTATACCAACATGTAACTACCTATGCTATGGATTGATTCACTCGTATTTGACATATTTACCGCTATTCATATCTCTTATTGTAGGAGGAAAAAAGAAAAATCAGTCCGGCAATCAATTTCTCTAATTTTGTAACCATGGTCCAGTCTACCATAGTAAGTCGGGGTTCGCAAAATATTTTTTATGTCATCACTGAAAATATTATTCTGGAATTTATTTAAGAGATTAAGCCTAAATTTCAACCTTAGATCTGACATGATTCCCAATTTAATTCATTTAATAGACTGGGTACAATAGTATGGTTATCGTATCGTCCCTTTACAAATCTTGCCCATCTTCGCTGCACACGTTCAAGTTCATTATTTAGACCGATCTCGTAGGGATGCCACATCGGCTAAAAAACATCGAGTGGTCAATGTTTCGAAGTTTATAAAATTACTCACCACTCACTCATTATTCATCGACAAAAAACATCGATGTTTCGATTTATCGAGTTTTTATGCCTTCATATCCGAGGTTAGGTATTATCATAGAGGTATTATGTATTAGGTATTATGCATCAGAAATTTTGCATCTTCTTAAAAACTTGCAATTTTGAAAATTATTCGGAAATCGGACCTTATTTAGTTAAATATTGATAAATAATACTCAAATATTTTTCCATTGAATTTATTTTTAAACATAGAAAACATATCACTGGGCCGGGGGGGGGGGGGGTCACCACCGAAACGGGCGTTATGATTCCTTCTACTTCCATTTTCTTGATTTCCGCTTCTGCCTTTTCTCTCGGACGTTGGGGTAGGGCACGGATTTATCTTTTAGACGAAAAGCGTACGGCTCCGTCAGTCTTTCTAGACCCATAAAAAGTTCCTTGTAGCCTTTTCCCGGGTAACCAGCTTTTATTTCCCGCAACCACGACGAAATACCGAGGGCAAAGATAACAGGCCGCCTCAGGAGTGCATCTCTTACGTGACTTTACACCATGATATAATTTACTTACAACATTTGAAGTACTGAAAGACATTTTTTTCAGCTCCCTTTTCTCAGTCAGGTATGTGGAGTTTTATTTTTACTTTTTTTTTAAATATGTAATAATTATTTTTTGGAAAATGTTTCGACGTCAATTTCATACTCAGCTACCCTATAAGCGTATGTCTGTCGATTTTTAGGTCGATTCTTTTCATATAATGAACAAATTTCAAGGATTCTGCACCCCTGCGCGCCACCACCGAGGCGGGGTAATTTAATACAAAGGAGAGGTAGACAAAGAAAGGATTTAATGCATGAAATCAGAAGACGCGAAAGTGAGTGTTTGGGAGGGATTATAAGGGGCGTGGGTGTTTCAAAGGATGTGATGCAGGAAGAATAGAAGTTCAATAGCAAGCCTTGTAATTTTTATTATCTTATATAATCATGGCGAATCACCGCACTTCACTTGGCATGAGTAATACCAAGTATGTGATATTACAATATCCTTGATAAGTATGTAACAACATTTCGTATTCTTCATGCCTTGTGTTGCATATTTTTTTCAATGGAACTGTAAATTTTCTTCCTCAGTCTTTACAAAGGCAAGAAGACCTAAGAGGTTGATATTTAATCAAATCCGGTAATTCATTCACCAGGAAAGCCGCGTGGGCTGTCTTGAATTTGAGGAGAATAATTTTGAGAATAGGATCAGCATTTCCAGATCCCGCGCCGTGATCTAATTACAAAATCAGTTGAGCCAAAAGCAGGGAGATGTAACTACATGCTGTGATGAGTTCGGGAGGGAAGTAATTAATTCATTAAACAAACGTTTCGCCAGAAAGTCACATGTTCATTACTGATCAATGACCTTATTATATGTCTACGTTCAATCTACCACCAAATTATTAAAGCCTCAATCCGACAACTAGATTGTTCACACCAATATAGTTCTGGCTCTTCTTCCCTTCTGTGCGTCACATTAACTGCATATTCCTTTAAACCAAAAATTTAAAAGCCTTAACTTGTTTTCTTCATAAGTGTAATACAACATTATTTTCCCGTGCCAGAACGAAAGATCTTTTCTCTGTGAATTTACCTTTCATTATTTACAAGACCATTTTGCTTTTTAATGCTTTAAGTGTTGACTACATGGCATTTTTACTATTTTCGCCAGTTTTTATTTTCCTGGTTTTTCAAATTGGTACAAAAACATCACCATTCTTTCACTAGAACTATTAACGTAATATCTAATGTTGTCAAAATATAATAGCACTCACATTCAATCTATGAAGAAGAAGTGACATTATTCGCGTTCTATGTATTCAGGAAAAGCAGAGATGCCTTTCAAGATACGCCTTTTCACTGTACTCTTCTACCAAGCGTCTAAGCCCTAGTTTCTTTCGCTAAAAAAAAATCCAAAACTTTTTCGAAGAAATAGAAGAAACTTCCTGATTCTTTTACCCTCAAGCTTCTAGTATCACGAGAAGCCACTGTTAACGCCACTTTAGAGTGAGAAAAAGAGTTGGAGACTTTGAATTGAGCGTGTCCTTGACTGGTAAGCTACCGTATAAAGGTGTTAAAATCCGTAAAAAGAGGGCCCTTAAAAATTGGACAAGTGCTGAGTACACATCTATATGCGAAGTATCATTTTACTTGGAAATGGGTGCACTTCTAAAAAAGTTTTGAGGAGCTTATTTAAATCTTCTGACATATTCCCCCCAAAGTTTTATATGAAGTTTAATCTCAAACTCACTGAAAGTGGATTTCAGAAAGTTCTTTGACGTGTGAGAAACTAAAAGTACAAATTCGTCCGCAAAATAATTTATTCTACTTCACTGAGCATATCACTTGGGAAAATTATCAGTATACAAAACCAATAAAGGTTGAAACATCATTCTCTCTCCCTCTATCCACACATTAAGGTGTGAAACATTATCGTAATGTGGCTCTAAGATTAATTTTCTTGTGAGAACTATGCCTGAAATGTTACATTTGGAAATAGCCTATCAGCAATAACATGGATATGTTGCCATGTGAACCGAAGAAATATAAATAGTAAGCAAAAAAGGAGTTTAGAGGGGGTTCGCAACCCAGAAAAAAAACCGGGAGTTAAAGGGAATGAATTACTGGAACGAGGACTTTTTTTAAGTTATTGAATTTTTTTCATGATAATAATGCGAAGGGAACATTGATCAATAATAGATGGGAGAGGTATTTCTAACTATTAGTATACATAACGCGATGATCTAATTGTAAGTTGGGCTAGACTCAAGGACATGGAATTGGTTGAAGGGCAAATTTGTCAGGGTAACCTTTTGTCATTTTCTAGGCAAGATATTGAGTTCTTACCTTATAGATGATGACCCTGATAGTGCAATACACGGCTTTACCGATAAAATATAAATATTGAATAGTATAAATAATAAAGTAGTGTAAATAAAAGCCAATAATGAAAAATAATAATGCCTGATTTTTTTCAAACTCACCTTACATTATGGCTAAAGCCTTCCGAGTTACATAATTATTTCAAAAAGCAATCTTATGACTGTTTAAAGCTTTTTTTGGAAATCTATTCAGCTGAGGAGATATATGTACTATTAATCCAAACTAGCTCAAATTAGGGTAAATTCATAAATGCTAAAGTTAAGGTTTTTAAAGAGTTTATCTCCGTTCGTAAACGCATGGAACCCATAATTTTTACAGAAAGGTGTCTGAATAAAAAACCTTGATCTTAAATCTCTAAATTTGTCGTTTACTGACTCAAGAATGTCTCCCTTATTCCTTTTCGTAGGCCTATTCCAATAGAACGTTCCTTCTAATTGCCAGTAAAAGGATAGTGAGTTAACAATGCCTTTGTAGCAGACTATTCCAAAATAAAGTACCGTTACAAGCACAACTTTACTCATCAAAGAAAAATAATCTAGCTCAGTAGTTCATGTTATTTGTTGAATTCTAAGCCATTACTTCTCTAAGTCCTCCTATTCTTAGGCCTAAGAAAATACATAAATCACGTGATCCCGGTATTCCGTCGTCTTCGCAAAGCAATGAGCTAGGGATGTCACATCGACATCGATGTATCGGACTACTCGATGTTTTTTTGCCGATACATCGAGTGGTAAGACAATCGATGGAACATCGACTCGATGATTTCAAAACACTCAACATCGCAGCGATGTTTTGGAAACGAGTGGTATAATAAATGTTTTTGGTTGACCAATAATTCATTTTTATGATTATCATAAGCCTTAAGAATACGAACGAACCTTCCCTAATTACGCCATCTATCGTTCGCGTGTAGAGAAACAAGAGAAGGTATAAAACCGTTCATGTTTTCATCCCAGTGTTGCCTTCCAAGAACATGATCCGCCATGCCTACATCAGTACCTTCTGAGAGGATTGTATCAGCTCTCACTTTGGTGGTGCAAGATAACAGGAGTAGGTTGGGGTGGCTGCATATTAAGCAAAGAGTGTTCCTTACCGATACTGGGAGGTTTAAACGTTTTAAATCCACTGTTTTTCACTTTGATTTTTCTTATACTACCAAGCTTAGAATATTTTTAGGGAACAGGTACACTCACTTTATTATGTTATTTCTTTTTTGTTGGATTATGTTTATTTATCTTTATTTCATTATGAAACAGTGATATGTTTTCTATGTTTAAAAATAAATTCAATGGAAAAATATTTGCGTATTATTTATCATTATTTTACTAAATAAGGTCCGATTTCCGAATAATTTTCAAAAGTGCAAGTTTTTAAGAAGATGAAAAATTTCTGATGCATAATACCTAATACATAATACCTCTATGATAATACCTAACCTCGGATATGAAGGCATAAAAACTCGATAAATCGAAACATCGATGTTTTTTGTCCATGAATATGAGTGAGTGATGAGTACTTTTATAAACATCGAAACATTGATCACTCGATATTTTTTAGCCGATGTGACATCCCTACAATCAATGCCTACAATGAGCCCATTAACTGTAAGAAGCAATATTTCTCCGTCTTTCACGGTACTCAAAAGAACGTATCTACGGATATGGAAATTAGTTGAATACTAAACCACAAAGCCGTAACCTTGGGGGGGGAACGTGTTACATCACATTTAAAACTTTGAAATTTTGGTATTTTTACCTTGTTGGCACCTCGGGAGGTAGGTCACTGATTTCCCTACCTTCCCCATTTTAAATTTCCCACCCTCTCTCCTTGGGCGCTTTCCGGCCTTCATTTGTTTTCCACTCGACATTCGATTCGATTGTCGAGTTTTCGTCTGCTGGAGAATGTCCTGCTGGACTCGAGAGGGGGCAGAGGTGTGTGTGTGGAATCGGCTTCGGCGAGAGTGAGTCGTCGGCCGTCATCTGAGTCGTGGGTCGGTTCCTGTCTGAATTGACGTTCTCTCGCCCGGAATGGGCGATGATAGACCAGACCAAGGTAAGCGCCCAGATCCCTTGTCCTATCCCTGTCCTCCCGTAATTATTTTTTGCTCTCCCACTGTTTTCGTCCCGGTTTATTCCTTTTTTGTTCTAACCAAGTACCCGGCTCGTGTAGGCCTGCCTCCCGTCCTATTTTTCTTTCGGTGCGGCAGTATCGGCCCCGAGTGAGTACATTTTTTGGTGCCGAAACCCGGGATCCTTTTTCTTTAATTACGAGGACTTTTCTGTTTCTATTTTTTTTTTCGTTTCCGTATTATTTAATATGGGCGGGACGGAAGAAACCAAGAAGGGGGCACCTCTGACGAGGGAGCAGTTTGACTCTCAGCTAAAGCTTCTTCGTTTCAAGCGGGACCAGTTTAATGCAACGATTTCGGTTGCATATAAATTAGCCAAGGAGTTAAACGATTCGGGAGCGGAAATCTCCATTCATCCCAAATTAGATATGTTTCGCGCTCGTGCGGCTCACATTCAGGATGTCTACGCCAAATTTCAGAGTGCTCAACATACCATTTTCGAGCATTGCCTCAATTCCAACAAACCGGAGGTCTTTTTCTTTGGATTCTAGTCTTTCAGAAGACGTCGAGGACAACTTTTATTTCATTCTCTCTCTTTTAGAGAAATCAAGTTCATTCGCATCGAATAAGTCTGTTGCGGAGTCTAATTCTCCGGTCACCAGTAGGCTATCCCGGCTTCCTATGATTGAAGTTCCGCGTTTTTCTGGTGTATTTTCGGAGTGGGAATCTTTTCGCGATCTTTTTCTATCTGTTGTCCACGAGAGAGAGGATATTTCAAATGTGGAGAAGTTTTCTTATTTAAAGACTGCCCTTCATGGTAAAGCAGCCGCATTAATTGCTGCAGTTCCATTCGGTGAGGCTCACTATGCGTCAGCGTGGAAAGAACTTTGTGATCACTATGATAATCCAAGAATCCTAGGATTTAATTATTTAGATAAGATTTTGGAATTTTCTCCAATTAAGTCTGGGTCCTTGTCATCTCTACAGCAATTTGAATACCATTTTTGGATGGGTTTTAATGGGTAGTGTATCAGCGACATCTTCACTTCCCTCCTTCCAAGTATCATGTACTACGTGTGAGGCAATTCCTCTTGAGAATCAGATAAAGCGTTTTTGGGAATTAGAAGAAACGTTAAATGAACCATGTCAAAATCCAGAGGATCGAGTGTGTGAAGAATTCTTCTTGCAAACCCATACCAGGGGTGTTTCGGGCAGATATACTGTGTCGTTACCTTTCAGAAATTTCCCTCCTCTTTTAGGTGACTCGTACGCCCAAGCGCAGAGAAGGTGGCTGAGTATGGAGGCAAAACTACGTCGGAAGCCTCAGTTAAAAGATGAATATAGTAGATTTCTGTCAGAATACGAATGCCTTTCGCACATGTCCCCAGCTGAAATCAATTCTGGCGCTTACTATATTCCCCATCATTCTGTGATTAAATCAACGCCTGGGGCTTCGAAATTAAGGGTTGTATTTGACGCCTCTGCGCGTTCTTCCACGGGTACATCGTTAAATGATGTGCTCCTCGCGGGCCCTAAACTTCAAAGAGATATCTTCGACATCTTAATTACTTTCAGAATCCACCAAATCGCATTCACAGCGGATATTGTAAAGATGTATCGCCAAATTCAAATAAACCCCGATCATCGGAAGTTTCAACATATTTTGTGGCGAGAAAATTCCAGTGATTCCATAAGGGAATTTGAACTAAATACAGTCACTTATGGGGTGGTCTCTTCTCCATTTTTGGCTATTCGCGTTCTCCATCAACTAGCTTATGATGAGGGAAGTTCTTTCCCGTTGGCCGCTGAAGCCCTGTTAAGAGATACGTATGTCGATGACATTGTTACAGGAGCTGATTCCATATCAGACGCCTTAGCTTTGCAAACTCAGCTCATTAAATTATTAAATTCAGGCGGTTTCCCTTTAGGAAAATGGGCTAGCAACTCTATAGAGTTATTGCGTAATCTCCCGGAAGATGAGCGTGAGGTTGCATCGTATTTTGAGGGGGACGAAGTTCCTTCCTTGAAGGTCTTGGGTATGTTTTGGTCACCCAAATCTGATATTTTCTCCTATTATGTTCATTTTGATTCTGATATCTCGTCCAAAAGAATGCTTCTCTCTAATATTGCAAGAATCTTCGATCCAATTGGGGCTTTATCTCCCGTTGTTTTTTGGGCTAAATGCTTAATGCAGTCTCTCTGGACATTAAAATTGGGTTGGGATGACCCTCTTCCTACAGAATATCTCCTTAAATGGGAGGAATTCATATCCCAAGCTCCTATTTTGTCGGAAATTCACATTCCCCGGTTCGTTGCACTTCCTAACCGTCCGGAGTGCCAATTAGTAGGATTTTGTGACGCTTCTGAGCTTGGGTATGGTGCTGTAGTTTACCTACGCTCTGTCAGAGGTGAGGGACTCAAGGTTAATTTTTTGGCCGCTAGGACAAAGGTAGCTCCCCTCAAGACAATTACCATACCTAAACTGGAACTATTAGCGGCGCTTTTGTTGTCACGACTCTTGAATCGTATTTATCTTACTTTGAAAGATAGGATTTCTATTTCTCACACTTATGCCTTTTCAGACTCAACCATTGTTCTTTCATGGTTGGCTACTCCTCCTCATTTACTTAAAATATTCGTAGCCAATCGCGTGACAACGATAAATAATTATCTTCCAATGTCCTCATGGCGTCATATTGACTCTTGTCAGAACCCGGCTGATTGTGCTTCTCGCGGCCTTCTTCCGCAGCAACTAGTGCGTGCTGAACTATACTGGTCAGGACCATCATTTCTCACACTTCCTATTAACCTTTGGCCCTCAGAACATGTACGTTTGGAAGCGTCTTCTCTCGCAGAAATCAAGCAGCTGCAACCAACTACTGGTTTTATGCAGGAGGAGGAGCATCCATTAGCATGGATGCAACCATTTTCTTCATACATCAGGCTGGTCCGAGTGATGGGATACATCCAAAAATTCATTGACGCGATTCAGGCCAAACGTAGAGTGTCTTGTGCTCCCGTGGATGTTTCAGAGTGGACCCGTAGTCTTTTTCAGGTGGTAAAGTTGGTTCAATCCTACCACTTTAGCGCATTGGCAATTAATATCAAAAAAGTTGGAAAAATCTCGGCAGGTATTAATAAACTAAACCCTTTCCTGGACCATCAAGGACTTATAAGGGTAGGAGGCCGACTCAAATACTCCTTACTTCCACTTGCCGCTCAACAACCTTTACTGCTTCCTAAGGATGACCACTTATCAAGGTTAATAGTTAAACACTATCATTTGGTCACTCTTCATGGTGGCCCAAGAGCCGTGGAAGCAGTGGTTGCGCGACAGTTTTGGATAATTTCTCTTAGAAGTCTTATTCGTTCCCAAATTGCTAAATGCTCAGTCTGGGCTCGTTATCGAGGTAACACTTTACAGCCGATAATGGCCAATTTGCCTCAACATCGGGTTACTCCCCAACCATCATTTTCTTCTGTTGGTGTGTATTACGGCGGGCCCGTTTTATATAGATTCAGTAATAGGCGAAATGCTTCGTGTGCGAAAGCATATTTGTGTTTGTTTATTTGCTTCTGTACCAAAGCGGTTCATTTAGAAATAGTGACTTCCCTATCCACTCCAGCATTTCTCTCTGCTTTTCAGCGATTTATTTCCCGTCGGGGCATTCCTTCAGTTATATATTCTGACTGTGGCACCAACTTCGTTGGAGCGGATAAATCTCTGTCAGAATTATACCGTCATATTCGGTCCGATTCGCATAAGAAGGCGTTATCTTCTCTCTCTCCAGAATCAGGGATCATTTGGAAATTTAACCCCCCTTCTGCCCCTCATTTTGGGGGCTTGTGGGAAGCTGGGATAAAATCGGTGAAGTACCACCTTCGTAGGGTGGTCCAGGGTCAAATTTTAAATTATGAAGAACTTCATTCGTTGTGTTGTAGAATTGAGGCAATTCTGAATTCGCGCCCTTTAACGCTGTGTTGTAGAATTAAACTACTTCCGATGGGTCGGCCGACCCATCGGAAGTAGATTGTTTAACTCCGGGTCACTTCTTAATTGGCCGGCCCTTAATAGGATTGCCAGAAACCATTAGTAACGACAACATTCCTCTCCCTACTCGTTGGAAGCTCATCGAGCAAATTAATTTGAATTTTTGGCGGCGTTGGTCGAAAGAATATTTGCATACGTTGCAACAGCGCGCCAAGTGGTTCGAGGGCTCTCCCAACATTAGTATTGGCGACCTACTCCTTATTCGGGAAGGTAACATTCCTCCTGCAAAATGGAGAATGGGACGCGTTGTCAAGCTGTTCCCCGATTCTGAGGGGGTTGTTAGAGTGGTCGAGTAAAAAACGGCTTCTGGAATGTTAACTCGGCCAGTCGTTAAATTGGTACCCTTGCCCACCTCGGGCTAAGGGTTATCGACAGTTATTTTTTTTTGGGAGATTTTGTTCAGTTTTCACCTAGTAAGGTTTATTTTTTTTTGTTTGTTTTCGGGTGAATTGGAGGCAATTCACCGGTGGGCGGGATGTTGGCACCTTGGGAGGTAGGTCACTGATTTCCCTACCTTCCCCATTTTAAATTTCCCACCCTCTCTCCTTGGGCGCTTTCCGGCCTTCATTTGTTTTCCACTCGACATTCGATTCGATTGTCGAGTTTTCGTCTGCTGGAGAATGTCCTGCTGGACTCGAGAGGGGGCAGAGGTGTGTGTGTGGAATCGGCTTCGGCGAGAGTGAGTCGTCGGCCGTCATCTGAGTCGTGGGTCGGTTCCTGTCTGAATTGACGTTCTCTCGCCCGGAATGGGCGATGATAGACCAGACCAAGGTAAGCGCCCAGATCCCTTGTCCTATCCCTGTCCTCCCGTAATTATTTTTTGCTCTCCCACTGTTTTCGTCCCGGTTTATTCCTTTTTTGTTCTAACCAAGTACCCGGCTCGTGTAGGCCTGCCTCCCGTCCTATTTTTCTTTCGGTGCGGCAGTATCGGCCCCGAGTGAGTACATACCTGTTTTTCGGACATAACTGATGAGAGTGGAACTCTCAATTTTTCTGTTTCTTTTCTGTTATTTACAACGACTCGTTAGACTTTTGTAGTGTATCACATGTCTCAAAAATCTTTTAATTGTATTATTGTATCTCAAGTATCTTTAAATTCTGTCTGTTGGTTCCCGAGACACAGCCCCAAGAGTGAGCTCGCGCCGTCCCAGTTGCGCCCTCTAGCGCCAACGGGTGAATGCACTAAGTGACAGCCTTGAGTCGCGTGTTGCATCACATTTCTTCTTTAAAGATCAATGAAACCAACATAATCTATTCTGGAAGATATTTTACACTGTTTACCATCCATGCAATCAACTCTCATATTTTTGAAAAAATTATAGGAAGGCAAACTTAAGGTTTTTGGGAGCCGTAGCTACAGCACCAAAGCTTTCGTCTCGCCTTTAAGTTCGTCTCCGACTGTCATGTGCGTTGTACTCATCAAGAAGAGAGTGAAAATAAATTGAATTTTATGGTATTCACTTAACATCAATAGATAACTAGCGAATAAGAATTCTTCTGCCAGACTTTTGTTTTATCCCAAACCTTACTGAAGATGTTAGGCACATATTAAAAAAAACAGCGTATTATGCTAGATTCGACCAGATAAATAAGATTAGAGACATTGTCGTACCGATAGATTCAAAATGGCATTTTCCCCCGTACTATAAGAGAACAGAATAGGCATTATAGCAAAGGGATAGGTAGGGGAAATATTTTTGAGTAATCTGTTCTGCATTATGCATGTATTAATCCTTTAAATACTATATACACCAATAATCTAGTTGCATGACACCCTATAGTTGCTTGTTTGCATGTCGTTAGTGCATGCTTGGTGATCTTTATCCCCTGCCACACACCCTCGCGGTCACCCCAGAGAGGACTACAGAAAACTCCTTGAATTAACGATTTAATTTTTTAGGGGGCGTTCCTCCACGAGGGATATAGTTTCGCGTCCCTGGAGCGTTTCATCATGCTAGGTGGATGTCCAAAGCTCTATATTGCCTGAAAATATTTCTTTTCCGCAATGAGTTCCCTTAATCGGCAGCAGAGGAGGCCGTCATCCGCGACGTGTGCCTATTTGTTGTGCGTCTTTTACTGCACCAAATGCAGAAGAGGCACCAAGGCGAGATTCATTATTTTTCAAAAATCTTTGTAAATACAGAAAATCTGACTGTCCCGTTAGTGGTGCGGCACTAAACTTTCGGAGCCATTTGTGGTATCCCCAAAAGCTGCAGCTCTTGGATTTTCGATAAAAATATACCAGCAGAGACGAAAAATTGAATGGTAGAAGCTTTAGAATCAGACATCACCGATAATGCTTACAAGTCATCAAAACGATTTTCTGTTCCACCGTAGGGTATTGACCACTTCATCGGCAAAGGAATTGAAGACCTTATTTCTAGATAGTCTGAAAATCTTTTCAAAAGATATAATATACCTTTGACATTTCTCTCCAAGGATCCGGTTGAGTGGAAAAGTTGCGAGGCGTATAAACTTTAAATAAAAAATTAAAGGTAGTCAAGAATTTGAGAGCATTCAGTGATACAGCTGAAAGAGGATGGAAGATTGATGGAAAAAGGAATCGATGGAAGAGTTTAATGCAAGACTAACAAAAAATGGAAAGCAGAGACAATTTTTGCAGAGGATGGTGATTAACTTCAGGCGTAAATTTCCAGAATGTAATAAATACTTAATCAAAAGAATTTTGAAAAACTTAGAAACTGCTGTAAACAAATAATACTTACCTTTTTTAACTGTACCACAGTATGCGAGAGTATTCTCTCAGTGAGTGTGATTTTGTGATAGGAAAAATGTTATCCTATGGTATATGTGGGATAAATATGAAAATTGCTGAGTTAATACAAATTGAAAATGCATTATACGAATTATTAAAAGCAAAATTTTAAAAAAATTCTGTTTTTCTCACAAAATAATTTGCTTTATCCTTGTAATCTGATTTCAAATACAGAAGCTGATTATTCATATCTCAAAAAAAACCTCGAGTTTTCAAGGTTTTATAACGTATCAATAGATCGAAGTAATATAAACATTCCCATATTTTAAGTTCACAGAGTAAACAGTGTAAAATATCTTCCAGAAAGACTATATTGGTTTCATTGTTCTTTAAAGAATAAATGTGATGTAACACGCGACTCACGGCAGGCACTTAGTGCATTCGGGCTTTGGCGCGAGAGGGCGCGAATGGGGTGGCTTGAGGGCTCTTGGGGCTGTATCTCGGGAACTAACGGACAGAATTAGAAGATATTTGAGATTATACACTACAAATGTCTAACGAGTCGTTGTAAATAACAGAAAAGCAACGGAAAATTCCGAGAGATCCATTCCCGTCAGATATGTCCGAAAAACAGCCAAAAATACCAAAATTTAAAAATTTTAAGTGCGATGCGGCACGTTTTCCCGTTATCCGATTGCAATAATATTTCTTACGATTTATTTTCCAACCATACAGAACAAATGTGCGGGGTGTCCCAAAATAAATTAACAAAAAAAGTATTTTTGCTAAAAATAAGGACCACACGTGAACACATAATGACTCATATGAATTCTTGTTCTTAAAGCTATTTAAAAATCAAGTGTTACGGAAGGTATTGAAAACATTTGTGCAACCATATCATCAAGAATCTTAAAAACTGATTTCTAGATGTCATGTTGCAACAGATAAGATGTGAGAGGCATGCTATTGGCTACTAACATCACAGGTCTGGTAATTTCTATTTACGAGTATAAAGTTTCCTTCAATCTTACTTTTCTGGACCTTAATTCCAGTGTTCTGAATACATATTACATATCACTGATAAATTGTCCTTAACTTTATCTCAAAATTTGACTTATTTCAAATAGTAAGCAACTTATAATCTGTTGGTGGCTGGTGTATTTTAGACCAGGTATCCATTATATGAGCCATCGTTTTATTATCCGTTATCCATTATAGTATGTACTATGTGGTTCTCAAAACTTACTTGACACTCAGAGAACCAAAAAATGGCGCTCTGTTCATCATTAGAAGTCCGCATCAACTTGTCGAAAATTGGAAAAAATGCGTATCCGGTGGTGATGTTCAGTTTATTATAATCTACAAAGCTTTTGAATCGTATATTTTTGCAAGCTTTAAGCTTCAAACCCAGAGATGAGAGTGAATGTTTACGCATGCTCAGTTACGATTGCCAAAGTGTTTTACGCTAGGAAAATATTTTTTCATTCCTATGAACGTTCGTTCCGTTGTGCGGAATTCCAATGAAAGCGATGCCGTTAAATCGTCACAAAGCAAACGCTGAGTCAGCAAAAACCTGCTTTTGGAAAGAGATTCAGGAATTTCCTATTTGGAAAACGCTGGGCGTATCTGAACATGAAAAAACCATGCCTTGTTATGGCTGAAGGTAATAATAGCTGGGAATCAATTGCGGATGTGGCGGAATAACTGAAGAGCCGCAAATTATTGTAGCCGTTTTTGTGATAATTCCTTTCCGAACGTAAACTATCCCCCAAAAATAAAATAAAATGCACACGAGGAGATGAAACTGTTTTCGATCACATTCCGTCTCCACAGTGGACTTGAGCTGGGAGGGTTTTGACAGGTAGAGCAGGGTTCCCATGAGTGGATGACGGTTTTGAAAACTTGCATGGGGTGAAACGGTGACACCTAAAGTTTCCAGAAAAGACATTTACGTCCACATTTCGACGCGGAAACATTTTTCTCTGGGGATTTTCGAGTGAGTGCCTCGGTGGAGGGGATGAAACCTTTTGGAGAGGGTTGGAGAGTAAGAGAGATGGAGGGAGGGAAAGAGAGGGAGGCAGTCAGGTGTCTGGAAAATAGATTCATCAATTTCGACCGAGCGGGGCGTGAAAGGTGGAGCGGGGCGAGTGTTTCGCTACGTGTGTATGTGGTGGTGACAGGTGTGGGGGGGGTTAGGGGAGGAAGTGCGAGTTTTAGAAGGATATGGAGGGACTTCCTCGTTAAAGACGTACGCTCCCGAAAGCGATGAAAGGTGTTTTACAATATGAGCCCCTTCTTGCGAGAGAGGAGCGCGTGTCGAGTGTGAAATTGCATGCTTCCAGAGGCTGTTGTTCATTGATGAATTCAACCCTCTGCTAAAGATATCCAGAAACCGGGCTCAATCAAACAATGGTATGATAATCATCGTGTTCATCACAACTCGGCGATTTATGAGACCGCGTGGTATTTTCAAGCCAGAAACCAATTATTGTAGTATCCTTCCAATAAAGATTTCCGCCCCTAAGGTTGGACATTATGTATAGCTTCCTTTTATTTTTCCTGGCTCTCCTCATGAGTGCTATTGCTTCCCATTTGTTTAGTTTTAGTTGATTAACGAGAATATTATTTTCGTAGAACATTGTTTTCGTAGAATATTTTTTGCTCAGAATATTTGTTTGTATTCCGCCCGTTCCACTATGTTCGCGTTCGTCTGTCCCTCCACATTCTACCTTTAAAAAAGATTTGATCAAGAGATAATAATAATAATTTATTCCTCATAGAAAACATACATGAATATACGTTAATGGTAGCTCTTTTAATTGAGGAATATAGGTACCCCTTAGGAAACAAAGTTTCCTGCTTCGGGGTTACCGATTCTTTCACAGCTAAACTAAAGAAAAAAAAACACATCCTACTTGCCATTCAGGTACACTGAATACATGATATTATATCATTGCTGTATTTAAATATTCACATGTTCATGTGCTAATTAGTTTTTTTGAAACAATATTTTGTGATATTAGTAAGTACAGTAGAAAAATGTATGTTAACCTTGGACATACAATACTTATAAAATTACACAATCTTTTTATTTAAATATTCTACATCTTTCTGTCCTATCAACCAGGCCCTAACGTTTTTACAAAATTTAGCGTAATTTTTTAATAACGCAATATTTTGAGGGAGTGCACAGAACATTTTGGGACTTATATACAAGTAAGAGTGGCGAAACAGTTCAAAATTTGGTTTCGGTATTACAAGACCATATATTCCGTCGATTACGCCTTGTCACCATTTACCTGGGTCTCGGAGAAAATATTTTTAAAGCTCCGCAATTAATCACTGAATGAGATTATTAGTCATTGCTTTAAATGCTATTTTCCATTTTTTGGGAGGGTGAGATTATTTAAATAAGTAAAAGTGGCAATATTTACTATTTGGCTTACATATTATCATAATTGACACGTATTACTCAGTTTAATATTAAATTTTGTAATTAATTGCCGTTGAAGTATCGTTTTACATGTAAATGTGTACTTCATATAAAAATTTGAATGATATTGGTTATCTTTCACTTGCAAAAGTACTTTTTCTTCCATTCAATTTCTGCCAATTTTCCTCTTTCTGCTAACATTATGAAAGGTTATCATAAAAGTTAAGTATGACATTTGAAGTAATTTTCACAATAACGTATGTCACAGATCAACGTTTTTGTCACCAAGCAATTTTTAAGAAGTGTATCATCTGGTGTGGCGTCACGGATGCATCTTATCGCAACCTTTATCGTTAACGCTTACCCCTAGAGTAGCGCAGGGTTAGCAATAACCGTCTATAAAATTCGCTTCACTGATTGTGATAAGCGATTTGAAGTTCTGTGTGAAAAAATAAGAACACAGATCACGTTCTCTCGGGCATAAGCTAATTCAAAAAATAACGATAACGCTAGCGCACGCCTTATGAAGATCCATGATCGAGGCCTTGGAAAGATAAATTCCTGAGTTTTAAAATGTATCTGTGAACGCTCAAATGCTGCCAAATGACCATCATTTTCTGTATTTTACCAATATGTGGAGGATTTTTTTAGGGTTGTCCCTGCCTACTCTTCCCTACCCATGAGTACTCCTAAATAATTGTCATGTCTATGTAATACTCCCTTTAAATCTCCTTTTTTTCCAGCTGTGATAGCATTTAGATAAATTGTTCTTTTCCTTCCTCTTCCTCCCAGAATTCTCCCAGAACCCTCCGTTGCCTCTCCAAGCATCTTCATTCTAATTATTTCGTCTTCCTTTAATCACTCCGCCCTTCCTTTACCTATTCTTCGTTCGTTTTTTCCTCCATCAAGCTACTCCTCTCCATTTTCCTTTATCCACTTCTCGAATTTCTCCTATTTCGTTCTTCCTCTTTCCACAATGAGCGCGTTTCTGAGCTGTACAAAATCAAGCTCACAGTAAAAGATTTATTTTTTCTTCATCCTCTTTCCATGGAGATCCCCCTTAATAGTTCTCCCCTCTAGGTACCCCTTCTATGATCTGGGGAATTTTTCACATGTAATTCTTGTTGCTGAAACAATTTTCATCTATGGTGAAAAGTTTACCTTAAGATAAGTGATGTACTACTTCTGTAGTTGCATTCCACAGATCGTAATACTTATTAGACTTTTAACGTTTGGGTCTGGTTTTATAATGCCAAATGTACTATAACTCAAGCTCATAAAAGGTTCTAGTTAACGAGAGGAACTTATCCAGTAATTTTTTGACCCAGCTCTTCTGATACCCTTTTCATCCTACACAAATATCTTATAAAGATAGTCTTCCACGTCTTCATTTAACAAAACTACGTTTAAATTAGAATCTGTATCAAATGATAATTTCGTTTTTCTATGAGAGTTTGCCTTTCCTTCTTCTCTCGTCTAGGACCTCAACTTTGTCTCCTGTAAACTGCATCAATTAAGCACTTAAAGATAACCCAACTACCAAAACCAGACCTAAACGATAAAAGTCTGATAAGTATTAAGATCTGTGGAATGTAACTAACAGAAGTAGTACGTTACTTATCTTAAGGTAAACATGTTTTCTTTGCTATTTTTATCATTTTTAAATAGTTAAGTGTAGAACAGTATATAAATACTAATGCCACACACCTTTATGGTGGCTTGCAGGTTATTATGTACATAGATATATAGAATAAATGAAAATGTAACCACATTGATGATGTTTCGGCATTTGCTATTTTTTCCTTCTGAAGAAGTATCAAATTCATAATCAAAATTCGATAATAGCCAATTGCTAAAGGCGTTATATTTTCGTAAATTTCATATTTAAGAAATAAATTATTGTAGGTTTAAATTTGAAACTATTTCTCAAATTAACGTTAATGAAGTGTAGCAAATTGTAGATTCACGCATCATAATATGTCTTGCTAATTTTGTAACTGCATAAAACTGCATTTCCCAGCTCCCAATTTCCATGAGGTCCAAATTTAAAATAATAAGGGGTTTATTGGTCTTGCTGACCAAGATTTTATGTTAAAATTCCGACCATAATACATGCCTCCTTTAATTATGAATCAGTACTGAAGCTAAGCTGGATATTTAATGTAGAAAAATGAAATTACGATATTATTTTCCCCCTTGAATTTAGTGAATTTATTTAGTACCGGAGAAGTGCTCTTGAAAGTAATTTTTATTGCTAGGGAAACGGCGTTATCACTTAGGGATGAGTGAAATATTGGCAATATCAATACATTAATCTGAATGGGTGAAGTATGTTTTGATCAAAATGTAATAGTTATTTTTTTAGGCTCTACAGTATATCGCAATATTAAACATGATATTAATGTTGATGTTTTGCGCTACTATAAGTTAGTGGGCTCTTTTTCGACGTAGTTACCCCTTACTTCATTTAATAAAATAGTAAATTTCATTAAAGACGAAGAAATTACCCTTAAATTACATTTAAATTATCATTATTGATTCAGCTGTCTTTCTTTGTGATTCTGAAATTAATGAAGTCTTTTGACTGACTCTTTGGAAGTCTGGGAGTATGCACTCCCAGATTCGTCTTAATAGTTTTCAAATAATTCTGCCCACGTGAGCCTATTCCTTTTGAACACGAATATTCAATCATGTATTTTTATACATAAGCATGCATTTGAATATTTGTCATTATAAATTTACGACATAAGTTGAAGGCAATTTATCAGTATACTTCGACTGTGTCACTTTTTTTCACAAACCTCTCAGAACCCGGAGAACGTAATGTCTCTCACTGAGTTTTATGGCTATATTTTCCAAGCTTGAATAAATTGGTGTAGAAAAATGTAAGCAGAAATATTTCATGAGCAAGAAGGGGTTTGTTTTGAGTTCAAGAAAATATCTCCGTCTTGATTTTCTTTTGAGAATATTTCTTGAATTCAAACGCAGGTGATAAATTCTCCCTGCAATATTCCTCCTCATTAAATCATATTAGTCCGCTATGCTCATCTTTCACTCAAATAACATTTTGCTTATCTCAGGAAAGAAATTTAACATTCCAAAATATGTCTTCGCTTTATCGTGTTTTGTAAGAATAAATGAGACTTCCCTTGGTTAGAATATGTAAGACAAAACTTCAACGCTAAAAGGAATCATAGACGCAACTTGAGATACCAAAATAACCAAAAGAGGCTTATAGATACCTACAACCTATCATATAATTCTACTGTGTACTCTCTTTCATATGTAGTTTCAACTCCAATTAATGAGAATGCTATATTCAATATGCAAAATTAGTTTACTTATATCTTCGAAAATGCAGGCGCATTCCTAGAAAATCCCGATTATCATTGAAAAGCAATTGTTGGCTTGATTTCCGTCGCTATCGGTTTGAATCTCAAATAGAGAAAACCCTGAAAATATGCTGAGAGGAACTGATTAATCTAGGAATTTATTTATAATTTGTCAAAAATGAATTCAATCCGAAATATACAAGCAACTGTAAAATATTATGCCATAAACAGTATATAATACCTAAGGGCAATTGATTTTGTCAAAGACATGAATGTTTAACTATCTATTACACAGTTTTACGGAGCAGAAAGTTACAGAAGAGAATATTTCATAGCAACATGTAGTTTCCAGACATTTGTTTTCAGCGTAGGTCCTGTAATTGTTGCTTTGTGATACTATTGGTAGCGAAAATGATGGGGATAGCAAAAAAATACTTTATTGCATACATTTACGTCAGCCGTTTTGATATTTTTATTCCACCCAACTGCGATGTCCCATGCTCTCGGTACGAGAGCTTTCATGTTTTCTCTGTTGCATCTTTCATAAGGCTGGATAATTGCTAACTGTCTCTTTTATTTTCAAAGGGATTTGAAGATGGTTACTAGCTCAAAAAACTGTCACAAGCATAAAAACTCATCTCCCCTATAAGCATCAAGTGTAATGGGAGTTGAGTATCGTGAAATAAATCACAAGTCATCATCTGTTACCCCCAAAGTCACTATGAGTGGTACTCGAACCGTACAAAATCGTTCACTTGCCTGCCTGTGGACTGCAAAGTAGTTAGTACCGCATTGTGGGCGAGGGAACATTTTGAAAAATTCGAAGTCAAAAAGGGTGGCCTAAGGGAGGACGAAATTTCCATGTAAATAAAATTTAAACGGTAATTTACATATTGAAAGCCCCCTGGTGGGTTCAAAATGCAAATGGCATGCAAAGGACATTCAAATGGTGTCATTTTCCCGGGTCATTGACTGGCTTTTATTGGAGGCCTAGAAAGAAGAGGAAAATATTTTTTATAGCGTAGTGTGTGAACACTTTGCACGCGCGTGTGCGGGCAAGATATAGATCCACATCTGCATGTTCTCATGTGAGTCTTACAGGATCGTGCGGTCGTTGGTAGTTGGTCACCGTTCTTGATAATGACTTTTGCTAGAAAATAAATACTGTGTGATTCAAAAGTAATGCCACAGCTTTTAAAATTGAGATCTCTGCAAAGAAAAAAGGAAAGCTAAGCGCTTTCTGTCCGACCATTTGAAGAGTCCTAAGGAAAAGGTTAGTAATGAAACCCAATCGTCTGAAATTGGGTCAAGCTCTATCTGATGAGGTGAAAATAATCGAGTTCTGCGAGTTTGTCCTTCAGCAAATGGAAACAGATGCCTTGTTCATTTCGAAGCTAGTGTTTAGCAATGAAGCTACATTTCACACAAACGGGAAAGTCAATCGGCAAAATTTTCGTATAAGGGGCACTGAGAATCCGCGGGAAACAATTCAGCATGAACGTGATTCACCTAAGGTGAACGTTTTCTCGGCCATTTCAGGCAATAAAGTTTTTGGTCCTTTTTTGTTCGAGGGTGCAACTGCAACTGGGCAAACTTATCTGGAAATGTTGCAGAATTGGCTGTTCCCTCAACTTGAAGAAGAAACACGTCAATTTATATGCCAGCAGGATGGGGCACCATGTGGCAGGATGGGGATTGGCACTTATCTGTCCGTGCCTATTTGAACGAAAGGTACCCACAGCAATGGATCGGCCGCCAGGTTACTCGTGACAGAGCTCTTCATCACTGGCCTCCAAGAAGCTCTGACCTCACCCCCTGTGACTTTTTTCTATGGGGGTATGTTAAAGACATGGGGTTTTGACCACCTCTACCAGCTAACATTGAGGAACTAAAAGAACGAATAACTTCAGCTATCCAAACTGTTACGCCGGAGATGCTACAGAGAGTGTGGAATGAGTTCGAGTATCGAGTTGATGTAACTCGATTGTCTGGAGGGGGTCATATTGAACATCTATGAACTTGTTTTCTACTGAAAAAAAACTTTGTAAGTACTCTTCACATTGATTAATTACCCAAGGTTCCATCGTGTTTCTTTGATTAAATACAGATTTTCGAAGTTGTGGCATACGTTTTGAATCACCCTGTATTTTTGCTTTTAGAAAAAGAATTATAAAAGAATCTTTAGAAAATAATTACGAAGCGTATCTCGCTTTTACTTCAGAATTACGCTCAGTTTACGTTCATCATCATCATCATCATCAAGGGTCAAAAATCCTAGGATTGGTTTGACGCAGCCCTCCACTCGATTCTTCTATCGGCCAACCTCTTTATATTAACGTAGTTCCTCTCTTTCACGTCCTTTACGACCTGTTCTATGTAACTCATGAAGGCTTATGAATGTCAGGCTTATGAATTTTTACATTTCTCCGCCCTCTTCTTTTTGGGAATAGGAATTATGATGTTTCAGTTTCCGTTATTCTCGCATATTTCCGCAATCTCGAAATGTTTGTGGCCGTCCTACTGGTGCCATTTCTTCCCCCACCCTCTCATTTCTGCCATCGTCGTATGCCAATGTCCAATGCGATGTATTTTCAGAGTACATCCGCGTCTGGTGGTCAACATGCTCTGCCTCTCCCCGCGATGCTGACGGGAACGGAAGCAGAAACTGAAGACTCAATCTGACGCGGGACTAGGCCATTCCATCGAGCACACTCCCCATCCGATGCGGATCGATAAATATTCATCAGTTTCCTTCTTTCACATTCTCCCCAAAATTCTCCGTGCGAGTGAGCGCCGCTGATTTCATGAATGAATATTTTTCTCCGCTGGGAGCAGGAGGGGGAAGTTTTTACTCCCTCCCACTGGCATCGCTTGTGGACGGCAGTTGTTGTTTCCCGGAAATTCCGGGGTCCGGAAGAAAGAAAGCGAATCGATGGTGAAACGCGTTTTCCGCAAGTTCTTTCTTGTTTGTATTTTTTCCTATTCTTCCTCCATTTTTCTCAACCGGTTTTAGAACGAAGTATGGAGTTCAGGGGGTCGGAAACCAAAAAAAAAAGGTCTCGTTAATACGGTCGTGGTTTCGATTATCCGAGACGAGGATTCCTCCTGAAAATTTCATTTTTGAGCGTCCAAGGCAATGATTTTGAGATTGTCTTCTCTGCTTGCTGATGCATTATTCTCATCCGTCAATTTTTTAAGAATTTCCTATGGAGGAAATAGGATTCATGCATCTACGTCTATATAATACTCTGGAAGCCATCGTAAATCTCGCTATCTTTAGATAAAAATTTTAAGCAAAAAAGAAAGATTTACATTTTTAAAAGAGCAGACTTTGCTAACTTTAAAATTTATTTAAGAGATTCCTTATCGGATTTCAAAAAGTCTTCCATAAAGGTATGTACCAACGATTCATGGAAGTCGTTCATTAATATCATGCGCTCTGGTATCAACAGATTTATCCCTAGTAAATTCAAAAAAGAAAGCACTGAACCTAGGTGGTACAATGCCGAAGTGAGAAAATCCCTGAGACGGAAGCGAATATGTCATGCTAAAATGAAAAGAATTAGTAAACATATGCCCACTGATGAGCGTAATGTAATAATTGAAAATTATAAAATTTCAAAATCCACTGCAAAGACAGCCGTTAGCAATGCATTTGCAGATTTCAAAAGAATAACACTTTGGGAACATGATAACACAGAAAGAAAAACACGAGCCAAATCCACAAAAATAAACTTTACTACGACCCGGGTTTCATCCTTCTTTCCATCAACTTTAACCAAAATCAAACTCAGACCACGACAACCTAATCAGTCCACCAGCACCCCTACCCAATGGGGTCGTTTACCATATTTTTTTGATTGCCGAATCTGATAGAGTTTGTAAAATAAAAAGACCCGTATTTTTCCATTCTTTGATCCGTCCATTATTTCCCGAGTTATAAGAGGCGAAAAACAGATGTTTTTAACCCTTTCGGAAAAGTGGGTGTGGTGCAACCTCTGACGTATATAGACTTCGTCCAATCACAACTGAGCCCGCGAAGCTACTTTGCCTTATCGCAATGGGGGGGACACAGCTGGCTCGGCCAATGGGAGCGATTACGACAGCATCTGTGCGAGCAGACCTTCCGAGAATCCCCCTCCACTCCCTTCCCCTCCCCTAAAAGCGGTCAAGGACGGGAGGAGAATGACGTCAATGTTATCACAGCAGCATTTTCGGTGGGCGTCACCTTTTTCTTATTTAAATTTTTGACTTATGAGTGAATGATTGTGGTTAGAAGATTAATTTTTTCACTAAAATTCTTTTTTCGTTTCCATCTAACGATTTCGTGTACAAAATTGCGATTTCGGTTCCGAGTAAACGCCCCCATTCTCCCACCCCCCCTGACCAACTCATTCACGCTTTTCTCCCTTCCCCTCCTTCCGATGCGCTTAAGGCTCCACTC
The DNA here is from genome assembly GCA_933228895.1 of Platycnemis pennipes. Taxonomy (NCBI): domain Eukaryota; kingdom Metazoa; phylum Arthropoda; class Insecta; order Odonata; family Platycnemididae; genus Platycnemis; species Platycnemis pennipes. Next base: position 14,540,911 of record OW121854.1, on the reverse strand, counting down.
CTATATCTTCATCGGACCTCACCAATAGTACCGAAGGTCCTTTTTCACCATTGCTTCCACATGCACCACCAGAGGAAAGGAACCACAGCACTACATCATTCCTTTCGAAAGGAAAGGCTTCGCCGTGTCGTCCACTCCCCCCCCCTCCTACTGGCCCTCATCCCCCCCCCCTCACCCTCACTGGGCCCATCCTTTGCGACTCCTCTACGGGACATCTGACTGACAAGGAGCTGCACCGAGTTCCACCAGCAGGGGTAGGGGTAGCCCACTCGGTTGTTGCTCCTTCACCAAGGGGGCAAACGAAAGGAGGCCTCCATCATCGGCACCGCTTAACCCACAGCGAGGAAGGGAGTCATCGCATTTCACACCCTTTGTAAAAGGGGGCCCCATCACCCAGGGGTCTGACCCTCCCACATTTATGACATCTCAACGGAGCACCCAACGGACGGGGTCGGGTGCTGCAACAAACTTCTAGAGGACTTGTCTTCAATGGAACCTTTTGAGACTTTTGTTTTCATATTTGCCACTCATTTGTGACCACCACACCCCCTGTTACCCACTCCTGCCCCACTTCTCCCACACTCCTTTTTCCCCACACTGGTCATTTCTGTTGACCACCAATAACCGTCCACTCCCACGCTCCTCCCCTTTCCTCCCTCCCTTGCCCCTTCCCCCCCCCCCCCCCCATTTCGGTTCTTTCATATATATGTTGGTGCATCTTTGATAAACGCTACCTGACGATGCTGTAATACAGTGAAACCCAGGTCGTAGTAAAGTTTATTTTTGTGGATTTGGCTCGTGTTTTTCTTTCTGTGTTATCATGTTTCGCTTCCACTCCATATCGCCTGAATTTTCAGAACTTGGGGAACAATTGAAAGAAAATCCAAAAGTCTTCTGGTCGTACGTAAGGGAAGTGCAAGGCCCTAAGTCTGCCGTCCATTCACTTAAAAATGATATGGGTGAAATGGCCACAAACACACTTGACAAAGTTAACTTGCTAAATTCCTTCTTCCAAACCGTTTTTAACCCACCTTCCGGGGATCCAACTGTCGTGTTACCTGATCTCTTTCAGCGGTTGATGCAACCAATTGACATTTCCTGTAATGGTATTGAAAAGTTAGTTAAAGATATAAGCCCCAACAAATCTCCTGGCCCTGATCAAATTCCCTTCCGCGTATATAGAGAGTTAGCCTCCGAAATTTCCCCCTACCTTGAAATAGTATTTAATAAACCCCTGACCGAACACGTCGTACCGATGGACTGGAAAGCAGCCAATGTAACACCCATTTTTAAAAGTGGTGATAGGGAGCAGCCATCTAACTACAGACCTATATCCCTCACATCCATTTCATGCAAGATCCTAGAACATATAATTGTCAGTTCAATCATGGGACACCTAGATAGCCAGAATTAATTTGTCCAATGTCCAGCATGGCTTCCAAAAGAGCAGATCATGCGAAACTCAACTTGCTCTCTTTTCCACAATATTTTAGTTTCTGACGAAAATAATACTCCAGTGGATGCTATATTTCTAGACTTCAAGAAAGCATTTGACAAGGTTTCTCATAGCAAACTAATTTTGAGATTAAAATCTTATGGGTTAGACAGTAACATTATATCATGGATTAATGATTTTCTGCATGATCGGGTTCAAAGGGTTGTTTTAGACGGTGTTTCCTCCCCGGCAATTAAAGTCACTTCGGGTGTCCCACAAGGTAGTGTGATAGGTCCTCCTATTCCTTTTGTACATAAATGATATCCATAAGGTGGTAAAAAGTAAGCTCCGTCTATTTGCCGATTATGCAGTAGTGTACAGGCAAATTCTATGCCCAAATGATAATGAATATTTAAATATTGACCTACAAGCAATTGAAACTTGGTGTGATACATGGCAGTTAGAATTAAACTCTAAAAAATGTCATGTAATAAACTTTTGGAAAAAGAATAGCTCTCCTCCTACCACTTGCAAATTAAGTAATAATGAATTAACAAACGTGGAATCCATTAAATATCTTGGAATAAGACTGACAAATGATCTTTCCGGGGGTAAACACATTCGTGAAATATTGGGTCAAGTGAATCGTAAACTGGGATTCGCCAAAAGAGTACTGGGTAAATGTGACGATCATGTACGAGAAATCAGCTACTTTTCCCTTGTAAGACCTCATTTGGAATATGCTGCCAGTGTATGGGATCCCTACGAAATCGGTCTAAATAACGAACTTGAACGTGTGCAGCGAAGATCGGCAAGATTCGTAAAGGGACGGTATGATAACCATATTAGCGTAACCAGTCTATTAAATGAATTAATTTGGGAATCCTTGTCAGATCGTAGGTTGAAATTAAGACTAAATCTCTTAAACAAATTCCAAGACCATATTTTCAGTGATGATGTTAAAAATATATTGCGGACCCCAACTTACTATGGTAGACTGGACCATAATCATAAAATTAGAGAAATAGATTGCCAAACTGACAGATTCAAAATGTCCTTTTTTGCCTCGTACTATTAGGGATATGAATAACGGTAAATATATTCAGTACGAGTGTAGCAATGGATAACATTGGTAGCTGCATGTTGGTATAAGGACTAGAAGCTAACCCAACTAACGGCATGTTTTTGCATGCATGTTTTGCTATTTTAATCTTTTTTTAAATAGCGTAGTTTTGAACAGTACCTATAAAAGTACTGATCCTTTTTTTTATGCATGATATGTAGTGCATGCTTGGTGAGAGTTCACTCCCTGCCACACACCTTTATGGTGGCTTGCAGGGTATTATGTAGATAGATGTAGATGTAAAGTTGTGTGGCAGGGAGTTAATTCTCACCAAGCATGTACCACATATCATGTACAAAAAATTAGTAATAATGTGCGTCTACACTTTAATATTTTAAAAAAAGATAAAAATATCAAGGCAAGAATGTTATATATAGCTGTTAGTTCGGTTAGCTTAAAGTTCTTATGCTAACATGCAACCAACTATGCTATCCATTGCTGCATCCGTATTGGACATATTTACCGCTATTCTTATCCCTAATTTTACGAGGAAATGGAACACAGTTCACATCATTTCACATGGAAAGGCAGCTGAATCAATAAAGATAAATGAAATGTAATTTAAGGGCACTTCCTTCGTTCTTAACAAAATGTACTATTTTATTAAAAGAAGTATGGGGTGATAACTTTTAAATCTGTCAGTTCGGCAATCAATTTCTCTAATTTTGTGATTATCGTACAGTCTACCGTAGTAAGTTGGGGTTCGCAAAATATTTTTAACGTCATCACTGAAAATGTTATCCTGGAATTTATTTAAGAGATAAAGTCTGAATTTCAACCTGCGATCTGACAATGATTCCCACTTTATTCATTTATTAGACTGGTTATGCTAATATAATTATCGTACCGTCCCTTTACAAATCTTGCCGATCTTCGCTGCACACGACCAAGTTCAATAATTTAGGTCTATTTAGTATGGATTCCATATGCTGGCAGCATATTCCAAATGAGGTGTAACAAGGGAAAAGTAGATGATTTCTCGTACATGACCGTCACATATACCCAGTATTTACTCTTTTGATGAATTCCAGTTCATGATTAGCTTGACCCATTATTTCACGTACATGCTTACCTCAGGCTTAAAAGGAATGGGCTCACGTGGAATGAAATATTTGAAAACTATTAAGACGAATCGTGCATACTCCCAGATTTCCAAAGAGACCCCTTCTCAACAGTCAAAAGACATTATAAATTTCAGAATCACAAAGAAAGGCGGATGAATCAATAAAGATAAATGAAGGGCACTATCTTCGTCCTTAATGAAATGTACTATTTTATTAAATGAAGTAAGGAGAACAACTTCGACAAAGAGCACAGGAACTTATGGTAGCGCAAAAATTCAACATTAATATCAGGTTTAATATTGCGATACACTTTAAAGTCTAAAAAATAACTATTACATTTTGATCAAAACATACATCATTATTTCAGATTCACCCATTTAATTCATGCATTGATATTGCCAATATTTCCCTCATCCCTAAGTGATAAAGTTCTTTCCCTATCAATAAAAATTATTTTCAAGAGTACCTCGCCGGTACTAAATAAATTCACTAAATTCAACTGGCAAAATAATATCTTAATTTCATTTATCTACATTAAATATCCGCTCAGCTTCAGAACTGATTCATAATTAAAGGGGGCATGTATTATGGTCAGAATTTTTACACAAAATCTTGGTCACCAAGACCAAGAAACCGTTTATTTTTTTAAAATTTGGACCTCCTTAAGGTTGGGAGATGGGAAATGCAGTTTCATGCAATTATAAAATTAGCAAGACATATTATGATGCGTGAATCTACAATTTTCTCCACTGCATTAAATTTAATTTGAGAAATAGTTTCAAATTCAAAACTAAACCAATTCATTTCTTAAATATGAAATTTACTAAAATAATCACTATTAGCAATTGCCTCTTATCGAATTTTGATTATTGATTTGATACTTCGTCAGAAGGAAAAAAATAGCTAATGCCGAAACATCATCAATGTGGTTACATTCTCACTTATTCTATCTATCTATGTACATAATACCCTGCAAGCCATCATAAAGATGTGTGGCAGGGGGTGAATTCTGACCAAACATGCACTACATATCATGCATAAAATAGGATTAGTATTTATATACTGTTCTACTCTTAACTATTTAAAAAAATATAAAAATATCAAAGCAAACGTTCTGTTAGTTGGGTTAGCTTCAAGTGTTCTATAGATGCAGTTTACAGGAGACAAATTTGAGGTCCTAGACGAGGGAAGAAAGAAAGACAAACTCTCATAGAAACTCGAAATTATCATTAGATACAGATACTACTTTATTCGTGGTTTTGTTTGATGAATACGTGGAAGACTTTCTTTATAAGATATTCACGTTGGATGAAAAGCGTATGAGAAGGGTACCAGAAGAGCTGGGTCAAATAATTTTTGAATGACTGCCTCTCGGTAACCAGAGCCGTTCATGTTATAGTATATTTTTCATTATAAAACAAGACCTAAACGTTAAAAGTCTGATAAGTATTTAGACCTGTGGACTTCTAATAACAAAAGTAGTACATTACTTGTCTTAAGGTAAACTTTTCACCATAGATGAAAATTGATTCAGCAACAAGAATTACATGTGAAAAATTCCCCAGGTCATAGAAGGGTTAACCAGAGGGGAGAACAATTAAGGGTGTAACGTATCAAATTTTAGCCATGGCATGCTGGGGAGTTGGGGAGCCGCCATGTTGGTTTTTGTACAGAATATTTATACGGAGACATAGGGAAATATGGCGTCGGCCTCGACAATGGCCAATTTGTCATTGAGCCTGGTGATTCAGGTCATTCGGGAGATGCATTCCCAAGAATAGAAATTGTCTCGCAGGCTATTGTTGAACTCGCGGCAGGTTACGGAGGGAGACTAATTATGGCCGGGCGTTAACAATTAAGAAGTGCGGATATAAAGAGGGACGAAGAGCGAGAGGGGCGGGGGCTGCTAGGCTAGGCGGCGAGTCGAGGAGTCGAAGGAAGGTGAAGGGTAATAGTCCAAGAAGAGGGAAGTGTCTTCTAGGCGAGTCTGATAGTCCAAGAACAGTGAAGGGGCGTCTAGCTTCGAGTCTGATGGTCTGACAACAGTGAAGTGGAAAGTGGCATGGCGGACAAGCCAGGATTAACCCAAGGAGACGGGGATCGCCTCAGCTAGAAACTCCAGATAAACTAAAGGGATAAAGCGGTCCACTCCCCACTATTATGTAGGTACTTATTTTAAGAGGGTACTGGCTATATTTTATGTGAAAGTGAAAAGTGAAATGGCTCGTGAAGTGATCTATGGCCTGTAAAAATTGAGCCTGAAGATAACAAGAGTGAAAGTGATATGTTGTGAGGGTAATTTATTATGATAAATGTCTATATTAATTTGTGTTGTGTGTGAGACAAATTAAATTGAAAAGGAATAAATTACATTTATGGCGCCCAACGCTTGAGCACGATAAAATATTAGACGTACGGGGTTGTGTGATAGGCTACGTTTAATAGATACCACGAGGAGAACCTGAGAGGTGCAGAGTAGGAAGTGTTCACGTTAGCGAACGCGAGAGAAAATTAGACATCGGGAAAATTACTACAGATTAAGTGTTAGTAGTAACGGTGTAATTGTATAAGATGTTCCGAGCAAGTAAAAGTCTGTTCGAGTTGAAGAAGGCCGAGGTGCAGGAGGAATTGAAGAAACTAGGGTTAGGCACCGAAGGAGTTAAAAATGAATTGGTCGGTAGGCTTAGATCTGCTCTCGAGGAACAGGGAGTAGTCATTGAATCTCACAAATTCGAGGTCGAAGACAGGACTCCAACAACGATGGATTTATGGGCTTGGTTGAAGGAAGAGAAAATCAAGGAGAAAAGGGAACGAGAAGAAGAGAGAAGACGGAGAGAAGAAAGAAGACAGAAGGAGCAGGCGGAGCTGTTAAGAACAATCTTGAGGGAGCAGGCGGAACAGCTGAAAGGAGCAGAAGTTAGGATGAATACGCGGATAGAAGAGGAAAAAGCAGAAAGGCGCGCAGAGATAGAGGATGTCCGCGAGGAGGCGAATAATAATGTCCAAAGTATAGCGGCGGAAACACGGAAGTATTTATATAATGTCAAGGAAAGGCTAAAGGATTATGAAAGCTTGGCGATAGAAACGCGTGAGGAAGTGAGGAATATCACTGAAAAGATGCAGCTGCTGACCGCAGAAAAATTGAAGGAAGAGTCGGAACTGCAAGGAAAAGTACGAATAATAGCGCAGAATGAAGCGGAAAAGATAAGGCTGCAGTGTTCGCGAAACTCAACCGCAATTCAATCACCGGGAGTGATGATGAAGATTCCATATTTTGACGGTAGGAGAGGAGCTAGGCCTATGCGATACATCAGTGAGCTGGAGGAATACCAAGCCATGTACCAATTATCCTCCAACGAAATGCTGAAAATCGTAAGACAAGGTCTGACGGGATCTGCAGGCGAATGGTTTACCGCTATCTCACATCTACTAGAAGACGTAGAGCAGTTCACACAGCTGTTTATGATGCAGTATTGGGGGCGTGAGCAGCAGATGGAGGTTCGGAGGATGCTAGATTCCGGCCGGTACGTTGAACGAGGGAATATCAGCCGAGTGGAATACGCAACATCCCGAATAAGCACCGCTAAGGAACTAAGGCCACCGATGGAGGACGAGGAAATAATCTATAGGTTGGAGCATCATTTTGGTCCGGAGGTCAACACGGCAATAATATCGCAGCAAATAAACACCATCCCACGATTATTGTCATTGCTCAGCCGATACGATAGGGTGGTGCCGCAGCCGATACAGGAGACGAAGGAAGAGAGCCAAAGAAGATGGACAGGAACAGAGGGAAGGAGAAATGATTTTAGAGGCCGTGGATACAACCCACCACCTCAGAATCAAAATGGTAATAGATATCAACCTAATCCATCCGGCAAGCAGAGGCAGACATCTCCGGTGAGACGGTACAGCAGCCGAGAACAAATGGAGGGACGGAGTTACGAAGAAAGATCACCCAGGGAGAATGCAAACATCCGCACGATGATTGTGGAAAACTCCGGGAGTAGTGAAGAAAGGCATGAAGAGCAGGGAAACGCGAAGGGGCGAGTCGTGCAAGCAGTCCCGACACGACATTAGCCAGAGAAATGGGGACCGAAGAAAGAAATAGAGGAGACAGGAGCAAATACGACAAGGAAATCAGGAATATATTATGCATACCCGAAGATTTGACCGAAGAAGAAAAGGAACACGGATCGCATGAAGAAAACAAGTGTCCGGAAATTGTAGTGGAAATAGGGGGGCGGAAGTTTAAGGCACTAGTGGACACCGGTTCAGAAATCACGTGTCTGAATGAGAACACATTTACGGATAATCCAGAGGTATTCAAAGGTGTATTAGAGGTACCAATACGGGGAATTCAGGTGATCGGAGCAATAGGTAGGAGGAGCGGGAGAATTAGTAAACAAATCTTTCCCACAATAAACATAGGGAAGATTGATGTAGTAATTAATTGCACCATCATACCTAATCTAGTGAAGCCGTTAATATTGGGCACGGATACATTAGAGATGCTGAGAGCGGAGATTAATTATACTGAAAGCACCATAATCCTGAGGCAAGGGCGGAAGATGGAAGAAAGAAGATTCGGAATGCCTACGGAGTCGTCACTGAAGCTAATAATGGCAATTAAACAGGGGCAGTATGAGGAGAGAGAAGATACAGTTTCTATGGAGGAAATCCACAACAGCATGAGAAGCATCAGCGATTTACAGGAGAAGGAGTTTAGAGAATTAGCGGGTATTATTTATAAGGAGAAGGAGATTTTCAGAAATACGCCCGGAAAAATAAAGGGGTATTATTATAAGGTGGAGATAAAAGGTGACGAGGAGTTCCACGGGAAAAGTTACAATGTACCGCTAAATTACCGTGCGAAGGCACGCCACGCTATTAATCAGCTGTTGGAGCAGGGACTCATAGAAAAGAGTACATCACGATATGTATCACCCCTGATATGTTTACCGAAGCAGGATGGCTCAATAAGGCTATGTCTGGATGCAAGGGCGGTGAATAAGATGATGAAGCCGGATTACGCTACTTCAAGAACGCCTCAAGAAATATTTCAAGATTGTGCTAACGTAAAATACATGACATCTTTAGATCTCACGCAAAGCTTCTACCAAATTCAACTACATCGAGATTCTCGGAAGTATTGTGCATTTTCCTTTGAAGGATTTATATACCAATTTACAAGGGTGCCGTTTGGCTGTGCAATTAGCAGCAGCGCATTAGTCAGAGCACTTGACTACGTACTTGGAGACGAAGTAAAGGAGTATTGTATCAATTTTGTAGACGATTTACTAATTATATCGAGTTCGTTCGAACAGCATGTGAACCACCTAAAGAGTGTTCTGGGGAAATTGAAAGACGCAGGAATCACGTTGAATTTACGGAAATCAAGATTCTGCCGACAGAGAATCGAATTCCTGGGACATGAGATCACCGTCCAAGGCATAACAATCGCGGAAGAGAAGTTTGCACCTATAAGAGAATTCCCAAGGTCTAGGGGACGCAAACAACTTAAATCATTCCTAGGATTAGTAAACTATTACGCGAAATTTCACCAGAAGCATGCTGAATTAACGAATCTGTTAAATGAACTCACTAAAAAGGACAGAAAATGGGAGTGGACGGAGGAGCACCAAAGGGCTTTCATGGCAATAAAAGAAGAAATATGCAAATCAGTGATCCTACATCATCCCAACCCCAATAAGCCGTACTACATACAAACCGACGCCAGCGGTTACGCTATTGCTAGCAGATTGTATCAGATTACGGAAGAGGGAAGAGAAGAACCTATATATTTTGCCAGCCGATGTTTACGAGGTGCCGAATTATCCTATTGCGCAACAGTGAAAGAACTTATCGCAATTGTACATGCACTGAAGAAATACCGAAGTTTTATTCTGGGAGCTAAGACGATAGTGAGAACGGATCACAAGGCACTATCGTTTGTATTTAAGTGTAAACTCCTCAACAGTACGTTAGCTCGGTGGATATTAGGGATCCAAGAGTACAACGTAGACATCGAATACTGTCAGGGAAAAGATAATTTGGTCGCTGATGTTCTGAGTCGTTACCCATATGAGGATGCAGAGGGAATAGGAGGCGCATCCGAGGAACCCGTGATAGCCATTCTCCTAGCAGAAGACCCATCGGAGGAACTGATGAGGGACTTACGCAATTTGAAACAACTGCAGCGGGAGGATGAAAGGTTAGGTAAAATTGTAACGGCAGCAGAAACAGAAGAATCCAGAAAGGGATATCGATGGACGGAGGAAGGGCTGTTAAGAGAGACAAGGGGTAAACAAAAGGTGTGTATACCGGATAAGCTGTTCCCAAAACTAATATGGGAAATCCACAGGATGTATGGGCACCTGGGCGCAGCAAAGATACACAAAATGCTCATGGAGAGGTTTACTTACCGAAGTTTCCCACGGGAAATTAGGAAGCTGATTGCCACCTGTGAGGAGTGCCAGCGATGTAAGGCGCCGAATTATAACAGCTACGCCGAGATGCAGACCGTGGTTCCGGATGGGGTGAATGACCTACTATGCGTGGATGTAATTGGACCCCTGCCCAAGGGTCAGTTCGGATGTCAATACATTCTTTCGGCGATCGATGGATTCTCTAAGTTTATAAAACTGTATCCACTAAGAGCAGCCACCACACGAAGTATTGTGAATGCAATTTTCGGGCGACATATCCATTGTGCTGGAACGTACAAACGAATTCTGACAGATAGGGGAACCCAATTCACTAGCCCCGCATGGAAAAGGAAACTAACGCAGGAAGGGATTAAAGCTGTTTTCTGCAGTGTCAGGCACCCGCAGGCGAACCAAGTTGAGCGGTATCATCGCACTATCAAGACGATCTTGCGAATTTTCTGTCAAAACACACATGCCAGTTGGGTGAAGTGGATAGGAGTGGTTGAAACATGCTTGAATGACACCCACAATAGCACCACTGAAATAACGCCTACAGAAGCTCATTTCGGGCGCAAACCCGAAAGAATCTGGGACACTTGTATGACGGCAGACATCACCCAAGAAGAGGAAGATATTCCAGGGTTAGTTGAAAGAATCCGTAGTAGAATCTACACAAAGGGGCAGAAAAGGAGTGAGCGACACTCAAAGAAAACTCGCAAGAGAGGGAAGAACTTCGAGATAGGAGATCGAGTTCTATTACGCACTAATCCTTCATCTGATAAGGAGAAGAAGATTTACCAAGGTTTCATGCCACTATATGAGGGACCATTTATAATTGCTGAATCACGGGGAAGGGCCACTTTCGTGCTAAAAAACATGGAAACAGGAACGGAACGAGGAACTTTCCATGTATCCCACATGAAACCATACGTAGAAATCACTGCACTCACAACAACACCCACAGGAAACCAACTTCACACAGAACATCTCGCAAGCACAGTTGAGAGAGGACTGAGAACGTAAGAAAATAAGAGCCGAGTCATGCGATTTTCTAGTTACATTGTGAGCAAGCGTCGGCAGACACAGATTTACCGCGCCATTTGTACACATTTTATCGCAAGGTCGCAGAGGTGTAACAAAGTAAGGGCTTGTGATTAAAACTTTGTATTTGTGCGGTGAGGGAGTGGATCTACGGTTACTAAATTGGTGTTTACGTGAAGTCAGCTGGGTGAATGAACATTTGGACTCAATATGATGAGGCTGACAGTTACAATGTAAAACTTTAAAGGTGAAGGAGATTTTATGTTTGATGTGTAGCAAAGTGTGATTCCTTTGATTACCAGAAACTATTTTATTGATGGTTTTGCACAATATGTACATTTGGAAATTACCTATGACCCAATGTTTTATGTAAAATGTATAACTTATTTTAAAGATGTTAAATTTGAAGAGGGCATATGGCATTCGTTTTGAATATTTGTATGTTATGTTTTAAAGGTAAAGTTGATGTTTTAAAGAAGGGTATAATTGCATTTATTGTATTTTATGAATGTATGTAAACATAGTGGATGTGGACCAATTTCAGGGGTAGAACGATCTTTAGAGGCGCCGGGGCGACGCTTTATTTTAATTAGAGGCTTCGAAAGAAAATCTTACAGGATATAATATTTGCTTTCGACGGGGCAGATGTAACGTATCAAATTTTAGCCATGGCATGCTGGGGAGTTGGGGAGCCGCCATGTTGGTTTTTGTACAGAATATTTATACGGAGACATAGGGAAATATGGCGTCGGCCTCGACAATGGCCAATTTGTCATTGAGCCTGGTGATTCAGGTCATTCGGGAGATGCATTCCCAAGAATAGAAATTGTCTCGCAGGCTATTGTTGAACTCGCGGCAGGTTACGGAGGGAGACTAATTATGGCCGGGCGTTAACAATTAAGAAGTGCGGATATAAAGAGGGACGAAGAGCGAGAGGGGGGCTGCTGCTAGGCTAGGCGGCGAGTCGAGGAGTCGAAGGAAGGTGAAGGCTAATAGTCCAAGAAGAGGGAAGTGTCTTCTAGGCGAGTCTGATAGTCCAAGAACAGTGAAGGGGCGTCTAGCTTCGAGTCTGATGGTCTGACAACAGTGAAGTGGAAAGTGGCATGGCGGACAAGCCAGGATTAACCCAAGGAGACGGGGATCGCCTCAGCTAGAAACTCCAGATAAACTAAAGGGATAAAGCGGTCCACTCCCCACTATTATGTAGGTACTTATTTTAAGAGGGTACTGGCTATATTTTATGTGAAAGTGAAAAGTGAAATGGCTCGTGAAGTGATCTATGGCCTGTAAAAATTGAGCCTGAAGATAACAAGAGTGAAAGTGATATGTTGTGAGGGTAATTTATTATGATAAATGTCTATATTAATTTGTGTTGTGTGTGAGACAAATTAAATTGAAAAGGAATAAATTACAAGGGGGATCTCCATGGAAAGAGGATGAAGAAAAAATAAATCTTTTACTTAGAGCTTGATATTGTACAGCTCAGAAACGCGCTCATTGTGGAAAGAGGAATAACAAAATTATGAGACATTCGAGAAGTGGATAAAGAAAAATGGAGCGGAGTAGCATGACGGAGGAGAAAACGAACGAAGAAGTGGTAAGGGAAGGTCGGAGTGTTTAAAGGAAGACGAAAGACTTAGAATGAAGATGCTGGGAGAGGCAAAGAAGGAGGGTTGATGGGAGCAATAGTGGGAGAATTCTGGGAGGAAGGAAAAGTGCAATTTATCTAAATGCCATCACGGCTGCCAAAAATACTGAAGATTTAAAGGGAGAATTTACATAGAAATGTAAATTATTTAGGAGTAATCATGGGTGGGGAAGAGTAAGCAGGGACAACCATCAAAACTCCTCCACACATTGGTAAAATACTGAAAATGATGGTCATTTGGCAGCATTTGAGCCTTCACAGATACTTTATAAAACTCAAAATTTTATCTTTCCAAGGCCTCGATCATGGATCTTCATAAGGCGTACGCTAGCGTGATCGTTTTTTTTATTCAACTTAAGTCAGGGAGAGCGTGATCTCCGTTCTTCATTTTTCGCGCAGCACTTCAAATCTGTTATCACGATCAGTGAAGCGAATTTTATAGACAGATATTGTTAACCCTGCGCTACTCTAGGGGTAAGCTTTAGATTGAGGTTGCGATAACGCGAAAGATGCATCCGTGATGCCACACCAGATGATACACTTCTTAAAAATTGCTTGATGACAAAAATGGTGATCTGTGACTTATGATAATGTGGAAAGATACGTTATTGTGGAAATTACCTCAAATGTTTGTACTTAACTTTTATGATATCCTTTCATAAGTTTAGCAGAAAGAGGAAAATTGATAGAAATTGAATGGAAAAAAAAGTACCTTTGAATTGAATTGAATTTATTTCATGCTCTGTGTTTCCCCATAAGATCAGTTCATAAAGAAAACATTGATAAAGTTTGCAACAAAAACAACACAGCAGAAACAGCTAGCAATCAAGTCATCAAATAATAAGTCAAAACTATAAACAATGACAATATTGTCAGAAAAGACTGAGTTACAATAATGTCATAAATTTTATACAAAATAATACAATAGTTAGGTTACATTTAAAGTCCTCATGGAAACAATAATTGTTGACAATTTATGCACAGGTTTAATTACATTTATGATTTATAAGTCTTCATTGAAACAATATCCGAAAAGTTTTCCCTTAAAGATTGGTAGAGAGGCAGAGTTTTTTATGGGCAAAGGCAATGAATTCCAGAGGTTTGAGCCAGATATGAGGAATGATTTAAGATATGCGTTAGTTGGAGGTATTTGAGTGGGGTGTGTATGCGAGGTATCCGAGGTATTTACCTTTGCATGGGAAAGATTAACAATTCCATTAGGCCGTGATGAAAATAAAATTTTCATCTTTTAATTAGCATTTTAGTCCTTCAGAAAACGTAAAACATACTGAATGTTTTACCTTGTTATACCTTGTTTAACCTTGATGTGTAATATTTGGAGTTTCCATTTTGCAATGCATGGAAATTAATAAGAGACAATTTCCTTGTTATATAGGTACCTCTATATATCTAGATATATAGGTTATATAGTTCAACGAGTGTAACTATTCTTATTCTGATATCAAATTTGAAACAATTTTTTCAACAAAATAACCATTATCCTCTGAAAAGATTTGTAAATCAGCGTCAGTTTCTCTCTCCTGAAAAAGTAATCACCCCAAATCCCGAATTTTCAATCACGCACAAAGAACAGAATCCTCTCTGGTGTACGGGAAGGGTGTCTACTTTGCTTCCTTCCCATAGATTCAAGACATAGTTTCGGGGTGAAAAAGAGCCTCGCGGGACCCACTTCGAGAGCTGGAACGGGGCAAATGCTTGTTTGAAAAGAGGTCCACGGAATTTTAATTAACGCGCGTGGGGACGCAAGGAGCAGAAAGCGTAGAGCTTAGGGAAAGGAACGGGGTAAAAAATTAATGAGGCGTGAAGAATGAAAGCAGGTCCCCTTTGCTTTGCCTTGGAGAAGCAAGGTCCCTGCACCTTGTTATTCCCAGTTCTTGTCGCAACAAGGCCTCCTTGTTGACACAGTTGAAGACTCGCTGCAAGTAAGCATGCGGGGTGTATGAAAAGGGACATTTTCAAGATTACCATGCAGGGGCAAGTCCCCCATACTACGGTTAAAACTCCAACGACCTCAAAAAGAAAAAAATACAGCTCCAACCTTGCAGCAATGACCCAGTTCACAGGGTGTCTGCGTCCCTCGGTTTGATCATCTGTGGTGGCTGGCATCTTAATTTCAAATGAGTCCTTGCGAATCTGGGCAAATATGTGGGACGAGGTTTTCCAAACATTTTTGCAAAACCAGGCCAGAAACTTGGGTTACTTTTTTTGGCCAGTTTATGTTATTCACTGCCATCACTTTCAATGTTTCATAACTGCATACTGATGCATTACTAATATGTATGTGCTTGTTGCAATTAGTAGATAGACTGTACGACAGAGGAAAATACATAAACTAACACTTTCTTAGCTGCTCTAATTTTCACGAAACCGAAAATTTGCGATGATATTAGTCCATCTGCAAAAATATATATTTATTTCCTTTACTTTAATGCATAAAAGTCGTTGTACAGGTCAATTGATTTTTTTATAAAATGTACAGTGGTCGTCAAGGAATAAGGATGTTTTGACATATTTTTATATGTAAGGCGACCCTATTAAAGAAAATTCTTCGAAGAAGAAGCTTAAGTTTTTGGTAAACTCCTGGAAGTGACTGAGAGCCTCAATCGTATGGAACTTCCACAAAAAGACTCCTTTCTTACACTCAAGCCCAGTTTCATGGAATAATTACATGACTTAAAAGCTTAATTGCCAAAATATTGTCTTTTAAAATTTATGAAGTAGATATAATATAGTCCTTTTAAGTGCAAAACAAAGAAAAATTAATCTTTTTAGTCTCAAAAACTCTCAATGTCACATAGATATATTGGTAAATAATATTTGCGCTAGTTAAATAGAAAACAAAATGTTAGAATTTCAAGTAACTTAGCGAATGACCAGTTTGCCGATAGACTGCTAGTATTCAGCCAAAACATTAGGGTCTCCAAAATTTTAGCACAATTTGATAAATATCATATTTTAGTGAATATTCTTCTCGAGGTGAAAACTTTTTCCAAATAGCTAAATCCTTAGTGTTAAATGAGAATACTTCGGCAATCTTCAAATTTGTACTCACTCCCGTTGAAAGTTTTATATATTTTGAGTCACCCCCATCCTTGTGAATCATCAACATCATCACCGGTCGACATGCCTATCAATGGTTCGACCACAGATATGGGTTCGACGCAGAATTTTCATTCGGTTTTTCTATTGGCTTCACTCTTTAGGCTTATATAATTCCTCACTTTTACATCCTTCACTTCTTGCAGCAAATGAATTATACGGGGCCTTCTTATTATTTCTTCGTAATTTATTAGTTCCCTCCATGTTATTAAACATTAATCGAAACATCAATCATAAAAATAAATAAATGTGCCTTTCAGATTACCTATCCCCATTTCTTTCAAAGCCTTATAAAGACGTAAGTATTTTCACGTTTCGCTGAGTATTTTTGTTATCCCTTCCTGATGCAGGGATGCATTGCTAACGTCGGTTTTGTACTCTATCATTTTGATCTCAAGAGTGATTTTATATCAAGAACTGAATTAACTGAATCTTCAGCCATAATGTCACTTCAAGGTACTTATTTTGTTTTTATCGTGACGTAACTAGTTTATGAAGGCATTATTAACTAGTTATTCCATTCAATATTTTTAGTACCTGCCATATATCGAATGATAATGAAAAGGTAAAGAAACTCATAACACCTCAAGTTAACATGCGTATTAGATTTACAATTAAAGTAACAAATGCCTCAAAAAATAATATTAAATAAAATATGGCCCAATTCCTCGGTCTTTGATTATTCTCCATCTTTACATAATTGATCACCATCTTTGACTAACTATTACACTAACTAACTACACTAACACTTTGACTAACACTAATATTCTACTGTTTTAAGCCCAATGGGGAACTTATATCAGAAGGTAATTGATGTAGGTAAATTCCATGCGTTACTGAGTTATCGGAAAAACCTAACGATGTTCGTTCAAACGGTTCTTATTATAGACTCTTACGAGTTCATTGAGAGTGTCTTTCAAACCTTCTCAAATTATAATCGATTACATTTTTTAATTGCCCTAAGAAGCCTTAGGTAGGTAGGTAAAATAATTTTTAAGGTGCGTCGAATACTAAGGTCATTTTGCATTTTCTAAGAAGCCTTAAACCATAAAGTAATTTTATCCTCTAAACTTTATATAGTATGCATTTCTTTATGGTACTCTAAAGTTTCAATGTATTCCAATATGTCTTCCACAACCATTTAACCAAAAGGTTCTTGGTACCCACCGTTATTGTTCACTTGCTACAATACATTCTCCATTCAGTTGAAGGTAAAATTAATGCACAGGCTCATGATGACGTAAGATACCTAGCCTCCAGCTTTCCGTTTCTAATTCACCTTCCCTATGCTAAAATATTTCATTCTAGCGTGATAAAGTACGTAGGGAAACTTAAGCTTTCAACAATAAAGGGGGGATCGGGTTGGTGTGGTGGCTAGAGTACTGTCCTTCCATCCCGAGGGCCCGGGTTCGATTCCCGGCAGTGGCGGCTTTTTCAGAGTCCTCACTTTAGTGCCTAATGGAGGGAATTTCAAGTTCAGTACTCCGTCCGTCGGATGGGACGTTAAGGTGCCGCCCCCTTGGCGCCTTTCGTTAAGAGTAGGCTAATGCCGACGCCGGGTTTCTCTCCAACCTTCCTCCTTTCCTTAAAAATTCGTACCATTACCCATGGCGGCGGGGTATCTCCCTCGCCTGCCGATCGAAGGGTCGCGGGTTCGAGTCTCGCCCGGGGAGGATTTTTCACTGTCCGGGGCATGGATGTTAGTGAATGAGTAATCTGTTAATTGTAAGAGAGGACTAGACAGTCCTAAATTCGCAGATCAATAAAGACAAATTTAATTTAATTTAATTTTAATTACCCACCTATCCTAAAATGGCGCAAATGACCTTAGCTGTCGGTCGCCTCCCCTGAATAACCAACCAATCAGCAATAAAGTTAACCAACTCATTGGAAGTTTATGGCAATATAACCCCTTTCCATGCTTTGATTTTGTGGTTTGCGCGGTACGAAAGACAGGTAGAATTATTCTTTTCCGTGCATTTGATAGCTGGTAATATTTTGGCTAATTGCTTTCTGCTTCTCTTTCTGCAGTTTTCGTCGGCTCCGGGGACCAGCCAGTTCATTCATCGTGAACCTCGCCGTTGCCGACCTCTGTAATTCCCTTCTCCACTCCATGGCGGCGGCTTCTTCTTTCCGTAGAGGTTGGCTCTTCGGCGGAACCGGTGAGTGAGCAAAATGAATCTCGCAAAACACAGAGCTGCAAATTGTTCCTCCAGAATGAGAAAGCGGGTGAAAAGCTTCATAATTATAAATCCGATTTCACTGAGCATTTGCTGGATAAAGGACATTGGAGGAACTTTGAAACGGAATTTCTTCTATTGGGCCGTCCTTATCCTTAAGGCCGTTTTACACGGTGAATGATCATGCGAATGAATTCATTCGCGAATGAATTTAATTGATGACCTGAAATTGCTTCCGCTTAGGGTGTTTTACGCCGTGAATGATCATTCAAATTAATTCATTGAATGTTATGTGCAGAAAGGATGCGAGGTGGCAGGGCTATCGATAGTACATATCGATTCACGGGAGATTTCCGACCAACGCCGCTGTATCGATGTTCGTAATTGGTCGGAATTCATTTGTTAACGTCGTCTGCGTCGTCGGATATACGTGATAGATTACTTAGAGTATGGTGTATATTTATTAATTATAATATTCATAAAACGAAGCTTTCTAGATACTGAGGTTTAATTTGATCTGAAGTAAAGTAGAGCTCTAAATGATGTATCGGTATGGTTTAATTTTCGCTTCTACTGCTACAAGTGCCCATTACAATGGTGGCGGCCATAATTTTCCCGGAGAAAGCTATAAGGACAGAGGAGAAATAGAGGTTAGGGTATTCTAGACCTCATGCAAAATGAACTGTTATTATAGGACTGTGAGGCCTATCGTAATTTATTAAGAAAGACGCTAGAGCAATTTCATACTATATTAAATCTCACCAGACATGATTATGAAAGATCGGACACGACGACGAGAGAAGCAATTACTGTGACTATAGATCCTTATTCAACCTTTGATATGCATGTTTATAATTTTATTGACATTTTGCAATTCGTTTCCGACTGGCTGTCACGCTAAGATTTTTTAGCGACGGGCGTATAGTATCATGACCGAAAACGGTTATAACGTTCTATGATTACTCGACTAGAATTCATGAGGGTAAAATAAATTTAATTATGCATGAAGTTTGTAGGAGTATTTATCGGAATAGGTAATGAGTGTACTATTTAAAGGTTAGATACGTTCTATTTGTTCTAATTTATCCCAGTCCGTGGTAGCTGTGACAACACCCAACAGGTGACATCCTCATGAATGGCATGAGCGACAACGGAAAAGTGCCGATGGAGATATTTCAATGTATTGTTTTCAGTTATAATTTTCATTTTCTGTCCTAATACTTTATTTCTCTATACCTGCTTGTCACAAGAATTATCAAATTCTTAGAATACCTGCATAATATATTAATTTCAACTCAACCTTGGCCGTGATTACGTGAAGTGTTTAATTGAAGAACTTAACGAGTTGAATGCCTGTAATAATTACATACAAGAATTACATACGGTTATATATACTCCATGGGCACGCCAATCAATTGTATAGTTACAAAAAGCTCCGAAAACCAATTATAATTGTATTTCGTCCGGCACTTCTTTAATTTGAATCCTCTTCTACCCGATCATAAAACAAAGACGGACGTCGTGCTCTCGTATCACGTGATCATTCAAGGAATCATGCTATCAACGCGATTAGAACATGTTCTGAACAAATTAAAAAAAACATTGTTTATGACAGTTATAGTTTATTAAGTTAAAACTTAACTGCAATCGGTCAAGTTCAGCGGTTGGACCCCCCGAGGAGAATTTGGCCTCGGTGAGGGTCTCGGGTCGCTCGCGATGGGTCGCATTAGGGTCGGAGTCGAGGTAGGACCCTCAGCAGGTTTGAGCGTCGGTAGTCCCCACCCGAGTACCTCTAACCCATGTTCTAATTTTGATTGCATGATCATGCGAATGAATTTCATGCAAGGAGATTTCCGTTTTACACGACGCATGAACTTCATGCGCATGATATCATTCGCATGATCATTCACCGTATAAAACGGCCTTTAGTCATGATTTTATGTGTTTTTTTTTTGCTCCATCAAGTAGAGCACTTAAGATCTGATCTGCTTTTCGCGTCTCTTCCCGCAGGCTGCGTCATTTACGCCTGCGGAGTTGGTTACTTCGGACTCCTATCCATCGTTACCCTTGCAGCCATCGCCGTGGAGCGCTACATGGTCATCACTGCAAAGCCGCTGTCCGGGAACTGGAAGATGACCCAGTACGGAGCGAGAAAGGTAAAATTTTCTATCCGTAACGCTCATTTTTTGAAATTTATATTTTTTAAATTGATTTTCATAGCCAAGAGCAAGTAAAGCTCCGAAGTTTTCATCACGTTAGCATTCTGTTTGAATTAAATGAATAATTCTCTGCATGCTTTTTATTAAAAACTTCTTAATTACTATCGTAACTTTAGATGATTAGGTAACTTTAAAAAAAACGCGAATTTAAGCCTTCTTTTTTTCAATTAGCAAAACACGTATAGTTGATTGCTCTCTTAATTTTAAAGGAATGAGTAACTTTTCAGGAAAGTAATTTGTGATTTTAGGTCTTCATTTTCGAATAACCATACTTTGTCCACCTTTCAAGCCGTAAGGCATCGTTGTTATCATATGGTAGGATCTCGCTTAATTTTTATTCTCCGCGAAAACTCATTGTGCCATCTGATGCTTCAAATACACACACATCTCAATGCATGTTCATAAATTCCACTAGGGTCTTTAATTCCATCATTCTGTGTGAACCTTAGGTCTTATTTTCTCGTTCTTAAATAGCATTTCTTTACAAACAGTAGGCATATCAGAAATAAAGTTCCGATATGATTCGGGTGTTCTACTGAACAAATAATAAGTGCAATACACAACCACCATAATATTCTTATCACTGTATGGTGATTTGACTTTCCCTATTATTTAAGAAGCTATCTCATTTATTATTTTATAGATCTAGTAGCCCTGTATCAGCGTTTCCTGACATTGCTGTATTGATGATTAGGGCTAGATTTTTAGAAGCGTTTAAAAAATAATATTTTGCAAATTCCCCCTTCTTGACAAATGAGTGTAAAGTCAGCGAATTTATACATTATTAATTACGGTGAATGAAGGTACTCACTATTTCGAAGCATTTTTTTTGTCATTTTGTCATTGTATTACTCAATTTTTTCACGTGGCCTATTACCAATCACGTAAATCAATCTTCCTGATGAACATCTCCAATATTTCTCGCAATGACATTTACGAAGGAATCCACCTAGTGTCTTTAAGGTGGGCATGAAATGGTTAAATCACCAATAATGTATATAATTCTAAGAGATTACTTTAACATGGATTATATTCTCTAGAGATAAGACGTCAGCATGGAAAATATATTTTGCAATCGTTCGTATTGATTTCCCGATTTGTTCATGTGTACAAGACTATTCTGATTAAAGCACTTAACTCACTTCTCAACGGCACTACTCTCATTAGTTAAAGACTATTGGTTGATAATTACTCTCTCTGTAAAACTCGTTTCCCAAAATTTAGAAAACAAAATTTAAAACGTAATTGATATAGGTTTCCTGATTGCTTCCATGATGTTATCATATTGCGCCCTTTAAATGAATAAAGAAATGGAGAAGATTCTTAGCAAAGGCAAACCGTACAGGCACTAATGTATTGGTTGAAAGTAAATGTTGATAAATGATACAGCAGGTGGTGCGAGGGACAAAAAGGTCGTTGTCAAGAAATCATTGATTTGGAGCTTTCGCCCTGCATAAAATAAAAAAAGCCTGCTTTAAGTGGCTCATCCTATGAATATGGGAAAGTCACCTGCAGGCCATCGCGAGATACAATTTCGTGAAATCAGCGGATGCCTCCGTCAAACAATAGAGCAATAGAGGTGATTACGTGGCAAAAAGTTCGTCACTGCTTTCCACAGACTGAAGCGTCTGTAATTATAAATTATTGCTGTTTTTTTAGCATGTTGACCCCTCCCTTCCCCTTCTATAAAATCCGTAGCATTCCCTAAGGCCTCTTCACTTAATTAATTAACGCTACCAATGAGTCCCTTCTTTTGTGTGAAAGGTAAAATAGAGATATATGCCTCGTAAAAACCATATTTATTAGATAATACTTTTAGTTAATATCCAATTATTATTTGTATCATCATCATTAAATAATTAATAAATTATTAATTCATTACTAAAAAGAACAAAGAATATATAATGTATCTTTCTCGGAACGTAACGGAAGACAGGATCTTACCCCGCCTCATCGATAACGCACGGTATCTGGGAGATCGGCCCTTCCCTTGCCTTATTGTTACATAATCATCAGTCAGAAGAGCTGCAAAATAACTCGAAAGTCCGCATTTATAAAGTAAAATAAAAACTTTAATATCATTAATTGATTGGGTACCAAATGATACGTTCATATTTTTTTAAGTGAAACTGGTTTCATGTGAATAAATTTCTTAAAGCAGTGAAAAAAGTAACTATCTAAAAGTACCTAGTATCGTAGCTGTTTCACCATCTTAAATCATAATTAGTGTTAAATAATTTGTTACCTGTAAATTTACGCTATTTTTTTGCTGTTCCAACCATCAGAGGACATGAAATCGATAGATTCGGCTTTCACTTGGTGAAAATTCATGTTGAATAAGAAGATGCAAGCTATGTAAATTTTCACAGACTTTTATTTGTTGGTACAACGCGTTTCGATGCTAAGGCGTCCTCTTTAAGTACCAACAAATAAAATTCTGTGAAAACTTACATAGGTTGCATCTTCTTATTCATCAGAGGACATATTTAAGCAAATATTTAATCGTATAAATAAAATATACATACACATACGATTCTAATTAGTGATTAGGCAAATCAAAAAATAATTTAATTCCGTTCCCTGCATATTCAAAGTTGGTTATTATGGTTATATTTTGTGAATCAAGGGCAAGACAGCATAAAAACACACTACTTATTGCCAACATTTCATTATGTACTTCATGCCATCTTGAGGGCTACGAGCGAACAATATGTGACAATCCAACTCATTTAATCATAAAAATACAAAAATCTAACACCACTGAGTAATCTTTCTTAAAATTTCAAATTCATTGGTAGGTAGATTCTTACGTACATGACCATAGGAAACGTTAATGCAGTATTGAATGTTTAAACACAAATGAACATCAAAATTTTCATTGAATTTTCTTCCTCTGGCAAAAATGTTTATGCATATTTTTCATCCACTAGTAGACCAGAAAGCAAAATCAAATACGTACTGTAACGTTGGGAAATAATAGTGTGTTTTGATTTATGGCCTGCTCTTGATAAACCAAAAATTATCAAAAAAATATTTTGAGACTTAAATACAATTTTTTTGGTAAACACTATTTACTCCAATTTCAGCTTCACTCTTGACGATATTGTTCTATGGCCCTGTCTTATCCATTTTTTAATAACAGTAAATTAAATGCGTTCCTCCTTGCTTGAAAACCTTATTGTCAATTCCTCGTCTCACCCTCCGAAACTTCCTCCACGTTTCTTCGGAGGCATTGGAGTCCTGGAAGTGGCTCCCATTTCATTTGAAACGGGAACGAAGCAACACGAGCGACACGTATTCATTTCATTGCACCGAGTTTGGAATAGGATGGGAAAAATCTTGCTTCCAGAGAGTGAAAGTGAGGCACGCTACTGATGACGACTGCTCCAAATAGAATGATATGCGGATAAACACGAGGAAAAGGACTTTGTGTCCGGTTCTTGTACCTAAACCTATTCTCCTGCGTCTTACCACCCCAGATACTCCACATCTATGACGACTTCTACATCTACTGAGTACTCATCAACTCGAGGGTGAGTGGCAGTGAGTTAGTAATTAAAAAGTATGTACCACGCAAATGCAGGAAATAGATGTAATACTACGTTGCAAGATAAACGTGTCATTTATAAATCCAAAAGGCAAAATCTGAAATACGATTAGTTTCTACTTAATGTTAAAGTGACTATTCATTTGTTTGTTTTTTTTAACTGAACTGAGTTACTGTTCTCATTGGAGATGTAAGAGTGCAGTTAACGTGAGTGTTAATATGCTAAGGAACCAATTTCAAATTCACTACACTTTACTAATCTAACAAAGTGTCACCTATTTATCCAGTTGACCATGATAATCTCATAATATTTGCGGTAATAAATATATTTTAAATATATCGTTAAATTCATGAACATTTCAATTTTGAAATTATGTCCATAATTACAGGGTTATCCATATAAGTCTTTAAATTCCATAGTTCCAAAATAAAGTTTCCAAAAAGTCAGTAAAGCCTAAATTTTGAAAAGTCTTGTGCTTTACTTCTCGGATTTAAATGGTCTTTTGAAATAATAGCCTGTACGACGAGGGAGGTGTATGCAGTGCCTTTCTCTCAATCACTTGACTCCCGGCGTTTAAGCCTTAAGTAGCTCCAAGTGTTCGCTTCTCTGAAGACGCCTGCGACGTCTCGTGTCCTCACTCCCTTTTCCTCACTCGAGGGATCACCAAACGACTTCCTACGCGGATTCGGAGCGCTATGTTCTTCCACCCGGCTCTTGCCACTCGTAGGATATATCGAGCGGCCCGTTTTCTTCCTGCCCATCACAGCGAATGAAATTCTTACGGTTGGACGTATATGACTCGAGCGAGGAAACCACTCAGATACAAATGGAACCCGGAGAGAAAGATGACAGAGAAAGGAGGTAGTTTCTCATATCATGGGAAGGAGATGTGAGGCAAAGGAACATAATAAGAAGAAGAATAAAGCAGCAGCATACAAACCATTGGCAGCATAAGATAATCAGAGTGAACTTACGTGTGAAAAAAATAGATAAATGACATTTATTGGTGATGAAGATCGTAAAATTCTGTTTTTTGGAGATTTAATAAATCTACCAGGTGGAAGCATTCGAAATATGGTGCTATCGAAGAATGGTGAAGATAAAATGGATCAACCGAGTGACAAATGAAGAAGTCCTGAGAAGAGTGGGAGAAAAGAGAAGTCTGCTGAAAACTATAAAAAGAAGACGGGACAACCTAATCGACCATATCTTAAGTCACAATGGCCTGATGAAGACAATCGTTGAGGGAAAGGTGAACGGGAAAAATGGAAGAGGCAGGCCTCGTGTGAGTTGCATGGAGCAGGTCGTAAAGGACGTGAAAGAGAGGAACTACGTTGGTATGAAGAGGTTGGCCGATAGAAGAATCTAGTGGAAGGCTGCGTCAAACCAATCCTAGGATTGGTGACCATTAATGATGATAATTCTACCAGCTTCTAACTCCTTGTTCATAACGTTTGCTAAACCTCATACTAGGAAAAACCCAACTCCAGTTCAAACCTGCAAGCTTTGGGTTAGGAGACTCGTGCATTACAGACCTGACTATCACGATGGTGAATTAATAAGAACAAATAAAAATGAAAAAGATAACTCATTGCGAAATAGGAGTGGTAGTAGAATTAGTTTTTAATGTGCACCGAATTCTCTGACAACATCCAGCCAACTTAATCCTGAGCTTACCATTACCCCAAGCTAAAAACCGTAGATGCCTTAGGGGTATTCAAATCCCCGTTCTATGGGATACCAGGCCACACACGGTGAAACAGGGCACCTATAAGGTGCGTAAAACTTGCGAAACTTGTTGAAATATCTTATGGATTGGTACTATGAGGTTTTAAGGTCACTAACAATAAGAGTGAAGTCAAAATTGACGAAATATCAACCCAAACCGGCGAACGAAATCAAATATGTAGCAGGAAAAGATACCCCAATCGAATTTCTGTCTACTATCAAAAGGATTAATTTTCCGAAAATAATAATAATAAACAATGCAGTTTGTTCTTGAAATTCGTCCAAATGGATGTCACTACTGCATATTTAATGTAAATAAGGAAGTTAAACATAATATGCTACTTATAATAACGCACTAAAAGCACCCCACATATGTGATTTACATATTTAGTGCTTTAGCTGCATGAATTGGCTTTCTTTTTTTGAATTCTTCATTAAAAGCTTTGATTCATAAAATTTTTAAGCTTTTTAAATATGAGTTTAAATGACATAATTGAAAATATTCCAGTATGAGCTGTAATGAGGGCTCCTTTAAATCTTTTTATTTCTGCATCCGGAGGTTTCTGTTTGTCCCGGGATCTCAATAGACCTGTCATCAAGGGCTGAACCTACAGAGCTTGACATACATCCATGCCCTGGGTGGAGAAAAACCCATCCAGGTGGGACTCGAACCCACGACACCAGGATTAGAAGGCGTGACAACCTCACCAAAACATGAGCCGGCCTATCATCTATTAAACATCATTGATTATTTAAATAGCCGATACGGCGAGCGCGCTTTTTAAAAATATAAGTAACGATTCTAAGAGTTCAGGAACCATAGCCATAAATTTTGGATCATAAAATGCTGACAGGAAAAAATTTATTGTTTTTAATGTATAATATCGGCTTAAATGAGTATCTTCAACCTTTTGTAGGACATAGCATCATGAATCACTCAGCCCAGTTATTTTTCATTATTTTATTTTTCTCCCTGCATTCGTCCAGATTTCAAGTAATAGCCATCCAATTTCTTAATTCGACTACTTCGTATGCTATTTTATTTTTTTAAACAAAAATTGTCTGCCAATCTTTGCTATTAGATAATTATTTCCTTTTTTTTCATTTGAAAACGGAGGAAACCTCTCCTTTAGACGTAGCGTTTAATTAAGTGTTGCGCTGTCTGTATTCCAAGCCTCGGGCTGCTGCTTCCATAGTTATCAGAAAAAGGAATCGGGGTGGGGTGGAGACTAAAGTAATTGATTCCTATTTCAAGGATCCTGATTTGAATCCCGGCTTTGCCTGAGACTTTCAATTGGTATACCGATTCCCACTTAAGATCTGTGAGGAGAGCTCTTTAAGTACGGTACTCCGTTTGTCAATTTAGACGTTAAACCACTTGGCATATTTTGCTAACAATAGGTGGATGCCAACACCGGATTTCACTTCACCCATCTTCCGTTCCTTGTAAAGCGTCTTCCTCTATACAATAACCCACTTATTCTGAACGGCTCAATGGCAAGAGTTATAGATCACCTATCCGAATGAATCCAACTTCTACGGTCGGAAATATTTTTGGAATACTAGCGGATGTGCAACTAGATACGAGAGGCTCTCTCGCCAACCATCCAACCATTGATACCATCCCAATAACAAAACTTCTTCATAGAAATTCTTTGCACTAACCTTGTTCGCCAACTTTTAGGTATAATTCTCCATTTGCGGTTCTTTACTGACTTGACTATCAAAACAGGCTCATAATATGAAGAAAAACATTATTAGTAGGACCCAGGGCTCAATTAACGCAAGCAAAATATAATTAATAGCTTTATTAATCTTGGATTTAGGTACTCCAATATCTATAATATTGTCGTAGTGTCCAATCTAATGTCTTAATCCTACGAAAAAATGTTCCAGGAGGGATTCGAACCCGCAACTTTTCGGTCACCAGGCCAACGCGTTACCGAGCATTGGCCACCGTTGCTGGCAAAGGAAATAATATTACTTTTGGAGTAACATTTCGCAACCGAATTATGATGGAATAAACAGCTAGTCATGTGTGCAGGAACTTGTTTTGGCATGGATACACACATAGCGTGAGAGATTGATTCATTATCATCATCATCATCATCGGTCAACAATCCTAAGATTGGTTTAACGCAGCCCTCCACTCGATTCTTCTATCGGCCAACCTCTTCATATTGACGAAGCTCCTCTCTTTTATATCCTTCACAACTTGCTCCATATACCTCATACGAGGTCTGCGTTTTCCGTTCTCCCCTTTCACTTTTCCCTCGACGATTGTCTTCATCAGGCCATCGTGTCTCAAGATGTGGCCCATTAAGTTGTCCCGTCTTCTTTTTAATGTGTTCAGTAGGCATCTGTTCTCTCCCACTCTTCTTAACACTTCTTCGTTTATCACTCAATTGATCCATTTTATCATTCTTCGGTAGCACCACATTTCAAATGCTTCCAGCTTGGACTTCTCTGCTGCTGTTATTATCCATGCTTCGCTGCCATATAGTAGATTGCTCCAGATGTATGTTCTAATGAAATGTTTCCTCACTGCAACGCTTGTATTTGCAGCTGTAAGCAGAATCTTCTTCTAGTAAAATGCCCTTTTTGCTTGGGAGATTCTACTGGCAAATTCTCTTATACTTCGTCCATCGCTGGTTACTCGGCTTCCCAGAGATTGATTGGTAGTTCTTTTAGTTAATTGGAGGAGCTGACAGCTAAGTTCATTTGCGCCATTAAAATTAGATATTTGAGTAGATATTTGATGTTTTCCGGGAACTATATAAGGATTGAGAGAAAACCAGTTTCGGTATTTGCTTACGCTTTTCGAAAGGCGCCGAGGGAACCACGTCTTAACATCCCATCCGAAGGACGGAGTATTGAAATGGAATGCTCTCCACAAGGCACTCAAGTAGGGGCCTAGGAGCCAATGAACCGCTCTAAGGCGTGTACAAGGCCATTCGTAGGTTACACCTTCTTTTAAGAATCGTTTTTTATTTAGCAGTAGTTATTTATGGATGATGACTGACAGCTGAGGTAATGTGCATCATTAAGAATTGGTAGTTAATAATTGGGTTAATATATAAGGTTTTCATGGATCAGAGGAAGGTAAGAAGTAATATTTGGTTTAGACATTAGTCTATTTTTATAGGTAGGCATATAGGTTAATATTCCATAGGTCAGATAGAGTAATGAACTTCAAATGAAAGTTTTTCCCAATCAGCGCGAAAGTTGAAACCTCTTTGCCAAATAATATTACACCACTGCAGGGATTTGAACCTAGGTCTTCTGAATGGGGAGCAGGTGCTCTATCCACCACATTAGTCAAGTGAGAAATCGCTAAATACCTATACCGCCACCTACTCATAAGGAAAAAGGAAGCCTAGAAGGGAACAAGAAAGAATATGAATGACGACTAGAAATCATACCGCTATCATCCCAAAATGGATTGGTTTTAACACAAGGTATAAAACAGAGTTCTTTACACACGCTTCAAATCCAATAGCAGGTTAGAAATAGCAGACAAGAACGTAGTTGAAGGTAAAGACGAATTTTTCTCTCAGCCTCTGGTTTCAAGTTCATCTCAATGAGTCCTCCATCTCTTGTGCTCGTACTGTTGTTTGATATCTCAAAACGACCTCATGAGTCCTCTGGGAAAAAAAGCCTTTTATGCTCGGCCTCAATGCTTTATGCAACATGTGACGCTCTTTCGACCCTTTATATTTTTGCACTTCTTATTTCACGGAGACTGAGAAAGTCTCATCGGAACCAGTCCCATTCTTAAGGGGTGGGAATCTTTTCTATCCTTCTCCCGAGAACGACAACTTCACGGAATGTAAGCTGGAAATCCTGAGGAAAAAACTAAGAATCGTTCTAAAAGAAAAATAAAAGTTATTTTTCCATCTTAGGAAATGCATACGTTTCAAATTTTGTTCGGGAATTCGCAACACCTCTCAATTTCGGATCTATCCAATTACGAACTTGGTCTTCAGTTCACCCTCAGTTCGCCGGTTTGAACAATAGATTTGAGTATCACTTACTTCGTCCTTCTCTTTACAAATGAATTCTTCAAAATTATGTCCGTAAAATGAGTAAAGTGAATACCTAAATGAATTTGATAAAGGCAATGATATTTATCGAGTGATTATTTTAAGCTAGGGAAAAGAAAAAGTACCGAAATACGGTAGATAGGTGAAGTACTAATTAGTGATACCCTTGGGCCTGTGGTTCCTCAATGACCTAGATTGCGTCCTGCTAGTTATCGTAATCTCGTATGGTGTGGGTGGGGGCTCAACTAATATGTATTTACCTAAAAATCTCCTCCAACTCTACTGATCTTTTACCTCTACCACAACATGAGCAGACGAGCACTCATGCCCCTGCCTCGGGTTGAGGTAAACCCACCCACGTAAGAATAAAACCCAGGAACCCATTAGAGGCTAATATGAACCATGAGTCCATTATCAGATTTCATTGCGGGTGACCCAGCTCTATATTTCGCAAGAAGACAATCGTAACCGATTCTGTCATCTCGACAATGTCCACACGTGAATTTTCCTTGCGAGGAATTCCACGCTATTTTAATGTATTTATTTATGAATGCGTAACGCTCTTGAAGTTTATATATAAAGAACACCAAGGGTAAAGAAGTGTAGGGCCTTCCAAATATAGTTTAGTACACTTTATCTCACGAAAGAACTTTTATGAGCGACATACGCTTGGAGAAAACTTCAGAAGCAGCTACCTCGGTTGCTGCACTATAACGGTTATTCTGCGCGCGCCAATATCTCACGGGAGCGTAAACTCATCCTTTATCCTATTCCAAATCTCGTATCCTGCCGCCTTCCACATCATATATTAATTCTCAGACTTCCTCCATTTGCGAGATAGCGGGAACCGTTTCAGAATAGTTTTCCAAGAAAAGGTACATTGCGACCGATGGAAACGTGAAGTATCCCCTCCGCTTTAGTTTTTACTGCCCTGTTCATCCCTGCGTTCATTTACTTTCCTGGTCGGCGGGTCGTGACTTTTAAGCATGTGTTACGAGCGGTGAATCGAAGCATGCCCCGTTGGCTTCATTCACGCGACAGTCGCCTAGTTTCATTCACCCTCCGCGCAGCGGCGCCACGTCCCCCCCACTCCCTCCAAAACAAAGAGGCCTCGTTTCCGCCGTTGCCCCTGGCAGCCGGCTCATCCGGATACATCACCTCCCCCCACAACATTCTCTCCAATCCCAGCTTCTTCTTGTCTCCATGAAATCATCGTTTCTGCCACGCCGTATTCTCGTAGCGCACCCCGCTTTTTTCTTTTTTTAATCACTTTCCTTTCCGTCACATTTCGCACGGCTGCATTCCCTTTCTCAGGCATCGTTCGGCACTTAGATGCAAGAGTAAATAGGAGTTGACAATCTCCCGCGGATGTTTTTGGCGTGAATATGTTTCTGAAATCTATCGTTTTTTAAATCTATCGTTTTGAAATCTATCGTTTTTGAAATCTATCGTTTTTTAAATCTATCGTTTTTGAAATCTATCGTTTTTGAAATCTATCGTTTTTGAAATCTTTCGTTTTTGAAATCTATCGTTTTTGAAATCGGTGGTCTAAGGTAGGTGGGGTTATCGACAGAAATCGGCGGTGGTTTCGCATCACGAAAAGGGGTGACCCAAAGCCCCATATCTCCTGGGTTAATTACCCTGGAGAGATATGACCTACCTACAGGGTAAGTTAAACCACGTAGATCTTGATTGGCCACTTGACCTCTCATTTGCACCTCGCAATGGGGTACAAAAGTCACATTTTGGGTATAAGCTGGGCAGTTTTAGCAGCTGCAACTTCAATTTTAATCGAGGCAACATGGTAAAAAAAACTGCGTAAATTAAAAATAGAAATAAGTACAATAATGTCATTAGACTCTTTGAAGGATTTATCGATATGTGCGAAGATTTCATGGAGTCAAAAGTGACTCTTTTTGTCTTTCATTTCACTATTAAGCCGTAATATCACATTAAAGGTTATAATTCTACAAATAAACGTAAACAGGTTTAGGGAGCTCTTGGATATGATTAATGTGATACCAGGGCGTCAAAACTTACAAATATGGAGAGATCTAGATTTTGCCAAAGACGCAAGGAAGAATAAGCGCTCTTTGCATTGTATTTTAGGCATCGCAGACCCATCATCCATAACGTTGTCCTCGAAGATTAGGCATTGCCTTCACTCCAACACCAAAACTGACTAAATAAGATTCAAAAAAATACCTGACTTCATTTCATCAATTTCCCAAGTTCAAGTTTCCGTCCAAAAGTTCTCCCGAACCAAAGCTAACTGCACAGGTGGAGACTGTGCTTGCCTGCCTTTCTACTCTCTAAATGTTCCACACAACCTCAGAGAGGTCACGTTATACACTTGAAAAATAATTTTTAAGAATTATGTACTTTATGCGAATCATTAGCTAAAGCTAAAAAACATACTAGTTCAATTATATTGCAATGAAAACATTCTTGCCATAGTCGCGTAAATAGATTGAGTCTAAACACGAATGGAGAGAGACGAAAAGGACTTCAAAGTTACATTTTACACATTCTATGCGTCCAGTCGTAAAAATCAAAGGTCTTTGACATCGCTAATATTCCACAATCCTATGATTCATCTGCATCTACGTAATACCCTACGAGCAACTATGAGGGTGTGTGGCAGCCAGTGAAGATCACCAAACATGCACTACATGCTTGCAACGAAAAGCTACAAGGCTACTACTACATTGGGACATGTTAGATATAACAGTCACGTGCAACTAGATGGTTTGCATCTACGTAATAATGAGGGGTTTACTGGGTATAAAAGAATTTCTACACATATCTTTATCTTTATTTTCCTAGCTTGTTGGAACTAGTATAATAGCCTCTAGTAAAGCTAAACATACATCATGTACTACAGACTACACTATCAATATTTCACCTTGGTATCATCCCTTTGTTATGTTGCCTATTATGTTCTCTCATGTTACAGAGGAAAATTACATTTTAAAACTATTGGCGCGACAATAAATCTCTTGATTTTTTTTCTAATCAAATCTATCATGATACGTAGAGATTATATCTATATCTATATCTACACGATACCCTGCAAGCCACCGCGAGGGTGTGTGGCAGGGGGTGAAGATCACCAAGCATACACTACTAACATGCAAGCAAGCAACTAAAGGGTCTCATGCAACTAGATTGTTAGTATCTATAGTATTTAAGGGATTAATACATGCATCATGCACTACAGAATACTCTAAAATATTTCCTCTACCTATCCCTTTCCTATGCTGTCTATTCTGTTCTCTTATAGTACGGGGGAAAAATGCCATTTTGAATCTATCTGTACGACAATATATCTCTCTAATCTTATTTATCCGGTGGAATCTAGCATAATACGCTGGTGTTTTTAATATGTGCCTAACATCTTCAGTAAAGCTATCCGATTGAAATTTCTCCAATAGATTTAATCTGGACTTTAACCTACGCTCTGATAATGATTCCCACCCTAATTCTTGTATTAATTCTGATACACTACTCAACCTATCGTAACACCTTTTGACGAACCTAGCTGCTCTACGCTGCACACTGTCTAGTTCTCTCATCAAACCTAATTCATTAGGATCCCATACACTGGCTACATACTCAAGGTGGGGCCTAACTAGTGAAAAGTAGCATCGCTCTTTTGTCTTCTCATCACATTTCCCAAGTACTCTTTTTATAAATCCTAGCTTTCTCTTCGCTCGGCCGCATCTCCCACCTCTTCGCTAGATTCTTATTGTTCATCTAACATAGGTGTATGTTATTGCTCAAATTGAGCCTATCCATTTTAAATTTCAGTAGGAGTTTTGATTGGTAAGTTTAAATCTCCTGCAGATTAATAATGATGATTTGATTCAGCTTTCCAATCTATTCGCATATGAGCTAACCTCTTCATGCTTAACTTATATATTTTTTTTCTTTCAAATCCACCACTTTTTTCATATTATATGGCTTTCCTTTGACAGTCTTCCCATTCACTTTTTCGTCGACGATTGTGTCCATCACTCCATCACATCTAGGTGAGATTATTTTCTTTTTAAAGGTTTCATAAGGTTTCTCTTCTCTTATTCTCAGTCTTCATAGGACATCTTTTTCACCCAATTGATCCATTTAATCTTCATTAATCTGCTGTAATACAGCATTCCGAATCCCTCCAATGTGTGTTTTCTGCTAATATTATAGACTATGACACTTTCCATGGTTTCTTTCGCTCAATTTCAATGGATTCGTAGTAGCCTACATAAGATGAGAACTAGCAAATTTTGTACTATTTTAGAACATGAATTCATTAAGGCCAAAACCCAATATTTCACGACTGTTCAATTTCACCGGCATGAGGAAATTCACATATTTGTTGCGTGTGTTGCTCGATTTCAATTGAAAGCTATAAGAAACGGAAAAACTTTAAAGATAAATTTTAATTATCATAAGAATCGAAGTTTAGCTAGCGAGGTAATTAATCTCATTTCTAAGGAAGTAAACTTGATTTAGTAGCAATGTATATCTACATCTAGATAATACCCTGCAAGCCACCACATAGGGGGGGGGGCAGGGGGTGATTTCTCACCAAACATGCACTACATATCATTAATAAAAAAGGAATGGTATTAATATACTATTCAGAACTTCACTATTTAAAAAAGATAGAAATTGCAAAGCGAACATACAAAAACATTCTGTTAGTAGGGTTAGCTTTAAGTACTCATACCAAACTTGCTGCTACCAATACTATCCATTGATACTCTCCGATTGGACATATTTACCATTATTCGTATCTCTAATTGTACGAGGGAAAAGGGACATTTTGAATCTTTCAGTTCGGCAATCAATTTCTCTAATATAATGATTATGGTCCAGTCTCCCATAGTAAGTTGGGGTTCGCAAAATATTTTTAACATCATCACTAAAAATATTGTCTTGGAATTTATTTAAGAGATTAAGTCTAAATGTCAACCTGCGATCTGACAATGATTCCTATTTGAATTCATTTAATAGACTGGTTACGCTAGTATGGTTATCGTATCGTCCCTTTACAAATCTTGCCGATCTTCGCTGCACACGTTCAAGTTCATTATTTAGACCGATTTCATAGGGATCCCATACACTGCCAACATATTCCAAATGAGGTCTAACAATGACAATAACAATGTAGTTCTGCGTCACATATCCTCTTTATCAATATGATGATTGCCGATGCAAAACATTTAAAAGTAAAATTTTATTGAGTAAAACAGTGCAGTCATAACTCTTAAAGTAATTAGAAACATTAATTCTGAATGAAACCATAATAATGTCTCAAACACGAAGATACTCTTTCTGGAAAAACCATTTTGGTTACCTATGGCACGGCTACGCAAGTTCTTTCATGGTCTGACCCAATTATGAGTTATGTTTGGCTTACCATAATAGAACTGGCCAAACATAACTAATTACGGCAATAATGGTTTTTAATTCCTTGCATCCGCTGTTTATTCACTTAGAGTGCACCCTCGTTTGTTGGCATTGCTAGACTTGTTACATCATTCTACATTCTTGGAGGGTGTGTGCATTGCAATATTTCTTTTACTAGAGGAAAAATATGGCAGGTGTTTGGTAAAAATATCGCCAAAGAAAAGACTGTTCGTAGTTATTGCCGTTACGTTACTGATATGCTTGATAAGAAATTACATGGTACATGTGGCAACACGCCCTACCTTTAGCAAAATACGAAGAGAAGGCATATATAATATATAGTTCATCCCCTCTCCATGGGTTGAGAGCAGCTCAATTTAACTATTTCATCCAGAGGTCTTAAAAACAATTTATCTAGTTCTTTTGAAGAATAAATTCTCCAATTAATTGCTTCCCCGGGGTTCATGATAGAAATTCAGGGAAAATGAGGGTAAACTGATTGTGAGATGTTTTTACTTGTGCTTTGTAATGAATCGAAAATGAATAATTGCATCTAGAAGCTCAGCATAAGTAAATATTCTTAGATAACTGAGAGAAATTAGTTTTCGTGCGGGTACTAAGTAAAGGTTAATATATCGTTCGCACAATAGATGAAGATTATATGGTAGAGAAAATAATACACTGACAGAAGTAAGACGGATGATTTTACAATGTCATGTTTTCTACTAATATAAGAAATGTGTCATATATGATTGAAGAAGAGTAATTAATTACCTTGTTTATGTAAATTTTAGGCTTCCCTTCACAAGGCTTTAATTATACAAAGAAATAGTAAATTTGTTTTGTCACCACCTTGCTTGTTTGACATGTAAACAAAACTTACGGTTTAAGATTTACGGAGGGCAATAGCTTTTCTTTCTAAGAAGAGGACACCTCAAATTAAGCAAAGACACTGAGATGCATTCACATGTTCAAAGTAGGTCAGGAGTGGCCTAGGTTCTTCACCTCTTCAGTCCTGGTACCAGTATTATCACCAACATTCAATTTTTAGGCATGTGCGTCACAAGAGACATTAGCAAAATTCTAACTCTGGGGATAAATACCCGTGTTCAACTAAAAGGCCACGGTAGAAGTTAAATTAAAGAGTTCACTAACCATACCACCAAGTATTTAAGCCTATGAACGGCGTTTTAAATTCACATGTAGATTCAAATTATCACACCATGTGGCGATAAAGTCAGCGTGGCAATAAAATCAGCGATAGGTGTTGTCACAAGTGTATTTATTAACAGCAAACGAGGGTGTAGCAAAAACTCTTCCGAACTTTCATACCCAAAAGAAAAGTATTCTGGAATGAATATCCACGGAGAAAAAATTAGTATGCTGTGATACGCTGATGACGTGATCTGATCTGAAGACAAGATCTGAATAAGAGTCTAATAACCATTGAAAGGAATGGCCAGATATCAGCTGAATATCTACAAGAAGAGGACTAAGTTATGAGTACATCAAGAGAAAAGAGGCCAAAACCAACGTTAAACTAGCAATACAAAAACTTGAAGAGGTGACAGTGTTCTGTCATCTGGGAGTCCGAGTGACCACCGATGGACGAAGCAAGAAAGAAATAGAAGAATAGCCCAAGCAAAGAGGGCATTCGAATGAAAGAAGAATCTACTTTCAGCTAAAAATAAAGGCATAAAAGTAAGGAAGTAATTCATAAGAACGTACGAAAGAAGTTGGGACAACTTAATCGGCCATATCTTAAGACACAATGACCTGATGAAGACAATTGTCGAGGTAAAAGTGGTCGGGAAGAATGGAAAAGGTAAGCCTCGTATGAGATATATGGAATTGTATGAAAGGACAGTTTATATCTCTTAATTTGTCACTTCTTTCTATCCTACTAACCATGCGTGGGATTAGAATTAAATCAACATTTCACATTTGAATTCATGTGAATAGGATTTGTTTCGGTAACTTTAATCTTACCAACAACTTTCTAGTGCCTAGTGTATCCCTACCAAGCTCTTCCAATAGCCGTACGCTCCTGTGCACTCACATGAGTTTGTGACATTCATTTCTCGCATTAAATCTTCATTCAGTGAATTCCAAATTCCTGACAAATACTACTTTATCCTTTACTTTTCTATCTTAACTCTTCCCCATAGTGTTTACCATAAGTCTCAGTCTCTTTAGCTCTGAGAGACAAACATTTCTAAAACAACTCTCCACGATTCACATGAAATAAGTTTGGTTTCCAGATATTTTACTTCACTTATCATACTTGTGCATATCCGTCAAATATTATTATTTTGAGGTTGTTTTAATTGGTTCTATAACAAACGTACAACGGTGAATTGTTTTAGATTTAGTTCTAGTCCCTAGTTGTAACACCAAGAATTTATGTGACTAAGTTTGGTTAAATCTCAATGTCGGTTTTTGTACTTATTTCGTGAGAGACGACCGTATTATCAGCAGAAAATCTTATGTTATCTAAAACCCCTTCTCATACCATAATAGCATAATGTTTGTTATTCCAAAAGAGAAAAATTGCCTATATATATTCTATCACATAGTAGAAGGAACAACCAAGAAAACGATTAGGTATATATAATAGTATTTTATGACATTTAGTTATCAGGAGAAGAGGTATCAACACATTTAGCTGGAAATTTAGTTATTTTTAACTTAATGCAGCAAAGTAGTATCACTGAGTAAATTGAATATGCATGATTGCACTGCATAGATTCCAGTTATTCTCTTCGTTAAGACCGGCATTACTTTTCCATAGTGATTAAATTCAGAAAACATCTGGAGCATGTTTCTTTACGGCAGTGAGGCATGGACGATGAGAGCAGTGGAGAAGAAAATGGTGGAAGCATTCAAAATGTGGTACTACAGAAGAATGCTGAAGATTAAATGGATCGACCGAGTAAGTAACGAGGAAGTCCTAAGAAGGCTGGGAGAAAAGAGAAGTCTGCTGAAAACTCTAAAAAGAAGAAGGGACAACTTAATCGGTCATATCTTGAGACATTACGGCCTGATAAAGACTATCGTTGAAGGAAAAGTGAACTGGAATAAAAAAAACCTGGAAAACGCAGGCCTCGTATGAGATACGTGGAACAGGTTGTGAAGGATGTAAAAGAGAAGAATTACGTCACAATGAAAAGGTTGGCCGATAGAAGAATGGAGTGGAAAGCTGCGTCTAACCAATCCTAGGATTGTTGACCAATGATGATGATGATCAGTGATCAAATATGCAATATCAATGCCACAAGACGTTTTGAGATTCCAAGGCGCGTCAACTGATGAAAAGTTAAAGAAACACTGCGTTGAAGCTATGAACTAATTAAAATAATCCAATAATAGCCTTCGTAAACGCCGAGGATTTACTCGTGTCACTAATCCCTCTCACAGTTCCCCACAAACCTTCCCCTAATCCTACTAACCCACCATCTCTATTCTCCCCGCCTTAGATTTCATCGCGTCTCTCTTTACCCAAACGGCGTGAGATCGTGAAAGACACCAACGCCTCTCTCTCGGCCATTCCCAGCCGTCTTGGACCTCCACTCAATGGAAATCCTCTCCAATCCCTGTCCCCATTCACACCCGACCGCGAGACCAACTTCCCTAGCAAGTCCTTTGGCTAGGCCGTGCGCAAGTCCTTCCCGCAGTCCCTCTGAATAGAGCCACTCGCATCGCAACGGTCCAGGCGATTCAACCTCATCCCTGAGATGATGGTTGGGATGGTACAGCGGCGAGGCCTGCGTATACACTGGCTGGGACCCAATCTCCTTAGCTCCACTCCTATTTCCACCCCATCAGACCTCTCCATCCCCCTCTTCCCTTTATCCGCCACGCCTCCCTTCCCTCGTTCCCCGTAATCGCCCTCTCCGTCACCACGCCCCTAACCGCTCTCTGGCAACGGAAAGGGAACAAAAAGTGGAAGGCCGAGGGAAAAAAATCTCCGGCGAGCGCTACACGCCTCGGCAACCCCATTCATCCCCCTGCGCCTATAGTACGCCTCAAGGGTCTTCAGCTCCCCGTCGCGAGCGTGTTTGAATTTACCCCCGTTCTCTTGGGGAGAGGGTAAAGGGGTGGGGAAGTGGCGGGTTGGGTTGCGGATTGCGGGTAGCGGGGATGGTGAACTGGAACCCTTACGCACAGTAGGCTCGGGTTTGGGTTTTTTGGTCGACGGGGTCGGTTGTTTGGTGGTCGGATTCCCTTCATTAATACATCGATCAGAAATTAAGTTCGCGGAAGCCTTAAAAAATAATCTATAGTGTAATAAATATTTATGTATATGCCCGTAAAAATCATAGGAGATACAGAAGTCATAGCACAAAAAGAATAACACTAAAACCTACAATTATGTCTTCTGAAAAGGAGGTTGTATCCCCCCGAAAATTGGAATATGCTAGTTATCATCGCTGTCTCTCCTGCGACTTGGTGCGAGAGCTAGTCCATTTGGATTTTTCACCATTATGCTATATATGATAATTTTTTTATGATAACGCTATATATACCATTGGGTGTCGTGGTGGCCTAGTGGGTAGAGCACTGAGCTGCCCCCACCTAAAATCCTCGCGATTCGATATTCTTCGTGTCGGAACTTCGGAAATCGCTGTTAGCCCAGGGAAATAAACTGGCTCTCCTACCCTGAATGTGCAAATTTCACACGCCGGGTGAGCTCTACTCTCACCAATCTTCGTTTGGAACGCACACACGCATATACCATTGTGATAAAAGAAACACAGAATGCCAGAATACCATAAAACACAGGAAACATCTCAGATGGTATTTTACATGGGATAATTTAGTTTAAAACTAATGCACGACTCATACAGAGGTGCTTTCCTGGGAGAAACTTTGACCCGAGCGGGTCTTGATCTCGCGACCCCGCGAATTACAGGCTATAGCCGCCGTAACCAGCGATATTCTATTAAATACATGGAGCAATATAATATTGTAATATTCAAACATTTCTAATCCATTTATAAATGCTTATTTATATTCTTTCAGTAATGTCGATTATATAATAGGTCATATAAGAAATAAAGTTTTGTATAATGTACGTAACCAGGTTTTTCATCCTTGCAATGCCATTTGCGAAAAAGATATTCGTCAATCAAATGACACTTATACTGCTTACAATTAGATAATAGATTAGACCGAATTGCTAAGGATATAATTTGTATCAGTGGTGTGGATTTTAGGTTTTCCTGCATGTCAGAATGAAAAGATATGTTTAAAACACATACTATACATACGTTTATGCCTTTATCAATCCTAGTGTGCCTGTAAAGTACCTAGGAAACATTAGTACATGACGTAATCGATGTCTTTTCGTCATAATATTAGCGTGGAGGTTGTATTGCATTTGAAACCACTGTATTCCATCGGGGTATTTGGTTTGAGCTATTTTTGAAACCGGTTGTACAGATCCCAAAAAAAATGTCTTTTTCTGGTTGATAATGCATGCCTGGAACTATCCAATTTCAAACATCGTTTCAGTTTGTTGGATGTTATATTGGTGCCGCCAAATTGTTGGAGCCCGCAGCTGGTCCAAGGAAATGAGAAAATCGCAATTCTGCACACTCTTACTTTCCTCATTCCATGAGCCCATGGATTTCCTCCGAGCACTCGCTCTGTAGGCTATCAATGTTTTTGGTTATCATTCGCAGCATTTATTTTTGCTCCACACTACTCATCATGGCTTACGTCCTCTTCTCCCTAGTTTTTAGCGCTTACTGTTCTGAGCAACCCCTCCGTATTCAGCCTCAATAGTTCTCAATGGTCGGATGGGTTTTTTTAAGGGAAGGCTTTTTTTCTGAAAACTCCACCTATCTCGTGTTTTTCTCTTCAGCTGGAACAGACTCCTTACCGTCTGAGCGGTCTGATTGTTTTCGGTGGTACCTGAAACTTCTCCGTCAGCACGACGAAGAAATGCGTACTCCACCCGCCTTAGTTTCTCTCCATCCATTGTTTCATTTAAGGAGGCTCCACCGAATTATGAAGTAGATCTCATTTCTGTGAAAATTTCAGGATACATCATTTTTAGGCCCCTCTGCCGATTGGCAATAAAATAATGAGGCCTTTCCATAATATACCTATTTGAAGAAAAAAGACGTTGAAAATCAGCTATTTTATACGTGGTTATACGGCAGAGCATGGTTCTTGCAGTAAAATTTGCAGATTAATAATGTAAAGAGAAATGTCGTTTTGACGAGAAACTAATATAAGATGCGCAATGTTATGTAGAATTTAGCGTTGCAGTTAAGCGCTCGCCTTAACACATTTGTTTAATTGATATTAATAAATGTTTGCTCGAAAGAAAGCAGAAAAATCTTAGTTACATGAAAGTGATGCTACATTATGCTGTTATCATTGGCAACGGTACTTGTGACGGAACGTCCTTATGAGCCTCATTACTAACTTAATTTAGGAATACACCTTACCATGGCCCTTCTTATATTTTTTATGTAATTTAAATATTTCATTGGTTATTGTGTAATAATATGGTTTAATAATATGTTGTATTAATATGGTTTAATTAATACCAATTCTTTTAAGAGTAGCAGCGCCATTGTTGTCAAACATTTTTAAAAAATATGAATATCAACAAATTCAAAACAATGAGTTTTATTAGCAAGGGAACGGTTTAAAACTAAGTAAGAAAATATTTAACCTATTTTAGAATATGTATTAGCGGGTTTGAGCAGGTATTCTCATTTTATAAATTAAACGTGGCAACAACATGTCAGTCATGTTCCGAAGTCATAATGAGTTAAAAGAGCTTGTAAAAAATGGAATGCAATTACAACTAGCAAATAGCATACTCATACAATTATTGTGTATGCGTTATCACCCTATAGATGATTTTCCATATAGGAGTTTTTCTGGATCGGTATTTATGCATTAAATAACATAGCTCTTTTACGGGATTTTGGATCGCGGAGTCACGGTGGAACCTCCTTAAGCGCCTATTTTCACTGGGATTAAAATGTCTAGGGAATCCTATTGTTTAAATCCATGGATCTCATTTTGATTAAGAAGTTTGACCAGAAGTTTAATTTCATCACGGGTCCTTCTTGAAGTTTCTTTGGTGGACACTTCAAGTTTAATTTGGTAGCTTGGACTATCGATCTGTTAAGGCCGACCTCCCTTTATTTTGAAATCTTATTGAAATTTGCTGATGCTCCTCTTATCTAGAAGGTTTCTTTGGAATTTCTGCCCCGAAGCCTATAGATCATATGCGGGTTTGACTGAAGTATTCACTTTAAAACTATTGAGTCCAAAACATTAAGCGTAGCAATCATCTAATTTCATAGCGGAGGGAATAATATTGTGAAAATATGAGAAACACTTTACAATGTCAACATTCAACTTAAGCGTTTCAGCTAAACACGGCATTGGAAACAAGAACAAATCTAGTATAAAGGGTAAGATAAATTATATCCAATTGCAATGGATTGTGGGTGGGGGTGAGAATTTGTCGCCTAAATGGCTCATAATTGATGTAGAGGAGGGAAATAGGGTTTGAAAATAAGGAAAATCCCCCAGCTACATCTCATAAATGGTAGTGTAGGTAAACATTTACCTTATGTGTAGCAATGGAAAGATATAAAATCAACGCAATGAAAATTTCAGCTGCAGTTTGAACTACCTCGCTCGTGACGTCACTGGGAATTATCGGTGTGTTTGCGCGAATTTACGGATTTACGAATATGAAGACAATCAATTTGGATTTAATGAATAGAATGAAGAGCAATTTCTCCCTAAAACCTTTTGGTATCCCTTGATAGAACGATCAATTGTGTATCGTCGACATATGAAAGCAAGGGAAACTTTTTTTGGTGGATGGGATTAAGGTTGATGCGAAAACTGTGAAAGCAGATCTGTCCATGGGACAAATGATTGAGGTTTTGAAAATTCATTTCGGCAACGGCTTAAGACGGTTGAATGGTGAGATTATGAGGAAAAGGGATCTATTATTTCAATTTTATTTCTGATGGATGCTCAAATGATGAGACACTTTGGGTTTTCCTTTAGATTTAATAGACATTTCTTATCGATACCAATTTTCGTTAACAGGAACCCTTATTTCTCGATTGAAAAATATAACTTGTACCACTACAATGGACCCTGATATTGGTAATAATCGCTTTCATCATTTGATAGGAAGCTCCTATGGTTGTCATAAAAGGCTTGCCCTATGCGTCTCATAAAAACTAGGGGTTTAGCTATGTTGACCTGCTGTGAAGTGTTACATGTAGGCAACTTGATAGTGTTAGGCATTTTTCCGGGTTAACTAAATATACTAGTTTATTGGAAGCATTGGCAGGAATCATTTCAAAAATTTACCGTCACATAAAAAAATTAAAAACTTGATTTTCCTCGTCGGATCTTTTCTCATATATTTAAAATTAAGAAAAATATTGTGGGAATCGCAAACAATTCATAAGTGGGATATTAAAATTTATATCGTGCACGAAGCTATTACAAAGCTCTGAAAATTAATAAAATGTTTATTTCAGACACAATAATAGAGTGCAATAGGGTATAGTTGATGTTTAATTTGAGAGCATAATTTCCTTTTAATTTTGTATCTCCCTTCACTGAAATTGTCTACGTATCATCAGTTTGGATGGGACTAAGGTTGTTGCTGGAATGGAGCAGGTGGAACTGACCATGGACGAATGGCTGAGATTTTGAATATTCGATTTCGATAAATTCTTATGGTTGAAAAATGAGATTACGAATTAAAGGAGTATATTATTTGAAATTTTACTCCCAATAGATGTCGACATGATACTTTGAGTTTTCCATTCAAATTTAATAGGCTTTTTTGCATCAACTTTTAACCCTCCAAGTAAATTTAAATATTATGTAAACTGATGAAATTTATAAAGTCTAAATAAAATTGAATATTCGCCTATATGTTGATCCGTTATTCCTGTTAAATTGTATAGTTTTTTACATGTTTATTGAATTTAATTTCATAATTCTAAATATAATCTCTTTATAACCAAATATAATAATCTATCTTCCTCAACCTCATATAATATTATTTGTGATTTCTGATTATAAAGTATCATATCATCATCATCGATCAATAAACCTAATATATATGTTACGCATATTTTCACTCGGCTCTCCTATCAGCCAACCTCTACATGAATATATAATTCTACTCTTCGGATCACTTACAATTTTTTTCATATATTCATCCGAGGCCTGTCTTTACCATTCTTCCCGTTTACCTTTCCCTCAATGATTGTCTTAAACAGACCAACATTATTAATTAAGTTGCCCTGTTTTATTTTTAAAGTTTTCAGCAGACATCTGTTTTCTCCCACTTTTCTTAATGCGTATTCGTTTGTCATTCAATCGATCCATTTTGTCTTCATTGTTCTTCCGTATCGCCGTATTTCCAATGCTTCCATTTTTGACTTATTATCTTCTCTTCCCTGCTCACTTAACTACTATAAAGGAGAATGCTCCATATTCATGTTCTAAGTAATTTTTTCCTTTATCACATACCTTTATATGGATCTGTAAGCGGAATCATCTCTTGGCAAAATACTTTTTTCGCCTGGGCTATTCTACTGATAATTTTTCTCATGCTTCTTCCACCACCGGTTACACGGTTTCCCGGATATAATTATTGTTTCACTTCCTAAAGTTTTTGTTTTGCTAGTATTGTGAAACTGTCTCATATTAGTTTTTAAAAGGTCATGAATCCGTGTTTATTTATATTCATAGTTTGCTCAGAGTCCTCAGAATTGCTG
The DNA here is from genome assembly GCA_933228895.1 of Platycnemis pennipes. Taxonomy (NCBI): domain Eukaryota; kingdom Metazoa; phylum Arthropoda; class Insecta; order Odonata; family Platycnemididae; genus Platycnemis; species Platycnemis pennipes. The sequence continues at coordinate 14,496,140 of OW121854.1, read as the reverse complement.
TGTTGTTATTCTCCAGAATAATGGACATGTAAAAATAGCTAATAATATCGTGTTTTCACACGCGACTGAGAATATATATGTGCACTACTGATAAATTTGGAACAGTAAAAATCCAAAATGACCATTCCTAGTGTTAGAGTGCGCATTTTCTCATATGTGCAATAACAAAAGAAATATGATATAACTATGTTTATAGGTATCCAAGTTACTGTGGCGTAACAATATATATGTTGTTGATTGATTTAGTTGTTGTATCGTGAACGTGACTGTACTACTTCTTAAGAAAATAAAATAATAAGAAGAACATAAATTACAACACCTAGAATTTCTCTCTAAATCAAAGCGAAACACTCACTCAGAGCCTCTGCCCTTGAGATAGATAGCAACCGCATACTTCAGTTGTAAAAGGGAAAGTAAAAGTCTTTGACTTCATGATATATTTAGCTGCTAAAAAAACTGGGTCATTCAATAAAATGTGAAATGCAGGTTTATAACATTTAATTCAGCATCCTTCGCCATGTTGATTCCTCCGAGTTTTTTTATATCACTACCAACAGACTACTTTTTTAAGTTATGTTAAAAATAATTAAACTATTCAAATTACTTCAAATAGATGGTTAGAAAGTGGTACGCCAAAATAAGTGGACAATTACTTCCTGAATGAAAGTAGTTAACCAGCGAGATAATTTTAAATATTTAGAAAGAGCAATGAAATTTAAATAGAATTTTGGAGACGAACTAAGAGTTCTTTGAATACCGAGGGAATAGCTAACGGCACCAATCCGGCGGAACGCATTTTTATATTTTCTTCTCCGACCTACGGTTAAAAAATATTTTGATGTTTTGCAAGAGATCAAAGGGAAACAAGGAAAATTGTAACAGGAAGGGAAATGCGTATAGAATTGAAATATTAATAAATACTGTGTATTTACAATTCACGTGGGACTGGTCCCACCGGATACGGATTAATTCTGATGACCGCTGCAGAATCTTTTTCCAGAATCCGTTTGCTCTACTATATACATTGTCACTCTCAGCCTTGAATGAACAACTTTTGACAGGCATTAGATCTTATATACACGCAATTCAAGCATAGCGTTTAACTTGAAGGCCCTTCTGAATAGAGCATCACTAGAAGTAATGCAACCTGAACATGGAATATAGTATTCGAGGCAGGCAGGTTCTTTTTTTCTCTTTTCATCTAAATCTACATCTACACGATAAACTGCAAGCCACCGCGAGGGTGTGTGGCAGGGGGTGAAGATCACCAATTATGCACTACCGACATGCAAACAAGCAACTATAAGGTCCCATGCAAATAGATTATTAGTATCTATAGTATTTAATGGATTAATACATGCATCTTGCACTAAAGACTGCTCTAAAATATTTCCCCTACCTATCCCTTTGCTATGCTGCCTATTCTGTTCTCTTATAGTACGGGGGAAAAATGACATTTTGAATCTATCAGTACGACAATCTATCTCTCTAATCTTATTTATCCGGTCGAATCTAGCATAATACGCTGGTGTTTTTAATATGCGCCTAACATCTTTGGTAAAGCAATCCGATTTATATTTCTCTAATAGATTTAATCTGTACTTTAACCTACGCTCTGATAATTATTCCCACCCTAATTCTTTTATTAATTCCGAAACACTACTCAACCTATCGTAACACCTTTTAACGAACCTAGCTGCTCTACGCTGCACACTGTCTAGTTCTCTGGTCAAACCTTATTCATTCGGATCCCATACACTGCCTGTATACTCAAGGTTGGGCCTGCGGTTTCCCGGGGAGATAACTATGCCCATGCTTGGGTTAGGCTGATATATTCAGAGGAATATCCCCAATCGAACTCATTCGTGGCCAAACTTTACCACTAGGCAACCACACCTTTAATGAGCATATATATTCCTAATTGAGAAATTCTTTTAAAAAAATTGCGAAAAAATGTAATGGTAAAAAGATCAGAAAATTACGAACAAATGTCAATTTTCAATTTTATGAAACTAAAGCTATCTAATGAATCATATATCAGATTAGATTATCAATTACGCCGCCTGCATTGCCAGAGTATTGACGAAATTTTTATTTTTTCCTGTTAGCATGTATAAATAAACACAGTAGTTAACTCATATTGGATGCCCTACTTCCTAGTTTTCAAGGTGGAATACTAAAATCAACGTTCGCCTGCAGTTTTTTTACCCTAGAGCTCCGGACCGCAGGATATGGCATTTCATTTTTATATCTATATTCCATTTTTTCGTTCCCATTTTAAGGTAGTTGAGCATCTATTCATGTTCCTCAATAAAAATAACAAACACATTGCCGCATGAATTTAGGTGATGACAACACGTGAAAACAATACCCTCATCGTTGGGAGTAAAGCTCTTCCAACTACGGCAAAAGTAGGGCGGTAGCCGTTTCGTATGGAAATGCATTTTTCCGAATAAAAACTTGATGCGAAGGAAGAGGAGATAAAAACTGGAACTGAGGTGAAGGTCACAAAAGATTCCGCTCAAAGTACTAGAAGTGTTTCTAGAGAGGCAGAAGTCTCGTGAACGCAAATGAATAACTGGCGGACCGAGTGACAAAAGCAGAAGCGCTAAGAAGATTTTGAGATAAGAGAATTTTGCAGAATAGTTTGAAAAGAGGACGGGACAACTTAATCGGCCATATTTTGAGACATGATGGCCTGATGAGTACAATGACCGAGTGGCAAGTGAACGGCAGGAATGGCGTGCAATTGAAGAAGATGCATGTGTTTAAGGATGGGCAAAAGAGAAATTATGTATTATGAAGAGCTGAACAGAAAAGATAATTGATGGGAGATTTGCGTCAATCCAGGATTAGGATTGTTGACTTGTAATGGTGTGCTGTGATGTTGACCAAAATTATCTTCAACATTTAATACAGGCATAGAATAATGGGATTCTTAGAAGGAAATGGTGTTTTAATAAGTATTTATTAATAAATAATTTGGTAGAAGAGCATAAAGTAGAGTATTTTTAACTGCTCACAGCGCAGGGTAGTTTTTCATTGACAATGTGGAACATGCACTATTTTTTATAACTTTTTGAATCTGAAGTTTATTAGCTGAAATGTGCTTGCTGAAAATTTCACTGAAGAATTAAGTTTTGTTACAAAGATATTACTCTTTGAAGATTGTACCTTTTCGGGAGCTTAAAAACACGACATCATCGCATGACGTCACGGTATGGTATCACTATGGGCGTTGTTTATCTGTTTATGCGTGGAGGTAAGTTGTTAAATAAAAAATTGGCGATAACGTATGTATTAATCTCATTTTTTTAATGCAATGAACGATTGTATTTCGAATTTTTATTTACGTAGTATGGATTGTTACGAGCAAATCGTCCATTAATTATATAATGCCTGTTTGGTGCCCAAGAATTTCTACTACGCCTATGAAATCGCTGTTTTTTTTCAGAAGAACGCCGCCATAAGGGAGTCAACCAAAGGAAATTGTCGGAATGTGCTTTTTTAAGTACTTTTTCAGTCTTCGTTTCGTTCGAGAAACGGCTAAAAACCTCAAAACAATATATATTCACTTCGTTATCTGTTAAAATAAATATCTATCTCCGTAGCAATATGGAACCTATACCGTGCAGTGACGTCAGAAGGCGTTTCTGGTCACGTGACTTTCGTCAATTTCCGGGAACATTTTAAATTCATTTAATAATCTTTGTGGTAGCCGTAGAAAAATTTGGCTTGTATATTTCAATTGGTGAGAAAATTTCGCATCAAGTGCATCATCAATCTTTGAGAAACAAATTTCATGAATATTCCCCATTAGGTCACAACTGCGAGCATTTGTTGAGCATTGGCGTAGTTCTCAAAGAGGTTGGATATACTTTGAAGTGTCTTCGTGCGCTTTCATGGAGAATATATTAATTTTAGAGTAGTATTCTGTGGTTCAGCAATGTGCTTGCGGATAGGAGGAAACTGGAGGAAAGGTTTTGGTGCATTAAAAGAATAGATATGTTCAGCTAACAGAGGGTTACGAATGGAGATATGTCAAATATGGTTTAGGCTATGGATAAAGAGGTTATTCGGAGACATTTAGGGAACGTACAGATAAGTTGATGGAGGGTAACTTTATGTGTTGAAAAGAATCTTGAAGAACGGTTGAAGGTTTTTAAAACAGTAACTACGGTGTACGGCCGATAACCAGCCAAGTCAGCCTAGAGGTCCCTAGTTCGAATGCCTCCTCAAGCAGGGGTCTTGAGTTTCCCTTGATTTAAGGTTAAGCAGTACATTAGATACACACTAATATGATATAGGCTCTAAGAATTTAAAATTTAATTTTTTTGCACAAAAACCATTAAAAAATATAGAAATTTGGCATTTTATATACAAATTGATTTCATTTTGTGGATGAAATCGATGGTTGGCTATTTCACATTGTGGAATGAATGTTGTTTCAACCTTTTTGGCGTAGTTCTCAAAGAGGTTGGATTTACTTTGAAGTGCCTACGTGTGCTGTCATGGAGAATATATTAATTTTAGAGTAGTATTCTGTGGTTCAGCAATGTGCTTGAGGATAGGTGAAACCTTAGAAGGTCGAAACCGGTTGTTTAATAAATATTTGTGGAATATAACCAAGTTTATTCTATTCATCATTCATTTTGTGAACTCGAATTTATTCCATTCTAAGGGAGATGGGTCGTTTGATATGAAATTCACTTTCACGCAAAACGCCCCATCAAATCGTAACCACCTTCCCCCATAGAATGAAGATATCTTAGATGTATTTCAAGTTTTGCGTGGACCTTGCGAACGCGGAGTGGGTAAAACTTCTCACTCGAGGTGGAGGAAAACTAGGTGGGACAAGAGTAACGAAAAAATGATTTTTTTAACCTGCAGGGCAGAATACAGAACATCGCATGAACACATCAAAAAAATAGCTCCCTATTCATCCCCAGCCATTCAAAAAGGAAGGTTTTACGAATTTGTATTCCACCTGCGGATGAAAATCCGGCATCCGACCGTAAAGGACCAATGACAGCAAAAAAAATACACGTCCCCCCTCTTTTTCCCCGATGGTTCATCGAACTGTATTCATCATTCTGTAGCTTCTCCCTCATATAAAGCCCTCCGCCACCTTGCTGATCCCCGCCCTATCGCCCGGAATAAATATATAAAAGTATTTTCATAAGCCACAGCAGACGTAAATCCCACCCTCTCTGGATGGAAATGTTAGTACAAACCATTTGACAGTTTCTTGTTTTCCGCCCCGATGGAACTCGCTTCATGTATTAGTGTTTTTTTCCTTCCGTTTCCCCATCCAATATTTAGGTGCATTCCTCTTCCACTTGGAGATGCCACTCCAAGACATCTGCTGCCAGAAGAGGACTCTGACAGGAAAAGAGAAACGAAAGCCCAATCCCCCGATGTCGATAGGCAATAAGCGAGGATTCCGTATTTTTACGAAGCGGGAGCGGAATCATCCTAGCGTTATCGGCGCAGCGGAACGAGCCGTTTTGAGAGTGTTCACTCCACTAGCAGATTGGTCGCGAACGTGTTGAGTATCGCTTACCCAGGGCTTCGTGTCAAAATTCAAAAAATATTTTGTTTTTTTTTTATGACGAATGGTGTCTCGAAATCAGTTGTCGGATCGGAATTGAATAGGATAAAATTGATAATTAACTCCGCTAGAATTTTGGTCACGAATGTGTTGAGTATCGATTACCAACGGCTTCGTGTCAAATTTCAAAAAATATCTTGTTTTTTTATGACTAATGGTGTATCGAGATCAGTTGTCGGATCGGAATTGAATAGGATAAAATTGAGATTTTTTCGAATGTTTTCTCTCGTATTCGGGAATTCGTTGGAAGTGGGACACTTGGAAGACAGTTCATAACCAAATGGAGTAGTTGTTATTTAGAAATTTCGGCCGATCACTGATGTAATTTGCGCCACTTAGGATAGGTAGAGGAAGAATTTTATTTAGTGAGCAAAGGAAGGGTGGGGAGAAACCCGGCGTCGGCTCTTTACGAAGGGTTCCAATGGGTTCTTATCGTCCCCGCCGACGGATGGAGAATTGAACTCGAAGTGCCCTTCACAAGGCACTCTTAAGAAGTAGGGACCAGCACACTAATGAAGAATCTGCCAATCTCGGGTTACAAATCCAGGCCCTTGGGATAGGAAGTCAGTCCTCTAGCCACCTAACCAACCCGATCCACTCGCGCAAAGGGATCTGATTGCATCAACTGATATAGTAGTCCAACATTTTCTGGCATTTATTTTGTTCTTTGTCTTTCACGAAACGAGATATTAGGAGGATATTTTTTTAAATCAGAAGCCAATAGATAAGCGGCATGGTTTGTCCACTCCAAGTGTCAAACCATCCCAAAAATTGGCAAAGCAGTACATTACTATAAGGACGTTATTACCTCGTCCGTGTGATACAACTTTAACTTTGTTTTATCTGTAAGAATATTGCATGAATTAGCAGAAATGCTGTTCGTCCCTAATTTTAATTTTCATATTGGAAGGCAATTTAATGTTAGTATTGCCGGGTCCCCGGGCAAAAATTGAGATCATGCTCTCATTTATTTTCAGGCTAATCTTTCACTTGTATATGAGTAGCTCATAGAAGAGAAGAGATCTCCAGAAGGTGTATCATGAGAGTTTCATCGTCTCACACAGAAAACTTTTAAGTTGACGTGTCGATGCAAGAAGTAAATTCTGCACTTGCATTTTCATCTTTTCCTTTTCCTGCAGTGATTTTCTGAATTTCCTGCACATACTGTATTTTCTCTCATACTTCTTCTTCTTCAGCAATTTTGTCTTTATAGTTATTATTAGAGGAGGTGACATTCATTAATGAATTCATTAATGCCATTAAGAACAGGTTTTTATTTGAAATTAGGTTATAATTTTCTATAGGAAGGGTGAAGTGAAATAAAGGTACAACCACTGCTTGATTGAAAGGCACGGAAAAAACATGATTTCAATACCCATGCGAGAAACTGAAATCACTGAAATTTTTAATCTTCCAAGTAACTTCCAAATCTGCATTTGCATTTAATCTTCCAAATCTGCGGGCGGTAAGGATTTCATACAGGACACTTGGGATGGGATGCCAGTACTCACACCACCACACCAACCTCATACACAATTCACAAGTTTAATGATCGTTCGTAAATTACGTGACATTAAAGAGGGGATGGGCTGGAGCCAATTGTTGCGATGCACTATCGACAAGGAAAGGAGAGGGGGTCCAGTACTCCGCGTTATGCTGGGAGATAGATGCATCATAAACTCTTTTTTATTCAAAAAATAATTGTGCATCATATAATCCTAAGAGAATGAATAATATTATAGTATAGTATTCCGTTGTGCCGGGCGTGACTTCGTGGAATTTGCTATTCATTGCAAATATTTAAAATAACTTTGTTTTTTCACACAGGTTTATTAAAACAAAAGTAGACGACCAAGGTTTCGACGAAGCTCGTCATCATCAGGTTTTATTTTATCATTTACAATTATAGAATAGTATTATATAGAGTAGTTTAATAATGAGAAATACAAGAGGTATTTACAAAAAAATTATCTTTATATTAGAGTAATCTTCTATCTTTTTATTATCTTTATCAATAATGTATATATTTATTCATTAAATACTTGAATGTACTAATTAAAAGCTAAACTTATTTGAAGCCGTTGAAAATCTTTCGGAGTGAAATAGGTAGATGAGGACAAAAAAGTGGACAATCAGCTAAATCCATTAAATGGAAAGTCTCAGGTAGATAACTGTTTTTTCATTATCCCAGCTAATCTGTGCAATTACATGCTCTCAGATGTCTTCTATTTCATATTTTGTAGCTTTGGTACTTATTCTGATTCACATTTCCGTGATGTCAACTACCTTCATTAATTTTTTTTTATACTGGGTAAATCATTGCAAAAATTAAGTCAGTCAAAGCTACGCTAAGAAGTTTTCATTTTTTAGTCTCTCATGTTAATTTTCTGCTGACGAATCACGCTAAAGAGTGTCATATTGTGCGAATATTTGATGGAAACAGCCGCCTCTAGCCAAAAGGGGCGCTTTTTCTCCCGAGCATAATCTCCAAGCCAAATCCCGTAGCCAAACCTCATTTCGAAGTCTCTCATCTCTCAAAGATTTCCATGTCCCCTTAAAAAGCCCTTAGGCCCTCAAAAACCTTTCAAAAAAGCCGTTCCTCTAAGAATGCCATTTGCCACTCGTTTTTTTCTGAATGGAGCGAAATATCCATTCCCCGTTTGAGATGATTAATCGTGATTAACTGGACTAACTTAGGTATTTACTTCGTAATTCAAGTGCCTAGGTGCGAGTAGGGATCCGGATTATTACATAGGTAGGCTAGAGACAACTTAGCGGCATTTTTTTCGCACTAAATATAGTAAAGAGGAATTAATTTCGTGCATCGCAACTATAGTTTTTATTCTATCGATTTTGGCATCTAGCGCAATTTTCCAAGTCATATCTTCTATCAAAGAGCCTCCGAAAATTAAAGTAGTTAAAGTGCAATGAATAGAAATTGTTGATTAAATATATTAACTTTCTTCTTTGCAAACCGATGAGCCAGAAATAGAAACAGTTTCCCGAAACCAAACGATTTTTGGTACATTTATATCATAACTCACCGATCATCATCAGTCAACAATCCTTAGATAGGTTTGATGCAGCTCTCCAATAGATACTTCTATCAGCTAACCTCTACAGATTTTCAGAATTCTCTTACACGTCCTTTACTAATTTATCCATATGTTTATTGACAGACTATCCTTTATTATTTTCAAAATTCACTTTCCCCCATGCAATTATCTTCATGAGGCCATTTTGTCTCAAGATTTGGTCGTTTAAGTTATTTCATATCTTCGTTTTCAAGATCCTCGTCAGACTTCTATTTTCTCCCTCTCTTCTCAAAACTTCTCCATTTGTTACTCGGTTAATCGTTTCAGCTTCAACCATAATTTACTGAAACCTAAAAAAAGTGGTACGTTTTTATTAAATTGATAATTTGTAATTTTTACATCCTGTAAAGTAGCCAAGCAACCCGCATTCAATTGTTTAAAATATTTAACTAACTAGCAAAACCTGTGCAACATTTTAGCACATTCCACTTTTCCCCACCACCTTTCCATCCCATAAAAAAATGATTTATCATTTCTTGGTTTGTTGAAATGAAAGGAAAGCTTAAATACAGTAAGAAAATGACAGTTTATTAATGTGAATATATTATCAATTTTCAATACCTGAAATTAGGTATTTATTTACACGATTAAAAGCAGCATACGAATCTCCTGCCTACAATAATCCTCTTTTTTCGTATTTTATTCACAACGTCTCCAGGGAAGATTTTTCTTTTGTTGTAGATTCTTCTTTTCATTTTAATTATAGGCAAACAATGGGTTTTAACTTAACCTTGCTGTGCAATATCAAAAGTTGGTAGAAAAACTCGTATATCACTACAGGATTTGTACGATATTTGCTGTAAAAAAGTATGTATAGATATGTTTGCTGCTGGAAGTAAACACCCTATTTCAGAATAAATTGTGAAAGGCAAGATATTCAATCAAATTATGTTTCAAGATGGTATTTTGCTTAATACTTCCTAACTTCTACTTGTGTGCTATAAATCTGCATTTTTTTAAATTCCAAACAAAATATTCGATTTCATTAAAGCACAGAAGAGATAATTTACACATCAACGCACAAATTTTCAACTAAGCCCTCTTCGCGAGGATATATGAAACGGTGCTCATGAAATCCTAGAGTAGGAAAAACAAAAGGCATGAGATTGCGTGATAAAAAATGGGGATATTGGAAAAATGAAAATAAAAAGGTGATTTGGCCGAAGAAGACCTTGCTGATGTGGGACAAGGGGGTACAGACCTGAATAGGACTCCCCCTGACATAGATTCCCGATTCCCGCAGGGAGTTCAATCTAGCGTTATAACGATACCCATTAGAGTTAGGAGGGCTTGTTAGCGATATAGGCCACACTAGAGAACTACAAGCGCATCCCCAAGGAGTGCGATCGCTGCAATTTCTTACGCTAACTTGTCCTTTTCATGCTACGCCCACTTGCGAAACTTAGCTACGGAATTGAACATGAAGTAACACTTGAATGAAGTAACATTTAAAGTAATCGTTTATCCTGGAGTGTCTAGGGTTTTCAAGAGCAATCCTCATTATCCTGACCAGCCAACAGTCCAAAAATTGATTTGATGCAACTCTCCACTCCATTCTCCTCTAGGCTAAACTCTTCATATTTGCATAAGTATTTTCTTTTACATCCTTCAATACTTTCTCCAGATGGTACTTTATTTAAAATATTGTGTCCTTAACAACTTGTTGTACACAATTTCTGCAATCAGATTAGTATGTTTCCTACTTTTCATCTTCACTTGCAAGATATTCTTCCGTTTCCTCCATATTTCTCCCTTATCCAGCACACAACCCTCAAATAAAGATCTCCATTATCATCATCTCATGCTACTTGATCCATCCACAATCTTCACCCCCTAATATTCCTGAACAACCTTCTCTCTACCCCCGCCGTGCTCAAAACTTTAGATTTTCTTTTTGAGTATCGTAATTTTCCATCCTCAACCAAAGCAACTGATCGAGATCTTCCAATTAATTCTCACCGTCTTTCCCCGGAGTCCAAGGTCTCGGTTTCATACAATCACATGCTCCACTTTGATCAGTTTGGTAAAGTTTTCTCACCAACGGTGGTACATTCTTATCTTTCAAGTTTAACCTGTAATATACAAATTCATCCTCTGGCGGGGGCTTATTTTAATAGTTCTTTGAGCTATCGCTAAAATCCAGCCTTTCGCAAATTATGTTATTGATATTAATATGGAGCCACAGTAAAATTCTGAGAGCTATTATCGGGGGGGTGCTCAAATTATCTCCCCAGGATGTCGAGTTCAAGGCAGAGCCGAAATTTGGATCTTCAATTAAATATATACCAGTTGAGGCTAGCTTTCTGCGACGGTTTTTTAATTTTGTCATCAGCAGCTTAAATGGCTGCCAACGCATTTGACCTTTTATCTGTCTAATCATAAAATAACTCCTTCAAACCAATATCATCTATATGATTATAGTATGTTTTATTAACAGTATTTATTTACACCTTAAGCATAACAGTCAATTGTTTCTAACTATTGTCGCTAACATACAGTGATGTCGTTTAGATACATACGATTTCCCAATTCGTCACGCATAAAAATTTCTGACTCAATCTATTCTTTTTACTTTTGGAGTTTATATCCCAGTCATTTTATGACGTATCCCATATTTCATAATTTGAATTCATAGCATGGAAATATTCGAATAACTTGTTTATTTTCGTGATTCTGCTTCGTATGATATGATTCAAAACAATCCATGCACAAGTAATATACCCTTTTTTGTTTTTCTAGGTACCTTATGGTCATAAGAAATGAAAATTTCTCTTGTGTATCGAAAATGGTTTGTGTAATTCATTAAATATCTTTAAGGTAATTTCAATTTGCAGTAGTCTCATTGTATTTTATTCCTGTTAGTAGCTGATGAAAATGGTATACATACCGTAATATGTATACTGTTGGCTAGAAACATATTTGAAAAGACTCTGAACGTTTTCTGAAGCTATTATTAAAGTATTTAAAATTTAACAAATACATATAATGGAATTTCTAAGGAAGTTCGGTAGAGTAGACTGGGATAATCTAATGAATGCTCTGAGGAATCTAGGACTTAACTCACAGATGTATTGTATTAGGAATCTTTAACTGGAGCAGTGTGCTGATTGTTGACAAAAAATTGAAGGCAGAGATGATGAGAGGTACCTAAGGAAGAATGAAATCGAGTAGGACGCTATTGAAAAAGTAATTCTGGTTAAATGGAGAGAGGGATGATAAAAATTAGGAACCATTTTAAACGGAAGAAGACTAAGAACTTTACTGAATTGTAAGTATAAATACCAAAAGGACAGAGTCAATAAGAGCTAAGATGGGTAGGAAATCTGGATCATAACCTACCCTAACCACTGGAAAACTGTTAATCAAAACTTCTATGCAAAATGATTATATAAATTAAAAATAAGTAGAGAGGGATTAAAATTTAAAGACTTTCTGCACCCTTAAGGGGTTTCAAGAATGAGAATTATTGAAATAAGGGTAAAAACTTATGAAAATAATGAAATGTAAGACTTATTATCATTCGCTGAAGTATGAAGCTTGAAGTATTGCTATCCATGATAACCAACATTTCCAATCGAACAGTACAGCACATCAATTGTCAAATTTAATGCAAGATGTGAAGGGAGGTTTCCTTAACGATGCGTCTTTCATAAATCACTTCTGACATTTCCTTCAACAACAGCCACCATTCGGGTGAGGAACTGACTCTCAAGCAAATGGACTGGCATCTATTCTCCCTTAATTACGGTCCCTCACCACCCTCGTCATTTCCCCCTTCATAAACCACTTGTCCGATAGAGTTATGCGTAGGGCAAACATTGTAGACCATTATCATTTATAAATTATTATGAATGAAGGAAAATAAATTACACTCATATTTAATCCCTTTGTTAAACGCAAATAAGTACATTTTAAATTTATTCAAGCATGATAGTCCCACATCAATAATCGTGGTTATAAATCCACTGATTTTTAAAATTTACACATTTAATTAGTTTAACTGCCATGATGTGTATGAAGGGCTGTAAGTGGTATGTTTAAATTTTATTTATTAATCATTATTCATTTGATGCACCCCAAACTAACACCTGTATCTTACCTGTGCCTTAAAAATCCAATTTGAGGAATTAAGTTGAGGTTATGGGGAAAATACGAGATTTTTTGTTTATTTAGATAGCACAGGAAAATGCCGTTGGGCGAATAAATTTATTCAATTGTATTTTAAATAAGGGATAACATATCTTAGTCAAAGTATCTTACCTGTACATTAAAAATCCAATTTGAGGAATTAAGTTGAGGTTATGGGGAAAATACAAATTGTTTTTTGTTTATTTAGAGAGCACAGGAAAATGCCGTCGGACAAATAAATTTATTAAGCTTTATTTTAAATAAGGGATAGTATATCTTAGTCAAAGAACCTTTTTAAGAAGGAACTTTAAATTTATGCATGCAGGGCGCTATCGAAGGAGGAATTCTGGGTAAAAGAAGTTACCACGTCGCAAATACTTCTTGTTCTTTTGCATAATATTAGTGGTGGTTATGAGTTAAAACATTTAGTACCTACATGTTTCCAAGACAGTATACATAACAAGACTACTCCCCATTCCAGAACTAATGTGGTTTGATGCTGTTGTCACCCGTTCTAATATTCCTTCCTCTCCCTGTATCCACGCCTTCCGTATCCATGTAATCATATAGGTTACTTACACCCAGTAGTTTGATTCTCAATAACTGTACGTCTTATTAATTAATTTGTACAGATGCAGGCAGTGAGTTGTGGAAGGAACTAAGAAGCAAAGAAAAACAATTGCACTTTCCTCAGAATTTTGATTGCAATATGAACTCATTAATCCATCTTCAGGTGGAATACACCAATCTCTTTATGTGAGAACTTGTTTTACGCCATAATATTACTCTGTGACTTGAAACGCGTGATGCACTTGAAATATTGTGAGGAAAAGAGCGAGTGACGTTTGAAGCTCTGTGCCTTTCGTGATATCATTTCATCTCAGAAAATAGAGTTGTGTACGTGATTAAATCTCCGAAATTCATTCTATCATAACGGAATTGTATGCATGCAGAATTCACGATAATGTGAGAGCAAAACAACGGTTAATTATGATTCTTGAAAAAAATCAGCTTAATGTTTGAGGACACCATAAATAATGATAGATTCTGTTATGTAGCTGAAAAATAGTGGTAAGAATGCTGAAAGACCTCAGAATAGGAAGATGAGAATAATAATTCCGGATAGTTTGACAGCGGATAAGAAAATTTGAAGAGATGGGTTCAGCTAATAATATGTCCATAGGTTAGAAAATACGATACCATAGGCCCTTTTTCAAGGTGGAATTAAATTCAAGGGGAAACCCGGGGGCTTCACCATTCTTGGTCGAATGGTGAGGTTAATGCACTTGAATCATTCAAATTTGTTTTTTGGTAGTGAATATTAAAAAAAAATAAATGAGACACCCAATCCCTTTAATCTCGCCCACAAAAATCATCCACAAGAAGTCAAGTTTCGATAACTTTGGAACGATTAAAAACATGCTGAAATTGCTTGTTCATTCATACGCTCATAACAATGCATTACATTCTTCGTTTTCAATTCAATTGCAAAAGAAGTGTCCACTTTTAGCCAAAATAACCTTTCTAGCTTTGATAAGTGCAATGGCATTTACTTAAGTTTTGAATTCTATATTTCATGAAACTAATGGTATAAACGGAAGTATGACAAACTCAGCTAGGCCGCCTCAACGAGGGGTCTTGGTAATGCGAGTATAATGCTGGCCTACGAACTGGAGGGCTCAGGGATCAAAACAGCGGGAAACGTCATAGAATACTTCCCATAACTTCGAGGGAAATTTCCAGGCAGTCAAGGGAAAGGAATTGTATCCCCTACCATGAATGTAAAAATGTCAAACGCCAATAGCTTAGTACGGGGTGAGATCTACCCACAACTATCAAACTAACCTTTGAGTTAAACACTAAGAGAGTGTAAGACAAATTTAGCATGAGGAATTTTTGTCTTCAGACCATTTGAGTTCCATTCAGAAATGAGGAGGAATTGAACATGAAGGTTATCGAACCAACAATAACCTAAGTTATTTTTTACGCCACGAAAGTAACTTATATACCCAATTACGAAAGGATAAGGAGGGAAGGTAATTACGTGACTTCATAATAATTAATTTGGTAATTGCAAATATCCGTTGGCGATCCCATTAGCATAGTAGGTAAGGAATGTAAATATGATGCTGTAAATTCCTATTGTGCTTCCCGTACCTGAAGCCATCACAAACCCATACTATATATAATTTTTCTCAATTAATTCAATGACGAATTAACTTTTTGATTTACATTCCATATTTGAAATACTTGGTTGAGAGTTTTGTAAAATATGAGTGAAATATACGGAAAAATATAACTCTTTTTGAGGTTGGAACCAATTACTCTTGGCGTCCCTTTTTCTTTATAACAGATTAGAATTCGTATACGACATCCGTTGATGAACGAACGCCATCTGTCGTGCGTATAATTCCAGGCACCGTCGGCAGCCAAGAGATAGGCCTTTAAATGGACCGAAATCGCTCTGGGAGCGATGATTACTTCGTCTTTAAGATTCCCTTCCGCCCCTACTCCAACTCCTCTCCCCCTCTATTTCCCCCCCCCCCCTCTCTCACGAGCGGAGACAATTAGGTGGCGAAAGTATCCGTATCTCGGAATCGGGGGAGGAATCCGGAAACTGAAGAGAAGGAAGATGGGAAAGATGACAGGCGAAACTGAGTAAGACATTCCGTCTGGGTTCCTCAAAATGAATGAACGGTCGAAGGAAAGTGCATGCCATCGCTAATTTCATCTCTAAATGCCTATGGGAAAGCAGTTTTTTTTTAAGGTCACTAGCATGTGACCCATGGGTGGCTTTGTATGAGCCTTTGTTTTGTAGAGTATAAAGAGTGGGAGAAGAATGGGAACAATGGGATATATAAGACTAATTTTGAAGGTAGAATCCATGGAAACCAAAACAAAGGAGGAGAATTAGGTGTACTGGAGTTCAGGTTTTATTTTTTACTACAGATTTCTGTATCATGATATTCCTCTTCCGCCGAGTACTCCTATACTGTTTATCTTCCCCTGAATTATCATTTGGAGAATGTTATATTTTTCGTATTTGCAATGAATGGCCTAAATGTATTACATTATATATTCTGTTGGCTTTCATTATGCCTCTGTCAGTTCCCGTTTTTTCCAAAACTTCGTTCTTAGATACGTGTTATTTTGTCTTTGTTTACCCTTCAAAGGCTTGAATTCATTTTATGGTAGCTTCTTTATGAGCCCATGGTTCTACTCCGTCCAACAAAACCAAATGTTTTGCTGTGCGGGGCAGAGTTGGAGTTCAGTTCAAACTTCAGTTCGATTCAGCTATACTCTTCTTCTAATTCTTCCAAGTAATTCTTCTTCTACCGTTGTTAATGGAAGCGTAGTCAATTTAAATCTTCTATGGTGGGCTTTTAAGTGCATTACAACTTTAGGTTCTGTTTCAACATAACTGGTAATCCCAGTACAAACACAATATTGTTGTCCCTTATATATTGAAACCTGCAGTCTTCACGTTGGCAGAGTGACAGGTCTTTATAAACCCTAATAGGACCGACTGTCCTTTATTAAACGCAATAGCATAAATGGAGTGAGCGAATATTCTTGTGAATCTTTAGGAATAATAATAATATGTGTAGTGAAAGAGCCAGTTGTTAACTATTAATGAGAGCCATAAGACCTGCCCTAAACGATAGAAGATTAACATTAACAATGCAAAAATATTAAAGTTTTTAGACACGGTTTTATGATCCCTAACCAGCGTCAACCATTAGTTCATATGAATGCTAATAGAGGTCACCGAAACTTCTGGGGGCAAAATGTTCATCAGGCGAAAAGGTAGTCGATCCAAACATTGAAAACAGAAGACAGTACCTTCAGTCACTCTAAAAACTCGAAAATAGTTAATAATTCATTAAAACCCAGTGTTAAAAATTATTATTTTCTCCTCACCAATGAATATGCCTAGGAAAAAGGTTAGTCAGCAAGGGTGCTAAGGGACTGCAATCGAGAACTGATAGGATTATCGTTAGGCCACTCATAGGAATAGCACAGAGGTGTCTCACTTGACGAACGGTGTAAAGCTCTTGATGTACTCCCAAATATCTTGCAATCGAGGCACTCAACGTAAACATTTATGGGAGTAACTACTGAAGTAAAAATTACAGTTACCAGTAGTGATTATTTTCTGGTAATTTTTTACTTGCAATTGTCACGTTTTAAAAATTGTATCCGTTACATGCAATCACCTTATTGTGGTTTACTGAAAGTTACCGTCACTTTCATCTTTTGTATCTCTCATGATAAGTTTAATTTTTGGCAGATGCTCTCCTGCTTTTGGAGGTAAATCGCAAGAGCACTATCGATAGTGGACACGGAATTTGTTCCAATACTTTGTGAATTTCAGCATTCTTCCCAATCAAGGAATTAAGGATGCACTGGATGAGGCATTGGCAAGCCAGCTTTAAGGGGAAAAAAGAAGCCAGAATGGCGGTCCTTTGGAACTATTAGTCCTTGCCCCTTCCGTACCTACGTAACATGGCGAGCATTTCATTTTATACGCTCACTTATTGAGACTTCATGTGCATTAAAACATAAATAACAATGGAATCAAACCCAAATTGTATTGAAGTAACGTCAGGTAACCTTCCTAAGGCTACTTCAATGGTGAAAAGATACTGTATTTGGCACCACTGGGAGTTAATTTTGCGCTCACTTATTGAGACTTCCATGTGCATTAAAACATAAATAACAATGGAATCAAACCCAAATTGTATTGAAGTAACGTCAGGTGTAACACTTACTCAGGATCTATCATGGGGAAAACATATCAGGGAAATATGCAGTCAAGCAAATAGAAAGTTGGAGTTTATTAAAAGAATATTAGGGAAAAGTGAGGAGAGGGTGAAGGAACGTTGCTATTTTTCAATTGTTAGACCACACTTAGAATATGCTGCGAGCAAATGAGACCCTTATGAAGCAGGCTTAATTTAAGAAATAGATCGAGTACAAAGAAGAGCGGCGTGATATGTAAAAGGGTGTTACAATAGGGAAAGCAGTGTGTCTGGTATGTTAGCCAAATTGGAATGGGAATCGCTGTCACAACGCAGGCTAAATTATAGACTTAATCTTCTGGGAAAATTTAAGGAGGGACATTTCATTAATGACGTTAATCATATATTGCTGGCTCCGACTTGTTATGGTAGGCTCGATAATTCTAATAAAATTAAGGAGATAGATTGCAGAACGGACAGGTTTAAAATGTCATTTTTTCCGCGTACGATTCGTGATCAGAACGTTAAACATCGCGTAAATTGGTAATAATTATAGAGGTAATATTCAGGTCAATAGTTTTTTTTCTTTTTTATTACCTGCATGTTCAAATCAACGTGTGACTTGCATGCATTGCCTTGTTTTTGCATGCATGAGTATCTATGTAATTGGTGTCGGGTTCCAAGGCATGCATGGTATTCATGCGTGTGACCTACATGATTGGGATTTGGTAGTTTTTCTTCTTTTTTCCCCAATTACTTTTAAAGGGGTAGTGTTTGCTTTGTAGTTTTCATTTTTGTTTGTTGTGTCATCGTTTCTGGTGTGGATGCACCCCCTGCCACACACCCTTGAGGTGGCTTGCAGGGTATGTCGTAGATATGGATAGATATAGATATAGATAATCTTCCTAAGGCTACTTCAATGGTGAAAAGATAATGTATTTCGCACCGCCGCTGGGAGTTAATTTTATCGCTAAAAATGGTTCGACCTATCTAAACTACATACTTGTGGCGCATTTTATGCTTCCTAGACTAATTTTAAAAATTCAATCCTTTATTCTTCTTAATATTCTATTAAGTTTATAATAATCTCCTTGTTTGGATCGTTCCTCGCCAAACATCCATCTTGATGAATCTTTGCTGGATAAGAGTTCACCTAACAAATAGCAGAGGGCTATATATATCTCTAGCCTTTCAAACTCGATATCATGAGGTTCGAGTTCGAGTGAAAGGAGGATTTTACAGGGACCTGTAATTTTGTGTTCACTGTAGTTAATGGAAAAAAAGTTCTTCATAATCATAAATTTCTAGTAGGTACCGAAAAAGATATATTTTTACTTTATCCTAAATGTAAAGCAAGAAGGGTCAACACGCTCCTAGAATACGATTCAGAGATTAATATCCTGTTACATAAATGCCTACGTTCACCATACATTTCGAGCATGTATAGCTTTACATGTCTGTCTCTGCCGTCACAAATTTTCTGTTTCACTCTTGGCCGGGTCTCAGAGAAAACCTCTCCATAGGATACAAGATGGGTGCACAGGATGCAGAGGGAATCAGGCCTGGGACAAAAAAAAGCACCAAATTATTTTGTAGACACCCATTTCGGTCCTTAAGAATAATGGGAGGAAGGAAGACGTGGGACCCCTTGGGAGACATGATGAAAAAAAAATATCGATCTTAGTTTGAAATGCATTGCTATCTTAATATTCTGGTGGGAAGCGTGTTGGGAGCACGCCAAGCCTATTAGGGGCGGGGGAGGAAATGAAGAAGGGTCAAAAATGGGGGTGGGGGCGGGAAAGAATAGGGCGAGGGTGTAAACATGCCATATCGTCTTCCCTTCCGGGCATGTCGGCATGGTTTATTTCCACCAAAAAGGGAGCGAAAATGCGGAGATGGGGAGAGGGTGATGTTGGACCAAGATTATTTCTCTACAGAAAAGAAGAATTATTTGCCGGGAGATGAGAGGATGGCAAAGGGAGTTGAAATATTTTTCGGAACATCCCCGATTCCTCTCCCTCTTCGTTTTGGCAACAAGTTCTAGGCAACGACGCTGATTGCCTAAGCCATGTCATTGCTTTTTTAAAGGAATCTAACCCCATAAGTAGAATATAATATATTTTCATATATTTGCACCTTTTATACTGCCATTATTGTTTACTCTATATTTATATTTCTGCATATTTATTGATATAAATTAGATTGTGCGTGGTGCAAAATGACCATAATTGTCGACGCACCCTATAAATCCAATTCTATCTACCTTCGTTTTGGCCGCTTTGTTCACTCACACCGGAGGCAGGCAGGACAAACCCGTTTCCTTTGCTAACCACCCCCGTTGACTCCCTTTCCCCTAATCGCGGGGTGGGACGGAGTGAGACCATGTAAGGAACGATCCCTGGAGGAGGACAGGAGAAAAGTAGGGGTTCGGAATGGAATGGAGAAGCCAAGAATAAAACGACGTCTTGCTGGAATTGGTGGACGTGGCGGCGAGAACGTGATGCACGAAAACGTCGAAGGTTATCACTCGCCGACAAGGCAAAGGGTCTTTTCGAGGACTTCTAACTTGGTTATGTGGTGATACTGACTCGTGAAATTCTGTGGCGCCGCCTGGCGTCGGGACGTGCATTCAGGGCGGGGAAAATGTGTTTCATCTCATCTGTGTTTTCAAGTTCGTGCCCTCACTTTGAAGTGATTCAGACCGGGTGAAAAGGTAAAAGGACAGGGATGGAGGAGTAAAGAGGAAGGGTGGAGGGAAACCCGGTGTCGACATTGGCCTGGTCTTGTCGCAAGGCGTCAAGTGGACCACGGTTTGACATTCAATCCGACGGACGAAGTACTCTACTTGAGTATTCTCCACAAAAAAACTCAACTAGGGCCCGATTTACCACTGAAAAATATCTTTCACAGCCAGGAATCGAACTCGGGTGCTCTGCGAGAAAAACGCAATCAAGAAGAAATATTATGTGTATGTGTTCTAATTTTGGGACTTTGTCGTCACGCTGTGTTAACGCTGAGAATACTGACTTGGAAAAATGTGCTCCATAACTTATCTATTCAACGGATTTTTTTGCCTGGCTCGCAGATATAGGTTAAGATTAATATATTATTTCCATGTTTTGTCTTGAAATTTTTTTGTCTTATATTTTCTATAGTTGTCTTAAATTTATGTCTTTTGGGTAAACTTTGGCTAAGTGGGATCCATCCCTTGGGTGGAAATAGGGGCAAATAGATAATGCTCCTTATGGAGCATTTACTTGGAGAACAGAATGATCAATGGCTAATTTATGCATTTGGAAGGTGAAATCATAGTTTGAAATGAAAGTATTCTATAAAATTATGAAGTGGTAATATCTTTAGTTATTCAAAATATTACCAAAATTGAGGCATCAAAGTTTATTTTGAATGCTTGCCAATATGTAATAACTAAAGTTGGCCAACCACCATAGCATTCCGCGACATGAGATCTGATTACATCAGTGCCCTTGTTGTATTTTTCCTTATTAGGCCTCATTTGGAATATGCTGCCAGTGTATGGGATCCCTACGAAATCGGTCTAAATAATGAACATGAACGTGTGCCGCAAACACCGGCAAGATTTGTAAAGAGACGGTACGATAACCTTATTAGCGTAACCAGTCTATTAAATGAATTAAAATGGGAATCATTGTGAGATCGCAGGTGGATTTTTAGACTTAATCTCATAAAAAAATTACAAGACCATATTTCCAGTGATGATGTTAAAAATATTTTTCGAACCCCAACTTACTATGGCAGACTGGACCATAAACACAAAATTAGAGAAATTGATTGTCGAACTGACAGATTCAAAATGTCCTTTTTTCCCCGTACAATTAGGGGTATGAATAATGGTAAATATATCCAATACGAGTGTAGCAATGGATAACATTGGTAGCTTCATGTTGGTATAAGGACTTGAAGCTAACCCAACTAACAGCATGTTTTTTGCATGTTTGCTTTGCTATTTTTATCTTTTGTTTAAATAGTGAAGTTTAAAACAGTATATAAATACTAATCCTTTTTTATGCATGATATGTAGTGCATGTTTGGTGAGAATTCACCCCCTGCCACAGACCTTTATGGTGGCTTGCAGGGTATTAAATAGATGTAGATGTAGTGTGGTGGTCACAGTTCCTATCCCGTGGGCTCGAATTTGAACCCCTGTAGTGGCAGATTTGGAATAATTTTGAGGAATAGGTACATATTGGAATTCACTTATACCACAGTTGGCCAGTTTAGTAAGCATCTCAAGGTCAGTCCCTCTTTTGCTACTTTATGGGGCTTTAAAGATTGGACCATTTCCCCTTTTCAAGAGTGCAAGCTGAAGTTTTTGTTTTCCTGGTTTATCATTGACATTGGCCCATTCTGTCCTATTGCACGCCGATATCTTAGTTTTCCTCTCATTGATTTTCTGCTGATGTCCTGCCATTTTCTTTTCCATGGCTACTTGAATCTTTTTCATATCCCTCTTTACCTCTGCTCTGAAGGACACGTCATCGGATAATCGCAGCATACTATTTTTTCCCCAATGATATTCACTCCTGAAACCTTCTATTTTATTTCATTGATGGCTTTCTCGATGTAAGCTTTAAAATATATTGGTTAGCTGACTTTCATATCTCTTTTTTAATATATAGATGGTTTTTTCAGGAGTTGAGGTCCTTGAGAAAATGAAAAATTTTAAATATTTGGCCGACGTTTCGGAAAATATATTTTTTCCTTCTTCAGGGCTAAATGGGATGAACCACCAATGAATATAGGTGACATGATTTACAGTGTAGTTTCAGTACAAAATGTTTTACAATATAATTTTGTCACAAAGTTTAACGCCAAAAAATACACACGAAATAAATTTTACATATCTTTAAGTTCTTTTGAGGTGAATTTGTTTACGCACCATACACAGGTTATACGCAGGATATAATCAGTGTATACTAGCAATATACCAGATATATACCAGAATCGTTCTCTGCTGCGTAACACATTTATGCTGTAAATATGTTCCCAAGCAGAATATATAAACATTAGATACGAGGAATATACTAGCATGTTCATACATTTACAGCAACAGCTTTCCGCTGTATAACACAGTTAAACTGTATTTACACCAGTATATTTTGCAGTAGCTATATAAAGCAATATTAAGGTAGTTAAAAGTTTTCATTTCGCAAGGAATTTAACTCCTGAAAAAACCATTTTTATGTTAAAGTGTATGGAAGACACAATTTTGTCTCACTCCTTTCCTTATTCATACTTCGCCACAGCTGGGTCCAGATTTAATCACAGCTATTTGGGTTTTACATAAACTGTGGATTTACTTCCAACTGTGGATGATGATACGACCTACAATGGTCGTAGGACACTCCAATACTCGTAGTATTATGTACCCATAAAAATAAATTACTCCAGCATTTCAAGAATTGAATTTCTATTCACGTTGTCAAAAGCCCTCTCCAAATCTGCAAACGCAATGAACCTAAATTTATTCTCATGCATTCCATTCTCTATGAGCAGAGCAAGGGAAAATATTGCCGGTCTTGTAGCCTTGCTTCTCCTCAATTGGCATTGGTATTCTTAGGGAACTCCTCTGTTTTCGTTCTATTTTTCTGTAGATGATCCTTGCCAATGTCTTGGAGGCATGAGTCGTCAGACTGATGGTCCATAATTTTCGCATTTCTCCACTCTCTTCTTTTTGAGGATAGAAATAATAACGCTCTTCTTGAAGTCTACGGGTATGTACCCTTTTGAGTACGTAACGCATATGATTTTGTATAAATGATTTAATTCATCTCGTATTGCATTTCTAATTATCTCGGCAAACTTGTCTTATTGACTTAAATTTATTTCAAACCCGTGAAAAGTGATTGCAAGAACAAAGAGAAAGCGTAAGCAGAGGAGAAAGCACATTTTTTGTTATAATATAGGATCGTCTCAAGGAAAGATATGTGCTGAGAAAAAGTGATTACGTAATTTTATTGGAGACAGATATAATTTCAAAGTGCTTTAGCAAATTAAAATTGATATTAATTTACACAAAATTAATTAATATAAAATTTGAACTTAGGTATATTTATTATTTCTCTTCCTTTTTTATCTTCGTAGTATCGTGATCTCTGTCAGGAGTTTCATTTCTATTTCTATTTAAATAGCCGTGGACCCTAGACTTAATTATCATGAAAGCCAAAGCTATCGCCTAATGTTCCAGATGGCCTAATGTTGTTCTAGAGGCACCTCTGAGTTTTTTCTAGGTGTATCTTCATGTTGTAAGATTAATTACACATATAAAATTCACAGCGCACGGTTACTTGGGTCAGCGTAAGTATACGATATCATGTGATAAACACTACCATGCTTAAGGAAACAAAGGTAGTGCTCATCTCAAATCGATTACCGTAAGCATTCCAAAACCTTTGGAGGTTTTGGAATGCTTATAACTGATAACTTTGTCACTGGTAACTTTAAAGGCTTGAATATTTGTGGATTCCCTAACGTGAAAAGGGAACGTGATACCGTAACCTGTTCTAATTAAATTTAATCATGGAAGTATCCCTAGAATCAGTGATGAAGGTAATTAATTTTAATACCACCAACTATTCCAATTTTAGTGTAGCTGAAATTAGCTGATGAATTTAAAAGCACAGCATGAAAGGAGAACCTCCCATGAAAGGAGAGATTTTGTGAAAAGATTACCACCGCATTAAAAGCCAACGCACTTGCTAAAATACTTCAGGGGCCATCTATATATTACGCAACGCTGATTCATCAGTTTTTTTCCATCCCCACACCCTGCCTTCAATGTTCCATTGCATTCTCAAAGATTCCTCCCTAAGCCAACTACCACTGACAATTCATCCTCGTTTTATGTAGCATTTTTATAAATGCCATATTTGTTTCCAAAAACTTCCTCTTTGAAATATGAATGCCGAATAATTATTGGTGTAAAAGAGCATTTTTAGAACGAAATTACTCCCTACGCTAGCCCTTAGATACTCATATTGAATGAGAAGCAGTAACTTTGTAATTTCACATGTATTTATTGGAAACGACCTAGGTTTCGACGTAGCACGTCATCATCAGGTACAAATGTCACATAACACTCAGAATATATAGTCACAAACATTGGGGGGAGAGGAGGTGGAGAAGGGGGGGGAGGGGCGAGAGGGTGAGATGTAGGGTGACGTAGATTGGGGAGGATGCGTTGTTGGGAGTTAGGTGTGGAAGAGGTAATGTCCATCCTGGGGGGAGTTCGGGTGGGAATGGAAAGGTAGGTTTACTCAGTGCACTCGTGACTCACTGACCTGGGGGTGAGGGCGGGAGAGGTAGTTTAAGGACGGGTAGGTGGAAGAGGGGTCGGTAAAGAGGGGGAAATGGCAAGGGAACAAAAATTCGTGAACAATTTTTTCCTGGCGCTGAACACTTTTTAAAATTTCCAATTGCTGTAATGCATCCAGTCTTTGTCCTTTCTTTTCCCGGTGTAGCCTGAAACAACGGAACCTTAGATACTCAATGTAATGTTTAGAAGACTCAGTTTCTTCAATTATCATGGAAAATTTCCATAAATATCTCTATCAAAAATTGAATTCCCGACCAATGCTAAGAAGTTTATCAGTTTTCTTTTTATAAATCAAATTTTCTGTCCACTTTTCTAACCACAGATTCGAGTAAAGTTACATACAACCCTGTTATTTAAATTCGGCACCATCCACGTTTTTCAATTGAAGCAAGCTAACGCCGGCACCGGTTGTCTCTCCAGCCTTACTCCTCCACTTCCACAATTCCTACCTCTACCCAAACATCCTCTATGGTACACATGACCTCTGCAACATGTCATGCCCCTTAATAAAAACCATTTTTCCTCATAGATCTCCGCATCATTTCATACAAACAATCATCTTGCGTTGTCAGCCAGAAAGTATGTTTCCTTGACGATATTCTGCCGAACTCTTGAGTACCTATTGTATAGATCCAGGAGCCTCGGTCCTCTGATTTTTAGGTGAAATATTCCCTTCAAGGTCTGTATCTCAGGATGTTTTCCTTCAAAGAACCTTAAGGTAATGTAGGTAACAGTCCTCCATCCCGCAGAAGGTGTGCCACCCAGGAGTCTCGCCGTTTTCTGATTGTACTCTTGGGAGAAGTGGCTTCCTCCGCTCTTTGTAGGACTTCCTCCTTGGGGATGTCATCTCTCCAGGCTATTTTAAGCATTCAAAGGTAGCATCGGATCCCAAACAGTTCAATCCTTATCCTAACTTCTGCTCCAATGAAACATCACTTCCATAGAATAAGTGCACAAACATCTACATGGATTGTTTCCCAATTTTCTCGCCAATTTCCTTCGAAGTGAATTTTTTTCCTTCCTCTTGAAGGCTGACCTAGTTTGAATTATCCTTCTGACGATATCCCTAGTGACACGACCGTCTGCTCTAAACTTGCTAATTCATCTCCTGAGTTATTGTTTGTTAAAGTTACGTTAAGTTGGGCACGAAAAGTATCTTCAATCAAAAAATATATAAATGAACCGTTTCATTTGATCGACATTAAATATTTTTAAAATTTAATTGGGATTGAAATGGAAGCAATGCATTTGTGCATCGAGGTTCGAGTGACTTTAATGTATCGGCGGAGAAAGCAGAAAAGATTCATCGAAGCAATTTGAGTTTTGATACTTGAGATTGGTTTTGGAACGGAAGCAATGCATTTGTGCATCAAGCTCCGCCGGAGAGGATCACTTTGATGGATCGGCGGAAAAAGCAGAAAATATTCATCGAAGCAAGTTGTCGACGACTCGGAGTTCCGGCCAAACCGTAATAAACGACTTGGCAGCGGGAGATTTGACAGAAAAACAATTCCGTGCCCGCCACTAGGTTATGGCAATTAGATCTGACGGGATTGGCTGAGTGAAGAGCTGTTCACTAAAAGTGAACCGTGGGATGGAAAGGTCAAGAAGAGGGGGGAGAAGGGATTCATCTGACAAGCGACTCGTTTGGAGCAGAATGGCGCCAACTCGGTTGGAAAATCCAAAAATCCTTTTTCCTTCCCGTCCCTCTGGCTTAAATCAAGCTCACCCAGAATACGCGCCGTTCCCTTCTCCTCCGATGATGTTCTTCGCATTTAAGGATACCCATCTCTCGCAAATCCTTGACCCCTTCATTGTTCCACTCCACCCCCTCAACCTCCCCGACCGTTTGCTATATTTGGATTTACCTTTTGGTCACGGCCGAGGGTGGAACGACGCGGGGTGAAGTTCAGGGGAGGGGTGTTGAGGCTCGCTTGGGGCCTGGACGCGTCCCGGATATGTCTCCCCCATCTTGAAATCGCTGAGGTCGTAATGTAACGCCCCTTTTTTCGCGACGAGGGACGTATTTTATCTCCCCCGAGGGGATGGGGAATGCTCCTGAGAGGATTCCTCTGGGGGTTGCTTCGTCTCGCTTTATTTTACGACCCTTATCCTTCTTATCCTTCCCTCCTCATCTGTGCGTCCGACGATGCCGCCTTAGTCTCGCTGACTGGCGAGAATTCCCTTTTTGTAATGCGATTCCTTGCAAACGCGCGCCGGTACGTACAGACGCGCTGAATAAATGTCTACCGGCTATTAAATTCCTCGGAAATGCCATGAATAAATGCTTTTTTGAATTCTGGGAGAATTCTTGAGCCACCCAAACGAGTAAGTATTTTCCTTTTTTTCTCTCCATCTCTCTCTGTCCGGCAAGAAGTGAAGCTTCTCTGTGTCTTTAAATAATTAATTAAAAATTAAGTGTCAACTAAACGTTCCAAGGATATAAATCTTAATCCTACCATCATCATGACAATAAAATTGTGATGGGGTATTAAGTGTTAAGGAGATTTTCCAAGGGAATGCCTCAAAATAACTTGCCATAAATGTTCATTTTCTCGGGGGAAAACACCAAAAAAGATTCTTGGTCAGATTCAACAGATATTTTTATCTAAAGCCTGGCTATCTCTTCGGTGCTGTGCTGATTGGCTAAAGAGACTTGCGAATGTTGAGCGTGGCAGCACCTTGCGAGTATCATCAATTATGCCCTTAAGGAATAAAAAGCGTAAAAAATGTCCTTGCAAGATTACTGTTTCGCCTCACATACAAAGAAAGGAGTGCAAGTACTATTTGTGGACTTTGGAATATATGTTGAAACTAAATAAATGTTTTAGTATTGCAGTCCGTTTTTTATGAATCCTTTAGGGTTTAATACTTCGCGGATTTCCCAAGATTTTCTCACGATAGTGAGTCGAATGTTTAGAAACTTATCAATAATATCAAATGTAGAGATGAGTACTACCAAGTCTATTTCATCTCATTATTAAATGTACATATACTTAACGTATAAATAATGGATATTTTCCCTCTGTAGAAGTTCAGATACCCGTCCCCATATACACCAGGATTATCACGAATGTGAAATATACAGAGCGGCAATTATCGATGAACTTACTCTCCCCTTCCTTTCGGGAAGTATGATTGATAATGTTGTGTTTTCATAGCCTTCGGAAAATAATTTTCTCCTCGGAATGAGAACGATAAAAATTCTCATTTCTGGCTTCAAACCCCTAAATTCCCAAGAAAACGCACGGAATCTGAGAAAATAAATATGAATATGTCCTTAAAGTGAAAAAAGATTCATGTACGTCAGGTTGGGGGACTCCATCTTTTAACTATATTTATCAGGAAAATCATCATCATCTGTCAACAATCCAAGGATTAGTTTGACACAGTCGTCCACTTGATTCTCCTATCGGCTAACCTCTTCATATTAACGTAATTTTTCTCTTTCACGTCCTTCACGACCTGTTCTATATAACTGATACGAGTCCTGCATTTTCCATTCTTCCCGTTTACTTTTCCTTCGACGACTGTCATCATCAGGGCATCGTGTCTTAAGATATGGCCGATTAGGTTATCATCAAGAAAATATGGTTGTAATTTTCATTAGGGATTAGATTTGTAAGATGAATGCATTTGGTCACGAGTTTCAGCATGCCGCATTTCATAAGTTGTGAATAATCACTTCTAGCAAAGTTTATGCGCAGTAAAAAATAATTTATAGCAATTCGAACTCATAAATATCGCAGTCATTGCTAAAATAGATATTTGAAAATGCTGAACTATTTATTGACTTCTTTGATTTCACCTGTGGATAACATTCATAACTTTACTTTCATTCGTAAGTTGTTGAGCATAAAATTCTTCTCATTCTTTCAAAAGAATTAATTCCAAAAACTCGCAATATTTTTACGTTTATTTTCAAGCTAATGCAGTTATTGCTATTACTCATCCAATTCACCTTCCCTTCAACGGGGTGTTGAATTTAACTGGAAAAAACGGTGACTGCTGTATATCGTATACTGTTACAAATTCAGCTTTTGCTGATTATTCCTGATAATATTGTAGAAATTCCACAGAGAAAAAAATCATTCGCCTTGACCGGGATTCGAACCCGGATCCCCTGATTTCCGGCCAGGTGCTTTACCAGTCAAGCTGCCAGCTTACCTAATGTAATATTCCATAGGGACAAATAATGCCGCGGTAGCTTAACTGGTAAAGCACCTGGCCGGAAGTCAGGGGATCCGGGTTCGAATCTCGGTCAAGGCGTATGATTTTTTTTCTCTGTGGAATTTCTGCTATTGTGCATTTTCAGCGGGTAACGCCGTTAAGGTCCTCGCGGCTAGTTCGCGAACCGTCAATTTATGATAATATCGTGACTCGTGGTGTACTGAATCCAGCTATTCGGTTATTAGTGTAATAACGAGTGCAATAAGGTAATTGGCTGAAGATTTATCTCCGTTATAACAGAAAGACAATGTTAAAAAAAATATTTTGTGGCGAAAAATCAAATATGAATGACGAGGAATGTAAAAGATTGGAATGACTGAGGGATAAGCCAGTGAGCATGATTATTTCATGAAGAGAGCTTTCGTTGCACAATATTTTGGCAGAAACAGAGATTCATAAATAATTTTGATGGTTTCTGATTCCACTTTATGGAACTTGCTAGTATTCATTATGAATGATAGGTTAAACTTTGTAACTCCACAATAATTTTATTTTATACCTTAACCATAGTATCAACGGTTAACGTCATCTTCAGGTCCCAAGGTTTCACCTCTCATTCATAATGTACCTCCATAAATAATACTGTTTATGATAAAATTTCATCGAAAAATGGGACGTCTCTAAATTAAGTTCCTATTAAATATTTTTCGCCCGTAGGAAATTAAATAATTCCCCGAGAGAAAGATATTTATGCATAAGTAATTTGAAATTATTTAAATTCTGCATAGCACTTGTCATTTTAAAATCATTTTATCATTTAAATCATTTAAAATCCACGTTTCTCCCTTCTTAATTTTCCAATATTACGATGAACCCATGTTTTGAGCATTCCCGTTGGTAGATTTTTTTGAAGCTTCTCATAGCACCTTCGCAAAAGTAAGCATGCATGCATAAAAACCTTTCTTGGGAATCCATTTGAGTGATTCCTCGTAAGATATCGATTATTTATTTCCTTTAGCACCTTCATAAATCTCTTTCCTTCCTATTTAAAACCACCAAAACTCTATCTGGGCAATTAATATTGAGATAAACTATCTTTGGACCTCCTTTGGACTCATCAACGGAGAGACGCAGTCTTCATCAAGGTCTCTCTAATATTTCAACTGCACATCAACTGTAGGTCAGGAAATCGAGATTGCTGAGTTGATTTTAATCACTTACCCGATAGCAGGAGAATGATTGACAATGGGGTCATTTGCCATGTTTTTTTAATTACCGAATCTGATAGAGTTTGTAAAATAATAAGACACGTATTTTTCCGTTTTTTGATCCGTCAATTATTTCTCGAGTTATAAGCGGTGAAAAACCCTTATATAATTATATAACCCTTTATAACCCTTTCGTAAAAGTGGGCGTGGTGCAACCCCTGACGTATAACGAATTCGCCCAATCACAACTGAGCCCGCGAAGCTACTTTGCCTTATCGCAATGGGGGGCGACACAGCTGACTCTGCCAATAGGACAGTTGCGACAGCATCTGTGCGAGACACCTTCCGAGAACCCCCTTCCACTCCCTTCCCCTCCCCTAAAAGCAGTCAAGAACGGGAGGAAAATGACGTCAGTGTTATCACAGCAGCTTTTTCGGTGGGCGTCAGCTTTTTCTTATTTTAATTTTTGACTTATGAGTGAATGGTTGCGGTTAGAAGATTAATTGTTTCAATAAAATTCTTTTTTTGCTTCCATCTAACGATTTCGTGTACAAAATTGCGATTTCGGTTCCGAGTCAACGCCCCCATTCCAGAGATTAAGTATTTAAATGGTTTTGTTTAGGAAATAGGACAGGATTTTCCCCAGATTCCTACTAGACGGCCTTCGCAAACTGGCAATCAGTCTCATTAGGCAAGCGGGGAACGCATTTACTTTGGGCAGGAGGCCACAGGGGTCGAAGGAAGATGGCCTTAGAGTAAGGTGACCAGATTTCTGATCTGCTAAACCGGGACAAAATATCGCTTCTCCTGAAGCATAGGCAATTTTACATGTATGTATGTAGGTATGCATGTTTCTTTGGTCAAGTGAAGCGTTAAAAAAGTTGTCACTCTGAGTCCTACACAACTCACTTTTCCAGCACCCGAATTGGTGCAACTTCCTGATGCTACATATGTAAGAGCTTAGTATATTATAAATATAGGAATGTATATATATTAAGCATTTTTAATTCAATAGAACAATAAAAGAAATCAAATATTAAGGAAAAAGATTTTTAATTCATTTTAATGTTTATGAAATTATTTTTTATTAAACTTTTCGAAGAGATTTGTATTCACAATTCAAATTCACAAAAATCACACTCTATTTATGATATTTTTCAGATGGCAGAATTACTGTACCAAATATATGTACGGATTTTTCATGTAAGAATCTGTTTGAACCATTATTTTTACAAGCGTTTAAAAAAAGACCAAAATTCAAAAAACAAACTAATTATTTTGATAGCATAAATCCAAAGACCGGTACAAATTAGTATTTTTATTTAGTCTTTCGGGACACCGGGACAAACACCCCAAAAACGGTACTGTCCCGGCCAAACCGGTACGTATGGTCACCTTAATGATGAGACCGAAAGGAAATTACCAACTCCATGATACGTATAATCAACTATCGGCAACGTAACTTTGTGATGCACACTAATCGCGATGATAAAATTTGCGTAGTAATTTTCTACTTCTCTTCGATATCCCTTTCTTAAGTCCAATGTTTTGAAATATTGACGACCTCTTATAATGATATTGAAACCGGTCAGGTCAGAAACAAGAAAAAGGAATTATTGTGTTCTTGGGAGAGTTTAATTAAAGGGGTTTCCCGTTGCCTTCCACGTTAGTGTTTTTAACATGACACCATCACTTGATAGGCCGCCCATCTGGTGTCAGACGCCTTCACACAGCCGCCTCACTGAGGAACAGAAGCTGCGAGTAATGTTATCGGGCATCAAGAAAGGGAAAACGGTTTCATGCATCAAAGACAGAAGGGGAAATTTAGCAACTGAACGAGAGGAGATACAGCGTCGATGGAGGAAATATGTTGAGGAACTCTATGATAGCGAAAATAGGCCTAGGAACTAGGATATAGAAGAGGAAAAGGACGTAGATCAGGATGACGTGGGCCCTGGAAAACTGAATAGTGAGATAGAGAAAGCATTGCGAGAAATGAAGCGGGTAAAGCGGTAGGGATAGATAACATCCCAGCTGAGTATCTGAAAAACGTTGGAAAGCGGGGAAGGGAGAGATTTTATGAACACGTTCGTAGGATATACGAGGAGGGGACTTGGCCGGAGGATTTTGTAAAAACCGTGCTGATACCTATGTCGAAAAAGAGGGTGAAGACTATAGAACGATAGGTTTGATTTCTCATACGATAGTGCTTAGAATCGTCAACAGAAGAATGGAAAAGAGAGCAAAGGAATTTATAGGCGAGGATCAGTTTGGATTTCGGAAGGAGAGGGCCACTCGGGATGCGATTGCAGTGGTGAGAGTACTAGTGGAAAGGAATCTAGAATATGATCAGGATGTATTCGCTTTTTCTGTTGATTTCGAAAAGGCGTTCGACAGAGTGAGGTGGGAAAAGTTAATGGAAATATTGCGGAAGATAGGAATAGACTGGAGAGACAGGAGACAGATCCGGAATTTATGCATGGCGCCAGTAAGAGTAGCCGATGGAGAATCGGATTAAGCCACAATAGGGAGGGGAGTTAGGCAGGGCTGTCCGTTATCGCCGGTGATTTTCAACATATATCGGAGGAAATGGTGAGAGAGGCTTGGGATGAGCTTGAGGCTAGAATAAAGGTCGGGGGGAAATTGATAAAATCAGTGAGGTTTGCGGATGACCAAGCGCTATTTAGCCAGTCAGTCCGTGTCTTGCAAAAACTGCTGAATGCGTTGCAGGGACAGTGCGAAAGATATGGGATGAAGATAAACCAGAAGAAAACGAAAGTAATGCGATTTTCAAGAACAAAAAGGGCCATTATAACTATAAAAGTAGGAGGTCAGAAAATAGAGCAGGTGGAGCAATTTAGCTATCTGGTAGTGTGTTGGAGGAAAAAGGGTATAGCAGCATTGAAGTGATAAGGAGAATTGCATTGGAAAAAGAAGCTTTGACTCGTAGGCGTGAACTAATGACAGTTGAGTAGGGAAGTGAAGAAAAGACTAGAAACAAGTTTAGTACGGAGCGTTGCACTCTATGGGGTGGAAACGTGGGACTTACGAAAAGAAGATGAAAATACAGTTAGGGCTTTGGAGATATGGGTATCCTGCCTCCCAACATTCCATCCAAGCTAACTTCTTCTCCTCCCTCTTCCCCGCTTACCCAACGCTCTTCCCTCAATCGCCTCCTTCAAAACACCAGCCCCTTTCATTACCTTTTCCATCCACACCTTCTGCCTTCTCCTAATTTCATCTATCAAATTTCTTTCCTCTCCTAACAATTCTAGCACTTCATCGTTCGTCTTCCTTTCGACCCACTTTACTTTCTCCATCCTTCTCCACACCCACATAGCCCTAAGTCTATTTTCAACTTCTTTTCGCAAAGCCCACGTTTCCGCCCCATATAGTGCAACGCTCCATATTAAACTTTTCACTAGTCTTTTCTTCACTTCCGTACTCCACGCCCCTGTCGTTAGTTCACGCCTCCGAGTAAAAGTTTATTTCTCCAATGCAATTCTCTTTCTCACTTCAATGCTGCTATAGCCTTTTTCTTCCAACACACTACCTAGATAGCTAAATTGCTCTACCTGCTCTAGCTTCTGACCTACTTTTATCGTTATATTATCCCTTTTTGTTCTTGAAAATCGCATTACTTTCGTTTTCTTCTGGTTTATCTTCATTCCATATCTTTCGCACTGTTCCTGCAACGCATCCAGCATTTTTTGCAAGCCACGGGCTGACTGGCTGAGTAGCGCTTGGTCATCCGAAAATCTCACAGATTTTATCAATTTCCCCCCGACCTTTGCTCCAGCCTCCAGCTCATCCCAAGCCTCTCTCACCATTTTCTCCGAGTGTATGTTGAAAAGTACCGGCGATAATGAACAGCCCTGCCTAACTCCCCTCCCTATTGTGGCCCAATCCGATTCTCCATCGGCTATTCTCACCTGCGTCTTCTGCGCCATGCATAAATTCCGGATCAGTCTCCTGTCTCTCCAGTCTACTCCTATGTACCTCAATATTTCCATTAACTCGTCCCACCCCACTCTTTCGAACGGCTTTTCGAAATCAACAAGGCCCGCGAATACATCCTGATCGCTAGCGAAACATGACGCCATAAGAATAAAATCTGTAGAAGAGTACGAATTGTTCTCTCTTCATTTTGCAGCTACGAAATGTTTTCGTCACTGCCAATACCCAAAAATGCTACTGTTCATTAAGTCCAAACAATGGTGGTCGATTTGTAGCAACTGATCAAGGTGAACTTTGATAAGCAGTTCCTGATAATCAGTTCTCAACAATTAATTTTATTATTTAAGTTTAACATTATAAAATTTACAAAAATAATATAAAACTCATATCCTGGTGAAATAGCTACATGGAAGCCGAAAACCGCATATTCCCTTCCCGTTCTCCCACCGTTCCCTAGCTTGTCGTGTATTCTTTCTAAAAATCGGGACTTTCTTAAAACCCCGCGGGACGCGGGATAAATTGTTAAAAATCGGGACTGTCCCGCTAAAAGCGGGACGTATGGTCACCTTAGTTATAACCCACATGGCCTGAACGTATGCAATATGCAATTGTCTAATATTTCAACACATGCGTTTAATTTAAATCGATTGGTATTTATATTGGGGAAAGCGAGCTCCCTTGGAAAGCGACTGGCGTGGTTTAAGCCGTGCAGTTTTGCCTTGCCGAGGGAGCTCGCTTTCGCCAACATACTCGTAGTCTGCTATTTAATAACGCAGAATTAAATGAGAAAAATTATTGTGTGATTAGTTTTTCTGTAGGCCCAGTTGTTAATTTGTTATTCGTATTCAAACTCAAGAGCACATAATTTCTGCGCCGACAGTAGTTGATGAGGTCGGAGAAATCGGTCCCGTGAGGTAAAACGCCCTATTGGAAGAAAGAACTCCCTTGGAAGGAGGGTGGGAAAGGAGGACGTTGGGTACGGAGACCATCGAAGTCCACGCTTGCGAGGATATTTGCCGACTGACCAGAAACGCCTCGTCCAAGTCCAATACAGACTGCTCGACTAATTAAACGTGGCGAGCAAGGAGGGTCCGTCGGCATCGAAGTGCAAATCGGCGATTTATCGAAATGCTGCGCAGTTACTCGCCAGGTTATTGACTCTAAGGTAAGGTGACCATACGTCCCGCTTTTAGCGGGACAGTCCCGATTTTTAACAATTTATCCCGCGTCCCGCGGGGTTTTAAGAAAGTCCCGATTTTTAGAAAGAATACACGACAAGCTAGGGAACGGTGGGAGAACGGGAAGGGAATATGCGGTTTTCGGCTTCCATGTAGCTATTTCACCAGGATATGAGTTTTATATTATTTTTGTAAATTTTATAATGTTAAACTTAAATAATAAAATTAATTGTTGAGAACTGATTATCAGGAACTGCTTATCAAAGTTCACCTTGATCAGTTGCTACAAATCGACCACCATTGTTTGGACTTAATGAACAGTAGCATTTTTGGGTATTGGCAGTGACGAAAACATTTCGTAGCTGCAAAATGAAGAGAGAACAATTCGTACTCTTCTACAGATTTTATTCTTATGGCGTCATGTTTCGCTAGCGATCAGGATGTATTCGCGGGCCTTGTTGATTTCGAAAAGCCGTTCGAAAGAGTGGGGTGGGACGAGTTAATGGAAATATTGAGGTACATAGGAGTAGACTGGAGAGACAGGAGACTGATCCGGAATTTATGCATGGCGCAGAAGACGCAGGTGAGAATAGCCGATGGAGAATCGGATTGGGCCACAATAGGGAGGGGAGTTAGGCAGGGCTGTTCATTATCGCCGGTACTTTTCAACATACACTCGGAGAAAATGGTGAGAGAGGCTTGGGATGAGCTGGAGGCTGGAGCAAAGGTCGGGGGGAAATTGATAAAATCTGTGAGATTTTCGGATGACCAAGCGCTACTCAGCCAGTCAGCCCGTGGCTTGCAAAAAATGCTGGATGCGTTGCAGGAACAGTGCGAAAGATATGGAATGAAGATAAACCAGAAGAAAACGAAAGTAATGCGATTTTCAAGAACAAAAAGGGATAATATAACGATAAAAGTAGGTCAGAAGCTAGAGCAGGTAGAGCAATTTAGCTATCTAGGTAGTGTGTTGGAAGAAAAAGGCTATAGCAGCATTGAAGTGAGAAAGAGAATTGCATTGGAGAAATAAACTTTTACTCGGAGGCGTGAACTAACGACAGGGGCGTGGAGTACGGAAGTGAAGAAAAGACTAGTGAAAAGTTTAATATGGAGCGTTGCACTATATGGGGCGGAAACGTGGGCTTTGCGAAAAGAAGTTGAAAATAGACTTAGGGCTATGTGGGTGTGGAGAAGGATGGAGAAAGTAAAGTGGGTCGAAAGGAAGACGAACGATGAAGTGCTAGAATTGTTAGGAGAGGAAAGAAATTTGATAGATGAAATTAGGAGAAGGCAGAAGGTGTGGATGGAAAAGGTAATGAAAGGGGCTGGTGTTTTGAAGGAGGCGATTGAGGGAAGAGCGTTGGGTAAGCGGGGAAGAGGGAGGAGAAGAAGTTAGCTTGGATGGAATGTTGGGAGGCAGGATACCCATATCTCCAAAGCCCTAACTGTATTTTCATCTTCTTTTCGTAAGTCCCACGTTTCCACCCCATAGAGTGCAACGCTCCGTACTAAACTTGTTTCTAGTCTTTTCTTCACTTCCCTACTCAACTGTCATTAGTTCACGCCTACGAGTCAAAGCTTCTTTTTCCAATGCAATTCTCCTTATCACTTCAATGCTGCTATACCCTTTTTCCTCCAACACACTACCAGATAGCTAAATTGCTCCACCTGCTCTATTTTCTGACCTCCTACTTTTATAGTTATAATGGCCCTTTTTGTTCTTGAAAATCGCATTACTTTCGTTTTCTTCTGGTTTATCTTCATCCCATATCTTTCGCACTGTCCCTGCAACGCATTCAGCAGTTTTTGCAAGACACGGACTGACTGGCTAAATAGCGCTTGGTCATCCGCAAACCTCACTGATTTTATCAATTTCCCCCCGACCTTTATTCTAGCCTCAAGCTCATCCCAAGCCTCTCTCACCATTTCCTCCGATATATGTTGAAAATCACCGGCGATAACGGACAGCCCTGCCTAACTCCCCTCCCTATTGTGGCTTAATCCGATTCTCCATCGGCTACTCTTACTGGCGCCATGCATAAATTCCGGATCTGTCTCCTGTCTCTCCAGTCTATTCCTATCTTCCGCAATATTTCCATTAACTTTTCCCACCTCACTCTGTCGAACGCCTTTTCGAAATCAACAGAAAAAGCGAATACATCCTGATCATATTCTAGATTCCTTTCCACTAGTACTCTCACCACTGCAATCGCATCCCGAGTGGCCCTCTCCTTCCGAAATCCAAACTGATCCTCGCCTATAAATTCCTTTGCTCTCTTTTCCATTCTTCTGTTGACGATTCTAAGCACTATCGTATGAGAAATCAAACCTATCGTTCTATAGTCTTCACCCTCTTTTTCGACATAGGTATCAGCACGGTTTTTACAAAATCCTCCGGCCAAGTCCCCTCCTCGTATATCCTACGAACGTGTTCATAAAATCTCTCCCTTCCCCGCTTTCCAACGTTTTTCAGATACTCAGCTGGGATGTTATCTATCCCTACCGCTTTACCCGCTTCATTTCTCGCAATGCTTTCTCTATCTCACTATTCAGTTTTCCAGGGCCCACGTCATCCTGATCTACGTCCTTTTCCTCTTCTATATCCTAGTTCCTAGGCCTATTTTCGCTATCATAGAGTTCCTCAACATATTTCCTCCATCGACGCTGTATCTCCTCTCGTTCAGTTGCTAAATTTCCCCTTCTGTCTTTGATGCATGAAACCGTTTTCCCTTTCTTGATGCCCGATAACATTACTCGCAGCTTCTGTTCCTCAGTGAGGCGGCTGTGTGAAGGCGTCTGACACCAGATGGGCGGCCTATCAAGTGATGGTGTCATGTTAAAAACACTAACGTGGAAGGCAACGGGAAACCCCTTTAATTAAACTCTCCCAAGAACACAATAATTCCTTTTTCTTGTTTCTGACCTGACCGGTTTCAATATCATTATAAGAGGTCGTCAATATTTCAAAACATTGGACTTAAGAAAGGGATATCGAAGAGAAGTAGAAAATTACTACGCAAATTTTATCATCGCGATTAGTGTGCATCACAAAGTTACGTTGCCGATAGTTGATTATACGTATCATGGAGTTGGTAATTTCCTTTCGGTCTCATCATTAAGGTGACCATACGTACCGGTTTGGCCGGGACAGTACCGTTTTTGGGGTGTTTGTCCCGGTGTCCCGAAAGACTAAATAAAAATACTAATTTGTACCGGTCTTTGGATTTATGCTATCAAAATAATTAGTTTGTTTTTTGAATTTTGGTCTTTTTTTAAACGCTTGTAAAAATAATGGTTCAAACAGATTCTTACATGAAAAATCCGTACATATATTTGGTACAGTAATTCTGCCATCTGAAAAATATCATAAATAGAGTGTGATTTTTGTGAATTTGAATTGTGAATACAAATCTCTTCGAAAAGTTTAATAAAAAATAATTTCATAAACATTAAAATGAATTAAAAATCTTTTTCCTTAATATTTGATTTCTTTTATTGTTCTATTGAATTAAAAATGCTTAATATATATACATTCCTATATTTATAATATACTAAGCTCTTACATATGTAGCATCAGGAAGTTGCACCAATTCGGGTGCTGGAAAAGTGAGTTGTGTAGGACTCAGAGTGACAACTTTTTTAACGCTTCACTTGACCAAAGAAACATGCATACCTACATACATACATGTAAAATTGCCTATGCTTCAGGAGAAGCGATATTTTGTCCCGGTTTAGCAGATCAGAAATCTGGTCACCTTAGTTATAACGCGACCAAGAACGAAATTCTACGACACCCCAATTTTGAAATGCTGATTTTTTATAAAATTGGTCACAACTTTTCTTCTATTAAAGTTATACACTGGAAACGTACAGAGTTCATGAAAACATATATATCTAATATTCTTCATACTTTGGTTGCAATTGAACGACTTATTATGGATTTACGAGTCATCAAAGTCGGCGCTTCGCTCGAACACCGTCTAAAACCGGCACTTTTTACGTTACAACTGCCGAAAAAAATATGAAAATGTGTTTTAAAAATGTAAGTCTGGTATTTAATAACGCAGAATCAAATAAGAAAAATTATTGTGTGATTAGTTTTTCTGTAGGCCCAGCTGTTAATTTGTTATTCGTATTCAAACTCAAGTGCACATAATTTCTGCGCCGACAGTAGTCATTCGGCCTCAAAGAGGCTCCCGTGTGTGTGAGACAACGTATTTTTGTTTACATAATTATATTAATACAGACATTAATGATGCGCTTATTTTAAACGACTGTATCCAAAACATGATATGAAATACCGCAGTGTTCAAATAAGATCGGTTTGGTTTATCAGTAGATACACCAATCCGATCTTATTTGTGCTTCAGGGATGTCGGGGTAAGGTCAATATCCTATCATATTAACAAATTTTAGGTCACACCTGAAACCTTAGTGTTCATATGCTTTCGAATATAATTTAGCGCAGATTATTAGCATTATCGGAATCATAAGTTCATCTTCAAAAGTGGATTAAAATCTGGAAAGTTTACTCAGTTTGATTTGAACACGTAAATGCTTTGATCCCAAACAGATAAATTATCCTTGTGGATAAATGAGTTTTGCTTGAATGGTATGCAGCATTATCAATTAAATATAATGAATAAACGGGAACTTAGCGTAGATAAAAAAGTGTGGTAATTCAAATTTTTCCTCACCTTTTAAGAATCTTTAACATATCTTTTGAATAATAGAAATAACTTACCTACATGTTAAGTGAATTCAGCTCCTTCTTTGCTAATTTTTAAGGGCCCTAGATTACTTCGGAATTGAGGAATTGGTGTATAATTTTACACACTTTATGTGTAAGTGCGTCAGTATTTTTTAAAAATTTGATATATTATTTTTGGCCGGTTAACTTTTCTCTACTTAAGTTCTGTCTGAAGAGCACTTCCTCTTCAGTACTCCGTCCATCATATCAGATGTTAAGACGTTGACCCTTGGCTACATTTGCACCTGACCTTTGTCATCAGTCACCTTCCCCGAAAAACTAATACTATTAAGTACAACAAAATTGGGGTATTTTATTTTACTTTTGTATTTTTAAATGCTTTTGAACGCTTTTGTCGGCCCGGTGGTGGCGTGGTTAAGTCCTCAACCTGCTA
The DNA here is from genome assembly GCA_933228895.1 of Platycnemis pennipes. Lineage (NCBI taxonomy): Eukaryota > Metazoa > Arthropoda > Insecta > Odonata > Platycnemididae > Platycnemis > Platycnemis pennipes. The sequence continues at coordinate 14,455,553 of OW121854.1, read as the reverse complement.
ACCTTAGGGTCGCGGGTTCGATTCCCGCCTGAGTGGGTTTTTTCACCACTCAGGATATAGATGTGTGTGCTCGTCTGTAGTTAAATTGTTAATACCCCGACAAGGTCACATGTGCTGTTTTCGGTGGTAGTGGAAAATAAATAAATTTTACCACAGAGATTCTTCCTGCAGATTATCAAAAGTCTTCGTAGCCCATCTCTGATATTACATATCATGTTTCTTACCAAACGAACACACAGGAACTGCATTCACGTGGAAAACCTCAATTCTATCCTTATCATTTCTACTTCTCAATGGTGAAACGTATTCTTTATTCAAGAGTAGTCGATGGGAAAATTCCATTCATGCAAGTAGTCGATTGCGCTGCTGAAGTATTCATGTCAAGGTCTCCGTGTAAAATTATGTGGTATCTCGTTTTGCGATTGGCTGCGTGAGGCTTCTGCACGTACTTTGAGTTGGCACTCAATTTGGCCGATCCAATCGAGCGGATGAAATCCTCGACGTCGACGGAATTCCTCCTCCTTCCCGTGAAAGCGACGAACGCGTCAGGAGCAGGGAGAGGGGTCCCGAGGGAACGGAGAGGAATCGGGAATGAAAAGGGGGAAGGGGTGGACATCTCCTTTTGTGGAGCATCTCGATTCATTATCCCTAACCCTTGCCCCACTTACCCTGTGCATTTCCATTTCCCTTCTCCTGCACCGAAGCGGCGATCGTGGACAAGTCGAAGAGGAGGAAAAAGGGGTCAAGGGAAGGGGAACGTCGCGCCTCCTTTAAAAACCTCCCCAACATCTCCAAGGGAATCCGAGTCATGGAGCGAATTAAGTCGAGTAGCTTGTGCCTTGCTTGGACTCCACCATCTGCTCAGCAATGCAAGGCAAGTATCCATCGCTCATCCGTCGAGAGTCGAATAAGTGTTTGGGAGTCGTTGGTCGTGCAGAACGACCTTGGATTTAGAATCAGTCATCGAGCGGGAATGAATGAAATGCTGAGAGATAACCCAATTCATGCTCAGCCGCTCGCTCGAGCGGATTTTTTGTGAAACACGGGCTTAACTTAAAGACTCAGCCGACGAAAAGTTTTTCATTTTAATTGGTTGATCTAGGTCAAATATTTTATGGCAGATATTTACACAGAATGTGCTTTCTATCAATTAGCAATAAGTATTATTCAAAGGAGACGTGGATAATCATAACTCAACTAGGAACGGGAAAATGAAAATAACCTTTTTGGGAATACTTGATTCACAACCATGAACAGTAATGATTTTGGAAAATTAAAGAATGAAACTTTGTGACGTTCACCTTATATTTAAATAGGCACGACCCGGGTTTCATAACATAGTTGCATCTTCAGGTAGATGTAGATGTAACCTGTAATACCTGAAGATGTAACTATGCTATGAAACCCGGGTCGTGCCTATTTAAGTATAAAGTGAACCTAACAAAGTTTCATGCTTTAATTTTCCATTATGGAAAGGTATCACATAGTCAAGCCTTAAGTTATCAGCTATAATAATGATTTTCGCTGGAACGGGTTAATGGAGTGGTTAGAGTACTGGAGTGCCCGGGTTTGATTTCTGTAAGTGGAAGATATTTTTCCTCATTAAACCGGCCCCTATATGAGCGAGTTGTGGAGAGAATTCTAATCAGTCTGTCAGATGGGACTTTAAAGAGTCGTCCCGTTGGTTTCTTTCACAAAGAGTAGACTAATTCCGAAGCCGGGTCTCTCTTAACCATTCCTTCTTACCCATCCACTTTCACCCTTGGGCCTTTCCTCCCGGTGGGAAGTACTTGCTGGTACAGAGGTGAAATTCACAGAATAATCCTGTTCTCCATACTTTTTCATCCTTGTACATTTCCTACTGGTCAGAAGTGCCTTTAAGTGCCGCTCGAGACTTGAATACGACAGGTAATGAATTGTAAATATCCAATGAATGGGTAATTACAATGACAATATGAAAACAAATGAATTATTTAACTACGTTTATTTAAAATGCCGTTGGGTGCATATAGCGTTACTTGCATATTTTAGTAATTTCAGTATGATAGCAAATTGATAAAGAATGATCAAAGTTCACAATATTCAAGAGCATCCGAAAAGAAAAAGGTGCTTTATGAATATGATAAGAGCATGAAAATATTTTGGCCGGGTAACCTAATGAAATAGGTAGACAATAGACATGAATAGGTAGGCGTCTGCACATAAGCAGAATATATCATGTCGCTTTTAACAGCCAGATGATTTCGACATAGTGGCATCAATGGTTTAAATGGAGAAGATGGTTTAAATATAGAGTAAGATTCATTGAAATGGAATAAGCTACAGAACTCCCGTTTGAGATAGTAGGCATTGAAAAAAAAGTGGAATAAACCTAATGGTTTTTGACGGGTGGAAAACCCTTTGCATAAAAATACGAAAATAACAACTAAATAACAGAATAGAATACAAAAATGGAATTTATTAATGCTTTTAATAAATATTTCGGGTGAGAAAAAATCGAGAGAACACGATTGAAAGTCAAAAGCGCCAAAGAAATGAACGAAAATACAGCTTTAATTCTTTTTCCCCATACCGCTCCTAATCATTGTCGCTCACCAGCAGAAGGCTGAAATCACTAAGATTATGATAGAAAAGCTTGACCTTGATACGCGGGTTTCTCAAAAGCAGCAATCCGCTAATGATTCCTCAGCTGGGTGGACTATTGACCATCGATGGTGTTCATACAAATAAAGACGAAAATTTTGCATAGGAACCTGCATTTTCTTGTTTCACACAAGGCAGATAGCTGATATACTCGGTATAGCCAATTACGATTATTTTACTAAACTAACTTCTGTCGCACAGTAAGTTCTAATCGTAGACAAATACAGCTTCAAAAAATAGCTGTTTTATACCATTTCATAAGCTACTTGCTGAAAGTGGCTGTTCAAAATGAATCGGAAGAAAAAGAAACAATAACTGATAATTAGGCAATTAGTTTCCCTTGCCGTATAAAAACTATTAAAGATTCTAATAACATAGTTTTAATAGTGATCTCCGTGAATGGTGCAGAGACAAAAATAGGTGTATCAACTACACCGATTTCAATGAGTTTTAAAGTGGAGAAGATTTAACATCTTTATATTTGTCTCACATTCCGATTTCTCTTGTAAATCTTCATTTTTAAAGTCAGTTTTACACGACACTCATTTCAGTACTGAAAATGGAACTCAATTCCGTTTTCTCAAAATTGAATAGTGAAAGTCTCGGATGAACCTACGATACATCGAACTGATTCCATTTCTGACTGGCGCATGGGCAGAAGTTATACTTTGTTTACATAGCTTAGGCGTGTTTCTATTGAAGCTTTTTTTTCAAACTCTTTTTGTAATCGTTCCCTAGTAATGATGGAAAAAATCCTTTCTCGAGTGACTCAAGGAAAAGGCTGCAATATGCAGTGAATGTCACCATATCGCTCCGTTTTATCGATTCCAGCTCCGCCACTGGTGAGTCCTTGAAATGGTCTACTCACCTGTGATTGGTAGTCGGATGCGAGGCGGGGAACCTCGTAAACTTGAGTGTCGTAAACTAAAGTAGTCCATTACTAAGAAAATTTATTTACAAGTTACTAAGGAAATTTAACAAATTCCTTTATTCCGCTTTAGCTCATAGTAAAATAATGCTGTATATAAGATTTCAGGTTTCCCCGGTGAGTACTTAGTATGAATATTTTTTTTTTGTTTCACACCAAAACCAAGATTTTGGGTGAACCAGGTTCCGATTATTATGCAATAGTCCGAAGCCGTATCTCACTCTGTTCGTTCATTCTCTGAATTCTCTTAATAGTGACAACGTTCATCGTTCTATGAGTCATTCACTATGATGAAGATGGCGAACTCAGTCATTGAAATCTAAGTGCCCATAAACGCTATCACCTGGTGTGAAGTCCAAGAAAAATTCACTGAGTCTGAGTTTTTTTACCCGTGACATCATTTAAATGTAGGTTTCTGGTCTTTGATACCTTTCGGACAATCGTTTCTGAATCTGAATATACTCTGGTCAGAATATCAACACTCTACAATCGCATTCTTTTTTGCATCTAAAAAGAATTTCCAGGACGTAATTGCGAAATATACCAACATTTACACCGTGAGTAAATCATTTGACTTGAAGAGAATGTCCCGAATTCCCGGATTTTGGCAGAGTGCTTTAACCAGAGGTTTCATTATACCTTGTGAATTTCTAAGGACTTTAATGGAGATAAATATTGAGATGAACTATCGCGCACACTATATCGAGGTTTTTCGCAGTTAATTCACTGCCCTTGAAGTGAAGTATGATTGTTTCGAGGTGCATCTCGAAATGCATCTTTTGTTTATTTTATTTCGTCAACATGTAACTCCTTGTGCTGTAACTCATGCCTATAAGATTATGTAAATAACTTAAAAATTTGTTCTTTCCACGCAATTATTAAATATAACTCAATCGGAATTTAATAATATTAGTGTATAAATTCAAACAAAGTTTTATTTTATTTATCTCCTGCCGAAATGCCATCACGTTAACTTGTCTGCTATGATTATGATTCATGCGTATTAGTGTAACGAGCTCTGACATGCAAATAAGGACAATATATTTTACACTGATAGGGACGGCTTAGTGTAGTGTGCAGCTGTAAAATCGCATTAATTTTCACACAAATCAGCCCCAATCCTTAGCATAGTCTTTTCTATTCTTAGAAATTAATATTGATCCTATGCTTTCCTGTCAATAGCTCCGTTTTACCTGTTGTGAGAGTTTCAAAAGACCGAAGGTAAACCTTTCGATTCTACCTTGTCTTCTCCACTCCACAGAGGAGAAAATTCAGTGAATTACTTGTGTCTCGGAGATCACCAAGTTAAATCCCACGTCTGGAATTTCTCTCACGTTGTCGCTAGGATTTCTTCCGTTGGTTTGATGGTGTGATGCAACCCAATCCCAGTCGAAAATGTCACGCGAATACCAAATTCGGTGTTCTCAGTTTTTTTAGTGGCTCAAGTGATAAAATCGAAAGACTGCGAGAATCATATCTCAATGCAACTTTCTTCCGTGCGAGATCTTCCTGCTCTTGTGAAAGTTTTGGGAATATTTTGAATGCCTTTCACGCAAATATAGTTGCCTAATTTATCGTTTCATTGTACCCATTCCTCCGTCACGGCTAACATGTATGTACTTACTCCCTTTAACGTAACGAAAACGGAAACAACAATTGTTGGTAAAACTAACAAAAATCAACACCAGTAATATATGAAAATTTCTTCATCAGGTATAGACATGAGAAATTACTACTTTTAACAGGTCGTTGTTATTGTTGGAAAAGGTTTCTGAATCCCATAACAATTGGAGTGCATACAGACAATATTTTTGGGAACCGAGTAACGGTGGAAATAAATCCGGCATCGGTATTCCAAAACTGTTCACTGAAAGACTTGTAATGATCTTCAGTTAGTTAGATCTTTAGACGAACGAGGTTCTGACTTTTAAATGATATCCACACGGTACCGAGGAGAAAATGACCGAGGAGATCAGAGAAAAACTTTACTGCTAGCAGTAGTTATTGGTTGGAGAAGGCAGAGAGCTTATGTAATTTGCGTCGGGTTGGTTAGTTAGTTATTTATTCAGGGAAGACGACCGACAGCTGAGTCCATTTGTGCCATTTTTTCGGATACGTGGTTAATTGGGTAAAGGTAGGAGTTTTCAAGGAATGGAGGAAGGATGGAGAGAATCCCGGCGTCGGCATTAGCCTACTCGTAACGACAGGCACCAAGGGGACCACGGCTTAAGGTCCCATGCGACGGACGGAGTACTGAACCTGAAATGCCTTCCACCTGCCATTCAATTAGGGAATGGTTTAACACGGAAAAATCTGCCACTGCCGGGAATCGAACCCGGGCCCTCGGGATGGGAGGCCAGTACTCTAGCCACCACACCAACCCGATCCCCGCACCTGATTGGCATTTGGGAATGGGGAGGAAACATTATATGAGACGGAGGAAGGGTGGAGAGAAACACGGTGCCTACATTAGTCTGCTCCTAATGAAAGGTGCCAAGAGGTCCACGCTTTAACGTCTCATCTGACGGACGGAGGTCTGAACTGCTCTCCACATAGCATTCAAGCAGGGACTGGTAGACCAGGGTGCCAATTACGGTTCTCTGTCGTACATAGATAGCGTACGATACGCCTTGGAAACGAAATTCCTATCGTACGATATCTGAAATGCTATTACGTTTCCAGTTAGCTACCGCACAATACCTCATCGTACGATAGTAAGCCTGATATCGTACGATATCCCTTGTTTTGGCGACATATGCTATTACGGTTCGCAGTATCAGCCGGTAGCTATGGATGCATCGTCTGTTATCCTATAGACGACTTTGATCTCGCTGTAGCCCGTATCGTGAGTCTCACTTCCCATTTCCAGTGGAATAATTTTCAGGTATGTTTACACTATTAATAGAGATTTTGTATTTAATGACTAATATAAATGTGCAGCACGCGCTAGGGAGTGAAAAGTGTGCACAATTAAGTGATTTGATTAAATAATAGCGTTTATCAATTTCCGGGTTAGCGATTGATGCATAATTTTGATTTATACTTGCACCAATTTATAATATAAGCGATATCCAAGGTTTGAGATTTGTTTGGCATAGAACAAAAAGTAAGTTTTCTTTATGCTACGAAGTCATCATGTGGTATTGTACGTTTAATTCACTATTATAATTTTATTCCTTCAGCATTAATCCCGTGCGTTTGTTGCATTTGTGCGTTTATAGTCTAGGATCAACTGCATAATCTCAATCATGAAAACAGTTAATTAAGAATGAAATACAATTACTTAATTAGAGGTTAATTCTGCTGTATATCTTTGGTTTAATTCCTTGACATGCAGATTGTGCTTGCTGTGTGCGTTGGGGTACGGTATGTAATGAGTTTACTTATACATTATTAACATTTAACTGAATAGGAGAGGCTTCTTAAGTCACTCCACATTTATAATGTTGTATTAATAACTTCTGAGCAGTGGAAAGTGTTCCACTAATTCGTAATTATGTGATTTATCAACTTTTAAGACTTGTTTACATATTCCTTCGTTGATTTCAGCATTTTATTTTTCACAATTTACTAACAACAAAATTCTCTTATTGTTAAAGGTACTATTAGCGCTGTGGGTAGCGTGTTCGCTTCTCACTCCAAAGATCGCCTGTTCGCGCCTCCTTGATGGCTATTTTTTTGCCATTGCCATTACCAAAATATACTTGCATTGGCTATCCTTGTGACAGGTACTTTCATTGCCAGGTTAAGCTTTTCATTAGAAGTGGAAAAAGGCGAGATATTTTGGTATCCTCCAGCCGTTTGCCCTTGAGCTGGCTCTTAATGTAAAATACAGCTGTAGAAGTATATAGAGTATCATGGAAAGATATAGTTGCAAGTGTAACATTAAATGACCACCCTTTTCATGAATCTTGAGAGGTAAATTAAATGAAAGCAAAAAGTATTAATTAAAAAAGTCTGTATTCAATGTTAATTGCTTTTGGAATAACTAAAATTAAATGCATCTGCAATTGCATCATCATGCGTTGTGCTTCATAACATGATAATAAATAGCCACCTGGCAAATATGGAAGCAGAAGATGGTGATGCACAAGAACCGCTAGTTCTGGAGAATAAAAGTTTAAATAATATGAGGGTATAAGTGTGCCAGGTGACCTATAGGTATAGGGTGGCATTAGCATTCATTTTCAAACAGTGCTAATTTCTAAGACCATATAAAATAGCAGAAATTTTCTGCTACCCTGAGTTCATTCATCTAAGGAGATATATGAAATTTTAAGGGCCTTTGTGATACCTTTTATCCCTTACAGTGAATAAAAAGTAGTTTTTACTCATCCACTATATTTTTATGTTTCAGCCATCTAAAATCAATTGGCCATGGGACTATGTTTGCCTACTTACCATATATTTGTGTCAAACGGTCAGATGCAAAGTCAGTTGAGCTGACAAATGATCCGCCATAATATTCAAATATTTCGTTAATGTTCAGAAAGCACGACAGCGATATTTGGACATTCCGGATATGGTAATACAGATAAAAATATTGAAACAAATTTATGATGATATATAGCAAAATGTAAATACAATATAATTGTTATGAAATGGAAGAAGAGTGCAAGAGTATGACAAATAAAGTTTTGTGCCTTTCAATTTGGAATATGAGTTCTTATATCACCAATAGGTTTCCCAAAATCACTTTAATATAAATATTTTCATCACAATACATTAGTGAAATTAACCTTATTTTCACTTCCCGATTTCATCATACGCCTCTTGATGACTTATTAGATATATTATTTAACCTATGATTGCGACGGAAAAAGTTTAAAAAAACATAATTATTCAAAAATATGAAATAATAATAAATAATTAAAGGATTTGACAATTTCGTCGTAATTATTCAGGTTATATTACGTTTCCCCGTTTCAGAAATCACCTCCAAAGATATCGCAGAAAACAGAATTGCGAAGAATTATAACTGTCATAACAATTAGTTAATTAATTATGTCAATGTTACATTAACAGTTATTAACCAGAGAGTTAATCACAGAATTTTTTTAGTATTGTTATAATTGAAAATAATATCACGAAATAGTACGAAAAATAAATTACCATTCATGCGCTCAATTTCAAATGGGTAGTTTCCTACGTATTTTTCATTACGACAGTCATTTGTTGTTGCAGTAGTGTTTCTTTTTTGGTTGTTTGTGATCCAATTCATACATGACGTCACTTGAGACGATATATTGCCGAAGATAGTCGAACCGTATCGTACGATACCAACGTCGAAACCATAATTACCTAGCAACGTATCGTACGATATATGGGAGCAGTGGTATCGTACGATATCACATAGCGACGAAAGAACCGTAATTGGCACCCTGGTAGACTGGTGCCTAGCATTCGACCATTAGGTTTTTTTATTGCTAACTGCTGCCTCCTTACTGAATGTCACTGAACTGACAGAGTGTAGAACTGAATAGTAAAATGTAAAAACTTCAATTATGTATCAAATAGCCCTGATGATGCCGCAATAAAGAGGCGAAACGTCGGCTAAATTGGTGTTTTCTCTTATCGACCAAACTACTCCAGAAAATTAACCAATTCTACATAAAAATATAGTGGTCAATAATATACATCATTATAAGAACTGAATAGTAACATGGATATTTCTAAAATCCTGCCACGCACGGGCGCTGCGCCATACAGTTTAATTCGTTTTCAAGAGATTTAAAGTTTTCATATCGGGTTATTTAACTTGTTCTCAGAAATCAAGATATACCTAATTAGTTTTTAAATTTTATTACTTTACACGTATGCAGAATAAAATTTCCGATGGACACAGAGCTAAATATTCCAATTATTTGCCTGGCCTTCCAATTATTTTCATATAATTTATGTCACCTGTGTTTGTGTTGTTAGAATGGCAATTTTAAATGCCCCTAATATGAGACGCGATCGAAAAGAGTCTCATTTTAGGAACACCGAAGATAGTGGTTGCAAAGAGAGGGTGCAGTGTTTTAAATATTACCGGCCCTATTAATAGGACCTAAAAGTATATATTTATAAACCCATTTGTATGAAAGTATTTGCATATTTTTAATGTTAAAACGAATAGATGGAAAAAATACATCTAAGGGGTCTCATGAGCATATTTTATACAAATGTCAAATTTTATTATTAATTTATCTGTAATTTTTTGAGTTAAAATGAATTTGTCATTTCAATTTTTCAAATAAAATTCCGTTAAGCTGAATATATTTCTCATAATTTAACGTTCTTGAGATAGTTTAGTTGGTTTTTTGATTGTGTTCTATTTTATATTCCGTTAGCAAAATAAAGTCTCATATTCAATCCCTTCATCCTACTCTAGCCCTATAGCACCATACAATCCTCTTCTTTGGTAATACTGGGATTCGAAAACAGGGATGGCTAAATAAGAGCCAAGCATAGCTAGCCACCATGTTGCATATTTTCGCTCGCATTTCAACCACTCTTCCCATTTAAGAATAATGTAACTCAGCAGCAATCCGCTGACCGAATCGGTTACGAGTTGAAGTACTTTAGTAGGCATAGCTGCTTGGGTCTCGTTTCCCTGTATGGAATGTTTATTCGCCCCGGGCTTTTTCCGTTCCTGGAGCACCCCTCATTGGTTGGGCGAATTTCCTAGACTCTAATATATAAGAGTCGACAGACGGAAATCGATGTCGCTGCGAGAAATGGTGGGGATACATGACACACTCTAGAGCCTTAGTGATAAGGCATGCACGATATTAGGCTCAAGGAATGCATGCATCTCATACGGAAACGCTTTGGAAATGCTTTCAAGATTAATGGAGAAAAGAAGAAGCATCATGGTCGACCATGGGTGATTATGTTGGACCATATTGAAATTATTAAATGGGGAACATGCACTATTTTTTATAACTCGTTGAATGTGAAGTTTATTACCTATAATATGCTTTGCGAAAATTTTGCTGAAGAATGAAGTTGTGCTGCAAAGATAATACTCTTTGAAAATCGTACCTTTTCGAAAGCTTAAAAACACGACGTCATCGCATGACGTCACGGCACGCTATCACTATGGGCGTTGTTTATTTGTTTATGCGTGGAGGGAAGTTATTAAATGAATACTTGGCGATAACGTGTGTATTTATCTCATTTGTTTAATGCAATAAACGATTGTATATCGATTTTTTCTTTGCTTAGTATGGATGTTAATGAGAAAATCGTCCATAAATTATATAATGCCTGTATAGTGCCCAAGAATTTCTACTACGTCTAAGCAATCGCTGTTTTTTAGAAGAACGCCGCCCTAAGGGAGTCAACCAAAGGAAATTGTCGGAATGTGCTTTTTTCAGTATTTTTTCAGTCATCCTTTCGTTCGGAAAACGGCTAAAAACCTCAAAACAACATATTCACTTCGTTTTCAGTTCACTTTGTATTCGTGAGAAATTTTCGCATCAAGTAGGTAGGTACATCACTAATCTTCGAGAAACAAATTTCATGCAAATTCCCCATTTTTTAAGGTTTGCTTTATTTCAAATTACAATTTATGAGATTAGGTTGACACAAATACTAATTTTGCATCACAAAGTCTAACTCAAACTCAAGTCTTTTGAGGAACGCCACGTCCTTTTTGTGATCAGAATTCAAACTCGCAGCTTCCTAGGCTTGCACTTTACTAAACTGCCTACCCCCGACGGATCAATACGATTATTCATGCGTAAATACAATCACCGCACTTTCTCTGCCAAGAAATCATTCAACCTCTTCTCTGTGATGTACAAAATTCCTGCCTCAAATCGGGGGAGGAAAATTCAGCATGAATGAAATGAAGAAAAAATTTATTTTAGTAAACTTCATTTTTTTACTTTGACTTCAAAATGCAGAACACGGTTGCAAAGTCATGTTAAGACATTCATTTGGCGAGAATCCTTCCAACAAACATTAAAAGAATTTGGAATCACTATTGACTCAAACTACGGATTCTTTTGGTAAGAATCCTTCCAAATAACTTAAAAATAATGTGAAATAATACTCATGAAATTCGCATTCTTTAATTTTATTTTATCATTTGATATTTATGTATTCCGTAGGGCGTAGGACTGAGAGACGATACCAGTAGAGTTAAAGTTAAGGCTGGAAGAATCCAAAAAGTGGTGTTACAGAAGAATGTTGAAGATGATAAAATTAAACTACCCAAGGACAAGAGAAGAAGTCCTAAAAAGTCTTGTTCGGGGAAGAAGAAATCTGCTGAAAATTTTATAAGAAGATGAAACAATCTGACCGAACTTTTTGAGACGCGATAGTCTAATGAAGGCAATCGTCGAGGGACAAGTGGATGAAAAGAATGGCAAAGGAAGGCCAAGTATAATAATAATAATGTGTCTTTATTCGGGCGAGGTTGTGACTCTAAAGTCAACTCTTCCACCTAACCCATCGTCAATCTAACATCAATTAGGGAATATAAACATATACATCCATGTGATGAAACAGAAATACAATGAATGTGACAATTGCAATGAACAACATAGTATGTACAGTATTAAAAAATACGCCTTTCAAGTTTAATGTCAATTTAAATTAAAGAAAAATGTAGTGTAAAAGATTCACATGTGTGGGAAAAACGTGAGGAATGTAGCAAATATCCTTCAATGCAAAAACCCACTGCAGGAAAACGCCCACACAAGAAGGGGGAGCGAAAAATCTGCGTAAACCTACTGACAGAAAAGCTAATGTCTCGTTCAGAAATTGAAAAAATAATGTAAATGAATATGCAAATTCAAATGGAAAAATAAGTATCAGATGTAAGGAGACGAATGCGAAAGAGAATAAATGCATTTATTATGTAAACATGGAGACATTAGCTAATAGGAAAATCATGCGAACAACTTCATGAAACCAATCTTAAACTAGATAAACACAATCATTTTTCACGGGGGTCATCGGGTATATTTAAGCTTTTGCTTGTAGAGGCAGGAAAAACGATAGATCGAGTTATGACTTTCGCCTCTCGCACGGTCATTTTCTTCTGACCCTAATTGCATAATTTGAGACATTTAATATCTGCCTTCCGCCTTTACATCTACATAATACCCTGCAAGCCACCATAAAGGTGTCTGGCAGGGGTATCCAGAGCCTCTAGCGATGCTTTGTGCACCATTGTGCTTTCATCCCAAGCAATAAGTTGGTATTTCTGAAATATTTGTCCCATGCCGGATGATTTGGATATGCTGCACGTGAGAGTTTCAATGAATTGCACGTTCAATAGGAATGTCAAAGAGGAATGAGAAGTTCTTCCACCTGGTAGCAATGTCGTAGCTATTCCGGACGATGCAAGAGCTAAGGCTATGTCATTGCATTGCTGCGATCTCAGAAGAAAGGAAATCCAAGGAGACTCGTTATGATAACATTCAATTTACATTGTGTCGTTTGATAATTTTAAATGATAAATATAAAATATAAATTTATTAAAATTATATAAACATATATATGCACATCCCGTATCCAGTATCGATATTGTATTCTCTATATCGTACAAACCTTCATCTACATCAATGCCACTTTATGACCACTTTAGACGTTGTTTACAATAGACATTCGATTACTGGCATCTATTAAAGGTAGTCGTTTCAGGCTTCATTTGGTGGAATATCATAACGAAAGAAAAGGGCATTACTGGCATCTGTATTCTAAATTTGTTGATATGTGCTCCGAAAGGCTGACTTTTGGGTTCATGTACATACGTCTACATTGACGGCAAATCAGACCCACTCAAATGATGGAATATGGGAAGGAAGTCAATATCACATCAGTTAACCCTACAAATGATCTTTTTGAATACTCAGTTTTAGCAGCCATTTAAGCTAACATTGTTGCTGCCCCTGAACCTGTCCCTGAAAAATAAGTGTGAATCAGGCTTTGGAATCGTTGACTAGCGAGGATAACGGTACTACGAATGCTAAGTTTTACTTTTTAGCTCAGCGATTTGGGAGAAAGTGCTGTTTTAAGCTGCAATTTCATTTAATAATTTTAATTATATCTATGCAATAGTTTGGTATGTGTTTAAGAAATAGATTAATTAAGGTATTTAATTAACTTAAGAATCGATGAAACAACTTCGGCCGTCACATTGTGGAATTTTTCCATGATTGAAAATAAGAATCAACTTTGTAATTTTCCACACATTTTTAATAACCATATTATTAAATTAAAGGTTATTAAAAACGTGTGAAAAATTACAAATTTGATTCTTATTTTCAATTAACTTAAGAATGTGATTGGTAAAAGAAAAAACCCTGAATACCCCTTTAAATGTATGTAGGTAGTGCCGTAATTGCTGATTTCAGCGGTCTTAAATAAAAAAATCTGCCTTCACAAAATAATTTATTAATTAATATGCGAAAAAATATTTCTTTTCATTCCATTTTTTCTCTTTCGTATAGTCATTGATTGCTTTTTTTCTGAGCGCAGAAAATTATTTGTATTCAAAATGTTAGTTTTAAATTCAAAAGTGTATGGAGAACTTTAAAATGTACATGTATTTAAACGCTTTCTGTGTATCGTGCGCTAATGAGATGCATTAATAATTCAACAGATTTACATCCTCAATTTCCTGTTCAAATAAAATAGAAAATTAATTACCAGATTTATTTCCCAGGTTGTAAAAGAAAGGACTGCGGTCAAAGTAAATTACAATGTCATGCCAACCGATTTTTCAGCTAGCTAATCCAAAGCTCCAGCTTTCCCTCACTAAGCCAACTAGTTCTTGGAAAAAGAAAAAATGCCAGTGATTAGAAAAAAAAACTCTCATCTTTGATCTATAAAAAGGCTAATCAAAATAAAGCCATCAAAAGTACGATGATTATTTTCGGCTAATCTGTGAAGAAGAGAGCCAAAGCACTTTTTTTGACGTGTGAGCGCGGAAAATGTAATTTAGTTAGTTTATGTTAATCAAAGGATCCCTTATAATAAATTACAGTAAAATAAATAATTAGCTTTTCTCTTGCTTAAAAGCAAAGAATGTGTTAAGGCTAACACCAGGATGTGTTTGAGCTGAATATTTTCCAGTATAAATAATTGGAAACTTAACAATATTTGGATAGGCAGTGAGTTTTCGGGTGAAACCGTTTATAAATTTATAGCACAAATAAAATAAATTAACAGTCTTTTGGACACAGTGACCAGAAGTTCCTTATTATCAATTTCTTGATTTTGTAGAAGTTAGATGAAGCATTTCAAATAGCAGCGCACGAAACCAATATACGAAAATTGCTGGAAAATAAATAAAGAATAAAAAGTAAAAACAACGTCAATTGATATGAATAGATCATAAAATATCTTGAATTAAATTAATTTTTACATATATTTGTAAGATAGGAGAAATTGGTCATCATCTACCCATAAATCATATTTTATTATTAAAATACGATTGATTAAATAATAAAATGATAAAATATGATTCATTATTATGAGCCATAGTGGTAAATCTTTTTAAAAGACAGCTCAAAATGGAAAGCATTCTCCGAACTCATTCACAAGGGTTTTTATAATATGGCAGAAAAACCAAAATATATTTATTCATAACAGGGAATAAGTAAATGATCAACTGGTGTACTGACCTAATGCCCACAAAACAGTAATTAAATTTTTTTATCAATTTTTAACTGACTAACCGGTGTGAAAAATCTCATTAGAACATACATCTGGAGAATTCTACTACATTGCAGCGAAGCATGGAAATAGCAGCAGCAGAGAAGTCCAGGCTGGTAGCTTGAAATGTGGTGCTGCCGAAGAATGATGAAGATAAAATGGATCGATCGAGTGACAAACGAAGAAGTCTTAAGAAGAATGGGAGAGAAGAGATGTCTCCTGAAAACATTAAAAGAAGACGGAACAACTTAATCGGCCACATCTTAAGGCACGATGGCCTGATGAAGACAATCGTCGAGGGACAAGTGAACGTGAAGAATGGAAAAGGCAGGCCTCGTATGAGGTATATGGAGCAAGTTGTGAAGGATGTAAAAGAGAGGAGCTACGTCAATATGAAAAGGTTGGCCTATAGAATCAAGTGGAGGGCTGCGTCAAACCAATCCTAGGGTTGTTGACCGATGAAAATGATCATGAACTGACAAACAGATAATTTAGCCATCTCCACATCAGTAGAAACCAAATTTTACCAGTTTTTGCGTGACAGCTATACTTTTTTAGTGTAAATACTTTTTATCTTCGTCAAAGTGTGCTTCATCATTTCAAATTCTCATTATATTGTTGATTCATGTACAATGGTTGAAAATATTCCAGGGTGAATTCTTTTAAAGCTGAATTACTACACAACAAATGTTAATGATCATAGATAAATGCGTGGGGCTGAATGATAGCGAGGAAATTCTGTTTTATAGAGTAATTTAAAGCCAAAATACATCGTGTGAATTATAATTCCATATATCAGTGCCTACTGATAAAAAGATTCGTGACAACATGAATTCAACTAAACTTTCTTTCAAGATAAACCTTTGAGTCTTCAATTTCGTTGCGTGAAGTTTTTGCATCACAAACAACAGCGTACCTTATTAGGTCTATTAATGGTGACTTGAAATGACTATCTTTCTATGCGTAGGTATTCTAACCCAAGAAAAGAAATTCCCGACCCTCGGGCAGTCGGTAACCTTTACGGATGATCCTCCAAGTGGAAAGTATTCAAAATTAACTGATGGTTACCTTGTGGATCGCGGATGTCTCATTTGTTGGCTAATTGACAATTAGCAGCAAGAGGATCAGCGAGATGGTTTTATACTTAGGTCACGCACTAAACCAGGTTTGATATACGATGGAGTATATCAAACCTGGTATGGAGTTCTGAAAAGTGTCCGTTGAAAATCTGATGGAAATTATTGGATTTTTTGAGGGAGCAGTTCTCGTTTCTTCAGCACGCCTTGTCCATAGAAATTTGTCAGCTATGCAAGACGGAATCAACTTCTGTTTTTCCTCAATCACCTTGCTCACTTTTCTTGACCCCAGTAATTTTTACTGGGGTCCTACTGGAGTACCCAGACCCTACTAATTTTTCGTTTCTAGATCTTAAATCATGACTGAAAGGGAGGCGTATTCAATCCATTGAAAAAATAAATTTTAAATTTAATGTAAGAGATTAGAAAGAAGACCACGCAATATCGCCAGAATCTACGGATTTCATTAATGTAAGAGCTTTATTTGATTCCGGAAACTGAATTTAAAGACTGAAGCAAAAAAGTCACCAATGAAAATAATGTTTACAGTAGAATGACAACTCCTTTTGAGGATACGCTACCTCACCATATAAAATTTCCACGTTGATTTTTTTTAATCAGACAAACATTTTTACCGGCCTCGCATAAAGTTGCCGTTCATACTTATAACGTATAAAATAGCAAGAAAATAACAGTGGAAGGAGTGGTGGAAATATTATCAGGTTTGGTAAATATTTTTGTCCAGGAATTTAGCTGTAAAAGAATGACTAGATTATGGAATCAAAGAAATGCCCTCAGGCGTTACTTTGTGGAATTGAAGCATCATGAAAATAAAAACGACTTGGTATGTTCCACACCTTTTATTGCAACGACCGACCGCGGTTTCAACGGCTTGAGCGTCATTATCAAGGCAACATATAGTGAACAACAAGTGCCGAAGGAATGGGCTTAAATACAAAACAACAGGGGGGGGGTGGGGAAACATATTAAGGCATGGTGTGGGGAGGGGGAGTGAGTCACTTGCGGTTTACTTGGACGAGGAGTTCATTTGGTAGGAAGATGGAGGGGGAGCCTGGAGGTGGGTTCGCTTTCCTGAGGTTGAAGGTTAGTGGAGATGGGGTTGTATATAATTTTTTGTGGCCTTGTGCTAGGGTTAGGGAATTAATGGCCTTGTGATATAATTTTTGGCAAAAAATTATATCACAAGGCCATTAATTCCCTAGCAACCCTCACTAACATCCCACCTGACAAACCCAAACATTGGTGCAAACTTCCATTCGTAGAGAACATGACTAACAATATCGTCAAAAGATTGCCTCCGGACAACTACAGAGTCGTTTACTATAACCC
The DNA here is from genome assembly GCA_933228895.1 of Platycnemis pennipes. Lineage (NCBI taxonomy): Eukaryota > Metazoa > Arthropoda > Insecta > Odonata > Platycnemididae > Platycnemis > Platycnemis pennipes. The sequence goes on along the minus strand of OW121854.1, from coordinate 14,437,901 downwards.
CTCAGCTTAATAATTCCAAATGAATATTTAATTTAATTATATGTTATATAATTAAATTAAATATTAATTAAATAATATCAAATTAAATAATAATAATAATTGATATATATAAATATAATGATAAATTAATGTTTAATTCCAAATATGCATTTGAACCTTCAAAGATTGGTGTTTATATGTTAAAGTGCTCGGATTGTATTGGTGCATGCATCGGACAAACTGGACGGAAGTTCTCCACACTTGTGAATTAATTAACACAAGAGGAGTGCATAAAATCGTGATGATAAATCCACCTTTGCCAAACATTTGATAGACACTGGGCATAAAGCAGATTTTAATTTTCATGTTTTACATGTGTGTGATAAAAGTTTTAAACTGGATTTTTTAGAACGATGCGAAATTGTAAAACATTATAAATCTCAGAATGTAAATATTTTAAATGGAATGACAGAATTTAAATCATCGCCCTTTGTGTTATGTACCCTCCCACACCAGCCTTTCTGGACACCTCCACCTAAAATCCTCGCGATTCAATTTTCTGCGTGTCAGAACTTCGTAGGAAATCGTAGGTGGCCCAGGGAAAGGATCTGGCCCCCTTATCCTGAATGTGTCAATTTCACACGACATTGGCTTGGTACGGGGTGAGCTCTACTCTCACCTATCAAAACCAACCTTCGGGTTGAATCACTGAGTGAGTGAGTGAGTGTGGAATGTTTAATTTGCTCTTCGCCAGAACCTTTCCCCGCAACGATGCTTTTGTAAATGGATTAGTTCCAAACGAAACAGAAAAAAGAGAACACATTTAATTTTATTCAAAACTGAGAATATAAATGCAAGAAATTTAAGTCCATTTAACCAAATTGTTAACCACTCCAAAGTTAGGATTACAAAATATCCGTTAATATTTGACTTCTGACTCGAAGGGTAATTTGAATGGTAATCTCTTTCACCTTTATCCTAACACTTCACCTGAAGTCGGCTGCTCATCAAATCCTGAATGAAAAAAACAGACCTAGCGATGTTCTTTTAAATGACAAAAACACATTTTTTTCCATCACCAGTTGTTTCCCATTATTCCGATAATCTGACTGATGAAAAAATGTAAAATGTGATATCTCAAAAACCTTTTAATATCCTATTCAGTGCACCCATGTCTACGGCATATGAGTTTTAATGAAGGTCATGTACGACTTGAATGACATATTTACATTTAGATAACCCACTACTGTAAGGGCTCCTATTTTTTCGGCAAAACCAACTCGAAAAAAAAATGAAAAATTTTGATTTGCATGTAGGAAATGAAAATGCTCATTTGCTTTTCAACACGTTCCAAAACGTTAATATGCATTGCGTAAAGTACTTAATTTCCTACAGTACGACGCCTTTCTCTTCCAAATGCCAACAAAGCACGATTTATACCTTTTTTTTAAGCCATCATCCGACTTTTTTCGTGTGCCTCTAATTAAACAAGCGTGTACTCTTTAGAGTAAGCGTTTCCCAAAGCGGGCGTTCACTCGGAAACGAAATCGCTATTTTGCACACGAAACTGTTGGATGGAAACGAAAAATGAATTTTAGTCAAAAAATTAATCCTCTAACCAGAGCCATTCACTCATAAATCAAAAATTAAAATGAGCGAAAGGTGACGACCACCGAACGAGCTTCGCTAAGGACATCTACGTCATCCACCAATATATTCCCGTCCTTAAGGGGGTTGATCCGAAAAGTGAAAGTCATGTCATTTCTTTTATATTTTCAGCACTTATAGAACTAAAGTTCCTCTGTCTAATAAAGTAAAGATAATTATACCAACCCATACTCCTTTTTGCACAAATTGCATTTGAAATTACATACGATTAACGGCGAGAATGGCCATCACATGGGAATATAACGTTTAAAAATACCATTGTGACATGTCATTTTTACAAAAAACTGATATTTTATGCGTAATTTCACGAGATATAAAATGACTTGAAAATAAAGGCATCAACCCACCGTATTTTTCGCTAAATTCACCAGTTTCTGCGCTTGTAGCAGACGAAATGCGATAGTTGAATTCAAGTGGCGCCGCGGTCGCTCTAGCCAAAATGTATGGCGTATGAATAATATCATTCCTAATGGGATATTAAAGCATATTTCAGAAAAATACTATAACATAATGTTTGATAGTAATATTCTGGTGTTATAAATTAGTAAATTCATTGAGTACATGAATTTATTTCTTTAAAGTAAATGCGGAATTGACTCCATAGTCGAGCTGATTAAAATTATCATAAAAAAGAAATCCTTATGCTTTACATCGTATTTCTTGTGATACTTATGACTTTCAATAGCTTAGGTAATTTTCTTTGTGAAGTAAGGATCCCTTAGCAGGCATATACTCGTACTTAAATAAATAAGATTCCTCAGACAACTTGACTCAAGCAGTCGCGAGCCAACCTCCTTAACTGTGTTTAGGAAGAACGGGAAGGGAGCGGAGGTGGGGAGGGGAGGTCCTCCTGAAGAGATCCCGTCGCAACCACTTCCATTGGCAGAGTCAGCTGTGTATCCCTCATTGTGATGAGGCGAAGCAGCTTCGCGGCCTCAGTTGTGATTGGACGAAGTGTATGGCGTACAAGTCCTTTGCACTCCCACTTTGCCGAAAGGGTTAAAAACATCAGTTTTTCACCGCTTATAACTCGAAAAATAATCGACAGATCGAAGGACGGAATAATACAGGTATTTTTATTCAACAAACTCTATCAGATTTGGCGATAAAAAATATGGGAACCATTGACGTATCCTTTTTTTAAGTTATCACTATCAATTGATAGAATAAATGCGAAACCCTTAAAAAATCACTACAGAAAACCCCCGTTTATCTTCCCAGTAAACCACCAACTGGTCCGATGTCTAACGCCAGGCTTTGTGCTGCCATCCGAGGCTTGCGAACATTTTATTGCGGCTTGGACAGCTCTGCTGGGCTCTTTTTTGTCATAGAATACTCTTATGTGCAGCAAGGATGTTTTCATTGGCAGATTGAGTTCTTTTCTTGGGGAGTTAATTTAAGACCAGATTATCCGTGTTTTCCGATTATCCGTGCACCCTTTAGCAGTCATTACCATGGAAAATAGTGAGTTTCCTGTACTTAGAAATAAACTGTTAGAATCATTCATTCTATTACGTAGAGAATGGTTATTTGAACTATCAGATGAAGAATTTTGAACGCGTTATTGCGTCCCTCAAGGGAATGTTAAAAACATTACGCGAACGAGTGCGTTATTAAGATCCGTGATCTCTGTTCAGGGTTCGACAAATTTCCGACTGATACATGGCCGTAGGGAGCCATGAAAAATGGCCTCATCGTATGCGTTTTATCGTACAATTTTTCTAAGCTGGCATTATCCACGTTAAAGAGTGCCAGACTGTCTCCGAAAGGCGCAGGTAAATTCTGTTTTACACGGATAGAGGAGTGCTTGGGGAATTACTAAGTGCTCAAACTTCCGTGCCGAGCGCTCTTTTTCTCAATATTTCGAAGTAATCATCGCCGTTACCTTTGAGTCATGGGGGGAAATTGGTCGCGACGCCTTCCTTCTAAATACCGCTCCCTCCTTCCTTCCAATTTCTGCTGAGTGCACTCCGTCATTACGAGTCTCGACACTTCGGAACCCCTGGAGATGAGTTCTGCAACATCATTTCGCTCCCGAAGTATAATTCAACCGGGAGGGAGAGAGAAGGTAAGCATTCCGAAATCCAGCGCAAACTTTGAATTCAAGTGACGCGATTATTTTAGAGAGCGTTAACGGATCGTCTTCCTCATGGCATTTACCGTATTAAGGAAAAAATATTCACCCCAAATATTAAATTATGAATGAAACTTTTTTGCTAAAATTCCATTTGCCTTCATAACCTTCGTTTTGTTTAGCTCTCTCCTTTCCTTGAGGCTTTAATATATTCAACATCATCATCATCATTGGTCAACAATCCTAGGATTGGTTTGACACAGCTTTCCACTCTAATCTTCTATCGGCTAACCTCAGATTTGTTTTTCATTTAAATCCTTCGCGGTCCAAGGCTTCGATCATGGGTCTTCATAAGGCATGCGATAGCGTTATGGTTATTTTTTTTATTTAACTTATGTCAGAGAGAACGTGATCTCCAGCCTTCATTTTTTGCACAGAATTTCAAATCGCGTATCAAAATCTGTGGAGCTAATTTCATAGACGATTATTGTTAACCCTGCGCTACTCTAGGGGTAAGCGTTAACGATAAAGATTGCGATAACGCGAAAGATAGATCCGTAATTCCACACCAGGTCTTCTGAATGATGTAGTTTTTTGTTTTTAATTGATGTTTTCTCCGTGGAGAATTCCTAAAAACTACATCATTCTCAGATATTTTTCTTTGGTGAATATCTGCTATTCATCATATTAAGATGCTTATTATTAAGATCATATTAAGATGCTAACAACCATGGAAAGGACAATGACGAGGCATCAGGTGAAGATCAATAAGAAGAAAACTAAGATATTGGTGTGCAGCAAAAGAGAAGAGGTCAAAACCAACGTTAAACTAGGAAAACAGAAACTGGAAGAGGGGAAAGAGTTCTGTTACCTGGGAAGCAGCGTAACCAACGATGGACAAAGCAAGAAAGAAATGGTGAGTAGAATAGCCCAGGCAAAGAGGGCATTCTATCAAAAGAAGAATGTACTAACAGCTGGAAATACAAGCTTGGAAGTAAGGAAGCAATTTATTAAAATGTATATCTGGAGCATGTTCCTTTATGGTAGTGAGGCATGGACGATGACAGCAGCGGAGAAGAAAAGGGTGGAAGCATTCGAAATATGGTGCTATCGAAGAATGATGAAGATAAAATGGATCTACCGAATGACAAATGAAGAAGTCCTAAGAAGAGGGGGAGAAAAGAGAAGTCTACTGAAAACTATAAAAAGAAGACGGGACAACCTAATCGGCCATATCTTAAGACACGATGGCCTGATGAAGACAATCGTCGAGGGAAAAGTGAACGGTAAAAATAACGAGGCAGGCCTCGTATGAGTTACATGGAGCAGGTCGTAAAGGACGTGAAAGAGAGGAGCTACGTTAATATGAAGAGGTTAGCCGATAGAAGAATCGAGTGGAGGGCTGCGTCAAACCAATCCTAGGATTGTTGACCCTTGATGATGATGACATCATATTAACTTAATTCCTCTCTTTCATGTCCTTCATGACCTGTTCCATATATCTTACACGAGGCCTTCCTATGCCGTTCTTCCCGTTCACTTTTCCCGCGACGATTGTCTTCGTCAGGCGTCGTGCTTCAAGATATGGCCGATTCAGTTGTCCCTTCTTCTTCTTAGAGTTGTCAGCAGACTTCTTTTTCCTCCCACTCTTCTTAGGATTTCCTCGTCATTTACGAGGTCGATAAATTTAATCTTCATCATTCTTCTGTAGCACCACACATCGAATGCTTCTACCCTTTTCTTCTCCGCTGTTGTCATTGACCATGCCTCACTGCCGTAAAGAAACATGTTCCATATGTATGTTATGATGAATTGTTTCCTTACTTCTGCGTTTGTATTTCCAGCTGTAAGGAGATTCTTCTTTTGATAGAATACCGTCTTTGCCTGGGCTATTCTACTAACTATTTCTTTCTTGCTCCGTCCATCGTTGGTCACTCGGCTTCCAAGGTAACAGAACTCTTTCTCCTCGTCAAGTTTTAGTTTTCCTAGTTTAACGTTGGTCTTAGCCTCTTCGTTCTTGCTGCGCACCAATATCTTAGTCTTCTTCTTATTTATCTTCAGCTGATATTTGGTCATTGTCCTTTCCATGGTTACAAGAATCTTGTTCAGATCCCTCTCTGTCTCTGCTATGAGTGCTATGACATCAGCGAATCACAGTATGCTTATTTTTTCTCCGTGAATAAACACTCCGGAAGATTTCTCTTGGTATTCATTGATGACTCTCTCGATGTAAACATTAAAAATTACGGAAGACAGTGCACAGCCTTGTCTCACTCCTTTCCTTATTCTTGGCTCTTCACAGCTGAATTCCGATTAAATCTTAGCTACTTGGTTTCTATACGGACTGTGGCTAACTCTTCGGTTATTGTAGGGCACTCCAATTCCCTTCAGAACTCCAAGTATTGAATCCTGATCCACGTTGTCAAAATCTTCATATATTATTAATTACTTTCTCCCTACGGTTTACGCCATTAAAACTAATTCTCTCCACCTTCAGAAAGACATTTTCCGGAAATACGAGTGGTTTCTCGTTCCCTGCTTGATATTTCCTTAATTATTTCGCGTTTTCTTGTAAATTCATTTGACATCATGTAGAAAAAGGGGCGCAAAAGGAAAATTTCATGCATTGCCAAAGTTTTTCGAGTGTAGTTTTTATTTTTTATTGCCAAATCTGACAGAGATTTTTGCATAATGGACCTTTATTTTTCCGTTCCTCGTTTCGTCACGTAGTCCTCGAGTTATAAGCTGTGAAGTATTGAAGTTTTTGGCACTTCCGATTGAACGGGCGTGCGAATAATTCTTACGTCATTCCTTCCTTCAATCACATCTAAGACTGCACAGCTGATTCGCCTAATCACGATGTGACAGCTGATTCTTCCAATTGAAGTGGTTGTTAAACTACCTTTCGGGGTGTATCGGATGGCTATGCATATTCCACATCATCGTAATTTGTGAAAAAGTATACAAAATTCAGCACATTTATTCATGCCAAAAAGTGTGCAAAAAAACCAATCAAATTTCGTTTTTCACTTATTTTGGGCTATTTAAACTAAAACAGTCAATGAGGAGAGGAAAAAGAGGTAGATATCTTTAGTGCAGCTCGTTTGGTAAGAGTCACCTTTTGCGTATTTCAATTTTTAATTTATGAGTGAAACGCTCTGGTTAGAAGATTAAAAGAATGTTTTTGCTGAAGTCCATTCCTAGTTTCCATCTAACAAATTTTTGTATAAAATAGAGATTTCGGAAATGAAAAACCACTTTGTACGTTCCACACAAAGATTTTATTGGGTTTGACCATGGTTTCGACCAAATATGCCATTATCCACATGACAATGACCACATAATATATGCCACATGATAATGACATATTTTATCGAAGTGGTTATTAGTGGTTTTTCATTTCCAATCGAGTGGTTCCACAAAGTAAAGCCTCAAACTTTGAACTAGAGATTTTGGTTTCTAGTAATCGCCCCCATTGTTCATCTCAACTCTTGAATTCAACAATCTCAAACATTGCAGTAGCTAATAATCCACACGGTGATTCCTATCCCTAATTTTTATTTTAACTTTCCTTTCCACTAGTTGAGCGTACGAAGGGTCATTTTTGTTTAATTTTCGGCAACTTCCACGAAATTTTCATGGCAAAACTCGGGAAAAAAGGTTTTGAAAGTGGTATCTGTCCTCGGTCAAGGTTTATTCATAAGAGACCGAAGTTTTTGCGTATAATTTGGTCATCTGTGAGTTTTATTTGACAGCATAGGTTATTTTTTTATTTGGCTTAGTTTCGGTTCTAGTAATGCAGGACAACCGAATGCCATGGCATTCTACACTCAACCAGAAGCAGAGTGGCTACGATACGTTGCGCTAGGTAACATGAGAAAGTGGCAATCAACTGTCGGTTGCCTGAACTGAATTAGAGGTAGAGTTAGATTTTAAGGTGTTCCAGCAGCTTCAGTTATATCCCACCATCTGGCGCGAGTTAATACAAAGCTTAATTTTTAGGTGAAAACAACATAACTTGGATTCGAACCCGCGACCTTCTGGCAGCCATTCTGAGGCACTTCGAATCTCACCATTTTGGACGATATAACCAGAGTAATAAGCTCTTAATGCTCAGATTGGAAGAATTTTGGAATCTAGACTAGGTTATTCAATAGGTTTTTGGAGTTAACGGCCATAGTTGCAGATAAAACTTTTTTCACCCTTGAAACCCCTCAGTAGATTAATGTGATTTCGAATGGAGAATATATCGCACTGCAGTACTTCCCAATCTGCTCCCGTTTCTTTCAAGAAGCTCTTTCGACAATGACTTGAAATTTCTTGTTTCGAATAAGAACATTTTCATCGTTTTGTTAAAATATGTTGATCACAACCTCAATATTTCACGTGTTTTTGCATAATTTAATGGTTGTTGATTTAAGGCTGTATAGTAAAACTGCTAAATTTTTCAATTGAATATGATCACAATTTCTTTTGAAAGTCCTAAAGTCAGCCAATCGCATCAAATCAACAGTTAATGATCTAAAAACTTCTTGAATTTCAATATTTCATTATTGAGTTGTTTGATAGAATTTTATTGAAATCGGTAGCTGGTTAAATTTTAGGGAGACTGATATTTTTTTCCGAGATGGATATTTTTAATAACCCATTCGCTGAACTTTTGAACCAATGAGGTGAACGCAAATCCGAATCAGAGGTTCAAGCGCTCTCAAAAGTCCGCGAAGCATGAATTTGCAAATTTTTCTCCGTTGACAAGCAGAATGCCATACGATCGTGATTGAGTCAACCCTTAATTTTATCCTGAAGGAGAATTGGAAAGGTAATTACAATCCGATCCACTTGAAACTTGAGCTCAAGATCAAACAACGGGGTTGGTATTAATTTCCAGGATACAAGTGAATTGATTTTGTAATTTCCCGAGTTTCACATTTCCCGTTTCCCAACAAGTTAGATGAGATCATTGATGCAATCAAAACCAGAGTTCCTACTTCTATTATTTTTTAACGTTTCTTTATTTCCTCAACTGGATGATGGCAATAGATGTGCCTAATTTTTTTACGGAAAGTTCCATTTCTTTATAATACTAATGTGTACAAACAGTACATGACCCATTAAAATAGTTCTTACTCATTGAAAGTCATCATAGGTCACGATCTTATTTTAGCAACATAGCGCAAGGAGCATGGTAACAATGTAAAATTAGAAACTTCTAATCTCTCACCAGCAGTTTTAATTAAGTCATGTGTACAGTAATTCCTTTTTAAATTAATAGTTGATCCAGTAGTACAATTCAAAGAGTTCTGGTTATCATAACTTACGTTTTCTAATGAATGAATGGTGTTAAACTACGACTCAATGAAAAATTATAGACTGAATACATGTTACATATAAAGTTTTAGCGATCTAAAAATAGGTTTCCAAATTGTTTTCGTACCAGGGAAACAGCACGGAAAAATACTTTCACCCTGAAACTCATTCAATATCTCTATTCATCAGATGGTTTAAAATCAGCTCGCTTTCACTGGCTTCCATATGGTCAATTCTATTTGTAATTAATCAGTAGGATAAAAGGACCAGTTTTTTTATCTCTTCGCTCTCTTGCGAAAAAAAGATTTTATCAAAACTCCAATCAATGTTAACTCAATCGTTATAAATTGCCTATCTCTTCCCTTTTCATGTCCCAGTATCCACAGATGATATCTAGTAGTTGCAAGTTGTAAAAATCTCCAATGGCCGTAATAAATTGGCACCACTCGTCAATGTTATACCACAAATTGCTGTGATGGTTTGCGGGAAAATGGGGAAAAATCCACGCCAGTGACCAAACACAACCTCTCGACCAGAAAACCCCTGTGGTGGTTTACGGGAATGTTACTTCCTCGCCAGTGACACAACACAGACACACACACTCAACCCAAAAAAGGGGGATCCTTCGCTGGGCTAATGAGACCCCGCTAAGGATACCTGGGTTATGGACACACACACTCACCCAAATAGGGAACCTTCGCTGGGCTAATGGGACCCAGCTAAGGATACCTGGGTTAAGAACCACAATCACACTCACAAGCACTCAAGAAAATACTCACTCACACACTCAGACGGGCCCAACTTCTGGGAGAATCTAGCTGAAAAGAGCGTAGTCAAAAAACGGCACAAAAACAAGAAAGGCGAGGGTGTGCGTCGGATACGCGTATTTCGGCCACAAGGTGGCCCTCTTCAGCGAACTGAAGGGAGTAATCACTTGCAACGCAAGGTTGTAAGTGAGTGAGTGGTGCCAATTTATTACGGCCATTGGAGATTTTTACAACTTGTAACTTTAGAGGCCGTAGAGCTCACACCCCTTAGTTTTGATATCTGGTAGTATTCTAGTAAAATTGTTGCAATATTCAATTCCTAAATCTGTAGAAATGCCTCGTTACATTAACGTATTTCTTCCCCTTTGCAATCTTCACTGCTTTTTACTTTTGTCTCTACCATTATTCCCTATATTCTCCCCTTCTACGAAGACAAGAATTGGAATGACAATGATAATGGCCCGGAAAGGGATATTTTTGTGAAGTTCGTCAATGCATGTATCCGAGTTTGTTTTACCTCCTCCCGTAATTGGCAGTCAAGGGAAGGAACGCCATCTTTCGCACCTGAACTGCGTTTCACTCGGCGTTTTCCATCCGAGGCCGTTCTGGCTCAGAAGCAATCGTTCCGAGAGATTTCCCAGTCCAACAGTAAACGCTGAACCTACGCGACATTAGATAGTTATGGGCAGGACTCCGGACCCTAAGGGTAACCGTTCCGTCCGTTTCCCTCTTCCCTTTCTCATCCCCCTGCTCGACTGAGCACCTCTACGCCGTACCCCCCGCCCCCACCCTCGCCAATCTCCAACAATAACGCGATTTCCATCGATCACCGCAAAACCCCTTCTCCCCCTGCCCCCCCCATTTTGAATCAGACATTCCGCCCTACCGCTTATCCTTTCAGTCTACATCATCATTCAATCAGGAGAGGATCGGCTGACTGCATGCACCCTCCCTTTTTCTCACCCTCCGTTCACACGAACCCGTTCGCGCTTGTTACTCACCGCCTTCATCCTGTGCTTCGAACAATTCTCCTTTTCATCTCTCTCGTGAGGCATCTACACCTGTTAAATATCATGCCAGATACCTCGAGGGGGAAAAGCAGAGGGTGTAAAAATCTGATGGCTCAAGAATACGAAGGGTGTTTGATATTGTTATCATCCTTCTGCGAATTGTGGTCTTTTATTGAGGTGCGGGAGTTAATTTCCAAATGGACCAGTTCAAAGTGATGGAAAAATGCTTCCGCATCTTGCATCTTTGGTAGTACTCTGGTAAAATTGTTGCAATGTTCAATTCTTAAATCTGTAGAGATGCCTCCTTACGTTAAGACATTTCTTCCCCTTTGCAATCTTCACTGCTTTTTACATTTGTCTCCCCCATCTTTCTCTACATTCTCCCCTTCTACGAAGACTAGAATTGGAATGACGATGATAAAGATGATGAAAGACGCAAGATGATGAAAGACCCATGATGATGATGAAAGACTCAAGCAGAGGGTGTAAAAATCTGATGGCTCGAGAATGCGAAAGGTGTTTTATATTGTTATCCTCTTACTGCGCATTGTGGTCTTTTATTGACGTGCGGGAGTTAATGTGCAAATTGGCCAGTTGAAAGTGATGGGAAAATGCTTACCCTATCTTCTCTGCTCTCAGCAAGGCACATCTACCGGTGAAACCGACGGTGTGTGTCAGGGATCATCATAGGGTAACAAGGATCCAGGGATCAGAGATGGGTGTGCCAGGGATCAACAGGGTAATCATTAAACGCGTTTACGTAATCAACGCGAGGGTAATCATTACCCACAGGCTATGATATTTACAAAACTTAACATTAAGGTTACACCATAGTATTACTGTAGTGTTACATATCACCATTATAAGAAATTACCATTGCATCAAGTATAACCATTATTACATATCACCATTATAAGATACTATCATTCCATTACCATTGAGGGACGAACTCTGTATAGTTCACGTTTCACACAAGTACTAGTGTATGGCATTAACTTACATTGTGGTCATATAGATATTAGGAGAGGGGGGGATTTAAAAGAAATTCTTTTAATTCCAAGTAATTTAGCTGGAGTTAGCACCTTATTTTATATCGAATTTTATGTTTCCTGAAAAAACGCAGCGTAGAAAAATCACAGCGTTGTCGGCGGAGTGTCCTGCTCCTTACGCGATTTTTCAGGAAACATAAAATAAGGTGCTAGCTCCATCTAATTGATTCCCTCTGGAAATTTAAAGAGAAAGATAACAGTTTAGTCTCGTGTCGCCATGATGAATAGTTGCCGAGGAAAAGTTGGGTTATAAATGCAATAGCATACCTATAAGTAATAAAGTTAAAACCTTGAAACTTCGCAGACGTAATAATAATGTTATAATTCACTTTGTATTAAAAATTTGTTTTAGTCAAACACTTTTCTTGGAAGTTATTAGACGTCGAAGTGACGCATGGTGCCATAGCGCTAAAAAAATGGGACCTTTTTTTACTGTAACGTATGAAACAGGTCCAAAATTTGTTTTTAAAAATTATTCTAACAATGTAGTCAGTCAACAATAAAATTATCTAACTTTGTAGGCAAATAACTTGAAAACCCGATAAACGGTTTCGGAGTTATTTAGGTTTAAACTCGAGTGTGCAAGATTTTGGCGCGGAAAGTAGTGCTATCTCGTTTATTTTATTCAAATACTACTCTGCGTATGTAATACCTACATGTAATCCAGAGTCACAAAACTACCACCCGGAGGTAGATATGAAGCATACATAAAGAAATGGTTTTTTTCAGGACAAATTTTAAGGCCAAAATCGATTTTACATGCCTTCAAGCTCTTTTGAAGTGAACTTTTTACCATTTGGATGCCAGGATGTTACAATTGTTATTTTTGATGCATTAAATCGTGATATATTGTACTTAAATTAGAATTATCTATTCTTTTAAAAATCCATTTTTGTATTTAAATGTGAAAAAACCTGAAAACTATTTTTGTTATTTAAAAAGAGGTCGGGAAATCAGCTTACTAAATAAGCTTACAGTTAACAGACACGTGAAACATACCATATATGACACTAAATTGATATTTTATTTATAAAATAATTGTAAATGTTTTTTATTAGTTAATAATTTCTATAAAAAATTACATTAAATATGAACTAACATTTCCTAGGCTATTCATGGAAGAATCATGTTAAAACATGTAAACTCTCTCTCCCTCCTACTATTTATCTATCTCTTTAATGCCATGATCCATCCTACTATAGACCCCTTCCATTCCAAAACACCCTTGTCTCCCCTGCTGAGGGCCATCCATCTTCTTTCCCGTCCTCTCCGGATTCCGGCGCGAATCCCTGGCCCGAGGGGAAGAGGAAAAGTAGACCGCGCGAGAGGGTTTCGCAATCTCGTCAATTTGTCGGATTTCCTCTGAAGCACAAACACTTCATGCCGCGATTGCTTCTCGATTAATCGAGAAAGCAACGGGGACGGTGGGAAACGAAATCCGCTCGCGGTGTTATGTGTCTCGGCGGTGACAGGAGGGCTACCACTCCCCCTCGAAATTACGAGCGTTGCAGATTCACATCACGTGTACTCAGATTTTTGCCACATTTGATGCGTGGATAGAAGGGAATAAACCTACCCTTGATCATTTTCTTCTTTTTTTTGATTTCCTATGGGATGTCTTCTGGAGTAAAGGTCGGGGGGAAAATTCATAAAATCGGTGAGGTTCGCGGGTGACCAAGTGCTAGTCAGCCAGTCATGCTTTGCGAAAAATGCTGGTTGCTTTGCAGGGACAGTGCAAAATATGCGGGATGAAGATAAATCAGAATAAAACGAGAGTAATGCATTTTTCAAGAACAAAAAAGGCGAGTTTAACTCTAAAAGTAGGAGGTCAGAGGCTGGAGTAGGTGGAGAAATTTAGCTATCTAGGTAGTGCGTTGGAGGAAAAAGAGTATAGCAGCGTTGAAGTGAGAAGGAGAATCGCATTGGCAAAATGAGCTTTTACAGTTAGGCGTGAACTAATGACAGGGGTGTGGAGTAGGGAAGTAAAGAAGAGACTAGAGAAAATTTTAATATGGAGTGTTGCACTACATGGGGCGGAAAAGTGGGCTCTGCGGAAAGAAGATGAAAACAGACTTAAGGCTTTTGAGATGTGGGTGTAGAGAGGGATGGAGAAAGTAGAGTGGGTTGAAAGGAAGACAAACGTTGAAGTGCTAGAATTGGTAGGAGAGGAAAGAAATTTGATAGATGAAATTAGGAGAAGGCCGAAGGTGTGGATGGAAAAGGTAATAAAAGGGGATGGTGTTTTGAAGGAGGTGATTGAGGGAAGAGCGTTGGGTAAGCGGGAAAGAGGGAGGAGAAGAACGGGTAGCTTGGATAGAATGATAGTGGGCAGTAGGTATGAAGGGATGAAGAGGGACATCGTGTGAAAATTAGGGGGTGGGAAGAATTAAATGTCCAATTAGACCTACCTTCACCGACAGAAAACTAATAATAATAATGGGATGTCTTGCTGGATACAAAGGTTGGATATATTAGTGGACTACAGTTATTTATTATAGAATAATGGACTACAATTATAGGATTCTTCTGACGAAGCTGCTCGATTAACCCATCGGTTAAATTCTTTATAACGAAATAAAGAATCTCTTCCACAAACTCCGATGCTTACGCCATATCTCGGAGCCTTTGCTATTCTTTCTGTTCACTTTCCTCTCAACCTTTGGAGGCTATAGGACTTCAGCTTTATACAACGTTATAGTACATGGAAAAATAAGCATGCTGTGATTCGCTGATGATATAGCACTCATAGCAGAGACAGAGAGGGATCTGAACAAGATTCTAGTAAACATCGAAAGGACAATGGCCAGATATCAGCTGAAGATAATTTAGAAGAAGACTAAGATATTTGTGTGCAGGAAGAAAGAACAGGCCAAAACCAATGTCAAACTAGGAAAACAAAAACTTGAAGAGGTGAAACAGTTCTGTTACCTTGTAAGCCGAGTAACCAACGATGGACGAAGCAAGAAAGAAATAGTTAGTAGAATAGGCCAGGCAAAGAGGGCATTCTATCAAAAGAAGAATCTACTTACAGCTGGAAATACAAGCGTAGAAGTAAGGAAACAGTTCATCAGAACATACATCTGGAGCATGTTTCTTTCGGCAGTGAGGCATGGAGGATGAGAGCAGCGGTGAAGAAAAGGGTGGAAGCATTCGAAATGTGGTACTACAGAAGAATACTGAAGATTATATGGATCGACCGAGTAAGTAACGAGGAAATCCTGAGAAGAGTAGGAGAAATAGAATTCTGCTGAAAACTCAAAAAAAAAGAAGAAACTTAATCGGCCATATCTTGAGACACAATGGCCTGATGAAGACTATCGTCGAGGGAAAAGTTAACGGGAAGATTGGAAAAGGCAGGCCTTGTATGAGATAGATGGAACAGATTGTGAAGGATATAAAAGAGAAGTATTACGTCACAATGAATAGGTTGGCCGATAGAAGAATCGAGTGGAAAGCTGCGTCAAACCAATCCTAGGATTGTTGACCAAGGATGATAATGATGATGATAGTACATGGGTGTTTTCAAGGCTGTTTCCGCACTTCTCAGACCGGGAGGAAAGGTATCGAGACAGAAATGGAAGGGATGGGGCGATTGCCTGCATTTTGTGTAGTAGTGTAGAGGTAAACAGACACATCTAGATTGCCAAATAATGAATATGAAGAGAGGGAGTAGTGTTGAGAATGCCATATAGAGGACTCTGCAGGGGTATATCTATAGTTGATTAGTATGTAGATGCCTACCATCTAGTTGCACTTCACACTTATATACAACTGCCTCCATTAATGAGTAGTATCGTAGGACTTGCGAGTAAGGAATGTAATTTCAATTATCTTTCACACCCTACCACTCACCCTCGCGGTGGCTCGCGAAGGTGTGTGGTAGATTAGACCGTCATGTCTCAAGATATGGTAACACATGAGCCCTATCGTCTTTTTTAAACTTTAATTGGGCCTTTCTTCGTATTATTATAAGTTTTACTACGACCTCTTCTACTTTGCTCTTTTTCTACTTGCTTTTAACATTTCATCTTCCTTTGCCATTCTCCTAATTCAAATTTCTCAAATACCACATAGCATTGCGTAATATTGTTGATAACACACTATATCTTATGTCCCGTGTTATCGCAAATGGGGCGATTTAGCAGACAGCATGAAAAATTACAATATCGCGTACTGAATCATCGCGTAGGCTGCCGTTTCCATATCACGACTCGAAATCAAGACGGTAGGTATAGGAAATCGCAGGTTTTGATATTTTATAGCTTCATAGATATGATTTCACTCAATTTTTATCCTTTCAAATGTTGCAAACTTTTTGCATTTTTATCCAATTTGATTTGCGAACCGTATGCGTACTGCTCAGAGCAATCTTTTCAGCGAGCGAGGAAATTGCGAATCAGCAGTGGTTTTTACTCCATTCACAACGGGTTATGTTACGTTAAAAATATTTTTTAAAATTGAATTAGTATGATCCCCTCGCGTGAGTTACATAGAACAGGTCGTAAAGGACGTGAAAGAGAGGAACTACGTTAATATGGAGAGGTTAGCCGATAGAAGAATCGAGTGGAGGGCTGCGTCAAACCAATCCTAGGATTGCTGACCCTTGATGATGATGAGTATGATCCACACAGTTTATCCCCACCAGCCAAGGTTTGTACGAGTCACTGTTATTGCCTAGGTGACCTCGAAATCTTGTTCGGTAGTAACAAACGGTTAGGATCATACTGCTTCAAGTTATTTTTTCTTTTTAACATGAAAAAGTTCCATTAGGCAAAACCTGAAACAATCTGTTTAATTAGGTTATGTCATGTTGAGTTCAGTATTTCATCCGTATTTATGGTTCATATGCCATTCATTATTTATGCCTGGAGGGCCTCACCAATTAATAAGTAATTTATGGTGTCCCGTTCTGCAATATGTGCCGCAGCTTAGCCGTTCGTTAAATCCAATCATTCAGCTTGCGCTCGTTTCCGCGGAGTCTTAACTGTCGGGAAAAAAGCGTATAAATTTCTTCTACTGTCCTAAAAGTGATCATATATGGTTTAAATGTGCAAGGAAATTACTTTTATCAATTGGGATACGTGAATTAAAACACGTAAAACAAGAAGCGAAATGGAGACGAAAGAATCACGACTATAATACGCAGTTGAAGTGATAGTTCTAACAGAGGACAGTGACGACCACCATGTGCAGAACTTGGTCATGTAACTCTGAAAGAAATATGAAGCTATGCAATTACTCAATAAATATCAAAACATATAAGGAAATATAGGGGAGGGTGGGGCTAAATGGACCGTTTTTCGTTTGCGGCGTCCTGGAGGGCGGATTTAGGCAATTTTACTTTTGAAAAACAGTGTACCTTGTAGAAAATTGATGCTCTATAACTGCTACAAACCTGTCAAGCCGTATGAGCATCGAAAGTATGTTTTTATGGCCGATTTTTGGAAAGTGCGCATCCGGTCCATTTAGCCCCACGGTGGGGCAAAATGGACCATGGATGGGGCTAAATGGAGCACAGTGTTTTTTAAGCGAAATGAGTGTTTCGAGGTGGCTTTCGAAAAGAGAAGCAGAAAAAGGGGTGAATTAAAAATAAAATTAGTGATGTTGCTAGCATAAATCATTTATTAATATATGTTTAGTTCATCGACAGAAATATGTTCGACTTAATTTTTGCGTAGATTTTCCACTGGGCGTCATTGCATCTTTGGAGCTGCGGGTGATCTTTTGAAGGCCTGCACGGCATCCTACTCATCTAAAAGATCCTACATGATATTCTTCTCCGTGAAAGCAAAGAAAATGCTGAAATGAATGCAAAACATGCTGTTCATTTAGCCCCACAGCAAGTTTTGGCAGTGGCAAAGGCGCACAACAGAAATCAACGAGTTGATCTTCTCAACTTCATTTTCCGAATTTTTTTCCGAGAGAAAACTTTCCATTTACCTATTGTACCAAAATTTACAATAAAAACTTCACAAAAACTCTCAGCAATCAAAACCTTCGGAGCACTAAATATTTTGAGTGACCACATGATAACAAACACCAAAACACAAATGGGTTTGCGTTGTCACAAATGGCGCAAAACGACTGACGTGCCTTTGCGATGCCAAAATCCGTCTACAATAAAAATTTGAACTCTCTAGCTCATCAAACATGCGCACAAATTGAAATTGGAGAAATCAATTGCGGACCATTTAGCCCCACTCTCCCCTAACCAATAAAATAATGAGAGTTCGAAAGCAAGTAGTAGTGAATTAGAAAAATATATAACGTGGTAGTGAATTAATAAAAGCCATGATATCATCAAATTCCATCCAAGTAGATGACAAAATCACTAGGGCAGAAAAGAGAAAGATCATGAAATACTCAAAGTTTCAATCATTACATGATACACAGAAAAGTGTTGGAATGATCTGATGAAGACGAAATTGGGTTTTGAGACAGTAGCAGTTAAATTTTTAAGATAGAAGAAAATATAAATAGAGAGGCTGGATATTGCCTTTATTGCCTTTATTGCATTTTTAAATCAGGACCTTCTAAGCCACAAGGCTTGTCAGAAGGTTCCGCAGTAATTCATACCAGGGCATGTTACATAGTGGAAAATAATATTAATATACATAAAACAGAACTCAAACACATCTCGTTGAAATGATATAAGTAAAAAAAATAAATTCACAAATGATCACAGAAATATAGCATATTCATAAATATAGTGCTTAGTTTTAAAGGATTACAAATTCACAATATCATTAATTAACCACTCCTTGATACTTTTTTTTATTTCTGCCATTCTTTTTAAATTTCTCAATTGCCTAGGCATACAATTAAAAGTATATGGTATAATATATGTAGGCAACCTTTTTCCATATAAATTTTGATAATTATAAGTTATCAGCATATGAGTATTTCTTTAAGACATACTATGTGTATTCATACAGGGAACTTGGTATTCTTTCTTAAAATAATTTTGCAAAATGATTAACCATTTAAATAATTTATCTACAGTTAAAACATTATATTTTACACAAAGTGATTTCAGGTCAGTGTTACCACAATATGAGAACCCACCCAAAGCAATAGATTTTAAAATTCTTTTTTGGTTTCTAATTATTGTATTTAACAGTGTATTACAGGCCATTCCCCAAACTGTGGTTGGTTGGTTGGTTGGTTACTTGGGGGAGGCGACCGACAGCTGAGGTCATTTGCGCCATATAGGATAGGTGGGTAATTGGGTATTGGTAGGAGTTTATAGGGAACGGAGGAAGGGTGGAGAGAAACCCGGCGTCGGCATTAGCCTACTCTTAACGAAAGGCGCCAAGGGGACCACGGCTTAACGTCCCATCCGACGGACGGAGTACTGTACTTTAAATGCCCTCCACTAGGCACTCAAGTGGGGACCGGTTTTCCACTGAAAAATCCGCCACTGCCGGGAATCGAACCCGGGCCCTCGGGATGGGAGGCCAGTACTCTAGCCACCACACCAACCCGATCCCTCCCCAAACTGTGATTCCATAGTTGTAATGTAAACTTAATAAATGTAAACGTAACCAAAACTCAGTAGTTGACGTAGATTAAAAACCCAACTTAGATAAGGCTGATCAAGTCGAAGGAAGTATGTGAATTTATTAAAAATAATATAGCTTTTACTCCGATACGCCAGAGTGGTTGATACATATTGATATTTCTTCTGTGCATGTATTACGTACTAGTAAAAATTATATCTGTCCACATAATATTTTTTGAAAGATATATACAGATCAAAAACTATATACATATGTATGTTATAAAACTGAGAGGATAAACACGAAGCAGGTGGTGAAGATGGAATGGTGCTAGATCAAACAGAAAAAGGTTTGCCTCAGTCAGGACTTGAACCACCAATCTACAAATTTCCGGTTCCAACCATGGCACCAGTTTTTTGATTAAATGCCACCATCTTCTAGGCAAGGTGGTATTTTGAATGAAGTCTTTCTTCAGTTCGAATAATGTCGTAGAATTATTTTTGAATAAGTGGAATCATGGTCAATTGTTCTTTGTTTCCTTCTTCCAGCAATGCAATAATATACATAAATGTTTTCTTAGACAGCATCTATATAAAATATCTTATCAGGTGTGGAAAAAATGCATACGTGCTATATTGCTATACTTTAATTGAGCTAAGAGCTGTAAAAAAAACCCAAAACGTTTTGTATTTTCATTGCTTAAAATGCTTATAACCAATCATAAGATTGACTCTTCTTTTTTCTGAGCTAGCACAGGATGTACATGGATGTAATAACAGTTATTGGCCTAACTGTCATAGAAGTATGGGTATTAATGCATTAAAAATGGCGCAATATTCCCTGTTTAAACTTAGGTGGCCATCTTTTTACAGATGATTACCAATCGAAAAAGCAAAAAGTATTTACTTTATAAATATTCGGATATTATATTCATAATGACTTCTAAAAAGAGTGGATAAATAAAATTGAATGAAAAATTTGTATGATATTAATAATAATTTATAAATATTCTTAGTAATGTTTTCATACATTTTAAATCTAAAAACCAATTCAGAAACATTCATACAATTTGATTTTTTCGTGTCAAATTTGTCTATAAAATCCAATGCTATAAAAAAGCAATAGGTTTATCAGCTTGATATTATGCAAAAAAGGCAGATATCTAATTCGGATTAAGGAGTAGGTTGGACTATTATGGATATAGGCAACCTAAGGAGGGGAACATATGGACCATCAATACAGTAAAACTCATATTTATATCTCAATTTTCTTCCTAAAACTGGTAGGAATAATTGACATTATCGTTTATTTCATTTTTCTCTACCATACACACTGAATTTTTTAAATTATGAATCATTAAGCATGATATATTGGAGCGAAAATAGAGCCCTAAATTTTTTATCACCTTTGGAGCACTGCTATTTTTATAGCTTTGCCGCAGTAGCCAGTAATAACCATAAAAAAGTGTTTGGATACTTTGGTTAAAAATTATTTTTAGTTAGTCTTCTACATATCCACTAGTTCCGAAACAGTATGCAGCTAAGTACAATTTAAGTGGAAATAAAATGCTAAAAACACTTCAGTGATTCGTTAAAAAAATGAACAAGCAGAGAGATTTTCAGGTACGTTGCCAAACGATGTATTTAGCTATTAAAGGCCCAAAAACATGCACGGAGAGATTACTCCTCCCTTCACCAAGGTATTGCAAAAAGATAAAAATACTGGCATTTGGCCGAAAACAGTTAAATTGACCTAGTAGAATTTTTACACCGTGGAAAAAATTACGATGAAAAAAAACATGGGAAGAACCAACAATATGAAGGGTCGATTTCTGTATTAATTATTTTGCTAATCGTTCCAACGTATTTTTCAATGCATTAATGCATATTTTTTTATAATCCCGGATAATCACTTGATCCGTTAGTTTAATGATACGGGAATGAATATTTGTAGCATTCAAAATGATATTTGGTGCCTCAAAAATGAGATAATTGAACTCATAAAATTCATTAATGGAAAAATTATTCTTTTTCATCGAAGTCAGTGACCATTGTAATTAAATGAATGAATAATTTTAGCTAAAGCTGGGAGAATTGATGAATTTCAATCAAGAGATATCTGATTGAATGCGCAAAAAACTGCGGCAAATTGAAATAAACATACTTAAATTTAAATTAAATAAAATTTAAGCACCAATTTATTAGGCCATTTATCCATCATCTCTGTCATCTGATGTGATGAACAGGCCATTAGGGATGTATCTCCAAATGTAAACCGAGGGTCTGTGCTTCCTATGCAACTGAACAAAAAACGTCATATGACGAATTATTCATGAAAATGGTTTTTTCATCGCAGTCATACGATAGATATTAACCAATTTACATGCTTGAGTAATTTAATGTACATTAAACTGGCTTGGTTTACTAATGCGCGTAAAATGGTTAATATACATCGTATAACTGTGATTAAAAACCATTTCATCAACGTGAATAGTACAACACAAAGACGAATATAATTGTGCGATTTGTGTATAACTTTAAGTTATTATAAACTTCAGTGTGACTGGTCTTTTGGTGCTATAACCACCCGTGGTGAAGGGTTGGGTCTCCTTCAACGCCGAAGCTCAGACTCCGAGTTCGGGTGCCTCCTAGGTACGGCACGAAACGTAAAGTGCCTTTTCGGGTCACACCCCTGGGCATAACAGCACTCCAGCTGCCGCATCAATTTAATACGCATTCCTCATTAAATGTCAAATCTTGTTTTCCTTCCACAGGTGTGCGTTGCCATCTGGTTCTACTGCGCCCTAATGTCTGGGCCGCCTATCTTTGGCTGGAGCCGTTACGTAGCGGAGGGCTTCCTAACTTCCTGCTCGTGGGACTACCTCTCCAGGACTCCGGCGAACCGGGCCTACTACTTTTACCTCCTAAGCCTCGGGTTCGTCGTCCCAGTGGGTGTCATCGCCTACTGCTATGCCTTCATCCTGGCAGCAATCCGGGCTCATGGCAAGGAGATGGCAGCTGTCAAGGGCATGATGTCCGGCGGATCGCTGCCTTCCGTCGGGACCGCAGCGGGCGGCAGTACCGTGCTGAGCTGCAGGTCTCCGTACTACTACCAGGCCAACCACCACTCCCCCCACCAGCACTGCACCGGACACAGACCCGGACAGAGGCACGGCAGCTCCAACACCAGCGCGACACCAACGACCAGCCACACTGGACACCACCGTTCCGCTAGCCATCGTTCGGGAGCACGATCATCCAACGCTGTGCGCACCGCTGAGGTCATCCTGACCCTGGTCTTGCTCTTCCTGATATCCTGGACCCCTTACACGGTCGTCAGCATGATAGGACAGTTCGGGGACATGCAGCGGGTTACCCCTTGGGCAGCGACCTTACCAGCCATCTTCGCCAAGGCCTCGGTCATCTACAACCCCATAGTCTACGGTCTGTCGCACCCCCACTTCAGGTCATCGGTGCGGCAGTACCTGTCGGCGTGCACGACGGCGGCCAGCGCCGGGCACGGGACCACTGCTTCGTTCATGAGGAGACACTCTCCGCAGGCGCCGATGAAGAGGAAGGCGGAGGCCGCCGCGACGATAGCCGAGGTGGCGTCGCCAGAGCCCTCGGTAGCATCCGCTCCGCCTGCGGCCGTCATCGTCAGCGACTATGAGGCAGATTCGGAGGTGAAGAGAAGGCAAGTCTAGCTACCTTTCCCTTGTTAGACCTCATTAGGAATACGCTGCCAATACATTAGATACATCACGAGTGATTTATCTAACAGGTTTCCATATAGTACCTAGTAACATTGTAGCATTAGTTGCCTATCAGTAGTGCATTTTTGACGGTATTCATCCCCTGCCACACACCCTCGCGGTGGCTATAAGGGTAATTCATGGATGTGGATGTTCATATATGGGATCCTTACGAAATAGGTTTACCCTCTTAGTGCGGCGGACCGATATATTGGCCCAATAAAGAAATATTGTTTAACTTCATGACACTAAAATCATAACATTTATTTTCCAGTCAATGTCAAAAAATAGTTTCATTATTAATTGGTTCCACTTAAATAATGTTAAAAAAAACCGTTTAAGGATGTATATAAAAATAGCTTCATAATATATTATTCCTGAAGGCCGTTTTACACGGTGAATGATCATGCGAATAATTCATTTGCGAATGACTGAAGAGATGACCGGAAATTGCTTCCGCTTAGAGTGTTTTCACGGTGAATGATCATTCGAATTAATTCCATGAATATTATGTGCAAAAAGAATGCGCAGTGGTTGGCCTATCGATAGTACATAACGATTCACGGGAGATTTCTGACCAACACAGTTGTATCGATGTTCGAAATTGGTCGGAATGGTTTGTTTACGTTGTCTGCGTCGTCTGATATACGTGATAGATTAAATAAAGTATGGTGTATATTTAGTAATTATAATGTTCATTAAACGAAGATTCCTAGATAATGAGGTTTATTTTGATCTGAAGTAAAGTAGAGCTCTAAATGATGGATTGGTATGGTTTAATTTTCGCGTCTAGTGCTACAGTGCCCATTGCAATGGTGGCGGCCACAATTTTGTCGGAGAAAGCTAGAAGGAGAGAGGAGAATTAGGGGTCAAGGTATGCTAAGCCTAATTACAAATGAACTGTTATTATAGAACTGTGAGGCCTATCGTAATTTATTAAGAAGACGCTGGAGCAATGCCATACTATATTAAATCTCACCAGACATGATTATGAAAGATCGGACACGACGACGAGAGAAGCAATTACTGTGACAAGAGATCCTTTTTCAACCTTTGATATACATGTTTATAATTATATTGACATTTTGCAATTTGTTCACGGCTGGCTGCAACGCTAAGATTTTTTTAGCGACGGGCGAATCATATCCATGACCGTATACGTTTATAACGTTACCTGATTATTCAGGAAGAATTCATGAGGGTAAAATAAGTTTAATTATGCATGAAATGTAAAGGTATATCTATCGGAATAGATAGTGTACTATTTAAATATTAGACGAGTGCTATTTATCCCAGTTCGTGGTAGCTGTGATAACAAACAACAGGTGACATCCTCATGAATGGCATGAGAGGCAACGTAAAAGTGCCGATGGAGATATTTCAATGTATTGTTTTCAGTTATAATTTTCATGTTCTGTTCTAATACTTTATTTCTCTATACCTACCTGTCACAAGAATTATCGAAATCTTAGAATACCTACATCATATATTATTTTCAACTCAACCTTCGCCCAAAACGTGATTAATTGAAGAACTTCGTCTGGTGAATGCCTATATAAATTACCTAAAAGAATTATATACGATTATATATATACTCCATGGGCACGCCAATTAATTGTTTAAATACGAAAAGCTTCAAAAACCAATTATAATTGCATTTTGTCCTGCAGTTTTTTTATTTGAATCCTCTACCCGCTCATAAAACAAAGACGGACGTCGTGCGCTCCTATCATGTGATCATTCAAGGAATCATGCGAATGAATTTCATGCGAGGAGATTTCCAAATTACACGACGCATGATTTCATTCGCATAATCATTCACCCTGTAAAACGGCCTTAAGGTGCTACATTTTGTTGAATTACCCTCCGAATTCCACATTATCACCCCAGGAAGAAGGTTAGCACTAACATAAGAGGATATAACCAACTAGAGCGTGGGCAGCGAAGATCAGCAACATTTGTCAAGGGAAGGTATGATAAGAGGGCAGTTTTCTATTATTTTTATTTTAATTATCAAAGCGGCTGAAAATACACATGAAGTGGGTATTTTGAGCTACTAGATGTCAAACATTAAGTATTTTTCCTTATTAATTAAAAAGTGTAAAATTTCCAGGACGCCACAACGCGACTGCAAACTTATGCATCCCGGTTAATTATACGTGCGACGTCTTATACTTATATCTTATATCCGAGTTTATTTCTTACATCGTTGGACATGTTTCCGTTGGCGGACTGTTTACTCTCTGTACTTAGCCGACGGACTTGCACGACAAACGCGCGAAAGACATTCGCGCCAAGGACGCCAGCAATGCCTACGAATCCCAAATGCAACGATTTTGGTCTGCACCATTTGAGCCATTTGTGGATTTAAGAAGGCTTTTGACAACGTGGATTGGTATTTAATACTTAGAATTATGAAAGGAATTGGAGTGTCGTACAATGACTGAAGAACTATCCACAGTTTGTATAAAAACCAAGTAGCTGTGATAAAATCTGGACCCAGCTGTGAAGAAGCAAGATTAGGAAAGGAGTGAGGCAAGTATGTGCACTGTCTCCCGTAATTTTTAATGTATACATCGAGAGAGCCATTGATAAAATCAAAGAGAAAAGAGAAAGACAAATGTTATACTAGGAAAACAGAAACTGGAAGAGATGAAAGTGTTCTGTTACCTGGGAAACAGAGTAACCAACGATGGACGATGCAAGAAAGAAATAGTAAGTAGAATAGCCCAGGCAAAGAGGGCATTCTATCAAAAGAATATACTACTTACAGCTGAAAATACAAGCTTGGAAGTGAGGAAGCAATTCATTAAAGCGTATATCTGGAGCATGTTTCTTTACGGCAGTTGGCATGGACGATGACAGCAGCGGTGAAGAAAAGGGTGGAAGCATTCAAAATATGGTGATATCGAAGAATGATGAAGATAAAATGGATCGACCGAGTGACAAATGAAGAAGTCCTAAGAAGAGCGGGAGAAAAGAGAAGTCTGCTGAAAACTATAAAAAGAAGACGGGACAACTTAATCGACCATATCTTAAGACATGATGGCCTGATGAATACAATCATCGAAGGAAAAGTGAACGGGAAAAATGGAAAAGGCAGGCCTCGTATGAGTTATATAGAACAGGTCGTAAAGGACGTGAAAGAGAAGAACTACGTTATTATGAAGAGGTTGGTTGATAGAAGAATCGAGTGGAGGGCTGCGTCAAACCAATCTTAGGGTTGTTGACCCTTGATAATGATGATGGTAATCATTTGAGCCGGACCATTTGAGCTGTACCTTTACCTCATCACATCACATCACATCGCTAGCCAAAAAAAATTAAAGTTTGGTTTGACGCAGCTCTCCACTGGATTCTCCTA
Organism: Platycnemis pennipes; assembly: GCA_933228895.1. Classification (NCBI taxonomy): domain Eukaryota; kingdom Metazoa; phylum Arthropoda; class Insecta; order Odonata; family Platycnemididae; genus Platycnemis; species Platycnemis pennipes. The sequence continues at coordinate 14,411,433 of OW121854.1, read as the reverse complement.
TCGGCTAACATCTTCATATATGTTTGTATTATTCGCATCATTCACATTCTTAACAACTTGTTCCATGCATCTCATGTAAATCATTTCTTTTCCATTCTTCCCCAATCAAGTTACCACCACGATTCTCGTCCTCAGGCTAGCATGTCTCATGAAATGGGTCATTGAGCTGTCCCGTCTACTTTTTTAAAGTTTTCAGCAGACTTCTCTTTTCCAATTACTCTCCTTAGGACTTCTTCGTTCGTGATTCGTTGCATCCAATTGGTCTTTCTCATTCTTCTATACCACCACACTCAAAATCCTTCCAGCCTCAGCTTCTCCGCTGCTTTTATTGCCCATGCTTCACTGTCTTAAAGAAACATTCTCCAGATGTTTCTGTTCTCTGCATCAATCGTCGATATAATAATGTATATATCGACGATGTATGTGTCCGCATATTCATGCAAACATGTTCAGATCATTTAAAATCCCATATCATTGTATTGTCACGTTTAGGGGAATTAGTTTTATGAAAGTGTCTACGATTGACATGTCTGCATGTTTTATCATTTCTAATCGCAAGAGGAAGGAACAAGTGTTTGACATCATCTCCGCTGAAGTCTACTTTTCTAATTTTATCTTATTAACCCTATGATCTCAATGTAATTTTGGGCCTTAATAAATTATTCTCTCGGGTTCTAAGGAAAACAAATCAGTCCTGAGAGTAAAGTCTTAGTCTAGTATGCAGAGTAAATCTTAGCCTGGACCACTGTCTTCGTACTTTAAGAGTACTACCATTGTTTTCACTGATTGGTCTTCTCTATATTAACCTGTTACAATGTATGTATCCCAAACAAATAACAAGGAGTCCTTTTAATTCATTTAAACAGCAGGATGGTCACCGAAATCCTCCGTGGCAAGCACCGGAAGTACCGCAAGCACCGGTCTGGGTCCCCTTCGACCCGGAGTGGCCGTCTGCACCACGTCCACTTCCGGTACCGTTCGGGCGAGTTCCTGAGCGAGCCGGACACCCACCAGGTGACGCTGCTAATCGGTAGGGCGAGGGAGGTCGAGGCGGAGTGGTGCGCCAACGGCGGCGTAGGCGCCGAGCGGCGCCTAACCGTCTCCCACGGAGGCGACGACCGCCAGAGGCTCAACACGCGTGACGAGGGCTCCAGGGACCAGCGGCAGGGCCGGCGGTCAAGCTGCTCCAGGGCCGTGTGCGTTGTCTACGAGGGGAACCACGTGTGCTGCCTGGCCGGGAGGGAGGTCGTCACTAAGGCGCGAGACAGGACCAGTACTTCCAAAAGTGAGGACCTTGATGGTTGCCTTTGGCAATAAGAAATGTTATGGATTACCTTGCTGTAATCCATGACATTTCTTGGCAAAGGCGATAGGTAGAAATCCTGATGGATGGTTACCGTATGGAAAACGAATAATTTTGGATAGATACCCGCTGGGGAGATCTCACTCCACAATAAGCCATTGGCCTGTGAAATTAACACATTCAGGGTAGAGGGCCAATTTCTTTCCCTGGACTGCCTGCGATTTCCTACGAAGTTCTAAGACACATAAAATAGAATCGCGAAGAATTTTCTTTGGCTTCCATCAGGGGCGTCGGAACTATTTTCGCTGGGAGGGGCCAACATTGAAAAGGGCCCGGCTCCTATGAAAAGGGCCCGCATTTTTTTGCGGATAGGAGGGGGTAGAGACTAGAATTCCGCTAAACGTGCATATGAACGTGGTAGAATATGCGTCCGAAGGGAGAAGGCTAGCTAGAAAACAGTGAAATTTAATTTTTATTAATGAACACTCATTTCTCAAGGGCCCGGGGCAAATTCTGGGAGGGGGGCCGAATGACCCCCTTGCCCCACCCCCCCCCCCTTCCGACGCCGCTGGGTTCCATAAAGTTTCTGCCCGGTAGTCGAACCCGGGACCCTCCGGTCTGCAGCCCAGCTATCTACCCACAAGGCCATCACAACGTGGAAGAAGCAATGGTTAAATGTAAGCCCCTTTTCACCCAATACTTGATCCACCACAAGACCAAGTGCGCAAGCCGCTATTTCATATTGAGGACGGAATCAAGCACGATTGGAAACACAATAGGAGATTTCACATGATAAATGAACTTGTGCTTGCGTTATTGCGGCGTTGCAATTAAGTTTAAAAAGGGGAGATTGCATAGCGACGCTACGTGACGTGATTGGTTGACTGTTTCTGAGTCCTACACGGAGGTAGTAACAAACTTGTACCACATCAAGCATGAATTCCAGCAGCTCAGCGAGTATGCTCGTGATCATTCTTGCTATCCAGCATATGCTGGTTCTGTTCACACGATTTTGGAAAGCTATCATGCTAGCGAGGACCTTGTACTTGTTCTTGTTCTTAACCTTGTCCTGGATCAAGTATCGAGTGAAACAGGATTTGGATGAAATTTACTTCGAGCAATAAAGTCGGGGAAAGCGTGCCCCACTTCCATCAGGGGGAATCGCATGGAGTAGGTCGCATCACGTATCTGATAAAAGGTCATTGAGCCCTAGCCCCTCCGATATCGCTACTCTAAAGAAGATAGAGCCCTAGTGCGACAACTGCGGCGCTCCTGTCACTATGAGGCACCTCCCGACGGAGTGTAAGGATTCCGATATACTTCATGTGAAAACATGAATGTCTATGGTCACCTAGACCGAATACTAGGTGACAATTACAACAGTACAATTAAACTCAAAGTATACAGTTCTTTCAAGTAAAATATATTTGTCTAGCTAAATTCAAAAATGTTATACATATGACCCAATGGGGTTATCGACATAATGGTTAAGGATTTGATACAATTTTTGGGTGAAGATCACCAAACCTGCACCACTTACATGCAACTAGTAGCTACCAAGACCTACTTGATGCAATCGCCATTAAACCATGCAACTAAGAGCTACTTACTTAGAGACACCACTAAAAACTACTCTAAAATTGGATAGCTGAACTTTGCATAATTGCAGAAAAAAGGAGACTGGAGCAGTGCTGCTGCTTAAGTGCTCGCCTTCTATCCCAATGGCCTGGAAACGAATCCCGGCAGTAGTAGATCTCTCATTGGTATAACAACCCGTACTTGAACATTGTGTGGAGTGTACTTCGCCTGCAGTACTCCGTCCGTCAGGTGGGACGTTGATAGGCGGATTCCTTGGTGCTTTTCGTAAAGTGAAGGAGAATGTCGACGTAGAGTTTCTCTCCACCTTTCCTCCGTTCCCTTAAAATTCCCCTACCCAATAACCTGCCCATCCTACATGGTGCAAAGGACCTTAGTTGTCTGTCACCTCCACCTAGATAGATAGATAGATGGATATATTTATTTGTTCTAGGACATTATTGTCCCTTGAAAGATTTACATAATCACTTTATAATTGTTCATAGTCTCATTACAATATCAACAAGGTAATATTAATATTAGAAATGAGTAGCCGTCAAAATATCGACAATCTTAGCAGTCAATACAAGGTGTCGATGTCATAACTATAATTTTATAATACAGCCAATTTAACAACAAATGGTGTTTAACAAAAACTTGATAGCATAAATATTTACTTATTATATTTATACACATATAAAGTACTTCATTTGCATTGCATAAGGTATGAATACAACCGCTTTTTAAAAAGATAAATGTTTTCACAAGGCCTTATCCCATTAGGCAATGAAATCCAAAGCCTACAAGATGTTACATGAAAAGATTTACCGAACACATTGGTTACATGAAAAGATTTACCGAACAAGATTATAACAGTAACATCAGTTGAAGAATGAAATAGTATTTGGATTGAAACGTTCAAAAAGGGGGAAATATGGAATAAACGTCCAGTAATACCTATTGTAACCTGTAGGATATCTTAGCGATTCATTAGTTACGCGTATTTATTCATTGCTCCATTCTCCTTTCCGGACAAGTTTACTCAAAAGACCTGAAATCCTGATCCTGAAATCACCTTAAATCTTTTCCAATAGAATTAATGAATATTTCAATCTTTCGTTTCTATCAAGTACATTTTTCGCGAAAATGTGATTCAAAGTATTATTCCTATGAATACATAATAACACTGAAAATCAAAGGAGCTAGTCTTCCAAATAACAGTAAATTCCTCCGACTCTTCCTCTCCTCTGACTACAGTATTCTGTATGCTTATAGTCCCCAAATCTCAAAATAGATCTGATGCATAATCAAGATGAAACTGATGGAGTGCTTTACTCTATTTAAAGTGATCAGCGGCTTTTGGGTATCCAGACGCCCATACCCGAAACAGGGAAGAGGTACACGAAAACCTGCTATGTCTTTGTAGACCATGCGATATTCTTGTCGCTAATTGTGGGAAATTTAATCATGTGCAATGTCCATGCATATCAAAATATTTCCATATTGAGTTTCAATATTCAATTTAAGGGGAATACTTGTGTTAGTTCAGTTCGTCATTTAGACGTTCTCATTGATCATCTTCTGATCATGATGGGTGCCTAAATGTCATAGAATTTTTAATTAGAACATCAATCCCCCACATCCAGACTGCAAACCATCAATTTTCTTGTCAATCTGTTAAATTCAATGGAGGATTTGAAAACACATTGATGCTATTAAATGACAAAAAGATGCTTCATTTTAAAGTCATGTGTGTCCCTCGATATTCTGTTCAATCCTAGAAGATTCAATCGAGAAAAAAAAATCAGTTAGCATCCTCAATCGTAAAGAATCTTCGGTTTCTTGTGAAGATGAAATATGAATAACTCCTGTATACAGCCACCCAAGGGTTATTAGCCCTGAATCACCCCTGAGGAGACATATTGGTGATGATAACTCGTCGTTGAAGCGTCACCGGTATAATTAATGCGGGGCGCGAAGCCCATCTCAACCTCTTCCCGGCAATCGGCTGCGGCGGCCAGTCGTTTCAGATAACACTCACGGGACGCCTAGGCAGGGACGTGCTTCTGCGTTTATTGGTGTTCAAGTGGACTCGTCTCGAATAAGTCACTGTGGAGGACTGTAAGGAATTAACGGCGACAGTCCAACTTCCAGAGGCCATATTCGAGTTTCGCATTCGGGCAGAAGCACTCGAGGTGCATTAGTACCAAATACGGAAGCACTAGGGGAGAATACCGTTGCTGCAATGATAGCGCATTACCCGCGCTAATGAGATAGCGCAATGCAACCTTTCAATGATCGATACGGCGCACAGTAGGCTGAAATCGAAAATACCTCGCCAAAATTCAAAAAGTTGTTTTTTCAAGTCAGAAAGCTGAAACTTTGCATAAATATTCTCTAAAGACCTGCGCATCCGATAATGCAAGGCATTTTCCATAGTAATCAATAATTAACAATTTGCATGAGGTCAAAAATGCACAAATTTCGCAAAAATGGTCTACACTCAATTTTCTCACGAAATCTTCAAAATCAAGCCCTTGCTGAACCTTTCTGAGTAAATAATTAGAATAAAAGGTGATGTAATTAGATGAAACCGTTTTTATCTTTGTTTTAATGTGGTCTACTTACATTTTTGTTATTATTTACCGAAGAGATTGAACAAAATGGCGAACCCTAATTTTTTGTCATTTTTTTAATATCTATATGTAGAGAAAAATTAAATTGCATCGCCGAGCATCACGGAGTAACTTGTATGGAAAAACTCTACAAAGCTTCCATAGTGCGAATCCGATGATTTGTGCTGCGACCGTTTGCGACGCCGAATTTCACATTAATTTTTCGATCGCGCGGTCGAGTCTGGTCCAACCCGCCTGCAACGGGGCGGCAAGTGTATGGAATGGGTTGTAGCCGCATCCACTCCGCTAGGGAGATTTTCGAGATAGAAACATTGACAAGAGCCTCCATCAATTACATTTTGAAGAAATCGCGAAAAAAGTTACACATATTATCACGTGGAGTAAACGTCTAGAGAGTACTGAAAAACTGCTTTCTTCGGGTGCACCGCGGAGCAGTGAGCTGATGAACAAGAATTCATCTGACATCGATTCTCAGTGCCATATTTGCTTAAAATGAGAATGGCTTGAGCTTCCTTCAAAGCCACATTTACAGATTAGTGTACAATTTATATTATACGAGGTTGTTTGTGAAATTCTGAAAATGCATTCCAAGATACTCGATGCTGTATGATCAAGTAGACTTTGAAGTTTAACTTCACGTGATTCCTCTAAAATAGTAACTTCTCCTGGATAAGTAGCACTTGTAGCCATCCGTATTTTTTCGTAATTAGGATATAATTTATGGCCATGGCATGCTGCTGCTTTTCGAAGGCATATGTATATACTGGTGAAAGCAAAATCACCCTGAAGATGCGACCTTAAAGGCCGCGAATGTTTGGTCTACAAGGCGCCACACGCTACTGCTCCCGACAATGACTCATGCACACCTATATACTGACTCTTCGAGAGTTCCATGGAAATAATTAGCAATAGAACATCTTCCTCTGGCATAGCTATTGGCATGATGTCAGCTTCCTTCCGCTTCGAAAGTACTCTTCTCAGCCTAATTGGTGTGGTCGTGGTAATTTCTTTGAGGAGCTTGGAGGCTGCTTCAACTTCCTCTTATTGTAAACTCATAGAGGCCGTGAATGAAAGAGTTGTCGCAGAATGAGACGTTCTCAGACTTCCTGTATTATTTCCCTTTCATCTTTCGCTGCTAGTGCGAAAACATTTCTCCGGGCGCCCAGAAGTGCCTGATAAGTGTTGCAATGCAAGCATAAATTTGATTTTAAAAAATCATTCAAAGTACAAGGTTATTTCTTAATAATCTTAGATTGCTCGGATATACCTGGAAAATTGCGATTTCTATTGCCTCCTGTGGATCTAATTGTTTCGGCTATATTTTAGCGGTTGATGGTGTTAATGAATGAAGAAAATTCTTCTATTGTAATCACACGTTCAGTAATGTATAAAATACTAATGGAAGAGAAAAATGCGTCATTTCGTATGCGAAATGCGTTTTTATACCGAAGAGGTGGGGACTAATCCTTCCCAAGGATCCTCTTTCAGGCTTCATTGTCACCCGTGGACTAGCATGCAATATGCTCTTTCCTGTAACTTCTAACCTCCTTGTGTCTGTGAGAAATGAATAGGAAAAATATGTCAACAAACGTCAAAAGAAAGTTATTGCTTAGCATCGAAAAATAATGGAGAAGCAAGCGAAAGAAGATGGGGGTTGGACTGCCATAAAATAATTATTTTTCCAAAAAAAGGGAATTCTCTCTTACATCCTTCATGCTGGCCTGGGTGGCCAGGTCGGTAATGATTCTGCCTGGTAACCCAAATGACGGGGATTCGAATCCAGCCAAGAGTACGGATACTGATCGTTTGCTCTTACATTAGACGGTGTTACATCACCTAGATGCAATTGAAGCACCTAAAAACCCAAGACCGCTACTGCTTAAAAATCCTTCACTACTTGCTCCATGCATCTCGTGCAAGGCCTTTCTTTGACATTCGTTCCATTTTCCTTTTCCTCGGCGATTTTTCTCATCAGACAATCAGGCCTCAAGATATGCCCAATTAGATTATCTTTCAAAGGTTTACAGTTTTAGCTAATCGTAGGTTTTCGCAGCGTGGATGATGTCCAGTTGTCTCTTTCGGTAGCTGCTGCGTTACAGGAATTGTCGTCCAAGCTTTCATACTCGTTGCAGAGCACGTCATCAGTCTCAACGCAGTCTGGAAGAAACTCTTCCTAGGTGAACGACCCTCACCACTTACTGACGTCAGCAGCGGGGGGGGGGGGGGGCGGTGAAAGAGAACGGCAACCAGCCAAGGCCAAGAGACAGGGGGAGGGGGGACACGACACCCCCATAAATACCAGCATCATTGCTTCTCCATAATTATTATTTCCCTGATGACGTGCCCTGCAACGGGTATGAAAGCTTTGACGACAATGCGTGTGACGCAGCAGCTACCGAAAGAGACAACTGGACGGTTTACAGTTTTCTTCTCCTTTCTTCCACCCATCTAAAGATTTATGTCTCTGTAAATTATCATCATCATTCCTCCAAAGTATCGGATTTCAAATGATTCCAGCCTTCACTCCTCTGCTGGTTATCTTCGATACTTCATTGGCATAAATATGCGTGCTCCTGGTGTAAGTTCTAAAGGGTTGTTTGATTCCTGTCAAGCTTTTATTTGCAGCTTTGAGAGAGGACTTTGATCGCAAAAATACGTAGATATTTCGATTTCACGGCTATACGTTCGTTCTGTATGCGTCCAGATGCCACACTGTTTTTTTTTTGTTATTTTGGTCCACTTATCCCTAACGTATTGTAATATTGGTGGCAATATTGGATGACTACTTTATTGTTGACAGTCGAAAACAAGTAATGGCTGCAACAACACAATAATTCATATACTCACACATCACTTATCCCTCATATATTGTTGGCCAAAGTTAACCTCTTCATGAGTCTCGTTAAAGCACCGGTTCCCGTGAGATCACCGAAGTTAAGCAACGTTGGGCCCGGAAAGATGTTGGATGGGTGAACCCTCCTCCATACCTCTACCGCGGTGCTCTTGTCCCCTGTCTGCGAGTGGCGGGCAGGTTAAATGTGAGTCGACGCAATGAATCTAAACAGGTTTAAGTTTAGGGAGCATGCTGCGATTCGCTGATGACATAGCACTCATAGCAGAGACAGAGAAGGAGCTGAATAAGATGCTAACAACCATGGAAGGGACTATGGCCATATATCAGCTGAAGATAAATAAGAAGAAGACTAAGATATTGGTGTGCAGCAAGAAAGCAGAGGCCAAAACCAATGTCAAACTTGGTAAACAAAAATTGGAAGAGGTGAAACAGTTCTGTTACCTTGTAAGCCGAGTAACCGCCGATGGACGAAGTAAGAAAGAAATAGTTAGTAGAATAGCCCATGCAAAGAGGGAATTCTATCAAAAGAAGAATCTACTTACAGCAGGAAATACAAACGTAGAAGTAAGGAAACAGTTCATCAAAACATATATCAGGAGCATGTTTCTTTACGACAGTGAAGCATGGACGATGACAGCAGCGGAGAAGAAGAGGGTAGAAGCATTCGAAATATGGTGCTACAGAAGAATGCTGAAGATTATATGGATCGACCGAGTAAGTAACGTGGGAGTCCTATGAAGAGTGGGAGAAAAGAGAAGTCTGCTAGCATCTCTAAAAAGAAGAAGAGACAACTTAATCGGCCATATCCTTAGACACGATGACCTGATGAAGACTATGGCCGAGGGAAAAGTGAACGGGAAGATTGGAAAAGGCAGGCCTCGTATGAGATATTTGGAACAGGTAGTGAAGGATGTAAAAGATAAGAATTAAGTCAAAATGAAAAGGTTGAACGATAGAAGAATCGGGTGGAAAGCTTCGTCAAACCAATCCTAGGATTGTTGACCAATGATAATGAAGGGATCTAATCGCTATTGGAACAAAACGCCATGTCAAAAATTGTATTCCAAAAATGCTTTTAGAATATGAAAACAAAATGTCACAGGTGCATTATACCTGGGTAGGAACTATATTGAAGGAGAGAAAATTAATATTATATGCCGACAGAAGAATCGAGTGGAGGGCTGCGTCAACTCACCCTAGGATTGATGACGATGATGGAAAGATAAATATTTTAGAAGACAAGTGAAAATTCTGCTATTTTTTATCAAATCTAGCAGATTCTTGTTCCGGTGGATTACCTTCTTCTAATCTACCTACTGATTATTTCTTTTTTGCATTGCCATAGGTCGTCATTCGGCTTCCCAGATGGCAATTCACTCTCGCCTCGGCCAGCTTTAGCTTGTCTACACGCTAGCGCACGCTTGTATTATTGACAAATCCTCCGTTCCAAGGTATTAAAGTTCTGAGGAACTGATAATTGAATCCAAGGATTAATCTTCGTCCACATCACTACCCAAAGCGAGCGTCAACAACGGAATAACCTTTTCGTTGATGTCATGCTAGTGTCATATTGGTGATCAGGATTCGCGCTCTATCTCCGGCGGTCATTAAAATTCATGCCGCGGATTGGACGTGGCGAACCTTGAGTTTATCATAATGCTATCTAGGTCAGCTGCTGAGCAGCAGAATCCTCAGCGAATATTCTCTTATCTCTCTGCCAACGGAAGTGACGGTGGAACTCATCAATTCCGATGCAGACTAGTACCTTCACGCGTCATTCAGATTTTTCTCATGAAAAAAACGTTCTGATCACATTGAACTTCGATCCAATTCCTCACTTTGACAAAAGTCGAGAACCGGCGAAAATAAATTTATGTGCAGCAGGCTACGTGGCCGGAAATCAATGAGGAAACTCAACAAAAAAACGCTTATTCATTTAGACCGAAAATCGATGATTGCTTACAAATATATATATATATATATTCTCATAGGATATAACCAGAAAGGATATATATATATATATATATATATATATATATATATATATATATATATATATATATATATATATATCCTTTCTGGTTGAGAAAGACAGCAACGCTGTTCGAAAGCTCCTGTTTTATTCGTTTGTGAGTGTCCCCTTTTTTGTGTTTTCTGTGTTTTTTATGTCGTCGCAACTAGTGACTATTATACATGTGTTACACGTCACGTGCTTCCTGAAATTGCTATATATATATATATATATCACGGAAGTTATATGCTATGGTTCTTCATCTTTGTTTTCTTAAGGATTTCTTTGGGGACAAAATAAATTATAAAACTGACTAGAATGTAAACAATGACTCTCGTGATCAATAAATTTATTGATATATTTCCACGGTTACAATATGGATAGACTACACTCCCCATAACTTTTTTTTCCTACCAGCTCCTTTCTTGTGATATTTCCACTGTGGATGTTTCTCTCTCAATCACAGTTATTTTTCTCTCTCTTCATGCAACCCAAAATATTTTTTCCCTTTTAATGTCTTCGTTGCTTACCCTGAATTCGATGACTGCATAATGTATCATTCTTAATTCCTCTTTCTCTACTCACATGTTCGATCCACTTAATCCGCGTTTTGCTAATGTTTACCAAATAAGTACCCACCCCGCCACACACAAACATTTTTCTTTCCTCAACGTCCCGATTCCTCAATTTTTCCAATGTCCCACTCACTTTTGTATCTAATGTTTACAATATTTACTCGTCATACTTCCTAAGAAACCACTTCTGAGAATCATATAAAGCCGATCAATACTAATCGGTCTACTAATTTTATTCTTGGTATTTTGCTTAAGGTTACTTTCTTGAGTAATGAAGTTCTATTATTTCCTTGTAATTCTCTGAGAATAGGTCAGTTGTTTTATATGATTTGCCCATTTGAATTATGAATTAATTCCTTCCCGGTGAATTATTTTGATGAAGTCTTCTCGGGAAAAATATAAATATTTAACCCGGTGGAAATCCCATTTGAATAAAATTGAATTGAATAAGGCGATACTTTGTGAAAAATTGGCATAGTGTAAGAGAAACTTAACTTTGTATTTTTTCACACTTTTTTATTTGATACCCCCTACCGGTTTCGACACTCCCAAATCATTGTCAAGGGTTCTGTAACCCTTACAAAAAAGTTTGAAAAAATACAAAGTTAAGTTTCTCTTACCCATTTGAATTGCTGATAATATTGGTCTTATTAATTAATATACCAACCGTTTTTCGATTGAATTCCTTTTCCAGTTGGATTGTACCACTTAAAATACTCATTTTCTCGTGCCTTTTTTTTTGACAAGAGTCTAGAGCAACAAATTTTCTCAGTATTATATTGCTTCAAAAGTCTGCTAGGTAACCTAAAACTAAGGAAAAAACTCCTCATTTGCACAAATGTCAATTTATCCATGGATTTTAGATAATCTTCGTACTATTGGAGGTTAATCGGTCAGAAAAAGGGTTACAATCGCTACAAGCGTAACATACAAGAAATCCAAGGCTTAATATTAACAAAAGAAAGAGAAAAGAGAAAGAATTAGGTGAGGCATTTCATCTGTTTTGGTGTCAAAATTGGACTAAATTGGAAGTCGTACTAAGAGCATCCATGAGGGAAAGGGCCTAGCCATGTTGATACACCGGTTCTCGTCAGATCACCGAAGTTAAGCACGATTAAAGGAACATCGGAGAGCGATCCTGCGCGGCAATGGAAAAGAATCGGCGGTTGCAGACCACGCCCTCTCGGGAGAGGGCCACCGGATCTTGACCGAGGAGACGAAGGTCATCTCGAGGGAAAAATCATATTTTCCTCGTTTAATTCGAGAGGCCGTCGAAATTGAGAAGAGGCCGCAAAACTTCAACAGAGATGACGGCATTCGACTCAGCGCGGTCTGGAAGAAACTCTTTCTAGGTGAACGACCCGCACAACTCACTGACGTCAGCAGCGGGGGGGGGGGTGAAAGGGAACGGCAACCAGCCAAGGCCAAGAGACAGGGGGAGGGGGGACACGGCACCCCCCATAAATAGCAGCATCTTTGCTTCTCAATAATTATTTCCCTGATGACGTGCCCTGCAACGGGTATGAAAGCTTGGAGAACGACAATGCCTGTGACGCAGCAGCCACCGAAAGTGACAACTGGACAAGTTAAGCAACGTTGGGTCCGGACGGAGGTTGGATGGGTGGCCCCTCTCCATACCTCTACCGTGGTGCTCTTGTCCCCTGTCTGCAAGTGTTGGGCAGGTTAAGGAGGTTGATCCGAAAAGTGAAAGTCATGTCATTTTTTTATATTTTCAGCACTTATACTAGAACTAAAGTTCCTCTATCTAATAAAGTAAAGATAATTACACCAATCCATACTCCTTTTTCCACAAATTGCATTTGAAAATAAATACGATTAACGGCGAGAATTGCCGTCACATGGGAATATAACGTTTAAAAATACCATAGTGTCATGTCATTTTTGCAAAAAACTGATATTTTATGCATAATTTCACAGGAAATAAAATGACACGAAAATAAAGGCATCAACCCACCGTATTTTCGCTAAATCCACCAATTTCTGCGCTTATAGCTGACGAAAGGCGTTAGTTGTCTTCAACTGGCGCTGCTGTCGCTCTAGTCAAAGTGCATGGCGTATGAATAATATCATTGCTAATAAGATATTAAAGCATATTTCAGAAAATATTATAAAATAACGTTAGATAGTAATTGTACATTAGTAAATTTATTGAGTACATGAATTTATTTCTTTAAAGTAAATGCTGAATTGACTCCATCGTCGAGCTGATTAAAATTATCATAAAAAATAAGTCCTTCGACTTTACATCGTATTTCTTCTGATACTTATGACTTTCAATAGCTTAGGTAATTTTCTTTGTGAAGAAAGGATCACTTAGCAGGCATATACTCGTACTTAAATTAATAAGATTCCTCAGACAACTTGAGTCAAGTTGTCTGAGGAATCTGACTCGCAGTCGCGAGCCAACCTCCTTAAATATGTGGGTCGGCACAATGTTTCATTTCCACCTTTTTCCAAACAATCCTCCCCATGACACTCCTTAACATACTCTGACCCCCCCGAAATTACCAATGATATGCATTATATTAGTTGAGAAAAATGGATGTTTATAAGATATGTTCAATATATAAGGTGATAACCGTTATAGAGATTTTTGCCAAACCTATTCAAAAATGTCATGCATTACGGAAAACTTAAATTTCACAAAGCAAAATATACTCACTGTCGTAAAAGCATGAGACTTTATTTTACCTCAATGGAGAGAGACAAAAGTCCATGTTGCTAACTTTGCTTCACTCTCTCTCTCTCTCTCCCTATTCCAGGTCTTTGGGAAATGAACTCGTTTTTGTGACACAAGGATGTGGAGCTGAAATGGCTTAGCGACGGCCGGAGAAGAGCTTCGGAAGGATCAGATTCTGTGTACGACGGGACTTTACCTGTCTCCATGGCAGTCACGAAATGTTGACGCCCCAGCCGGGCGATGGATTACCTCGTCTGTGCCACAATGACGGAGGAAGAGCAAAACAAGATTCAGTTGTCAAGTCTCGAGAGTTTTCTAGGCAAAACAATCCACGAGATCAATGGAAGGGAAAGTCGAATGCCGATCAGAATTTTGCCGAGGTAATGCCGACCGTAATTACGTGTGTAATATGTAGTGTACATTTTTTTTAAACCGTGTACCGCGGTGTTTTGGTTCCACAGAGAAACAGGACGTCTTGGTGGCTCAACTGGTAGAGCACCTGGCCGGAAATCAGGGGGTCCGGGTTCGAGTCCCGGTCAAGGCGAATGATTTTTTTCTCTGTGGAATATCTTGCTATCGTGTACCGTACTGTTTACGATCTCTTCGATGCAGAGAAGTTTTTCGACTCTGTCGCTGTCTCTCCCTCTTGTCGTGAAGTAAGTTAACGAGGTGGTGTATTTATACAATGCTCCCCCTGAAATACAGTAATTTAATCCACCTTACCAACGGACGAAGAACATTAACGCAAGTAGCCCTTAAGTTCATGCCTAACTACAGGCAGTCGGTTACGGTTTTAGTTTTAGGTATTGCCCTTGACCAATCATAGGCAACCGGCTCTCTCCCTCGGAATCCGCTTGAAAGATAAAAGGAGGGTAACCTCCTTGATAAGATAAGATAAGCGCGTCTATTCTCAACCGTAGCCAATAGGGCATCACTTCGTGGTCACGTGACACCTGTGCCTAAATTCTGTGAAATTTTTATTGTTGCTCTTTTGATTATTGTCTTAAGCCTCAAAATATTTAGAACGCAGATAAAAAAATGCATATTTTATACGACCTTAATGAAATGTACACTAATGTTAATGTATTCTTCGAGCTATATAAGTGCTCCAAGATATGTAAATACTATCTTATTTGTATCCTTAATATTTGAGGCTTCTGGCAGCAATCCAAGTAGCAATGAACAGAATCTCTCAGGATGTAAACATACGTAACCACGATACAAGACCTTATTAGCCACAGTTGGTTTCCATCATTCTACCGGCAACCGTAACCAAGGTGCTTATTGGTCCAGTCTACAGCTAGCAACGGCGAGTGTGACCGACAACCGCTTGCGAGATATGGGCTTAACAATATGCACAAAAGCTACACACATATATTTCTCAAAAATAAATGTTTCCCTTCGCACATTCATCTTCACCTTCGGACCAACAATTAAAGATTTTATTACATTTTTTTCTCAAACCAAGAGATCGTTTGTGATGCAAATTATAGGTCGCCTTTCTCCATTACTTTTTTGCAAGCATGAAATTCATTGTTTCCATTGAAAGAAATTAGGTAAAAGAAATTGAATATCTTGGAGGTAAGCAAAATGAATATTTTCCTATGCATTGACTCAATCAAGAAAACTTCTCGAAGTCGCAGTTGACCTATGACATTTTTTACGTCAATAGAAATGGTACCCGAAACTATATCCACAGGGAAATGAATGCCTTTACAGAATCTTCAAGTATTTAGATAAAAACACGGTTGATCAGTTGAGTCTCTGTCTTTTATCCCTTCCGATTTTTTCTTGATAATTTGCACGTTTTTTATGGAGCAGGAAAAGTAACAGCATTGAATTAATCTCATCACAAGTACAGATTGAGGAAAGAAACTGCCCCATGGACAATAAGCGCTGCTTACACCAGCGCATCAAGTTATGATAGCTTTGAAAACCACGATGAAAAAGTAATCTGAGAGATTGTAAGGAAATTTTGGATAACTAGGCCTTTTTTATGGCATGAATCATCTTTGATTGAGCTCTGTAAATCAACAAAACTCAAGGAATCGCATTAAATACGAACAATATATATATACTTTTCCATTTTGATATTAATAGTACAATGCCTTTTAACCCATTGATTCGTTTCAGTCCGTGCAGCTAAATTTACTACATTTAAATTACTTCGCTTCTTGCTGTGACATCATGCAATATGTCATCCGTTGTATTTTTTTCCTGTGGGGTAGAGAAATTTCAGGATGATGAAGTAATGAATTAGTGAACCCAGCGTGGTTTGCAAATTACCCGTACATAGAGATATTTTTAAGGTCCCTTATAAGTTGAAGTCGGGAATGTGACTGAAAAGGGCCTTATAAGTAAATCGTTATGGATTTAACATATAATGATATAACAAACCATAATTATTACTTATTTAAAAAATAAAATACTTGTTGATTGAGTTCTTCGTAGTGGTAAATTTACTCTATGGTATTAGAATCCAGACTTAAGATAAAGAAATTACGACAGAAACCCTTTCAATCGACTTTGGATAAACGTCACTTATGGTGTTCGAAAATGTAGAAATATTTCCGGAGAGTCTGTGATACAATCAGTAAGAAACCTTAATACATGCTAAATAAATTGGCATTAAAATAAATTTCAAAGTAAGAATAATATAACCTAGCTTAACTAAGCTAACAAATCTAAAATCAGTACTCAAAATTAGGTTCGTATAATTTTGGATTACGTAGACTTGCATTTATTCTCTATGTATCAGAAGTATATAACAGCTCTCGGAGGGGTTAAATAAAAATCATGAGCTAAAGTCACAATAATATGTCGGAACCGGATATAATGATGAACTCAATTGCCATTTGACATTGGAAGGTAAATTGCAGTTCTACTTGAATAGAAAGAGAATAAAATCATGTATGAGAATAAATTTAGTTTGACGGGGACAAAACCTGAAACGGAATTTATACTCTTAAATTACAAATAGACAAAATGCTGTCCCAAAACTTAGTAATTGAACCTAGTAATTGAATTATTTTTATAATTTTATGATCAAAAATTTATTTATTCATCAGGATATTTTTAAATATTTTACTGTACATACAACGGAGGGTATTTATAAATCCAACTTTAACAAGTTGACAATGTGCAATGCGTTTCTCTTTACAATTATGTTTTACATAAACGGGAGATAACGCACAAGTCTACAAGTATCCTTGTATAGGGAAAATAGTCATAAATAGTCATTTTATGGACATTGTTCACTCTCGTTAGTTTTTTAAATTATAATAACTATTTTTTTATTCGTTTTTAATGTGTGATGCTTAAAACCTCAATATCACGAGAAAAAAAAAGAGCTTGCTTTTCAATTTATAATGAACCATTTTATAAAAAGAGAATTGATTGATCTTGACGTTTATGCCTGCACCTTAAAATTTTTTGAATCAATTCTATGAAGTCGTAAATCGAAGAATGAATTATTGAAATCAAAGAATGACAATTTTGCCACTCAACTTGATGTCCGCTTTGAAAGAAGGTCATTTCAGTGGTCATCAAACTCGTTACTGTGATTTTTAAAGCCCTAGTGAAATTAGATTAGAGAAAAAACTGTAGCATTGTTTTAGTTATTTATTTGCCCGATTTGATACCTTAATAAAATACATAATATATATGCCTTGTTACATGACTGTGCAGCGTTATATTAGATACGAAAATGCAACGGGCAGTCGACATTCCTCTGAAATGAGTTTATTTTTCTATGCATTGGCTTATTACGTATTGGCGTTGCGGAATTAGGATTTTACACGCGAAGTTTGAATCTTGAGTCGATTCAATGTAAGTCATGATTAAAGCCTCAAAGCCATGTTTCGTCAGATAAATAGATTGGGTGCATCAACGAGTTCCCATTGCAAAAAGGTTTCACCAAAATAGTCATCCTCGTAATGGCTCATGTATGCCTAGCGCTGGGCTGTATTTCAAGTCAATATTCGATGATGAATGCCCAGAGTATTGATTGATACAGCAATATCAATATCGGATACTATATATTGAGTGTCAATATTTCCGTGCTGATTATCCTTATTAATCGTTTCAGTCACTTATGGGCTACGTTAACGCAACTGCATTCACTTTAATTTTTTCGCCTTCTTTTCCAATTCTTTTCTCTTCCTCCAATATTTCTTCACTCGCTCGCTCTACTCTTCCTGGTCTTCTGAAAATATCTCTCTCTTTTGTTATTCTCGCCAACTTTTTCTTAACATCATTCTCTGCCAGAGTTTTTATTCTAAATACACTCCTGTCTCTCTTGTCCTCTTCCTTGATCCCACATTTTTTTAAGATCTCGTTGCAGTTCCTTCAACTATGGAACTGTGTTTTTCTCCTCTTCTATATTCTGAAGACCTAATAAACTATCCTTTTTGGTCCGATTTTCAATACTGATTATTGAATCCGATATTACAATATTGCAGGGTTGAAAAGCGGTTTTGTGAAAGTTCTCTTCGGTAATGTTCCAGGGTTCAGCAATCCGTTAGCATGATGATACGAGGCACGTATACGTGAAGGTAGCTTGCCTGTTGATAGTAAATTGTCACGAAAGTGGGGAAGAGAACAAATTACTCATGGTGAAAACTAAGACATCACTAGAGGATAGGAACAAAGCCGTCATTGGCCGCACAGATGATTGGCACATTGAGAGAGTGATTGTCTAATGCAAATACTTACCATCCCAGCAATAGAGAGATTCAAATGTCACATTGGTCGCTGTGATCACTGTGACAGATTTCATTTCTGGCTCTAATCTAATTTATTGTACCTATCTGAGAAATTTTAATTTGAATATTTGCTTTTTGACATACTGGAATATTGACATTCAGTATTCAGTATGTATGTCAGTGTATAATTGGATATTGACTTTATATATAGGTATATTAATTAAATATTTAATTAAAAATACACGATATTGGATATTGTAATTTCGATATGCTCATACATTTAAATTTCAATATTAAAAAGTGTCTAATTCAAAACCTGAATTTTGAAATACCGCCCAGCTCTATGCTTATTAAGTGTCACCAGGGGCATCGGAACTATTTTCACTGGGGGGGGGGGGGGGGGGGGGGGGGGAGGGTACCTTGAAAAGGACTCAGCTCCTAAGAAAAGGGCCCGCCACCTCAGAAAGGGGCCCGGTATCTGAGAAAAGGGCCCGGCATCTAAGAAAAGGACCCGAATTTTTATGCGGAAAGGAGGGGTTAGAGACGACAATTTCGATAAAAGAGCATATTAAGGTGTGAGAATGTACGTCAGAAAGTACCCGCTTCATTATAAGGGTCCGGGGTAAATTCTGTGGGGGACCTTGGACCACCTCTTATCCTCTCACTTTTGATGCAGCTGAATGATACTGCTGTGATTGTCAGGACGCACAGTGGAACATGAGATTAATGAAATCAGGCACTCGTGAAAGGTTGAATGTAAATATGTTAATGAACCTTATTTCCACTCCCAAACCGAATAAGAATATTTTGTAGTAGTTCCTATTTTTAGTCACATTACCTTTTCATGCTTAGCGTTCGCGTAACGTAAATCGACTCAGCCCTCAAAGGGAATCTGACATGTTCAACAACTGTGCAGAAAGGCGTCATTCCCGCCGCATGTTTTGCTGTGGTTCCAGAGATTAATCTCTTGAGTGAGCCTTTTTAGTTTTTTTTTGCGTGATGAAAGTATATCAGTGAATGTGAAGAGATGTTGTGATATTGTGGTTTTATTTGCCGTCGGACGTTCATCAAAATCTTGCTATTGCTTACCCAAAAAAATCCCATCTAGTCAAACAATTTCTGAGTTCATTTTGAGAGTGAACTAAAGTCATAAAGAAGAATATATTACACATGACAATATGTGAAAAGCGTTTTTGTTTTGACGGGATGTACAAGCATCCTAAATGTGATTATTGTATAAAAAAATAATGTCAAGACATAACAGCGTATGGAAGCAAGTGTTGCATTTATTTTTGTGTCAAGTTTCTCAGCGAGAAGTTGGCTGGAGCAAAGATTATTGGCGTTCAAGAAAATAAAAATAACAATGTGTACGTTCTTAATTCCATGAAAATGAGCTTCAATTGTTACCTTGATCTTTTCTTAAGATTTTAAAGCGTGTGAATAAATATAGAGAAAAAAACTTTGTTGAACCCCTGAAAAGTGACTTTGTAAAATAAATGTGACACCCTGTTTTTATTCGTCCACTATCCTTCTGTGATTGTTAGAATGTTTACCACCTGTAAAACCTGAACAATAAAGATATAATTTACGGTCTAATTCTGTCTTAACTATTTCCCTTTCGCAAGAACATAAACTAAAAATGATGGTTACGCAGGTCAACGGTCAGTTTAGCCTGGGAATTCGCAAATAGTTCAGTAAAATCTAGAAATATTAATATTTTTAGCGTGTCTTCTCATCTGTCTACATTTTTTTCAGGCGAATTTTCCCTTTTAACTCGATCTCATTGAGAGCTGTAGAGTGCCTTGCTACATTCATGCATAGAGCATTCATGAATAAAAGCTCCGTGTACAGTCTGGAAAAATAAGTTTTAACATCTTGGCAATTAGGAGGCAAAAACATACCACGTGTGTGCTGTATAGAAGATCACTTACAATTAGGCTAATAACCCATTTTAATTTGTCTCATATACTTTTGATGGCAGCACTAACCGCTAATTACAGCCACTACAAACTTACTTACACTTACAAACACTAATTATAGCCTGCAACCTTATTTAACCTTTTATCTTCTCCTACACATTTTTAATTATTTGATTATTTAGCATATGTGGTGTAGTTCATAAATCAACTTGTATACTTTTGGGTTTGTGTACCACCAGCTTGAGTACTGGTTTCCAATCCCGAGAGCCCTAGTTTGAATCCTGGCAGTGACAGAAATTAGTTTTCGGTATTCCGGTCCCGATTAAGTGATGTAAGGAGAGGACTTCGAGTTCAGTGCTTCGTCCGTTGGATAGGACGTTAGACCGTGGGCTCCCTGGCGCTTTCCACGAAAAGCAGGCTTATGCCGACGTCACATTCGCCCATCCTCCATGCCCCGAAAAACTCCCATTTCTATCCAACAGCCCACTTATCTCAAAATGGCTCAGATGACCTCAACTGTCAGTTGAGCTTTGCGAGGATGCAAGGCGATCCAAGGGTTGACCGCCGTTTACGGTCTGGGGGGATTGCGAAATGTTGGGGTGAATGCCAGCAGGGCATACAATACTTAAAGGGGATACTCGCTGATTCGCGGCTTTTTGTTCAGCCGGGTCGCAGTTCAGTAGTGCACGTCAACGGAATGTATCACACAACCCTTAACCAGCTATTTCGTAACCGACATCTCGTCACCGAGTTTTCGTAAACGGACACTTCGTAACAATGGCATTTGGTAACCAGACAAATCGTAACTTACTAGTTAGTTAAAGTGACTGCTCGTATACGACCATTTGGTAACCGGAAGCATGATAATATATTTGTATCATGACCGGAAGTGCAGAAATCTGCATCGCGTCAACCCGTACCCAGCTATTTCGTAACCGACATCTCGTAACCGACTTTCCAGAAATGGACACTTTGTATTCACAAAAGTGAAACCCAATGGACAAGAGACCTCCGCCCGTCGCCGCAGTCTCTAATTCTGCCCTCAGCTGCCCCCTTCAATCACTACGCAGTGGTCAAAAAGCTGATCTGGCCAGTTAAAAAGGTACGAATTGAAATTGGTCACTAAAAAGGCACTCAAATGCAATGATTACTTGCATTAGAGAAGAATTACTTACATGCAAGAAAGATTGAGAAAGTAATGCATGCATTACTTTCTCACTCTTTCTTCCTTAATCTTTCTACTGCTTACTCTGACTACTGTTTAGGCCGGGACAAACCTATTTTTATTTTATTTCTTTCTTTCTTTCTTTGGTTTTCCCAAGTGTCTTTTTGTTTAACATCCCTCCCTTTCCTTCTCCCGTCTCGCATTTCGCATCGTTTTTGTTTTGTGTTGGTGTGTTCGTGTGCGACGAGAGAGCGCCTGTTCAGTTTTTCGGCATAGTATCCCTGTTTTTGGCAGTGCTCTGGTCAAAGGGAGTGGAGGCAGTATCCTGAAAGTATTAGTCTTGAATGTGATCGCCAGAAAGGAATGCAGATTTCGCGTCAGCTATGGTCACCTGGCGGAGTCCAATGACAAGCGGATGAGTGTAAGTTTTTTCTTCCCTTCCTTTCCCCCATTCTTCGCCCGTTCTTCACCATTCTCTCCATTCGTTCCTTGCTGATTTCTCCCATCTTTCCTACTTTTTATTTCGTTTAAGTACGTATGCGTAAGGCCTGTCCCGGCCCTTTAGAACAGAAGGTTCCGGGCCGTGACATCAGCCCCGTTCGCCTACAGACTACTTTTTGTGGTAATATTTTGTATGTTATTTTTTTCCTTCAACAGTATTCTGTAATTCCGTTGGCTAAATTATGTTATTTTTAAATCTTTTTGTCACACCATGATGAGATAACTCTAAATTCCCGATTTCCTTCACATAGGATATCATCATCATCATCATCATCATCATCATTGGTCAACAATCCTAGGATTTGTTTGACGCAGCTTTCCGTCGATTCTTCTATCGGCCAACCTTTTTCATTGTGACGTAATTCTTCTCTTTTACATCCTTCACAACCTGTTCCATGTATCTCATACGAGGCCTGCCTTTTACAATCTTCCCGTTCACTTTTCCCTCGACGATAGTCTTCATCAGGCCATCGTGTCTCAAGATATGGCCGATTAAGTTGTCCCTTCTTCTTTTTAGAGTTGTCAGCAGGCTTCTTTTTTCTCCTACTCTTCTTAGGACTTCCTCGTTACTTACTGGGTCGATCCATTTAATCTTCAGCATTCTTCTGTAGCACCACATTTCAAATGCTTCTACTCTTTTCTTCTCCGCTGCTGTCATCGTCCATGATTCACTGCCGTAAAGAAACATGCTCCAGATGCATGTTCTGATGAACTGTTTCCTTACTTCTGCCCAACAGTAATTTACTATGGCGTTTATATATTTCATCTCACCAATAAGTTGCCCTTCTAGGCTGGGTACACTATGAGCAATATAACATTGTTTTTCACATTCGTGAATATTTTCTGCCACGTGGTCATAGTCTGTGTAGGGAAGCGTTTAAAGAATGAAGGAATTAATTAATATGAATTAATATTAAGTTGTATATGTGAAGAAAAGGATAGTAATGACTGATAGGAAGTGACACTTTTCTTACGACAAGTAATCTGTTACACTGTATCATTGTTGTGCGCTGAAAGTAATACATTGATTATCTTCCAGTAATTTATGAGTGCGAAAGTTTTGCTATTTTTTCAATTTCGACAGCGCTTGAAAGCGTGTGGATTTCTCTCGGACAGTGAGTTAATGCCAGGGGCGTCGTGAGGGGGGGGGGGGGGGGGGAACGGGGGGTCCAATCTTGAAAAGGGCCCGGCTTCTAAGAAAAGGGCCCGGCGCCTAAGGAAAGGGCCCGCATTTTTTTGCGGATAGGAGGGGGTAGAGACCAGAATTTTGCTAGAATAGTATATGAAGGTGTGAGAATTGTATCCAGTTTAGTACATCTCTTACTATCAACTACTTTTTGAAATTACGTATTTTGGGCCGAAATAAAAATTTTTTCTACTAATTAAGAATTTAATGTATGTACCTTCCGAGGATGTGAAAAACGACGCATAAAGAGTGTTTATAAAATCGGCGACAATGGTAGATTTTATTTTCCTCTTACATAAACTAACATCAATTAGCGTATTATGTGTGTGTTAAGAAATTTCTCCTAGCATTTCTTACGCTGTATTATTGTTTTTTATATCATTCTACTTCAGCGCATTCAGGTAGCGTAAAGGTCAAAACTAAAAAGTCCTTATGACGAAAAGAGGAGGGTGAAGCAAGAACTACCACAAAATGTTTGGAAATTTTATTAATAGAGCTATAATTTTTAAAACCGTTTCTTCTTAATTTTTGAATCAAAAAATAAATAGCACCTTTCATTGTAATGCTAAATTGATCAACCATTTTTTATCTAATTTTTAACATATTTTGCTCATTTGATGCCTTTTTAAATTCACAAGGTAGAAATCATTCCAATTTTGTCTTTGCTGTCAATGGAAATTAAAAAATACTTGTTTTCAATATCCTCTTCGAAAAGAGGATATTGAAAGGGCATCTTCCTCATCGAAGGTGCCCTTTTGATTGGTGTATAGAAGTGTCGATAATTAATTTTCGAAGTCTGTGATTTTTCGATTTAGGCCCAGAGGGAAACAACATGCCCCGCAAGCTTATTATTGTACAGCGAGAGGGCTCTCCAACTCAAATGCCGTTTTCCCCTTTTTTTTACTCTCAATACAGCTCTCCGTAATATTTTACAGAGAGCCCTTCCTTATTACATAACGCTGCTGATAAAACCACATTATTCTGTGAGTGACATAAAGGTATACTCCATAAATCCTCAGTTAGTTTCTCAATTCACTTATTAATTCACAAGTTATCAAGTCTAAAATCATTATTATCTCAACTATGAATGAATTTATTTATCTGAAAACGTAACTGCCACCCCCCATCCCTGTCGATAGTATGTCGTAGCATTTGGCCCAACCCCCTATCAACACTTAAGCGTTACGTTATGTGCAAGGAAGTTAGATTGTTATGGAGGAGACATCGCAGCTGATTTGAGAATCCAGCTGCCATCTTGGTAGGTTCGGGCTTGCTAAACGCGATATTCGTACGGATGAAATTTTTTTCGCCCGTGGTATAACTTAGAGCAATATGATGAATAATGGAATACATTTTTAAATGTCATCAAATTTGGTGTTTGCTTGTGTGCTTGCGCACAAACAAACACCAAAATTAACTGACAATGGTGCGATGAAATTTTGGAACGAATTCTTCGTTATAAACGTTTTAATGCACATGCAATCTCCACAAGAGACAAATAAAACGCAATGTTTTGTACGGAGTAGGTGGGGCCTAATCGTTCCCAGGCACGCCCATTCTGGCTTCATTTTCACCAATAGGCTAGCATGCCTAATCCATTACATAAAAGCCTCCTTAATCCCACATTAATGGGATGATAGTTTTACTTTATAAAATACGTGGCATGCTAAGCTGTTTTACTTCTGACTGTAATTTACATATTCAAATTAATATTACAGCTAGCATAGAACAGGGTTGTCGATTGGGAATTTAAACAAAAGACTGGTAAAAAATGTAATATTGAAAGTGGTATTTATAGGCGCCGAAACAATTACCTTAAGGGGAGAAGGTACAAATAGGTTAAGAAACTTCGTGTCGTAGGAGTGGACAAGGATGGAAAAGGTCGAACTCGGAAATGCTAGAAGAATTCGGGGGTAGGGAAGAGAAATGAGGAAATTAGAAATCAGAGGAAGTGGACAGAGCAGTTAATAAGGGGCGAGGGTGTTCAGAGGGACTTGATGGAGGGAGGAATGTCAGGGTAAGAGCGGTAGAGAGCGGGGAAGAATGGGTAGTTTGGATAGAATGATGAGAGATAAGGGGCATGCTTAATTGAAGGAGGGCATCTAATGAAGGTTAGGGGTCAAGGCAAGAGTTTATCCGTCTTAACCCCTTAATTCGTATACCACGGACAATAATAAAAATGTTCTAGTTAATAGCAATATGTGAGAAAATATTTTGAATTCCGGGTGTGAAATCACCCCCTTCCACACCCTTGTCGTGTCTTTCTAGGGGTAATTAATGAAGCAACCGTTTGGTGATACAAAAAATAATTTTGTCGGAGGAGCTGGATAAATTAACGAAATAATAAAAAAACTTTAAAAATTTTCCTGTGTTTTGAAACGACAAGCCATCGCGGAAAAGACCTACCTCGAGCATCGAGAGATAAGGGCGACGGGGTCGTAGCGAGTTAAGGGAGAAAGGACAAAGGATTTAGGTATTCCACTGCCAAGGTGGGGGAGGTAGGAGGGAAAGGGTGTAGCAGACCAAAATAGAGGGAAAAGGGTCAGGATGAGAGGAAGGGTGTGGAGAGGTTAGGATTTCCCCGCTGAGCCCAAGGGTGGCTCCAGAGGTAGGGTTGGTTGGAGAAGGCCCAAGGGAAGGGGTGATATGATATGAGATTAATGTGGAGATTATAAAGGTGAAACAATTTGAGGGATTGTAAAGGATGGTGAAGGATAAAAGGGAATGAATGCAGGAACAAGGAATCCAAGCTCCTGCCACTGTTTTGATCCCAGGATTATTTTCAAATCTTCATATTGACCAACAGTGGCATTCAACAACGGTATCTTACTCGAGAAGTTCAAATCACACGAGTTCGTTGTTGACGAAGCATACATCAGCAGGACACCCAGAACACACATCACCAGTACCTGCGTACAGAAGAGACAAGTTGAGAAAAATCGACTGTACTCGAAGGATATAGCAGGACTTTACCTCGTCGCCACTGAGACCGGCAAGATTTCCGAGGCTTTACATTTCAAAAGAAGATCAGACTTTTTTCATTAAGGGTATATATCAGAGTATATTTAATTTAGTTTCACGTTTAATATTTTCTGAGGAAGAGTAAGATACATGATATTTGTTTTTTCCACGCAAAATATAGCATTAAGTCCACGTTAAAATATATCTATTTCCTTATATATCAAAATAATCTGCTTTCTTACAACAACTTAAGATGTTCTTACCTTCCTCTCTCCTTACCAATACTTCGCCGATTTAATTCTAGCAATTCTTTTTTTAATGCTATTAGTCGTCATCATCAGTATATTACTGTTCGCTCCAGAAGTAGAGAGACTTGAGTTCATTCATCTATTTCCATGGACCCTAAAACAGCACACTTGGTCTTTTACGACGAGTACTACAACCGTTAACAAAGACGCAACACACACATGCCCTGGGTAGTGAAAGTCCGACCCAGGCGGGACTCGAACCCGCGACCTCAGGAATAGCAGGACTTTTTCTCGTCACCACTGAGGCCGGCAAGGTTTCCGAGGCTTTACATTTCAAAAGAAGATCAAACGTTTTTCATTCAGGGTACATATCAGAGTGTATTTAATTTAGTTCCACGTTTAATTTTTTCAGAGGAAATATTTTGTGAAAGTTTTAGGCGTTTTTTCAGCAATAATGAGCAATTGTTCCATTTTTCGAGATTCGCAGAAGGAAGCGTCATTCGGCGGTTTGTCATAACAATATGGAATTCATAAATGAAGGGATATTTGATTGAGTATGAGTAGTATTTTTTCATGATTTATGTGAAATTTCAAATATTTATCTTTACGTGTTCACGATGCTTTTTTCAATTTACGAAACATAGTTTTCTTCGTGAGTATGAAACTAGGAGGCCCGCGACTAACACCATCATCTACATCTACATAATACCCTGCAAGCTACCAAAAATGTGTGTGGCAGGGGGTGAATTCTCACCAAACATACACTAAATATCATACATAAAAAAGGATTTGTACTAATATATTACTCGAAACTTTATTTTTTTTAATTAAAAATTATCAAAGTAACCATGCAAATAACGCTGTTAGCTGGGTTAGTTTAAAGCCCTTATACCAAAATGCAACTACCTATGCTATCGGGGGATCGAGTTGGTGTGGTGGCTAGAGTACTGGCCTCCCATCCCGAGGGCCCGGGTTCGATTCCCGGCAGTGGCGGATTTTTCAGTGGAAAACCGGTCCCCACTTGAGTGGCTAGTGGAGGGCATTTCAAGTACAGTACTCCATCCGTCGGATGGGACGTTAAGCCGTGGTCCCCTTGGCGCCTTTCGTTAAGAGTAGGCTAATGCCGACGCCGGGTTTCTCTCCACCCTTCCTCCGTTCCTTAAAACAACTCCTACCATTCCCCGATTACCCACCTATCCTATATGGTGAAAATGACCTCAGCTGTCGGTCGCCTCCCCTAAATAACCAACCAACCAACCTATGCTATCAATTGATACAGTCATACTGGATATATTTGTTGCTATTCATATCCCTAATTGTACGAGGAAAGAAGGACATTTTGAATGTCAGTTCGGCAATCAATGTTTCTAATTTTGTGATTATGGTCCAGTCTACCATAGTAAGCTGGGATTCGCAAAATATTTTAACATCATCACTGCTAATATGGTCTTGGAATTTAATTAAGAGATTGTCTAAATTTCAACCTGCGTTCTGACAATGATTCCCATTTTAATTCATGACTGGTTACGCTAATATAGTTATCGTACCGTCCCTTTACAAATCTTGACGATCTTCGCTGCACACGTTCAAGTTCATTATTTAGACCGATTTCGTAGGGATCCCATTGCCGATCTTCGCTGCATTCCTTTAAAAAATTTTATTACAGCTCCATTAGTATCATAAAACTTAACAAACCAAAATATTTTATAACTCATTCTATATTTTTTCAAACGAGCGCAGAGCGAAGACAATGCCCGCATTGCCATACAATCTAACAATAAGCGCTGCAGCGCTTAGATAGAGCCCTATGTGGGCCGCCTCAAAAACACGGGGACATTTTTTTGTTTTTACCGCAAAAACAAGCCTCAAAATAATTAAGAAAAAACTTTACCGTTGCTAAAACTATAAATAAATTACCTACAAAGTGAAACATCGTGCATGAAAATCGTTTTGTCCGTTTTTGAGATATGACGCCTCAAATTGGAGCCTATATACTTTTGGCGCGGGCAATAGTCTAAAGATTGGCTAACTAGAGCGCTCCATCCATCGTTTTTCTATGCCAGTTCTTTCACTACCCCGTAATTCCGCTTGCCAACATCTCTCTTGGTTTTTGTCCCTTAATCTACTTTGTTTCCTTCGACTTTTCCCTCCAGGGTATTAATTCCATGTCTCTCAAAGCGCGCCCAATGCAGTGTGTTCTTCTTTTCCGTATAATGCTCCATTGAAGTCCCTTATCCTTAAGCTCTTCTGTATGCATTCTCATTCCCTACCCTTCCGGTCCATTTAGTCTTTATCATGCTTCTCCACCACCATGGCTATAAGCCTTCGAAGTCCACTTTTCCAAATGGTCTACGTTTTCGATCCGTAAGGGTGCCACTGCTCGCACGAACGTTTTCACACATTCCTTCCTGTCCCTCAGCGATATCTTCTTTGAAAATAAAAGCTGTATTTTCAAATTGAACGCCTTTTTAAATATTCCTCGATTGAAACCCGTCGTGCCGCTAATATCCATGTCATGCTTCTCCCAAGCTGATTGCCAATTAACCTCTCAACTTTTCCCCAATGGGGGCGTTTACTCGGAACCGAAATCACAATTTTGTACACGAAATCGTTCGATGGAAACGAAAAAAGATTTTTAGGGAAAAAATTAGTCTTTTAACCACAACCATTCACTCATAAATCGAAAATTAAAATAAGCAAAAGGTGAAGCCCACCGAAAAATCTGCTTTGATACCATTGACGTCATTTTCCTCTCGTCCTTGACTGCTTTTCGGGGAAGGGAAGGGAGTGGAGGGGGATTCTCGGAAGGTCTGCTCGCACAAATGCTGTCGCAACTGCTCCTATTGGCAGAGTCAGCTGTGCCCCCCCCCCCCTTTGCGATAAGGTGAAGTAGCTTCGCGGGCTCAGTTGTGATTGGACGAAGTCGATATACGTCAGAGGTTGCACCACGCCCACTTTTCCGAAATGGTTAAAAATATCAGTTTTCGCCTCTTATAACTCGAGAAATATTTGACGGATCAAAAAATGGTAAAATACGGGTCTTGTTATTTTACAAACTCTATCAGATTCGGCAATAAAAAATATGGTAAACAACCCAATTGAGGAACACATTGGCTTTCTTTTTCTCTCCTCCGCACCCTAGTACTTTGTTTTATTTTCATCAATTTGAAATTAAATTCTTAAAGCCATTGTTCTCGATTCCATTCTCCATTTCTGGGATGATTTATAGGTCTTCTTGGCTCTCAGCTACAACCGTGGTATCAAATGCAAAACAGAGAGTGTTCATTTATTCACCGTCCCTTTCATTCTGCTTCTTTGATCGCCTCCTTCCTGTATATTTTGAAAAGTTGCAGGCTACTCATCCAGTTACAGGCATCCACATTAGACCCTCTCTTAGTTATTGCTTTTATGTTTCTTCCATCGCCTTCACATAGCGTCGCGACTTGTTACTAGTAGAGTTACTTCCATCATTAGTCAACAAAGCTATATTTTTATTATATATTTATATATTTTTTTAATTATATATTTATATTATCTATTTATATACATATAAGCTCGATTCTCTTATCACCTAGTCTATATGTCTGCCTATCTATCCATCTAACCCCTGGTCATACTAATACAACTCTTTTTTACATTAATCACTGCATGTTCTAAATATCTAATTTGAAGCCTTTCATTATCAGTGTTTCCATTCACTTTTCCCTCGTCGGGTGTCTTTATCAGTCCAATGAATGTCTCAATATATGTCTTTTTAGGTTGTTCCTTCTTCTCTTTAAGGTTTTCATCATATCTCTCTTCTCTTCCACTCTTCTTACGACTTTAACGTGTGCTGCTCGATCGATTAATTTTATCTCCATGATTCGTGTGTAACAGCACATTTCTAAATGCTTTGGTTTTTGACTCCTTTGCTGTCGTTATCGTCCAGTAAGAAATATGCTTCAGGTGTAAGCAGGCGCGTAGCCAGGGGGGGCGAGGGGGGGACTTCTGGTGCTTCAGCCCCCCCCCGAAATTTTTTCCCAATAATTTTGTTGTTCTGATTTTAGCAGAGAACTTTACCAGTGAGGAGAGTTAAGTATGGGCACTGTAAAAGTAAGCACTGAAAAAAGGGAAGAGATTTGTAACATGTCGGTACCGAATGGGCATGGCTGATTTGTTTCATGTTACGCAAGACTTAGGGCCGTATCGTCAGTCGCTCCTATTAGGTCACCTTCACCTGCCTGTCTTCTTGTTCTCAATTACCTCTTTATACTTCACCACCAAGCTAACCAGAAAATTTTTATCACCTACGGTCATTCGCTCCATTTTGCGCAATGCTAAACAACGCTGTTGCTAGGGAAGTGAACGATTCTCGGAACGTATCAGTCCGTGAACGAGAAGGAGTTGATCTCCGACACAATGAAGGCCTTCTGAAAGAAGATCCGACTCACGAACACAAACACGTCCTTCAAGGTGAAGGTCCCCTTTATGAAGGATCCACTATGAAGGAGCGACTGACGATACGGGTCTTAGCCCGAAGCAGGGTGTAAGGTATGCTTAGGTTGTATCCAGCTGAAAGTAGATTCTTCTTCCGGAGGAATACCCTCGTCTACTAAATGTTAGTTTCTTGCTTCGTTAGAGTTAGTCATCGGGCATTAGCATTCTGATGCCATCCCTATCATTCTCCAATCATCACGATTCGCTGACTACGCTGAAGTTCCTAGGATAGTGAGGCATTCGCGATTCCCGACGGGGAGAAAGTGAGGCCATTCCGAATATCTGCGGACGACATCACGACCGAATGACGAGTGGGAGGAGATCGCATCGATCGCATTCGTTCGTGACCCACATTTCTCGTGCTCACCGTGGGCACGGAGGCTCAGGAACGAGTGGGGAAGGGTGGGAATGCCAGGGATAGGAGGGGGATTCTGATCAAAGAGAGGTCGCGAGATGGGAGATCCCAGGGTATTTCCGGCGACGCTAGGGAGGGCAGATGCTGCATTTTAACCCACGGGATTATCGCGAAATTAGGAATGCACGGAGATGGCACGTAAGCCTTCGCTTCCTAGGGAAATGGCGATAAAAATATTTTTTTAAAAGATACCGAAGCCCCGAGTACTCATGGCGGGATGGATCATCATGAAAATGTGAGGTAGGAAAGTTTCCGGATCGGTATGAAAAAGAAATGTTTCCCCCAACGAATGTCTGATAGTATACGATATAGCCTAAGCAAGTGTGAATCATTAAAATCTGAGTAATTTCAATGTCGTTCATGCAGTATTTACGTAACTTTTTAATTTTCCGAAATCGAAGCGAAGTGCACCTTGATATTAACATCTGAACCTTGAATTAATATACCTACTTCCAACTTCACTCAAGTTCACAATGATATCATTTGGTATATATGTATGGTGAAGATTGACCAAAAGGCAAGAAATTGGATATACTATAGCTACAATCAAAATTACAAGCTCAAGTATTCTACGTACGTTTGCCTTGAGTAATGGTAATAAAATTATTCAATTCAAAACACCTTAAATGGTTCGTCATATTGCGAATACATTGACAAATATCGATAATTGCCTAGACTTATGAATAACCGACGTGCGTAGGGCATTTATGTGAAATGTCTTATGAGAAATGCTCTAAGATATTGTCATTTAAATATTCACAGCCCATGTTTTTCAAGCATAGAAATTTCAGGTGAAAATTTTCCAATGCACGTTCTAGTTAATTAATTGTTTTCAGTTAACTAAATGCTTCGCAAGCATACATTTTCATCAAGCATAATTTCAGTTATCTATTCTATAAATAGTCGACCGAAAAAATTTCCATAGATAATAATTCAAAACAATTTATGGGCAATTTATAACCCAGCCTTTAGGAAATTATCGAAATGAGTTTAGTCTTTAAGTTCTCTCAAATGATTTTTTCGTCAAGCATTTACAATTCATCCCGAAATTTCTCCCAGTTTCTTAAGTAATGAAATACCAAAAATTCTTGGCAATTTACAGAGCTTAGTAAGATGAGACAATGACCAGTTTAACTTGAAGGTCAATCAAAACAAAGGTATACTTACAGTGGAAGAGAAGTGGCCAAGACCAATGTTACACTCCGAAAACAAAAGCTTGAAGAGTTGAGTGTGTATTGCTATCCGGGAGTCCGAATAACTAGCAATGGGCGAAGTAGTAAAGACATCGGAACAGTACCCCCAAGGAAGAGGGCAATCTTCCAGATAAGAATTTGCTTACAAGTGCGAGCTTGGAAGTAAGGAAACTTTTTATTATTACTTACATCTAGAGCTAGCATATTTATTTGAGTCAGTGAAGCGTGAATGATAGCAACATCGATTAAGTCAAGAATAGAATCATTCGAAATATGGTGCTTCCGAAGAATGAAAATAGAAGATGGATCGACCGAGTAACAAAGTATGAAGTCCTAGGGGAAGTATGGAAGAAAAGAGAGGTATGTAATAAGAAAACTAATTAAAGAAAAGATGGGTCAATGTAATCAGCCATATATTGAGGCATGTAGGTCAAATGAACACAATAAATTAAGAAGTGGGAATAATGGTAATGAAAGGTCTTGTATAAAATATTTAGATCGAGCAGTGCAGGACGTAAAAAATAAGACTCGGGTATGTATGAAGAGATAAGCTGAAAAGGGAATGGAGAAGAGAGCTGCGTCATACCAATCTTAGGTTGGTCGGCTAATGATGAAAGAAACTCAACTAGTACCAAGTCGCAACGCCATGCATGGGCAATGGAAGAAGCATAGATGCAAATTTGACGCAGGGTCGCTTGTATCTCTTAAATAGATCTCTTGAATTCGGAGCTTGCTTCTTCATGCCGTGAGGCACAGACGATAATACCGCCGAAAACCCAAGGCTGGAAGCATTCGAAATGTGATGCTACAGAGTAGTGAATAATTTAAAATGGATCGACCGAGGGAAATAAGTCCGAAGAAGACTGCTACTAATAGGTCTTCTGAAAACTTGGAAAATAAGACGGTGCAACTTAATTGGTCAAATTGTAAGACATAATGGCCTGATGGAGACAATCGTCGAGGGATGACTGGACGGAAAGAATGGCAAAGCCAGGCCGTGCATAAAATTTACGTAGCACAGGCAGCGAAGGATGTGAAAGAGAAAATAAAGTCAATATGAAGAGGTTAGCCAATAGGATAATCGAGTGGAGAGCTGCGTCACGTCAATCTTAGGACTACTGACCAATGATGATGATGAATATAGCAGCTATTCTTCCTGAAACTATTGCAAATTGAATCAGTCTCACTGGCATTATTTCAATGGCCGTTATTGATCCCGTATTGGCATTGAGTTTCAGGGGTGTACATAGTTTATTATACTATGTCCGGAGCTACCTAGTCACCCAAGTAATAAACCATCGCTAGGTAAGTCATATGAAGAAATAAGCGTCTACAACCTAATGCCAATTTTTTTATTTAATACTGTTCATGCCCAAATCGGTATTCGAATCTGAGACCTCCCAAGAATAGCAATTACTTGGTTATTCAGGAGTAATTAATAAAATTTGATATCAACATTTACTTTAAGCATCAAATTCAGTAATATCATTTATTTAAACGTTAATATCATTACTTAATAAGTCAAACCGTCTGTATAGCAAACGATCTTAGCTAGAGTTCAATATCTGTGGTCAGACTTCTAATACAGAGACCCTGAAAAATCATGATGTGGTTTTTTTTCAGTTTTGCTCCTATTTTAAAGAAAACACACGTGAGTTGCAAATTTCTATCATAGCCTTTCGTAAACCTCAGTAGGAGAGTAAAATTTCTAGGTGACAATTGCAGTTCTATCGATCGTTTCCATGACCTCCCAGAGGAGATGAGGCAAAGTTGACTTAAGCTTAGGAGCAGAGATCCACTTTTTCAAAAACTTCGTCCAGCCACGGCTCAAAAAGGTGACACCCTGCTTTAGTTGAGGCACGGGCTTAACATTTTACGCACCCCATTTGATGGCTCACGACAGTTTCCTCCACGAATGGGAGGGCCGTATTTGCTCTTGGCCTTCACCTTGTGCGAGAAATTTCGTGGTGTCTTTTTAACCTTGCGGGCATAATTTTAATTTTCCCCTTTTGATATGCAGAACACGTCGCTGAGTCATTCATTTGCGAGATCTAACAGGAGGACGACTGCGTGAACTTTTCAACAAAATCGTCTCTTTCGAAGTAATACGACTTTTTGACCAGTTCCATTGCACTCAGCTTTTCTTCACCACCGTTCTTTTCATTTCTATTCACCTTCAAATGACGGAAGTGACTCCGTATCATACATATATCTCTGTCAGAGGCGTTTAGGTGACTGAATTTTGATTGAAGATGTAATTCTTCGTGTGCCCCGAGCGAAACAAGTTTGACGTGATTTTTTTCGATGCCATTAAAATCCGTAGACCCATCTCCTCTGCTAAAATCTTCATTCCTCCGTCTCAAGAGCCTTAAGAATGCAATATTTAGGAGAAGGTATCAAAGAAAAGTTGGGCACGGAGGCGTTATCTTCAAGGTAGGCCATGATGCACACGATTCAACCTTGAACGCACGGATTGTAAGACTCATTTGTTCCCAGTATGTGCGCCAGTTAACACCTTTTCTATCTCCGGAATATGTTTTGCTTCATGCTCATAGCTTTTGTGAGCAGTTCTGAAACAGCCACGGTAGTGTGATTGGTAACGCGCCAGCCTGGTCACCTAGAAGTCGTGAGTTCAAATCCCATCTAGGTCAAGGGTGTTGTCTTCATCTCTTTACTAAGCTTCGTTCTAAATTAGGTAGGATAGGTAATGCTACACAACGTAAGCAGTTGTAAGGCATTAAATTCCACTTCTAACTAACTAAGCGCTCCAAGTCTGGCTTCCTCATTTTGAATCCAAGCAATGTTCGGCCCAAGGTGGAATAGAATCAATTACCAACTTGAATACGAATTTTGCGAATGCGAGAAGTTTCAATGCTTTTTGTCAAACCGTGCATTCCAAGAGGATATCAGCAGTATTCAGGGAAAGGGGTACACGTGACCATCGTTAATGGTCATTACTGATGATCATTCCAGTTGTTTGTGATAGTGTCAACCGCCGCGCTGAGGAGTCACGAAGCGATTTTCACCATCTCAACATATCCTGAGAGAAGCAATCTAAGGTAAGATGCAATATTACTCTTCTATGCGTCACAATTCTATTTTCTTCCAGTGCGCTGCGAAAGAAGTATGACAATTTATCAAAATTTATTATAAAAATTGTTCTTTCAACGCATTTCTGCAATCAGTTCATTTGCACTAATATTTACTTCTAGAATTGGTACATTCTTTCAAAAGCTGTAATTCTAGGAGCATGACAAGAGGTGAAGCAGGTTATTCCATGAGAAATGGTTATTTCTCTCCATTAAACAAATCGTTCGCGGAGTCCGAGATGCATTTGTTCCTTCACTGTTTTTTAGCGATCTCAATTAGGTGGAGCTACTCTCTGAGTGAGGAGAAAGGCGTAAAAACCGGGCAAAGGGATTTGGAAACCAGTTGATTGTGGATGACATCTGGATTTTGAATTCGCATTGTGCTTTTGTATTGTTTTCATTTCAATAGCATTTTCCTACTTATCCGCGTTACGTACATGCTGACAGGGTCTCTTCCCTTGCCGAGCACACTTATTGTTTTCCTAGAATCCCTTTATAAAATATTCTTAATTTCCATTTGTGTTCCATTACACTAGTTGGAGGCCCAGTTTTCCCCTCCATAAGAGAACACAAAAGGCAGCAAATCAACTGCTGTATTACAACAGTTGGCCCAATTTTCTGTTGAATGTTTTAACTGTAACTATTGGATTCAACTGTTGTCCCTAATTTACTGTTGAGATGTTCAACCGTCTTTTCGCATAGTGTGTGTAGGTGAAATAATTTTAGGGTATTCCGATGTGCATGAAGCATTCTTTAACGATACCCCTTGCACGGAAATACTAATAAATGAATGTATAGAAACGCCTTGGTAACCAGTGTTTCCCTCATTATTATGTAGATACGAACCATCTAGTTGCACGTGACTTATATCTAACACGTTTCCTTGCAGTAGTAGCTTCGTAGCAGGATATTGCGTAGATGTAGAAGAAAATTAGATTTCAGAAAAGGCTACATTATCCATCCTAATTATCTTCATGGTGCATTCGATTTAATCTTTGTGCCGAAAAAATGACTTTAAATCTTTTTATCTTACTCTCAATCTATCTCGTTCAATATTTGTTACCATAGAATGCCGGATATTCAACATAGGATTGTTAAATTATTATTTTCAACTGTATATTTTATATCCAGAACCATCTATAGAAGAATAAAGCGAAAAGCGGAGGAGTTCCTGGATGAGGACCAATTCGGGTTCAGAAGAAACAAGGGCACAAGAGAAGCGATTTTGGCCCTCAGGCTACTTATAGAGAAGAGAATAGAGAATAATCTACCGACGTTTGTTGCATTTGTAGATTTGGAGAAGGCATTTGACAACGTGGATTGGAATATGATGCTAAAGGTTCTGGAAGAAATTGGAGTATCATACAATGACCGAAGAGTAATCCACAGCTTGTATAAAAACCAGGTGGCCATAACCAAATCAGGACCCAGCAGTACAGAAGCAGGAATAAAGAAAGAATGAGGCAAGGATGTGCACTGTCTCCCGTATTATTCAATGTCTACATCGAGAAATCCATCTAAGAAGTCAAAGAAAAGTCTTCGGGAATAAATATCCACGGGGAGAAAATCAACATGCTACGATTCGGCGACGACATAGCAGCCATGGCAGAAACAGAAGGAGATTTAAAGAAGACACAAGGAAATATGGAAAGAACAATGACCAGATATCATCTGAACATCAATAAAAATAAAACTTATTGGCATGCAGTAGAAGAAAGAAAGTCAAGACCAATGTTGAACTATGAAAACAAAAAATCTAGGAGGTAGAAGAGTTCTGTTACCTGGGAAGCCGAGTAACCAGCAATGGGCGAAGTAAAAGAGAAATCGCCAGTAGAATTGCCCAAGAGAAAAAGGCATTTTATCAGAAGAAGATTCTGCTTACAGCTGCAAATAAAAGCGTTGAAGTGAGGAAACATTTCATTAGAACATATATCTGGAGCATTCTACTATATGGCAGCGAAGCATGGACAATAACAGCAGCATAGAAGTCCAGGCTGGAAGCATTTCAAATGTGGAAGAATGATGAAGATAAAATGGATCGATCGAGTGACAAACGAAGAAGTCTTAAGAAGAGTGGGAGAGAAGAGGTCTACTGAAAACATTAAATAGAAGACAGGACAACTTAATGGGCCAAATCTTAAGACACGATGGCCTAATGAAGAAAATCGTCGAGGGGAAAGTGAGCGGGAAGAGTGGAAAAGGCAGGCCTCGTATGAGGTATATGGAGCAAGTTGTGAAGGATATAAAAGAAAGGAGCTACGTCAATTTGAAGAGGTTGGCCGATGGAAGAATCGAGTGGAGGGCTGCGTCAAACCAATCCTAGGATTGCTGACCGATGATGATGATGATTTTATATGTTTAACGTTTCACAAAAGATATCCGCTTCAAATTCTGTAGTTGATTTAGTCTGTAATATGCGTACTTAGGTGAAATTCACTCGCGTGCTAGGTAGCCGTTTGCTTTGTCCAGAACCCGAAAGCTCTACCGGCTAAAATTCTACACTCACTCTTAAATCGAGGACGAACGATAATCAATTATTATACGTACCTATTTAAATAAGAATAAATTAAAATGGGCATGTTTCGCTTGCTATTGTAATTCGGACGAAAGCATGGCGGAAAGTGTAAACAGCTGCGTGTTGGTGTGATAACTTAATGCGTCACTAAAAGCGCATAACAGTCCTGGGGAAAGATACGTACTTCTGAGGCTGAAAACGATGCAATAATATCGATAATAATTCGAAAGCGTGTGAATTTAATGACATACTACGAATATTTTACTTCCAAACTGATATCCATTTCAATGGATTGTGTGATTCATGATTACAATACATTAACATATTTTGAAAGCTCTTGATGGATATATACCTATGTTGTTGATGCACGCATTGAATCGTTAAATAAATAGCCAAAAATTCATCCGGAAATATTTGCTTGGATATAATACTTTTTCCCCATTAAATAAACAACAGCCTGATTAGCTAGATAGATGTACTCTTTACATCTCATCATCAAAAATAGCGTAAATATTTTAAAGACAGCCGCATTTAGTTAGGGTGAAACAATTTCGTTAAACTGCAATTATTTAAATGAGAGCCACCGTAGCATGGAACCCATTTGGGCCGTATTTACCATATGCGTGCCCCGCGAGCGCTGGGGGCCTCGCGAGAGAGAAAATGTAAATATAGTTGTAAATAGCCTGGCGCCCACTAGCGGAATATTGACAGTGATAGATATTTGTACTCATGATATGTATATGGTCTTAATATGCAAGGAAAAGTCGATGTCTAGCTGCCAGTTCGCAAGACTATATCATTGTGGGCCTCAATCTAGAATTCGCCGGGGGCCTCAGAGGTCATAAATACGTCCCTGGAGCTCAGGCGTAATTGGAGGGGGTTTTTGGGATAGCTATACGTCTCAAGGCACGTGTTTAAATCCCGGCAGTATCAGAGTTTTTCTTAGCTTAATCTCTGGCCGCATAAGAATTTGCCGGGGAGCTCATTTCTTCTTCACTGCACCGTTCATCGGGACGTGTTAAATTGCATGACATTGTGACCCGTTAAGCTGTGAACTCCTGACTCGTTTCGCTCGTTTCTATGCATAACCGGAATGGCTCAGCTAGAAAAAATTTGTAGTCAGCTACTTTTCCAGAATGTATTGTAATCAGGGATGGGCATGATTCGTCTTCATGAATCACGAATCATGATTCACGAATCACAAACTGTGATTTGTGATTCGTGATTCGAATCATTTTTTTTTAATGAATCGTGATTCGTGAGTCGACTCTTTTTTTTTTAGTTGAGGTGATTCATGAGCCGAACTTTTGTGATGCAGCTCACGATTCACTGACGAATCATGAATTAATATCACTGATTTCACTGCTAGAAACGTACATCAGTCTTTCACCGACTGTTACTGTGTAAGTATATGTCAGAACGGAACAATATGGTTAATGCAAACTTCAATAATGTATTTTACACTATATTACAGATTTGTTCAAATGTGACTTTAAATTGTTTTGAAAAAATAGCAATGAAATGTCCTACATTTAAATGATGACCACGAATATTACATTTATTACATGTAGACTCCTTGATGATGACCTACAAAAAATTGAAAAATGGTGTGATATATGGCAGTTAGAATTACATTTTAAAAAAGTGCGTGGTAATGAATTTTTGGAAAAAGAATTGTTCTCCTTCTAGCACTTCAAATTAAGTAATAATGAATTAGCAAACGTGGAATCCATTAAATCGTGGAATAAGACTGTCACATGATCTTTCCTGGGGTAAACACATACGTGAAATAATGGGTCAAGCTAATCATAAACAGGGATTCATCAAAAGAGTACTGTATAAATGTGACGATCATGTACGAGAAATCAGCTGCTTTTCCGTGGTTAGACCTCATTTGGAATATGCTGCCAGTGTATGGGATCCCTATGAAATCGGTTTCGCGGCTAAACTTAAAGCCACCGAGTGCATCCACCGGGTTGCGGATGGTGGGTCGACCTCTAGATATGGAGGTTAGCTGCAAGATAAGCGAGTTTACTCGTCAAATAAGCAGTGGTGGACAAAAAGCGACGGCATTCCGAGGGGGTATTGGTCTATCCCTGGGTAAGGTAGGTCTCTCAATAATACCGAACCTGTGAAGATGCCATGACTTGGCGACGAGAAGCCGCTAATAATTACGCTTCTCATCACCCAGAGAAGAGGGCAGCAGCTCTTCTTCACATGAGTGAAGGAGGAATGCGTATGAAGGGCTTCCTGCAGTACAAAGAAAGATAATAATGATGAAGATCGAAACCAAACCTGTAGATACCGGAGTGGTGCAGGTTTACACGCATACGATGGACTATGAAGATGAAGAAGTGGAAGACGTCTACGAAGATATCACGGAAGTTATAAAACAGGTAAGAGGAGAAGAAAACCTAATTATTTTAGGAGACTGGTCAAGATGGAAGAATAACTGGAAAATACGGATTGGGAATCCGAAACGAAAGAGGAGAAAGGCTGATGGAGTTCTGCACACAGCATCAGTTAGTGGTAGCCAACACATTGTTTAAAAATCACAACCGAAGAAGATACACATGGAAAATGCCAGGAGACAGGAGAAGATGTCAAATAGATTACATTTAAGTGAAGCAGAGATTTAGAAACCACGTGAAGGACTGCAAAAGCTAGAGTAAAAAGTTAGAGTACAAGGGAAGCAATATTGGCCCTTAGACTACTCATAGAGAAGAGGATGGAGAAGAACAAGCCGATGTTCATTGCATTTGATTGCAATGAACGTCTGCTTTAGATTTAGATATTTAGAGAAGGCTTTTGACAACGTGGATTGGGATTTAATGCTTGGAAATCTGAAGGGAAATGGAGTGTCCTACAATGACCGAAGAATTATCCATAGTCTGTATAAAAACCAAGTGCCTGTGATTAAATCGGGACCCAGCTGTGAAGAGGCAAGAATAAGGAAAGGAGTGAGACAAGGATATGCACTGTCTCCCGTCATTTTTAATGTTTACATCGAGAGAGCCATCAATGAAATCAAAGAGAAGTCTTCTGGAGTGACTATCCATGGAGAAAAAATAATCATGCTGTGATTCGCTGATGACATAGCACTCATAGCAGAGACAGAGAGGGATCTGAACAAGATTCTAGTAACCATGGAAAGGACAATGGATAGATATCAGCTGAAGATAAATGAGAAGAAGACTATAAGATATTGGTGTGCAGCAAGAAAGGAGAGGCCAAAACCAATATCAAACTAGTAAAACAAAAACTTGAAGAGGTGAAAGAGTTCTGTTGCCTAGGGAGCCGAGTAACCAACGATGGACGAAGCAAGAAAGAAATAGTTAGTAGAATAGCCCAGGCAAAGAGGGCATTCTATCAAAAGAAGAATCTCCTTACAGCTGGAAATACAAGCGTAGAAGTAAGGAAGCAGTTCATCAGAACATACATCTGGAGCATGTTTCTTTACGGCAGTGAGGCATGGACGATGACAGCAGCGGAGAAGAAAAGGGTGGATGCATTCGAAATGTGGTGCTACAGAAGAATGCTGAAGATTAAATGGATTGACCGAGTAAGTAACGAGGAAGTCCTAAGAAGAGTAGGAGAAAAGCGAGGTCTGCTGAAAACTCAAAAAAGAAGAAGGGACAACTTAATCGGTCATATCGTGAGACTTGATGGCCTGATGAAGACTATCGTCAAGGGAAAAGTGAACGGGAAGATTGTAAAAGGCAAGCCTTGTATGAGATACATGGAACAGGTTGTGAAGGATGTAAAAGAGAAGAATTACGTCACAATGAAAAGGTTGGCCGATAGAAGAATCGAGTGGAAAGCTGCTTCAAACCAATCCTAGGATTGTTGACCAATGATGATGATGATGAAATTGGTCTAAAAAATGAACTTGAACGTGTGCAGCGAACATCAGCAAGATTTGTAAAGGGATGGTACGATAACTATTTTAGTGTAACCAGTCTATTAAATGAATTAAAGTGGGAATCATTGTCTGATCGCAGGTTGAAATGTAGAGTTCTTCCCCTAAATAAATTCCAAGATAATATTTTCAGTGATGATGTTAAAAATATTT
Organism: Platycnemis pennipes; assembly: GCA_933228895.1. NCBI lineage: Eukaryota > Metazoa > Arthropoda > Insecta > Odonata > Platycnemididae > Platycnemis > Platycnemis pennipes. Next base: position 14,369,335 of record OW121854.1, on the reverse strand, counting down.
TGCGAACCCCAACTTACTATGGTAGACTGGACCATAATCAGAAAGTTAGAGAAATTGATTGCCGAAATGACAGATTCTAAATGTCCTTTTTCCCTCGTACAATTAGGGATATGAATAGCGGTAAATATGTCCAATACGAGTGAATCAATGTATATCATAGGTAGCTGCATGTTGGTATTAGGACTTAAAGGTAACCCAACTAACAGCATGTTTTTGCATGCTTAGTTTATTATATTTATTTTTTTAATAGTGAGGTTTAGACTAGTATACTATTACTACTTTTTCATGCATGATATGTAGTGCATGTTTGGTGAAAATTCACCCCCTGCCACACACCTTTATGGTGGCTTGAAGGCTTGTACACAGAACTGGTAATTTATGATATTCAGTTAATCCACAATGTATCTACACAAGTGTTTATTAACCGGCGAAAAGATTGATATAGGTTCCCAATTATGGGAGCAATGTTCAGAATGTGACCATTACTTAGTGGTATTGTCATTCTGCAATAATTCTATGATTCGTGATTCGTGAACCGCACGAATCATATTTAAAGGAAAAATCACATGATTCATGATTCGAGATTTGAATCAAATTTACAGCAGTGAATCGTGATTCGTGCTTCGAATCTTATTTCCTTCGATATTCATGATTCGTGACTCGAATCAATACTAGGTGATTCGTGCCCAACCCTGATTGTAATGCTCTATTAGCTACAAATTGAAAAAAAGGTAGCGGCCACATTACAGCAACTAATAAAATGTAGCTATCAGTTAATTTTTACTTACCCTCTCAAAATAATAGAATTCGAAATACTTAAATTTACACCTGATAATATTGGAACAAAGCTCTTTATCTGGTGTGATGACAATTAAATTTAATTAGAGTATTTATAAATCAATTCCGTTCATTCTTAGGGCCTTGAAGAGGTTAAATGCTTTTAACACCCTGATAACATAGAAAGAAAACACGAGCCAAATCCACAAAAATAATAAACTTTACCTACTACGACCAGGGTTTCACTGTATTACAGCATAATCAGGTACAGTACATCTCAGAAGCACCAACATATACTCATATGAGAAATGGTTCTTCTAAGATATACTCTACCTGATGATGCTGTAATACAGTGTCATCCTGAGGGCCCGGGTTCGATTCCCGGCGGTGACGGATTTTTCACTGGAAAACCGGTCCCCACTTGAGTGCCTAGTGGAGGGCATTTCAAGTTCAGTACTCCGTTCGTCGGATAGGACGTTAAACCGTGGTCCCCTTGTCGCCTTTCATTAAGAGTAGGCTAATGCCAACGCCGGGTTTCTCTCCACCCTTCCTCCGTTCCCTGAAAACTCCTACCATTACCCAATTACCCACAATTCCTATATGGCGTAAATGACCTCAGTTGTCGGTCGCCTCCCCTAAATAACCAACCAATGTAATTCTGTGAAATTATCATGTTTCGCTTCCACTCCATATCGCCAGAATCTTCAGAATTACATTAAACACCCTCTTAAGCACCTGGTACGCAAACGAAGGCAATCATCCACGTTATCTGTACAATCTGGTAGGTTTCGGTTCTTACGATGTGTAGATGCGAACAGCACACAGTAAACGATCCCACACCTCGGGGGAAAGGAAAAAAATGGAGGTATCTCCGTGCAAATTTGGGAAAATGAAATGGAAAAACCGTGCAAGTTTGGGAGGAGGGTCAAGTGCTAATGAACCGGAGAAAGAGGTCAAAACGGCTTTCCGAGGGACGCGCTAAATGACGGTCGTTAAAACTCTTGGAGAAAGAAAAGTAAGTGAATTTAAAAGTGTGGAAAAATATCTTAAGGCGACATAGAAGGAAAGACTTCTATTTATGAAAGGCAGATGCGACTTTTACTTCTGCTTCGTCATTACTCGTTTTCGTAATTCAACGAGTGAATTAGAAGAGTAACTGCTGAGAACAGCAACAAGCTACTGCAATTTTTGTAGCAGCTGTAAGTACAGCTATACCTGCAAACAAAACAGTGCCAACCCAGTGAAAGCATAGCTGTGTCTACACAGGTCAATAGTGTTTCAACACACCTGAAATAAGTATCAACACAGTTTAGAGCAACACTCTGTACAGAGCCAACCCAGTGAAAGGAGTGCAACACACGAAAATTAAAACAACACAGTTTACAGCACAGTTGCAGGTTCTGGGTTCAACACAGTTCAAAAGATTTTCAAATCAGTTTCAGTCCAGATATGGCTATTTCAACACAGTTTCAACAAACATTCAAATCCTAGCAATAGCGGGCAAGTTAACTTTGTGTAAATCCGACATCCTACAAAATAAAATAAAACTTTATTGTATTCCATTCAATTACTATCATATGTCCATCAAATTAGCGAGTTATAGGTCAATGGTGAATAAAAATGTCATTCTTTGCCAACATTTCAGGGTATAATACTTCCATCTTCAGGGCTACATAATAAGAATTCGAGAGTAGGCACGTCAACACGTTTTATAGAACATTAACATCAATGTAATTAACAAACAAATTTTATTGTAATTGATGTTCTATAAAATGTGTTGACGTACCCTCAAATTCTTATTATGTAGCCCTGAAGATGGAAGTATTAAACTCCGAAACGTAGGCAAAGAAAGATATTTTTATTCACCATTGACCTATACTTGCTAATTTGATGGATTAGAATAGAGGTCGATAAGAGGAGTACTTTAAATTATTACAGTATGTAGGTACATGTAAAAAAGTGCCGGTGATAATGGACAGCCTAATCCAATCAGCTACTCTTACTTGTGCCTTCTGGGCCTGTCTCTCCAGTCCACTAGTGCTCCTATTAGGGGCTCCTATTTTCCACTATAAACACATTAATTTTTCTCACCTAACTCTATCGAATGCATTTTCAAAATCAACAAAGCACACAAATACATCCTGGTAATATTCTACCTTCCTTTCCACTAGTATTCTCATTACTGCAATATCATCCCAAGTGGCCCTCCCCTTGCAAAATTTAAACTAATCCTCACCAAGAAATTAATTTTCTCCTTTTTTACCATCTGTTTATGATTCTATGTACTATCTTTGCCACTTTAGAAATAAAACTTATAGTTCTATAGTCATCGCATTCTTATGTCACCCTCTTTTTTGGTGTAGATATCAATCACTAAGGTTTTTTCAAATCCTCTGGCCAAACCCCCTCCTCGTATATTCTACAAACAAGACCATGAAATCTCTCCCCTCCCCTTCTTCCTAGGTTTTTCAGAAATTCATCTGTGATGTCATCTATGCCCACCACTTTACCCACATTCATTTCTTAATCAAATATTTCTGGTCCCAGGTTATCCTGATCTACATCCTATTCTTCTTCTATGCCATGTTCCTAAACCTATATTCACTATCATATAGTTCTTCAATATACTCCTCCTGCTAGAAACTTCTTTACTCCTCTGCTCTGGTACATGATAAGATCTGAAGTCTAAACGGGCATTTACCAACTAGAGAAAACTCACTGAGTTCCCTCAGAAGGACCTTCCCATTATGATACACAGACTGCTTCACAATCCTCACACTTTAATTTAAACATTCCACTCCCATCCAACGGGTCTGTCCTGTTTTCAGGTTTTTTTCAAGAATGACCTTAAACTATTGTTATTGTAATAGGCCACCCTGAATTGGTCTTTTGGGAAGAGCTTTCCAAATTTTTTTTGTGAGATGGCCCCATAGTACATAAGTTTACACCACTGAATATCCCTATCATTCAGTTCTGTTCGATTATACAGTGTAGCTTTTGCCTTGAGTGACATTTTCTTTTCCAACATCCTGTCAATTAGTTTTTCATTGTAACCATTATGTGAGGCAATGAATTTAATGGTTCATAGCTTGTGTTCACAGTTCAAAATCGAGAGAGGGATATTTAACAGCCTATTCAACATTAAATGAAATGTGGATAGTTTTTGTGAGATATAGTGGCATGACTTGCTCTGAGGTTATTCTTTTTGAAAAATTGAAAATTCGAATCCCTGCACTGCCTTTGATACTGTGATATCCAAGAAGTTGAGCTTTCTAGCCATCTCTTTTTCACAAGTGGAAACTATCTTGTCGGAATATGAGTTCAAGGTCTTTAGGAAATTGTCAAGTTGCCTTTCCATGCCTGTCCATAGAGCAAAAACATCATCTACATAGCAGAACCAGCTATGAATATTTTTGGGCTCACTTTGTTGTTTTCAAATAAATTTAGTTCAAAGTCGTTCATGAACAAGCCCGCTAGGAGAGGAGATAATGGGGGACCCCATTGCTAGGCCTTCAATTTGCCTGTAATAATCACCATTAATCGGAAGTAGTTTTCATTCATACTTTCAACAGGGTCACAAAGTCACTGAGGAAATGTGGTTCTGCTCCTGCAATTCGTAGTACGTCCTCAAGTGTCCTCCAAAGTGGGACATTAGTGAAGAGATTGGTCACATCAAAGGGAACTAATATCTGGTTGGAGGGAGGGGGGTTCCATTTAGATAGTTGATCACAGAATTCAACACTCAGAACTTTGGATGCAATCCAGTGAATTCCCTGAATAAGGAATTCAAGAAGGCAGATAGTTTCCTTGATGGTGCACTGTTAATGTTTTTTTACTCAATTTCTCTAGAGGTCCTGTTGCTATCAAAATATTATACTGGGGGAAGAATTGCATTAGGTAAACAGGCATTTACATACTGGAGAGAACCACAAGAACCTTGTGTATAAATTTCAAATTGTTAACAATGAGTGTGATGTAGAGCAATACTATTTACTTATCCAAGACCAGGATCCAGGGAAGATATAGTGCAAACTGATAGGAGGCATTTGAGATTAAACCCATTTTCTTTATTTAGCTTCAACAATATTACAAAGACAAATATTAAATTTCAGCGACAATAATGGCAGGGTTTACTATTATTTCATCACTGAATTTATGGTGGAATGATGATTAACAACTTGAAATATTTAATGCATAGGTCACATGCCCCAAGCTCAAAATAAGTGCCTCTATGAATTACAATTTCACAACACAATAGAACTTATCAGTAATATCATTCCCTAAATTTAATTTGTACTAGTGGTAACTAACACACTTCTTACTTTGACCATTTTAATGAAAGTACATATATGACAAAATAATTAATTCCAACTTCATTCATTATTTGCATTGAGCAGGCGTTTTACCAAAAAAAATGAGTATGCTATCCAATTCTTTTGGCTTTTAGACAGCATGAGGCACTATGAAATCAAAAATTTACTAATAGGTCATACTTACATCCATTAGGTGTAAGTATGCTTGTAAACTTGAAAGCAAAGATACAAATTCAACTTTCTTCTAATAAAACAATTTCCTTTAGAAATTAATTTTGGGTCATTTGTTTTTCATATGTATTACCAAGAAAAACATACTCACCTTAAGTAACCATTAGGAAAAGGAGAATGAAACTACATTAAGACTACAAGGCATGACTGCGCATAGCTTTCAAGTCACTGCCACCATGGTCACAATTGCCATTACTGTCACATGATCATCGTTAATATTTAAAAACAGTGATAGCAAGACTTAACAACAGTTTTAACACTTTGCACTGACTCACTAATTGAAAGACATGAAAACTAGAAGCTACATAGGGAACTTTGGACACTTTAACATTGCTAGCAGGTACCTACATATACACAACCTCAGGAAAAGGTAAAAACACAAGCATAATGTAAAAACATTAAATGCACAAAATTGCTTATAACAATTTGTATGCACATGGTATAAAAATAACCCCTACAACATTGAACAATGTAGACACTTATATACTTAAAAAACTTTTTAAGGTGTCTTTTTAAAAAGATGGCACTCATTGCGGAGTATTTTTAAATACTCTTTTGTACATCACACATGATAAAAAGAGTATAAAATTATTATTTGTGGTATATTCAAACCAGCACTGCTGCATCTGCAGTTATCAATTTAGTGTAAAATATGATATAGATTGGTTGATAACCTACCATAAATACCACAAAATTATGCAATATGCATATACAAGTACATAAAAAATAAACCTCTCATGGGGAGAATAACCTGACATCAAAGTGTTACACACATTGATCACAGTACTGCAGAGACATTTTCGTTCATTATAAATAGATTTTACAATACATAAATCTTTATAATTATTCACAGGTTTGACTGTTTTATTTCCACCTCATCACACTGCCATTTGATTCACTGAATTCTAGGTGGTTTGTCTTGAGATCGTCAGTGACACATTGACAGCAAGTTGAAGTAAATTATCTAATTCGATCACCTTAAAATCCAGGTTATCATCTTTGACAGTATGTTTAGTGCCCCAACTGTGCTGACAGTAATACAGGACAGTAGAAGAGGAAGGAGACATGCATATTCACTAAGATATACATATTAGATCATTACTGATTTTCCACACAATAGATTTTCGAGAAAAGGGCTTTATTTTAGTACAAAGACCACTTTAAGTGAGATTGAAAGTGAGAAACAGATAATAATCTAGTTTGTATGATGGGCAGAAAGATCCAGGCAAATGGAGGAAAAGTCATCAGTTTCATAGAACATGAGTAGGTAGTTTAGGAAGGTGTTATAGTTGACTTAAACCACTGGACATGTTTCATTCCCCCTCCTTCATAAGGAGGCTTAGAGGGGCTAATCACACCCATTCTATCGCTTAGTCAAGATGTTGTACACTGGGATCTTTTGACTAATGTCCTTCATATGACTTCCAGGAAAACAAATTGTTTTTTAATTGATGCAATTCAAAATATTATCAATTCTATTGCATTATAGTTTGGTTGAGGCTGAAACAGTCTGATGCATGCCCAGTTAATAATAAAAACAGAATTATTTTTGGATGGTAGTATTTGCTGACTATTGACATAATTATAAATCCGGTCACTCTTTAGTTTATTGCTCAGGGTTGATTGACCAAAACTTTCCTTGTAAATTGTGGAGGGGAAGTCCCTTTGAGGTAAATAATTTAATGTTGCATGCAAAGAATGAGGTCTAGGAAGCAATAATTACTAATCAGGAAAAGTTGATCTCAATTTTTGAAACAGTCAGCAGGAGCTACGGATTACTAGCTGCCAAGTAAATGAAATTTGAAGACAATATTCCATTCCCCAGAATACCACCTTGAAATGCTGATTTCCAGACTTGAGGGTGTATAAAGTATGAATGTCACATTTAAAGTTGATTGGTGGAATAGTGGAAAGCAGTTGCCACTTAAGTACAGTTGATCCTTTGATTATGTCATTCCCCATAAACCATGGAAAAACTATAACAGTAAATTTAAGCAACAAGAAATAACCAAAGAAGTGGGGCAAAACTAGGGACAAGTGCTCTAGACAGTGGCAGCTCAGAGATGAAATATCACTTTAAACAAAAGGTTAAAATGATGCATGCTTACTTCATAGAGCATTTCTTAGAAAATATTAACTAAATTAAATTCTTGATGAATCAAAGGCTAAGTACTTCACATCAAAACACCAAAATGGCACATCCTCAGCAGCAAATTGGCTAACACAAAGGCTATCATATTGCACAAAATACTTCTATCTCTGAGAATACTCTTTTGTTCATAAATTCAAGCAATATTGAGCAAGATAAATCATACCATACTTTCCATAATATACGTTTTTGTCACTTGTTTTGCATAAATACGTGGGATGGTTACAAAATGTCTCTTTTTGTCAAACTCTTGAGAACTTTGTTACTCCTTAGTATACATTGTCAAGTTTACAATTCAAATTCAGTGGCATGCCAACTTTGGGCTTCAAACCTTCACATTATGAGCATGAACCTAACCATAAAATATTAATTTGGCATTTAATAATAAGTCATTATAAAATTTTGAGTATAAATATTGAAGAGTCACAAAGCATCGTATGTATCTGGTAGTACAATAAAATTGGTATGACTACATCTTTCAGCCAGCTCGAGGTAATAAGCAAAACACTAATATACATTTCATTTAGGTCAATGCCTATGAGTAGGCATGTAAATTACAACCAATGACAACAATAACGCATCACTGGAAACCCCAGTGGTCCAAAAATGTTATGCATTGACAATGCAAAACTACAAATGCAATCTGAACATTGCACTTTAAGTTCATAATTCTCATAAAATTTAATCATGGATTAAATAGCACAAAAAATACACCAGATTGGCATGTTTCCAATCCCTGAGCCCTTTGAAACACCCTTGGTGACTCCTTAGTCAACTCCACTAAGAACTTACAATTTCTCACCAGAGCCATCCACATTTACCAATCCTGCTTCTCCAGAAACTGGTTTATCCCGAACAGTTTTTGAAGATGCAATATCTCCTTGCCCTGCTTCAACCATTTCAATGGCCAGAGGTGTTTCTTTAGCCTCATTTCCATCTCCAGAACTCGGGTCTGAAGGCACTGCCTCTTCAGGTTTCAAGGATTCAATCAGTTTGTTTTCAGGATCTGCTTTAACCTCACTACTTTTAGGCAGTTCCTCTTCAGTGGACATAGCTTTGTAGAATAACTCCTTTCCTCCAACATCTGTGTCAATAATTTTAATGTCTTCCATAGACATCGTTCCTTCTGGTGTTTCTTCTGCAGGAGGCAACTCAATCACACTTGAAGGTGTTACTGACTGAACTCCACAGCAATCAATATGGTCAACCACCTCATCATCATTGGTTTCTGAAAACATAAGAGTACGGTAAATGAATGTGATATGAGAAGGAAAATGAGGATATTTTTTAAGGATTCAGCCTTAACAACAGGCTTGTCATTTTCATTATCATGAGGATATTTTACAAAATTAAAGAATAAAAATCCAATTCTAACCACAATTTCTAACAAAAAGACACTATAAATGCAGCATTCAAAAAAAAAGGATAGACCCTATCGTACCAATAATAGATAGTACAATTCATTCTTCTCATAATAAATCTGCTAAATTGCTGTAAAAAATATAATTGATGACAACAGCAATTTATATTATGAAAAAGATATGACAATTGTAATACATATGTTCATGGTATGATGCTATTGCCACTCTCATCAGGCAGACAAAGAACAGGGTATTTATGCAGGAACCATGGAGCATTTAACTTGTAATAGCATACATAGGCAGAGATTCCTTGCTAATAGTAAAATACTCCTTTGATCCCCATTCACAAAGTGATAAAAATATACATTAAGATATTCCATTTTACATTGGTCAGATCCCAGCCCTGGAACTAATTTTTTTTTCAATATTTAGACATTCATTCCTTTAGCATACTCAACAGAATAAAGTGGTTTGAGGATGGGGTTAATGCTAGAGTACTGGCTTTTTACCCCAAGGGTTCAATTCCCAGCATTGGAAGAGATTTTTTTCATTGGTATACTGATCTCCACTTGAGTTCTATGCAGAAAATCCTTAGAGTGCAGTAATCCATCTGTTGGATGGGATGTTAAACTGTGACCCCTTGGCATCTTTCATTAAGAGCATGCTAATGCCAATGCCGGGTTTCTCTCCACCCTTCCTACATTCCTTGGAATATTCCTGCCTCTAACCAGTGAACAACTTATCCTAAATGGTACAAATAATTTAAGCTGTAGTTTGCCTCCCCTGAATAACTACATAAAGTGATTTGAATGAGTTGAAAGTAGAGCTCTCGGGATATCCACCGGGTCAGGGCTTCCATTGCCGCCGACATTTCAACGAACGACTCCTTCATTCTTCTCAGGGCTAAGGCCAAATGTTGGCGATGATGGAAGCCCTGACCCTGGACTGAGATCTCGAGAGCTCTACATTCAGTCCATATACCAGGAAAGCACCAGATCCTATTTGATTTGAATGAGAATGAATATTGAGTTCTCATAAATCATACAGACAATATTTAAATTTTCCTTACTAAGTATAATTACACACACCCTGAGATATTTTTGAGAAATTCCTTAAGAGCATTTTTTGCCCCTGGTTCACGACAAAAAGAACAAAAATGCCAGATTTTAATCAAAAGAACAGTGATTATCACCTTCAACTACCCACTCAATTACTCAAGGGGTGTATTTCAATTTATGGTCAGGCGCCAATGTTTTGCACTCATTGGCCATGCCACTCATTTTATTATGCAAATAAATAATGTTACCTACCCAAATCAATTATATGGTAGCAGTTGTAATATGTATTCTCTTCATGATCTCCAATCCTTAGAAGCTGAATTGATTTCACTCTTTGATCCCCAAATTCTAAATCACACTTTTCCTCATAAAGGTCCTTGGGGATTTTAAAAATTTTCTGTAAATTAAATACTTCATATTAAAAATGTATACCAATGAAACACATGATAAACAATCTATTTCAAGCCATTCATTTCAGCCAATGAAGTAGAACTAAACAAATTTCATGCACACTCAGTTTTTTCAACCAGACTACATAAATAGCCAACTGGAGTATGAAATGCAAAAATTCACAATTTATTTTTTTGTTACGAATAGAATACTGAATGACATGATCTTCAAGCATACATTTCTCCTTTCATTTTCAAGGCCAGTACCAGAGTTTCTGCATGTATGCCACGCAAATGGAGCAACATAATTACATTTAACATCTACTCAGTTACATTTAATGTTACTTTATATCCAAATATTCAAGCCATTCTAACTTTTCCAAAGGAACACTAATGAATGAACATCTGCATTTCAATGAATATGCTGCATGCCTTGAATAGGCTACATATCACTTATTAGATATAAATAACCTCAGGAATGATAAAGCATAAAATTAAATTTCTTGAAACTTGGGAGCAAAGTGAGAAAATTGTGAAAATGTTGAACCTATATTTTCCAACAGTTTCCCGATTCCTTATTAATTTTATTTTTACATAATATTCATACATATTAATTCTATTTTTATTAATAAGAGTTAATATTCCCTATTAATTCTTATTAATTCCATAGGTCCTATTAGATTTTTTAAATTAATTCCCTTTACAATCTAGGCTCAGCATTCAGGAATGGTAGCCTTTTGAAAAACTGATGTGAGATTCTGTGTTCAAATCTTGCAACTGTCTCTCAGGACATTTCCTCCTCAACTCAAGATGGGTTTTTTTTCTAGCTATCTGATCTTCTGGTGACAGTAAATGCAGGAGAGACAAAACAGCTGCCCTGCCCCCAACCTGATTCACGATAAGAACACATCATTGGGCCTAGTGAGCTCCAACCTTAAGTGCCACACCAAACATACCTTTGTTTGAGTGCTAGTTAGGTGCTCAAGTCTATAATACAGTATAAGTCTCTCATCTAAAACACAATGCTGAATAGCAATAGCTTGCAAACAATGGGGTCGTTTACCATATTTTTTTATTGCCAAATATGATAGAGTTTGTAAAATAAAAAGACCTATATTTTTTCGTTTTTTGATCCATCAATTATTTCTCAAGTTATAAGTGGCAAAAAGCTGATGTTTTTAACCCTTTCAGAAAAGTGGGAGTAGTGCAACCTCTGGCATATTTCGACTTCATCCAATCACAACTGAGCCCGTAAAGCTAATTCGCTTTATGGCAAAGGGGGGGCACAGCTGGCTCTCCCAATGAGAGCGATTGCGACAGGATCTGTGTGAGCAGACCTTCCGAGAATCCCCCTCCACTCCCTTCCCTTCCCATAAAAGCAGTCAACGACGAGAGAAAAATGACTTCAATGTTATCACAGCAGCTTATTCGGTGGGCGTCACCTTATGCTTATTTTAATTTTTGATTTATGAGTGAATGGTTGTGGTTAAAAGATAAATTTTTTCACTAAAATTATTTTTTCGTTTGCATCTAACAATTTCGTACACAAAATTGCGATTTCAGTTCTAAGTAATCACCCCCATTGCGTTTCCAGAGTTTTCTTATGTTTATAAAATCATTATTTACCCGATTTCACTTCAAACTTGGAATTTCTTAACAACTCTCACACTAACACCAATCAAGGCTTGTCCACTCAAAATACATTCTGAATACCACTGAAAATGAATTTTTAGGCTTTGCGGTCATCAAACTTAATACATCAAAATTATTACTCAAGATTAAATTCATCTTGCCATTACATACACTCATGGAGACTTTTCTATCATTTTTATCACTTCTTCAAATTAATCTCCTCAGCGCACATGGTTTCTTTCAAAATCAAAATTTACCACAAGGAGAGCATGTTCTAAATTGATTTCAGAGTAGCTAATACTTGAATGCAATGTTTAAAAGAGAGTGAGTGATTGAGGCTGTCTGATTCTGTCACCCTCAGGGTCTTCACCGAAGCACATAGGATTCTTATGAATACGATGGAGGGTTGAGAGTTGTGGAATAAGTGAGGGGAGTGCTAAGCATAGGCGGAACTAACAAAATAGGGATACAATGGACCATGATATTCAGAGCCAATGCCGATTTAAAAAGGTAGTACACGAGAGACAAGGAGTTAGACTAGGAAATCAATATATCATATTTACTTTTGTATGATGTACCTTTGTGTATACGACACACCCCCATTTTTGGGCAGGTTCACGAGGAAAAAAAATGCTTCCATCAAAAAATTAAGTTTTTGCCTTTAAGCCTGCCACTTTTCGTTTTAACCTTTATGGCACATAATTTCATGAAAATCTGAGAAACAGGGATAGGTTAAAAAATAAGGAACATGAATTGGGAAAAATTTTGTGATGCAAACAATAGGAAATTGATGAAAAAATGTGCTCAATGGGGACGTTTACCATATGTTTTTTATTGCCGAACAGGTCGTGAAGGACGTAAAAGAGAAGAATTATGTTAACACGAAGAGGTTGGCCAATAGAAGAATCGAGTGGAGGGCTGCATCAAACCAATCCTAGGATTGTTGACCCTTGATGATGATGACTAGTAATGGGGTCGTTTACCATATTTTTTCAATTGTCGGACCTGATTGAGTTTATAAAATAAAAAGACACATATTTTTCCATTTTTTGATCCATCAATTATTTCTCGAGTTATAAGCGGCGAAAAACTGATTTTTTTTAAACCTTTTGGAAAAGTGGGCATGGAGCAACCTCTGACATACAACGACTTTGTCCAATCACAACTGAGCCCGCGAAGCTACTTTGCCTTATCGCAAAGGGGGGGGGGGGGGGGAGGGGGGGGGACACAGTTGACTCTGCCATTAGGAGAAGTTGCAACAGAATCTGTGCGAGCAGACCTTCCGAGAACCCCCCTCCACTCCCTTCCCTTCCCATAAGAGCAGTCAAGGACGGGAGGAAAATGAAGTCAATGTTATCACAGCAGCTTTTTCGGTGGGCTTCACCTTTTGCTTATTTTAATTTTTGATTTATGAGTGAATGGTTGTGTTTAGAAGATAAATTTTTTCACTAAAATTCTTTTTTTATTTCCATCTAACGATTTCATGCACAAAATTGCGATTTCAGTTCCGAGTTAACACCCCCATTCACAAGAAAATCTGAAGGAATCGTGTAAGCATAGCTTCCCTTGTTTTTAGTGGGGTTTCAGGAGAAAAGATGCATGGCGTACACAAGTAAACAGGTACTATTTTTTGCTTAATAGAATGAATGAGATGCGACTTTATGGTTAAAGGTATGTCAAATACGCAGCCCATGAGTCACAGGCAACCCTTTGCCAGTACACCTGCGGCCTATGTAACAGACACTGTAGCAATTCATAAAATGTTATCATAAGAAATATAGGTATTTTATAATTTTGACCATAATGCATGACAGCCATATAATTTGTATGCTCAGTGTTAGTTTCTAAGTTTAAGCAGTAAAAATATTCTGCAACAATTTTTAATGAATAGCTCCAATTAGCTGTCATGAGAGGCCCTTATGTCAACACAAATGTGACACATATGGCCCTTAGGGGAACCTCAGTTTGTCATGACTGGGGTAGAGGATATAATCATCCTTGAGGAAGAGAGAGAAGTATATTCTTTAATGGTGTAATAAATGTATGACCCTCCAAAATACCACTTACTCATTCTTCAATAATTAAACGCAGACATCGATCGAAATTGAGTATATAGGTACCAATATTTGACAATGATAAGGCTCACTCTAGATGAACATTTAAGGGTTACTTGTTAAATGAACAAAATTTGACCCAGAAACCGAGTCACCCAAACTCATTTGATCAGACCTTCCTGATAAATACGTGTATAATTTATGTCCTCTCATTTATCGTGTTGTTTTATGAAGAACTGTTCTTTTTATACAGCCATGATGGTTGATGCTATAGAAAGGTAGCTTCACTTTGTGAAAAAATCAGATTAGTCTCATTTGGTACAAGCCACTAAAACTTAGGAGGCCTCGCTATCTTCAAGAGGCATTACTTGGAACCTTTCACAGCTTAATTACTGAGGAATTCAGGCTGTATGTTTACAAAAACTCAATGTCTGATGTCTATCGGCAATTATGAAGCAAGAATATAGGATACAACTGCAAAATAAAATTATTTGTGGCCTTAAATACACCTTACCTTTTTCCTTAATGACTTATCTCTCGACATCTTCATTATGGTCAAGTGAGGGGAAAAGCCATCCGTCACGACTAAACCTTCATCAATGAGAGCCTTTAATAAATCTACGTGAATGTTTTTCACTCTTGTTAACGGCTCCCCTGGCTCAACCTTGGCAAAAACAACCTGGAGGAATCAGGCAGATGAGATTATGAATACGCAACCACACAGGGTGAGGAAATATCATTTGAAAAAATGTCACCACCTCATTTTTAAATGATCCAATCCCTTTAAATTTCAAATTAACTGGATTGCTTATCAACGTATTCTTTACGCCCTTTTCCAATTTTTTCAACGCATTCTTCGCCCTATTAATGGAAAAGAGAAATTCAAAATGAATAGCCCATTGAATTTTCATCCACCAAAATTGGAACACGGATATACGAATTGCATCAAATCAAGCATAACAAATTGAAACATACCGCCTAATGTCATCATTTCCTGGTAAACATAAAGTGCACAAAGTGATGTGCAACGTTATGAGTTTGATCAACACCGATTTATAGAGGGGTTTTTTAGTAGTTACAAGATCCTGAACAACACGCACAGCCCGATGAATCTGAAATTATTAAAATAAACATCACTTATTTTCTGAAACGTGATAAACAAATCAACATATACTACTGCATTATTGAATGTAGTAAGCACACCTCAGGATTGGTCACTTGAATAGCAATAAAGAAATTAGGTCGTCCAAGACCCGCAGATGAACTCCGTGTTCTTTTTGGACTAGGCTCTGAAACTATTTACATAAAATTTATCAAGAAGATGCTACAGGAAAACACAATATTGAAATGACGGTAATGTATGTACCCAACCTCCTTCCTTCGCTTCCATTTTTAGTTTTCGTGCATCGATTCAAAAATGTCGTATTAGCAAGAATAAAGGGCATACAAGACGGGTACAATCTTTCGCTAATACTTTAATTATGAATTATCATTGGCATCCACGGTAACAGCTTCCGAGCGTTCCCGGATTTTTTCACTGCAATGTTCTAAAAAAAATTCTCAGTCGATCAATTTCGAATGAATCGATCCAAAAAATGGTCTTTTGCCCATCAATGAGATTCAAATCATTCACTTCATACAGCATACCTCATAGTAGAGGCTTCTTGATTCGAAACGTAAACAAAGAAAATGTAAACAACAACACACGATAGCCGCTATTTTTTCCACAGATTTTCGCGATTCGACTGATTCAGCGGAGTCGATTGATCGAAGAACCCACCAGGGTCGATAGATTTTCGATACGATTGATCCAACCAAGATCAATATCTATCGACCATGACATCCCATGTGCCGGCTTGTTTAAATAGATTCTATAAGAGTCACGATGTTCCGTACGTAAAAGGAAAAACATTGTTACACCAAGCTTTAATTTAACGGCCGGATAATATATTTATATTAATCTTTAAAGAGGATAAGATCTTTAACATAACCCTCCTTATAATGTTACAAGCTGATGAGTTAATCTTTACCTATAATGTCATTGTGCCTCAACTCAAAGCTTTGAGATGCACAGATTTTTTATCCCATTAGCAATTGAGCTGTGCATCAATAATTTACTATTCTGTGGTCTCTTAATTTTACATGTCTGGATAATATTTTTGGTCCACAATTTTCACATATATTATCGATTTAATATGTCTTAATGCCCTCCTCATAGACTGTATTTCGTCATGGTGACTTTCCCATGATTTAATTTACTGGAACTAGGGAGCGTTGAATCCTGGTAACGGCTGGGCCCAATCCCTAGTTTTAAGTCCGGAAGATCCCGTTCCCGAGTTTCCAGAGGTCAGATGCAGTCTCAGACGTATTGGTGATGAACTATTACGTGAGACTGAGAAAAATAAAAAGAGGATGAAGAACAATAACAGGTACTTGGGAGATCTGTTTTTCATCAAACAAATAGAATGTAAGGCGTTGGTAAACGGTTGCAAGAATAAAGAGGAATAGTTGAGGAAGTATATAAAATAATAAATACCTGGACAAGAAGAGCGGCAGAGGAAACTGTAGGAACAGTAGAAGCTAAGAGGATCAAGAAAACATGGGTTGCACCATAAATGGTGGAGAAAACAGAGGAGAGAATAAAGTTGGAAAATATTAGCAAGGGGCTAGACAGAAGACTATACAAGGAAATTAATAATGATGTTATCTGGAGAGAAACGAATAAAATGGAGAAACCGTTTTGGAGAAGGCAACGTGTGGTGATGGAGAGGGTGCTTAGAGAAGGAGAAATCGGTCCTCTTTCACAAAGGTTATAAGGTTATCTGGAATTTTAAACAATGAAACTGGATATTTACGGATAGTACCAGAAGAGATTGAGCATAGGTAGAAAGATATGAGAAAACCTGTTCGTTAGTGGTAATAGGCTTACAAGTTGACGCATAGTAGGGGAGGGGATGTAGCATGAGGAATAGCTTGGACCAGGAATTCTAGATGATGAGATCGAGAATGCATTTCGAGAAATTAATTTGGGGAAAGCGGTACCACGATCCCTACGTAGGGATTGATGAGCGCAAAATCATTTAGTCTTCTGCGTAAGAAACACGAGGAAGTAGTGTAGCTTAAGAATTTCGTAAAATCCACTAAGATTACGAAGACTCTAGGACTATGTCGTAAATATCGAGTTTGACTAAGGTAGTATTTATAAATACCTACGGAAGGATTGAGGGAGAGCTAACGTATTTCTCCACGAATGATCAGTTTTGTTTTCGTAGGGGAGGATAACTTTGGATGCGTAATGATGAGAAGAAAGAATATAATCAGGATGTATTCGCGTGCTTTGATGATTTCAAAACGGTGGCCGAAAGGGTGGGGAGGAAAACGTTTAGATATCACCAGTACTGATTAGCATATACATATTCTGAGAAAATGGCAAGAGGAGTGTGGGATGGGATTGATTCTGGACTACACATAAGGGGAAAGTTAATAAAAATCGTTGAAGTTCGCAGATTATCAAGCACTAGGCAGCCGGTCAGTCAAGGACTCGCAAAAAAATGCTAGTTGCGTTACGAAAGCAGTGCGAAAGATGGCGATAGAAGATAAACCACGAGATAACTTTAGTTTTTAACTATAGTTATGAAGATTTATTGAAGGAATCTGATCAGGTCAACTTTAAAAATAAGAGGTAACAAACTAGAGCAAATGGATCAGTGGATCCCATACAGTAATATCAGACGAGCATCGGCGAGCAGATTTCGTCATCAATATCGCGTTGATCCCACATTGGATTTTCACTCAGCTACCATATGGGATTCGTGTGAATCACGCCCGCTTGTTCTTTCGCGGTTCAGAGTCCGAAGAGGAACTTACTCAGCAGTTTTGATCTCTTCACGCACAGTGGAGGCACATTAACAAATATGTGGCTGCCTACGCAGATGTTTAGACATCTTTGCAGGTCCATCATAAGCTCTGAAATGATGTGGGAAAAAGTACCTAACGATGGTACCCAAGCATGTTGTATGACCAATCATATAACCACTAACTTAGGCTTTGTATTCATTTGGCACAACTTTCCCCAGGGATTAATATTCCACATGCCAAACACGATTTTACGTAAGCATCTACAACTTAAGGAAATTTTTGCTTCGTCACCCACAATGCGGTATCTCCCACGCCTTTAGGACGCTGGTCCGGACCATATGTATACCCACACAGCGATAGAAGTATCCAGAATATACGACTTACGTCTCGCCAGCTCCGCAGAACGATGGGTGGATCACATAACTAACGAAAAAGTTCGAAGGTGGGAAAAGGGAGAGCCTCATCTCATAAGTTGGTTAGGTTCGCGAATGACGAAGTAAGCCTAGGGCTTTTTAAAATACTAGATGCACTACAAGGACAACGCGAAAGATACAGAATGAAGACAAATCGCAATAAAACGAAAGTTTTGAAAACCAATAATAATAAAAATCAACTCGCAGAGTTGTTTTCGTATTTAGCAGCACAGTTTCAGTCACTCCATTCTGCTTTATTGCACATTGGTTCTCTGGGTTCTCAGGGTTACGGAGGAAACTTTTATTTATCTCTCTTGGAGTTGAAAGAATATCAGTAGGTATGTATATTCATAACGGCCATACTTATTTTTATCTATAAAATGGTTTTTGGGGAAAGGTTTTAACGATGCAAATTACCTGTGTCAATCTTATAGTAAAGTTAATTATCCCTAAAGCATTATTCCCAGCCAACAGCTGTACATATATGGCCGCTCCCAATCTTGATCCCCAAAATGTTATGTGTGTCAAGTCGCTTAGATTAGGCACAGAGTATACTCTGTGGATTAGGATGGAGAGATAGATAGGGCGGGTAGGGCTTAATGATAGATAGTTATTCAGTTGTATCAATGGGTATGTGAAGAATAACTTGTGTCATCATAAATCAAATAATTATGGAACGTCTACAATTTACTTTTATTTTTTCAATTTTAATGTGTTAGGTGCTCCATTGCAAGGTATTCTGGGATGATTTTTATTGTATTAGTCGATGTATTTTGCTGTATTGATACAGCTCCTCTGTAAAAGTGCATGCTCTATTCAACGTTTTTGTGTACGGCATGTGGTTGAATACCTACATCCTTAGGTCACAGAGTGTCCTTAGGTGTATTAAATTGAGGTATTGAATACATCCTCAACTAATATTCCACTTGTGTTCAAAGTAGGATATATAGCAGTACCCAATATTCCCCTAATACATATTGAATACTTTAAGTAAACCTTGCACGATATGCATTGAATATACACTGTGCTGTATATCCATAGGAAACACCCGAACCGGCTTGGACTGGAAATTTTCCAATCCGAAATCCAACGCTGTTACGTTAATTATTACCACTCGCAAACTTGCTACCATCACAAATTGAATGAATGAAGTTCATCAATGGCTGTGTAAATGAATCCTGCTTGCACGAAATGGTTTAAATGCACTCAGATGATAAACGGTTTTAGATTTTATCATTTCAAATCTTACAACTCTCACCAGCACTCTCAGCTTTTGAAGTTTGGCAACATTGCTTTGAGCTATGTCGCTATGTTGCGTATTTTGAAAAGCTATTAGAGGCGGGGGTGAGGGAGAGATAGAGTAGAGATGGGCGATTTTTCTCCGTAATCGATTTTTCGTATCATATGATAATCGTGTCAGCAAAATCGATTCAGTAGAAAAATCGGGGTGGCATAATCGATTATGAAAAATCGGTGAAATATCATATGATATTTCTGAGAAAATAATCATATGATATTCTGCAGGGCAGAATAATCGTATCATCGGAATGATCGTTGCGTGGTTGCGTCATGCGAAGAATCGGGTGTGGTACGCAGTAGTAGCGATACTGCGTGGATAATCGATTGTGAAAAATCGGTGAAATATCATATGATATTTCTGCGAAAATAATCATATGATATTTCTACGGAGCGGAGTGATCGTATCATCGGAATCATCGGAATAATCGTCAAGCAAAGGAGGCGAAAAGAGCGATGCGGTTGGTATAATCGATTATTTGAAGAATCATCATATGATTTTTGTGGGGAAAGTGAGGAGCGAAATAATCGTACGATTCTGGTGTTGATATTGGATCATTGAAGGCCATACGGTAAGCGATGAATCCCGATGTTTTACGTTGAAAACATTTTTTTATGAGTGAAAACAATTATGTCATGTACGAAATTAATGATTCAGTGAATCAAATAATGCTGTCTTGTCTCAAGCGAACGAATTATTGTGGGATATAAGTAATCAATGATAGTGCATTATATATGCTGTTTAACTAACAAAATGACTTAAAAAGAATCATTGGTCATAGTAAATGTTTTGAGTTGGTAGTAATCTATCTCTAATATGATTGGAATTTAAGTACGTGCCTGAATTCAAGGAACGTATGCTTTCAAAAGTAATACTTGGATTATTGCTGATTCAGTCTTGGTTTGTTGCATAAGTTATACGTATATAAGTGACAATTTATGCCGTTGAGAGGTGATGGTAGGTGAAATATAAATACCTTATTTTTATATTATAAAAATAGTTGTAGGCTCTGCAAAAGTGTGGCTTATAAATAATAATTAATAAAATCAGTCATTAATTTTATAAATTTTGTATTTTTTCAATTGAGGTAACTTTTTAAATTAATTTTTCAAGTCATCACAATAGTGATGTGCTATAATATGTCTGTCGCGTAAAGTCCCCATTGTGAGTCACTGAGAGAATTTAAAAATATTAATTTTGATAATCTTTTCCCAGTCAGGCGATTCCTCTTCTGTGTCATTATATTCCCTGCCTTGGAGAAGAGACTTTCAGATGGCATGGAAGTTGCCACAATTGGCAAGTTCTTCGTTGCTACTTGGAAGAGGACTGGATATAGTGATTGACATTTATGCCACTCCTGGATTGGATCACTGTCTAATGAAAGAACAGGGGACCCCAAGTACTGAGAAAGTTCACTTGGGACTCCGGTGTTCTCCATTAGCGATGCATTCATTCTTGTGGCCACCAGTTGTTTGTGGTGGCTCCAGAGATCGAATTTACCACTTGGCAATCCACTCCCGGCATCATTGGCCTCACTGATTGAAATGGATTCTTCACATTGAATTTCTCTCATCATAGCTGACACATTTTTTATTGTTTTAGAGCATGAAATTGGATCCTTAAAGTGAAGTTTCTTGAATCGAGGACCCAATAAGGTGGCTGTGGCTACAATGCTTACACCCTCAATTTGGCCAAATCTCTTTTGTATCTCATCCTGCAGATTCCTTTTTAGGTCACGACTAACATCAAGGCTTGGATTGGCAGCTTCAATATGTGCCTCTAAGCAGTGGACTAGAGCAATAACTTTGCTGTTTGTGACATATTTTGACCCCGATATTTCAGTTGTAATTGACTCAATTGGCCTTAGCAACTCAATTATTTCCATTACCTCTTGTAACTGAGTTGCTGTAAGCATAGATGGTGCTTGTGGGAACTTGAGCAATACATTATTTACATGTTCACTTAGCTTAACAAATTGGTCAAGCATATAAAAGGTGGAATTCCAGCGGGTTGGTATGTCCTGTTTAAGTCGCAGTATTTGGCCTTCTGATTTCCCACTCTCTAGCTGTAGTTTTCGCAACATATCTGCTCCTGCAATGCATTGCTTAAACCAGGTAACAATGGCTTTTATGTGAGATATTCTTTCTGGTAGGCCAACTGTAAGCTCGATAGCTTTGCTTGGTACTAGATTTAATGTATGCGCAAAACATGGCAAATGTTTTTTCTTGGAAAAAGTATCATGGATACTTTTCACGATGTTTGCGGCATTGTCAGTAACAACTGCCATGACATTTTCCAGTGTAATGCTCCATTGTTCACAAACGCTCAAAAGTACTCTGGATAAATATTCTGAAGTGTGACTTTCTTTTAGCTCAGTGACACCTATTGTTGCAGATACAAGATTTTTATTTTGTAGGTAATGCACTGTGATACCTAAGAAGCTCTTTGTATTGAGTGTCTCACTCCAAATATCTGTTGTTAATGTGAGATTGTCTGAAGAAGCTAGTGTTGTTCTATACATATTTGCCATAAGTTCATATTTTTCATCAATCATTGACGTAACTTTTCTTCTGCTTGGAACAGAATATAGTGGCACAGTGACTTTCATGAGGTATTTGAATCCATCATCTTCCACATGGGAAAGGGGTAGAAGATCTTTGCAAATCATGTAAATTATGGCATTTGTAATTCTACCATTCCTATTTCCACCATCTGTATGGGAAAGAAGCATATGTGACATAATATTTTCCTTAATAATAAACAAATTATCTATGAAAATCCTAGTTAATACTCTCCATTTTATTTAGATGGCTAGGTTGCCTATAACATACCATCAATTATGGTAAATAACATACTGAGTCTTGAAGAGTTCTTTGAAGGAAGTCATAAATGGTAGTAACTTGCTAAAAGGTATCTTTTTTATTGTTAGGGTAGTTATTGTTCATTATTAAATGTACCTGAATACGATTTAATTTTCTTAAACACATCTTTAATTTGCTGTTGATGTGGCATAGCATCTGTTAAAGTGTGTGCTGTGCTATTCTCTGGTCTACCTCCTTGAGTACTCTGGTTCTGGGTCATGCACACAATAGGGTTCTCTACTTCCTAAAAAAAATTAACTTTACTTAAGTCTTTTATGTTATCTAGAAAAATAAGCTATTATATTGTCATAAACCATTTACATCAATGAACATTAATGGATAGTAACCAAAGGACAGGAAGCAGATGAAGGCCCACTTCCATCACCCAGTATACTCCCTTCATTTTGAGGAACTTCATCAGTTGCCTGGTTAGTTCGGCATCGATTGATGGCCTAATAAAACAGAAATTTTTACTGCCATCTTTTGTGATCTTGAGCCCTCAGCATCTTAGTAATTTCAAAATTTGTCACGAATCACCTCATTTCATTTCAATGAAGCATTTTTAACTAATATTAGCTAGCTCAGAATCATGAGTCATCCACAGGTTACTCTCTGATGCCTCTACCTCACAGGTATGAAGAAGGCTTTGTTTGTTCATAGCAGTCTATATACTAAGACTTAAAATAGTGTGATTATGATTCTGCATCATGTTTTGGGTTCTTAACCGTATTCCTTTTTGATATCTTTAGAGAAATCACATGATGAGTGACTAATAAAAATTGAACTCCTTTGAGACAGACAAGTCTACGTCATAGTCATACAAATTAGTATGAACTGGATGTGCGTCAGAGTAGGTTATCAAGAAATATACTACTGATTTCATTAATATTATTTTTCGTCCACAGGATCGTCAGGCTAAAATATACGATCATGTCAAGATAAAATTAGTGCTATACTCTTGGTGTGTATCTAATTATCTCAAATGAATTTCGTTTGAATCATTGACATGAAGTTCTGTTTGCGTCATTAAAAACAGACTATAACACTCGTTTTTATTTATGTTGATTTATGATGATAATATATTATCATCATAAAACTGCTCGGTAGAGACCATTCTGTTTTTCCACGGAGGAATGTTTCAAAATTGTCTGCGAAATAAATATATGTACCCTTAAAACTAGAGCAACCTTTTGAAATGTAGCGGTAAAAAAATAACTTAACGTCTAGGTTATTGCAAATGACATTATATTTCACTTAATTAATTGAAAAATGGATTTGTTCACTTAAAACTATAATTACGTCACGTGTTATTCACGTTAACTGTTTTGGTAAAGCTTTCTGTCTTAATGAGCCGTAAACTTTACCTCGCCCCTCATAATATCGCCATGCGTCCGATTCATATGGCTTTTTAAATTGGTGGTATTTCCGCACGTCTTTACAACCTTGCAGCATATGCGACAAGTCGCGCTCTTGTCGTTCTTTTGGAAAAATATCCACAAATGGCTTTTTACAGGGGCCATTTCAAAATACCACTGTCTCAAACAGAACAGACACACTGTATTAGACTTGTTGCGGAACAATTGTTACATAAATCCTCCCTCCGATACTTTTTCCTATGCGATTCAACAATTATTTGCAACAAGTTTCAAATCGAAGTTCTCCCGCCGATTTTTTCCCAGTCAAAATCGGAACGGAATAATCGATCATGCGATAAAATCGCCCACCCATAATCGATTAAAAAATCGGAAGAATCGGAAGCAAATAATCGATTATGATGAAAAATCGATTATTTTCGCCCATCCCTAAGATAGAGATCTACGGGGAAGAGGCCGGGGAAGGTTTTGGACGCCGTTGATAAGTTCATCTTTCCCACCGTGTGTGACTTTATCTACAGTTACGTCACCTCATGACTTGTGATTTTTTGGGAAAGGAATTTCGGTGATAGTTGGTGACCTTTCTCACTACGTGTCGATCCTTGAGTGTAGAAGGTATGATTTGTAATACGGTTACGTCGTGGGTTTCGTTCTGTTTCCGTAGTGCTAGTTCAGTACTAATGGTATTACCTTAAGACGTTTATTTTTATTGTTTAACGTGTGTAAAGAGATATTTCCCTGTTAATTTAAGGTAAACCTGGGCGAAAATGGCTACTTTGACGATACCCGCTGACTATGGCTACGTTATTTTAACAGCGATCGGCTCGACGTTTGTTGTGACATGGAAAGCAATGAGGGTAAGCAGCATATATTCTGTATGTTATAGATGATATTACTTTTTCTGTGGGAAATCACGCATCTTAGAAAGAAAAAATACAGAACTTGCGATGGAATGAAAACACCGGTTATGAACTGTTAAGGTGCCATTAATGCCCCTAACTTATTTTTCTTGATGCGGTGAATAATATTAATGCTTTTCACTACTGAATTATAAAGAGGATCCACCAATATTCCTTTTGTAGTTTTTCCGTGAATAAAGTTTACAAAAATACCTTAATTAATGACATGGTATGTGAATTGGAATGGAAGAAAAATTATAACCCTGTAGTAATTGTTTTTAGTTTCCCTTTATTTCAAGACAACTGTGTTATGGCATGTTACTTATAAAGTTTGCTGGACAGCTATGCATTCTTGTGCTTCAGGGAGGCACTTATACCCAAGCAGCATTTTGATGCTGGCCCGATGTCGGGCCAACACCGGCCAAAGTCGGTTGTGCATCGGCCCAATGTCGGGTGACATTGGTCCAGTGTTGGAATGATAATGTTTGCCGGTGGAAAACCGACATTGGCTGCCAATGTTGGCCCAGCATCGGCCATTGTCGGGATGAAGTCGGCCCTGTGTCGGGGTCATGTCGGCCCAGTGCCAGGGTTATGTTGGACCAACACTGGCTGATGTCGGTTATGTGTTGGCTTGATGTCGGCTGCCGACACAGGCCCAATGTGGGCTGTTGACATCAGCCAAACGCCGGCTACCAATGCTGGCCCAATGTTGGAATGCTAACGTTTGCCTGTGATAAAACAGCTTCCGATGTCAGCCCAGCATTGGTTACCAACATCAGATCAGCATTGGGACGACATAAAATAGCGAAATGACAATTTCAGAGGATTGGTGTTAGAAACATTTTGGTCTTGTGTTTGAAAGTTTGACTAGTGTGAAATTCAAATTAGTAACTAAATATCAAAGGAAATCTATAGCAGATGTAGAAGACCAGAAGAAATACATATGTATACACATATTCAGTCAAAAAGAAAGTAAGCTAGACCACATTTAGGGCAAGTAACCTAAGAAATGGGTACACAAATTAATGCTAAAAACAATTTCAATCTGAGACATCCGAGGAATATGTACTCTCTTATCACCAAGGTTGAAAAACTATATATTCCACATAATTACTTATACATGCCATAAAATGGGAACACAAATTATCCCTGAAAGCTGATAAGTTGAAGAAGTGAACCCCTGAAGTAGCATCACTAGGCATCATACGAGTGTAATAAAGAGCAGTTAGCTTAATTCAACCATTATGAAGTTGCAATGTAAGTAGACTTGCTCAAATCCAATGTAGCACCAACAGTTGGGCCAACATTGCGGAACAGTTACATCAACTGTTATTAATGTCCGTTTTGCCAACCGTTATAGCCCAACAGTTACCCAACTATTCATCAACAATCATACATCCATATATTCCTATTAACCTGTGTTGCCATTGGGCCTAGCGTTGGTTGGAATATGCCAATCCAGAAATCCCCTGTACTAATTACCTTCACCTTTCTCTAAGCCACCATAACTGAAGCTCAGGTTGGATTTAAAAGAATACTGATATTTTAGCACGACCTCAGATAGTATAGAACAGATGATGAATGGACTTCCACAAAGTGACGGATACAACCAATAATCATCATAATATAACTTTTAGGAACAACTCGAAAGCCACATACGATTTTAAACAAAAACAGCTTTATACCTATATTAATATGTACTGGCACTACTTCAAATTTCAATTTAGCATTCACTTGCCTATGTAGCACACATTTGAATGATTCCACATTTCAGGCATTATCCAGTGCCAAAGTTACACCACATGGCGTGGGAATCAACAGCTGCAATCGAGCTTGCTTCTTGCACAACAATAAATTTTAAAAGGTTTATCTGGGTATTCGGTAACCAAGGGTCTTTTAAAAGATCAATGGTCCACTCAAAATTAAAAGTAGATTTTTTGAAGAGGGAGTTCTTTGAAATCTGATTAAAAGTCATGGCCGACTTTGCCGACAGAAAGCTGACATTGGGCCAACACTGGGCTGGTAGTTGATGCTGCCGAGGTGTACTTAACAAACATCATGCTTCACATATTAAAGCTGAACAATTATCAATCAAGTATATTTGTTCTTCACATGGAAGTATATGAGTCAGCTGATGTAAGTTAATGTATGTGCAGCATTAGCCTTGGAGGGGGGTTAGCCTGCTACATGACGTTGTTAATTCTTATTTAAATGATTTTGGTATCTGTCCTAGTCTGGCTGGTATCAGATGGAAATCATCAGTACCAGTTGTACCAAATGTAAGATGTCTGTCGAATGGTGGATTCTTCTGAATTAGAAAATCTTCATCGAGGCAGAAACTTTCAGTTGACTGGTGGTTTTTGACATTTCTTCACAATTTTCATTCCAGGTTGGGGCTGCACGCAAGAAGTTCAAGGTTCCTTATCCCACTATGTACAGCAATGATAATGATACTTTCAACTGTATTCAGCGAGCACACCAAAACACGTAAGCTATTATTTAAATGCTGGTGACTATTCGAAATAAATGTATAAATGGGTGGTTATCAAATGAATTAATTTCCATGCAGATTGGAGTATTACCCACAGTTCCTTTACATGCTGTTTATTGGAGGACTTGAGGCTCCACGCTTCTGTGCTTTAGGTGGAGCTATTTGGTGTTTGGGAAGAATTGCATATGCCCTGGGATACTCCACTGGTGGTAGGTTCAATTTCATATTTTGAGTCCTAAGATAAGTAGGTATACTCACCATGCCAGTAGGCATGAACGGTACTGATCATGTGAGTATTGCTCAACTTACCAGTAGCTTGGCTGACAATATACCACATGATTGAAGGATGTTTGCATTGGTAACATGTGTTGGTTCATAAGAATAAGAAACTTAAATCTGCATGCCATACCTGTATTTTGTGATCATGTGCACTGTAGTGCACATGTTCATCCAATACAAGGACTTATATGCTACATTTTAACATATTTTTAGTGAGAGTCTGCCATTTAACAGTTTTTGCCTTTTTTCTTGTTTGGATTAATTTTGTTTTTCTGTATTTTTAACATAAAACGTACATATTTGAGCATAGACCTTAGAGGTAGAGGGTAGCCCTAGGTGCAGAGGTGCCTAGGCCAATCTGTATGTGTATACTGAGAATTGAAAGAGTGCCTTCATAGATGGCCTTCATCTTTTGAAAATCTAAGCCTGAAGGTTAATATGCATGAGTGGTGACCAAGACCTGGTGGTTCCCCTTAAATTTTGAAGCAATGTGATGCGAGGTGCCGCCATCCTACCTCGACCAACTTTTCAAAGCTTTGAATATGCAGCCTAATCCAATTTTTTCAATTTCTTCATGACAGAGGCACAATGAGCAATTCCTTTGATATTATTTCCATTAGTGATAGAAAATCACTGTTTTTCTCAGCAAACTGCAAACTCAGAGAGGATTATTCCATTTTTAAGATATATGAAAGCATCGGCTTCTGATTTACTGTCGATGCGGAAATCAAGTTTGCATGCAAATAACAAAAAGAACAGGAGGGCCTGCGGAAAAAACTGAAACACCATATTTTTTCTTAATTAATTCTGTGTTTTTTATGGTAAAGTGTAATTTTTGAGTATTATAATAGTATTTTTTCATCGGGTATTAGGTAAAAAGTGCCGTTTTTTGCGGTCTTCGAAGAGACAAATGCGATGATTTGTAGCCCCTTAACAAGTTGTTCAATAACATCTAAGGTTAGAACATGTTTTCCAATTGAACGACAGTCCCAAGATCTCCAGTCCTCCACCAGTTATGTAGGGGTCAAAGGTCACGAGGTCTAGGCAGACAAATATGAGCAACAAATGTGACATAAATGGTTGACAAAGTAGGGTCCCTATACCATCTTCTCATCTGTTGATCTCCAAGGGCTACACGGGGGTCAGAGATCATGGTGTCTATGTCAGCAATTCTGGGCAAAAAACATGCCATATCTTAGGTTTAAATGGGTGCCAAGTCAATTATAATATTTCAAGATTCCTCTTGTCATGCTATTCCCTCCAAGGGTTGTAAGCCGGAGTCATTTTCAGCAACCTCACCTTGCGACTTCATTTCTCTTTGGCTTCTGTTCAGGGATAGTCACGATGGTTAAATTCACCCTTAGAGCAATATTCTTTAATTGAAGGCTGCTTTAATCAAGAATCACACATTTAAAGGAAATTCATAGAAAATCTCGACATTTGTTTCTGTGGTATCTACCACGCCAGTGACACTCGGGGGGTTTGTTTGGCTCATTCTTGAGGCCGTGGCGGATTAGCGAACTACGTGGCGCTGGTAGTCACCTTGTCCAGAAAACTCCGTTTGCTGGGGAAATCTAATGTTAATTTGGAAGTAAATGAATTCGTATTCTTATCTTAATATCGCGTGAAAGTAATTTTCCGTTACTTTATTACTATTAAGGGATGTCAGTCTCTCCAGTACGTATTATTGGTCGCAATACTAGCATTCAAAAGCTTTCGTTGCCGCTTTGGAATCAGATGGTCTTTACAAGACGAAGTATAATTTCCCACACATAAGCATCGATATATACATATCTACGTACCGTCTATAAACAGAACATGCGAATAAAGTCGGCTCCCAATTTTTATTGACAGCCCCATTGACATTACCTACCTGGTCTCTCGGTATTTTTCGCAGAAAGTGCTAACTGCAAGTGAAGTGTCATGATTCCGCATTATCATTAGGTACTAGTTTTCTAATTCCGTTACCACTGCCAAAGCCCCCTGAATAGGAACCATGCCACCTAAACTAATGCACAATGCTGTACATTGTGAAAAACTAAAAAAATACTGAGTTACACAGATAATACAAGGTACAGTTGAGCATCATTATCCGGCACAGTCGGGACCGAAGTGATGCCGGATTAGGGATTTGGCCGGACTATGGGTCATGCATGGCAACTAGTTTATTTCTGACGTCCGGGATGTTTTCATTGAAAGGAGTCAATTATTTACAACAAAATATTTGCCATTTACTGAACATTATTTTAAAAAGAGTAACTGAGAATTATCAGAAAGAAATGGTTTCTTAATATGCAAAGTTATTATTTAAAATTATCGAAGTTGCCCAGTGAGTGAAAATAACGGAATCTAAGCATTGTGCATATTTCTGCACATGTAAAAGTTTCATATTGTTATTGGAAAAGGGTATAAAATTTGATATTTCTTATGCTGTGCATAACATAATTTCCTTCCGAGCTCGATTTGTTATCAGCTGAATCAGCGTGATGTCAATGCTTGGGTGTCGTGTGTTAGGCCACCCACCTCTACGTCGCCGCGGGCGACCGTACTGGATTATTCTTTAAAGGCCATCATCAATCTTCCTTCAACAATTTCAGGCTGATCATCTTCATCCCCTCTCGGATTTATTGTTATTAATTACCATTTCAACGATTTCATCATCTATGATATGTTGTGTGGTGAGAATATCGTGGCCGCTAATTACCCTTTCGTCCAAATTTACCAATTCCATTTCCTTTAATTCAGGGTTATGGATGATGTTTGCGAGCTCCATCATCATATTTTTGTCCTCAGAAACATGAAATTTGTTTAATCCCCACTTATTTCGTCCTTATCAAACCTTAAAGCAGGCCATAATTTAAACCATGCGTGTTTTAGAACGGACGATGAAATGCTATTGCCTGCCCGTGAAATTTCCCGAATCACGTCTTTTGGATTGATCACGTCTATTTCTGAATTATTTTATCCTGCTCCATTAGCATTTGGCCAGAAATACTAGGTCCTTCACTTCGACGCAATCGATACCAGGCTATCTAAATCAGCACTTAAAACTTCTTTCATAGTTTTTCTCTCTGTTATCTACTTCTTCGTGTCACTTTAACAGTAATATTTTGATGATTTTTCTCTTTCAGCTTCTTAATGTGTTATATTGTTGAAGATCCAACTCAGTATGTTTCAGTCATACGCTTTACTGATGCAACGGCATCAAGATTTTTCACAACTTGCACTTTTTCTGCGTTGGTTAATGTTTTGTGCTGCCGCCACAACTGTATGGATGAAACATGTTTTGGGTGAAACATAAGC
Organism: Platycnemis pennipes; assembly: GCA_933228895.1. Classification (NCBI taxonomy): domain Eukaryota; kingdom Metazoa; phylum Arthropoda; class Insecta; order Odonata; family Platycnemididae; genus Platycnemis; species Platycnemis pennipes. Next base: position 14,338,597 of record OW121854.1, on the reverse strand, counting down.
ATATAACCAATAATTTTATCAAATTACGTCTAGTGGTCAATCAAAAATGCACGCGCCATTGAAAGTGGCCGTAGTCCGTCTCGGCGATGTCTTCAAATTTATGTTTACTTCAAGTTCCAGAATAATTCCAGTATACTCGATGTACCAGAAATTAATATGTTTAAATTATTCTGATTCCCAAAATGGGAAAATGAACGTTAAGAATGGTATCTCAGTATTAATATAAGAATAATATCTCGGCAGGTTATGAAGCAATGTTCCGGTTAAAAATGTTTCGGCATTTTCCACTAACAAGTACCTGGTTGGTCATGGCAAAATTGCCGGATTAGGGGTTCCCGGATTAAGGGTGCTCAACTGTAATTGCATATAGATCTATATCTATATATAGTTCGAACTATTAAAGGAAAACAAATTCAAGAATCAACATTCATTTATTAAGCAAATACAAAAAAAATTAAGTCATACAATGTCAAGTAAGATTGTTGGAGAGCAAGATAAAACTTATTTGGCCAAACAAATTTAGTAAAATTTTCACTGCAACAGTGACACAAAATTCCAAAAACATCTTCAAGAAACACAAATCTGATGTGATTCACAAGGATTCCAGTCAGAAACTGCCGCTCCTTATTCTAGAGTATGGGAAATTAAAAGACAAAGGTTTCCAGAAATTTCTTCGAATAAGGACCAATGACACTTGCAAGTATCCCCTGAAAAACTATTAAAAAACATGTTCAGGGTTACATACATTCAAGCACAGCGGTGTCGGAAGTGGGGGGCAGGGGAGGCATTCGCCCCCCCCCCCCAGAATTTGCCCCGGGCCCTTAAGTAATGAATTTTCATTAATAAATTAATTAAATTTCACTTGTTTCCAGCTTGGCTTTTCCTTTCTGATGCATATTCTACCACCTTCATATGCACTTTTAGCGGAATTCTAGTCTCCACCCCCTCCCATCCGCAAAAAATGCGGGCCCTTTTCTTAAGAGCCGGGCCGGGCTTCAAGTTTGGCTCCTCCTAGGGAACAAGTTCCGACGCCCCTGTTCAAGCAGTTAAAATTAATGACAAAATAACAATAACGAGATAAATATCATTTTAAGAAATTTAATAATAACAGATTAATTAAATTAACAAATTCATTGCAGGAATACTACTTTCACATACGTAATTTTTAGAAAAAGTACTGATGGTGACCTGACGGTTTAACAGTATCTGTCCAATGTAGCTGAAGAGACTGAATAAGCCATCGTTGCTCGGCTTTTCGTTAATGATATCTATCATTAACATGAAAATAATTAGGGGGCATAACCATAATTAAAACTATGAACAACTTGAAATAAGAGCGTATGCTTTCCCGGCGAATTGAATGAAGAAATTCCTCTCGGGTTCTCCACCGGGTAAGTTGGTCCATGGCCGACGTTTCGGTGCACGAGTCGAGCATCGAAACGTCGGCCATGGACCAACTTACCCGGTGGAGAACCCGAGAGGAATTTCTTTATGAAAAACTTACCTCTTCAATGATATTTCCATCGCCGTTTTAAAGAAATATATTCCTTATAATGTCCTGAGGTGTTAAGTGCTTCTCGCAGACAACCTGTCTTGCTCTCAATACCAAATCCTTCGTTGGAATAGCAGCTTGCCATTTGGCACGCTTCTCGGGATCTTTCGGGATGTAAAAAAAGACGATGGTGCCTTTTGGACCCGTATCCTTCCTTGCAACCCGGAGCCTCGCAACTGCTCGGCATTGTGAACACCTGCATGATAAATGGCATTTTATGCTCAGTATATTCAAAAGTAAGTCACATATCGGTATATAATCAACATCTATACTCACCGATGAATCATTTGCAATCCAAGGAAAACTGAAAGCCACTCATGGACAAAGATTTTCTCACTTTTCTACTCGAGCACCGTATAACTCGCCTCTCTCACCACGTATTCCTAGCGGAAAACTTGGGGTATGTACTACCAGCGCCACTAAGCAGGAACTACTCTCTCAGCCTCAAAGGTCTGCCAGCTCAGCCTGTAGGGTAATATAGGGAGTTGCCGGACTTGTATATACGACCGTGGTATCTACTTCTGATGTGCACAATTTTAACGCAAGTTTATGAAGTTTAGGGAGAAAATTGTTTTCATGTTGAACACATCAAGAAGAATGATCACAATAGGCATCCATTTCATGTGTGACCACACCATGGCAGAAGCAGGGAATTGTGGGATCCATTCTGGCATTTCCATCATGTGCCATCGATCGCAGTGAGCTGTCACTGGAGTCCCAACATTATCTCCAGCCAGGGCACCCTTTTAAACCTACGATATCATAATATTTCATTATCAGATCGTAGGTTAACCCATTGGGGTAAAGTACCGGCGATTCACCGGTCATGTGATGGAATTCAATGTTCTAATGCTATTTTTTTCCCGTTGATATGGACTTCAAGTCTTTTTTTATTCAGTGAAAATAAGTTTTGAAATATTTAATCTATAAATAATTTTAATTTCCTCATCATCATCATCATTGGTCAACAATCCTAGGATTGGTTTGACGCAGCTTACCACTCGATTCTTCCATCAGCCAACCTTTTCATTGTGACGTAATTCTTCTCTTTTACTACCTGTTCCATGTATCTCATACGAGGCCTGCCTTTTCCAGTCTTCCTGTTCACTTTTCCCTCAACGATAGTCTTCATCAGGCCATCGTATCTCAAGATATGGCCAATTAAGTTGTCCCTTCTTCTTTTCAGAGTTGTCAGCAGACTTCTCTTTTCTCCCACTCTTCTTAGGACTTCCTGGTAGCTTACTCGGTCGATGCATTTAATCTTCATCATTCTTCTATAGCACCACATTTCGAATGCTTCTACCTTTTTCTTCTCCGCTGCTGTCATCATCGATGCCTCACTGCCATAAAGAAACATGCTCCAGATGTATGTTCTGATGAAATGTTTCCTTGCCTCTACGCTTGTATTTGGAGCTGTAAGTAGATTCTTCTTTTGATAGAATGACCTCTTTGCCTGGGCTATTCTACTAACTATTTCTTTCTTGCTTCGTCCATCGTAGGTTACTCGGCTCCCTAGGTAACAGAACTCTTTCACCTCATCAAGTTTTTGTTTTCCTAGTTTGATATTGGTTTTGGCCTCTACTTTCTTGCTGCGCACCAATATCTTAGTGTTCTTCTTATTTATCTTCAGCTGATATCTGGCCATTGTCGTTTCCATGGTTACTAGAATCTTGTTCAGATCCCTCTTTGTCTCTACTACGAGTGCTATGTCACCAGCGAATCGCAGCATGCTGATTGTTTCCTAATGAACAGTCACTCCAGAAGACTTCTCTTTGATTTCATTGAACTGAAAATTGTCATCAAATAATATAGTAAGCTAGGATTCTCAATCCAAATCCTTTGCGCAAAATGAACGCACATACAGTAGGGCACGAGTTTTCTTTGATAAAGGAAACTACCCTATTTTATAAGCCTTGTGGTATTTTTTTCGTTCTCCCTTCATTTCTGACATCGTTGGACATGTTTCCCTTGTGAATTCCCTCTTTGCCTGGCCTATTCTACTATTTCTTTCTTGCTTCATCCATCATTGGTTATTTGGCTTCCTAGGTAACAGAACTCTTTCACCTCTTCCAGTTTTTGTTTTCCTAGTTTAACGTTGGTTTTGGCCTCTTCTTTCTTGCTGCACACCAACCTCTTAGTTTTCTTCTTATTGATCTTCAGCTTATGGCCATTGTCCTTTTCGTGGTTATTATAGTCTTATTCAGCTCCTTCTCTGTCTCTGCTATGATTGCTAAGTCATCAGAAAATCGCAGCATGCTTATTTTTTCTCTGTTGATAGTCACCCCAGAAGATTTCTCTTTGATTTTATCAATGGCTCTCTCGATGTAAACATTAAAAATTACGGGAGACAGTGCGCAGCCTTGTCTCACTCCTTTCCTTATTCTTGCCTCTTCACAGCTGGGTCCAGATTTAATCACAGCAACTGGGTTTTTGTACAGACTGTGTATAATTCTTCGGTCATTGTAGGACACTCCAATTCCCTTCAGAATTCCAAGCATTGAATCCCAATCCACGTTGTGAAAGGCCTTCTCTAAATCCACAAATGCAATGAACGTCGGTTTGTTCTTCTCCATTCTCTTCTCTATGAGCAGCCTAAGGGCCAATATTGCTTCTCTCGTGCCCTTACTTTTCCTGAATCCAAATTCATCATCATCCGGGGACTCCTCTGCTTTTAGTTCTATTCTTCTGTAGATGATCCTGGTCAGTATCTTCGATTCATGCATCGTCAGGCTTATAGTCCTGAAATTTTCGCATTTCTCCACTGTCTTCTTCTTGGGAATAGGAATGATGTTTTTTTCGAAGTCCCTTGGAATTTCTCCTGTTTCTCAACTCTAACAATAAGTGCTTTGTGTGGGGTTGAACTGGTAACGAAAGGCAAAGGGGAAATCATGCAATCAGTGTAGGAAAAAAAGTGGAAGAAAGGGGAATCATCCTAGTGTGTGTATGTGGGGTGTGGGTTAGAAGAAGAAAACCAAATTGACTTATTCCTCCTAAAATTGTATGAAAAACTTAAAGCTGGATTTGCAATGTACAATGCTAAACCATTTATCTCAGTATAATCTCTTACTATCTGGTCGTTTTCATCTAAAAATCAACTTAATATGTTGTGAACCTGTAAATGTAATGCAAGTCAGCAGCTTTCTCTCTACTCCAGAAGACAAGAAAAATGTCAGCCCTGTAGGGGCAGACTAAGTTTAGTGGGGAGTATTGTGATATCCCGCACAATGGGAATATTCCAAGGCGTAGTGCTATCACTAAAATACTTATTTTGTGTGTTATAATTTTAGTGTTATCATTAAAACACTTTATTATTCTCTTGGGAATGAGGTCTCGGATTTCGTGCATCTAACCCCCCTAGATCCGAAGTTATTCTGGTGTCCGGCAGTCGAAGTCGATGGGTGTGACATATTGTTTGCAATAGATGTTTGATTACTGACCTCTCCATTCTACAGTTGCTCCCGTGCGCTCTGATTGGCTGCCTTTCAGGTTCATGTATGTCTGAAAGGATGGGAAAAAAGACCTGCTCAAATGATGAAATAAGGAATGGGAATCCCTATCATTTGAACTATCCTTTAAAATAAATGGTGTTGGATGTTTGTTTTTCAGTTGTCATTTGAGCTATCATTTCACTGCCCCTGAATTTGCCCATGAAAAATGATTTTGTGATTCAGACTTAAGCATACCCTTTTTCTTCCATTTGCAACATCATGTCTCAGTCCCCCTTTAAAGTTATCACTTCTTTGAATAACGACACTACATCAAAAACTTAGCCACCTCCTGTACTCGATGCACCTAGATAATTAACTCACATTCATAAATCTTGGCTTCATAATACATGTTGATTATAAGACCTGTCGAGCTATCAGTCTTTCTTTAGAGATCTATTCATATTCTTTCAACCGAAGAACCAACCAGTTGATCAAAGTCCTCCTCACTGTTTTCTGCGCTCTGCACAAGGTATATCTTATTCTCAAATCACCATTCACCTTCTCATGTTTGAGAAGTATTCAGCTGAGTTGTTTATTAATTGCAAGCTTCAGCTTACTGAAGTTGCATGTTAAACGACTTCCACCTAGTTGAATTAGTTAGGACTGAGAAGCAACAACCACATGCCTTATTATCGTAATGAACCAAGAGAATATTGAAGAAATGGAGGAACTCAAGGTTATCTCTGGAAATTTATTCATCTTTGGACTTGTTTTGGAGGCCAAAACTGGAGTCTATTGTATTTTACATGTAATAAATGGAATAAAACTTTGGTCAATCATAGAACATTGTTTAGGTGGAGCTGTAAGTAAGATAGGGCAGTTTTATGAAAGCTGGATGTGCTAATCAAGATACTTTGGGTGAACTGTATGGTTGGTTTCAATACAACAGGAAGAAAGTTGTTGGTCAGATCCCATGAGTGACATCAGTACATATGCATATATGTATGTGGTACATTTTTGCTATGCTTAAGTCCATGGACTGTGGTGTAGCAAAGGTACTGAATCTCCAAATTCTTAAATGTCTGATCTACTACTGTGATGAGTGTTGGTTAGTTTATCTTTTAAATAAATATTTGAGTTTTGGTACTGTTGCCCTTTAACAGCATGTCAGGAAGGGAATGTGCCACCAATTTGTGCCTCATTTAATTTCAGAAAGTAGAATCGAGATATCCAATTAAAGCTATTAATTTTATTTCTCAGCTGAGAGAAATTTTTAACATATAGTCATCCATGGTTATATAAAAGTTTCAAATACCATGTGTTATTTTAATAGGTTATATGGATAAGGCCTTTAAGCCTTAGTTGTATCATCATTTCCTTTCTGATTTATTGCGTGTTGTTTTTTAATGTTAATTCACATTTCCCTTACTTTCCAGATCCTAAGAAGAGAATGAATGGAGCATTTGGGTATATTGGAATGTTCATGTTGCTGGGTTCAACAGTTAAGTTTGCTGCCAATCTTCTGGGGTGGATTTAAATTTCATCATCTCAGTGCATATTTTGATGTAGTTTAGTTCTCTCAAAAAGTGTTATTCATCTACATTTTTGAAAGATGAAGTCTGCAATGCAGAGAATGCATATTTTTAAAATGTGTTTACGTATTTTTTGTTAATGCCATCAACACAATACTAATTTTTCTTTAACGGCAGGTGATTAGGGAACAAATGTGCTAATGAGGAACTCAAAGTTGAAGGAAATATTTTTGCATAAATATTTGTGCGTAAGAATTATTATGATACATGCATTCTTTTGTCATATCAGTTGTACTTTTTAAGTGAGGTACAAATGTGTACTGCTAAAGCAATATGCAGACAAAAGGGTGTGTTTTTGTATTTGTTAGGAACAGGGAGAGGTGATATTCTGCCTGCTCATATACTTGAAAAATGCAAATGCAGCATCCATCACTCTAAAAAGCTATTGGTATTAGGGATATCCAGACTTATTAAAGATAATACACTAAGGATTACAGAGGCAACATTAGCCCCTTCTGGCATTTGCCTGTAATGTTGCATGCATTGCCTGTATTGCGGTTCATCGTCTTAATTATGACACTTTTTCCTCTGAGTAATACATTGTTAACTTTACGAGCTACCAAAATATCTACTTCTAATATCAATGGTAGCCATCATTCTTTGGGGTCCCCATAAATAATGAAAAACTGTAAATGTGAAATTAGATTCCCAATCACTTGCAAGTGTCATAATTCATTTTATGCCTGCAAAATCATTTTCGCACAATTATTCACTGTTTGAAGCATTATTTTTGGGTGATGCTTTTGTCTCCCTCATGTTTCATCAAGTTGTTAAAATGTATACTGGCTCTAGATATTGAGACATTTTTTTAATCATCTGTTGCCACTTTTTTATGTACCTGTTCAAGTCCAATAAATATATATTTTCAGACCAATGTTCTGAATTTAGTAATGTTTTCTTTAATTCATTTTTTGAAAGATAAGATATGAGTTTACCCTATGAACAAATTCCATTCCATTGGCCCACTTTCCATCTCAAATATTGGTAATGGAATGGCAAAAATTCCACACAAAATATCATTCACCTTGACCGGGACTCAAAACCAGGTGCTCTGCCACTTGAACTACCAAGACCAAGAGGAAATTTTAGAGACTTTTAAGGAACAGGGCATTGACAAACTGCTGGACATATGATGTCACAAAGGAGATGTAGTCTAGCCAGCATCTACGAGGTTAAAGTCGACATTGTAACACTAAGCTGCTTACTTAAAATGAATTCAAAGCTCACAATTGATGAAACTAGATAACACAGAAAGAAAAACCTTGAGCCAAATCCACAAAAATAAACTTTACTATGACCGAGGTTTCACTGTTTCACTGGCAGAATCCACAATTATACTGAGTGTCCTATGTTTCATTATAACTAGATAACACAGAAAGAAAAACACGAGCCAAATCCACAAAAATAAACTTTACTATGACCAAGGTTTCACTGTTTCACTGGCAGAATCCACAATTATACTGAGTTTCCTATGTTTCTTTATGGAGTGGATATTTCTTTCTCCCCTTGCTCACTATCCTCTGTAGCATGTGCTTCAGCATTCTCCCAAATAGCCTTTCTGGGTGGTTCCAAAGAGTCTGTCACTGTATTTGCCCTCCTCTCTCACCATCGATGTCGTCATCTCTGACAATGCTTCTCTCCCGCAGCCTGACGCTTTGATACCAAGGCAAACTTTTCGACACTCAATCGGCAATTCTTGTTCAAAGTTTTGTTCACTACAAAAGAATTAAATTAGGTGCAGGTGACCAACCACAACACGTTTTTTTCTCCACTTCATAGTTTTCCTTATCAGAGAGAAGTATGCTTGGTATGTATCTGCCATACTTACTCCTTTCATGTACTTATTGTACTCCTAAGGCAATAAGGTTTATTTTGTTTATCATATTACCCATCTATATTGTTTTCCCTCTCTGATACTTGCATAATAAACAATGGAATTCATTCTCACTTCCCATGGTCTTTCCACGTGAGTGGTAAGTTGCCAAGTTGCTGAAAGAGTAAGGCTGAAGAGGTGAATAGGTTAAGAAGGTGATTACACTTGAAAAAATTTTCATTATCGGTAATGCACTAACTAATGAGGCTATTACCCTCATGTACGACCCATTCCACAATTTTGTTGGGGTAGCCCTGACATTCTTTTTCTCCTTCCATGTGAAAATTGGGTTCGTAAAGATAAATTTTCAAAGGGCATATTTCATAGGGAAGCTGGATTACAATGGACAAAAGTCGACTGAGTCAGGATTTGAACCATGGACCTTCAACTTGCTAGGTGCTAGCCCATTTCATCACCCATCTAAACATGACCTCCATGTATCCAATGGGGGATTTTATGTCACAATATGTGTAGGAAGACGACCAAGAGATTCAGAGGAAATCTGGAACTCTAGCTCATGAATTCCGAAAGCCAATTAATAAATGTAAACACACCCAAGGTGTTAGCATGTCTTGCGGGCAATATAGCCATGTAAAGTTAAAAAGCTTCATTTCACTAGCTTTTACGCTTATGATGGCATCATTCTATTTCAGTTCATCATCAAACAAGCTCAAACAATGCTTAATAAAATGTACTATGTGAGTACTACGTTCTTAGTAGTTGTGGGTTATGTCATAATATAGGAAATAGGCATTTAGATTCCGCGCTAAAGCAGCTGATGCGTAGAAATTAGTTTTCGGTAGTCATTTGTCTTTATCTCCACACTGATGCTAGCCAATCAGAGTAGCCCACGAATGTTATGGAGTGTCGCCGTCGGAGTTCATGAGGATGTCGTAGGAGAATGTTATCGTGGCTTAGTTGTTTATTCGTTATAGAGGTGTTGTCAGTTGAGGGAAACAGTCAGGATTGAAGTCATGGCCATGGGCATTGATATCAAACAGCTTAATGTCGGGCGTACGTGGAAGTGGTTATTTATATTTTGGATTCAGTTAATGTTTAAAGGTTAGTGAACATTTTCGCTGTGTTGCTATATTTTATAATTATGCATTAGAAGTTTCGTGGAAAACTACGATTTAGACAGTGGATAATTTTGGATTATTCTAAGACTCTTGTTTCCCCGCTTGTAGAATCTTGCAGCACCTCTCAGGCTGATGTTAATAAACACCTTGAAATGGGGAGAGATTTGCTTTCTAGAGGACAACTACAAGACGCTCTTTCCCACTATCATGCTGCTGTTGGTATGTTAATCGGAGAAGCTACCCAATCTATTGATTTATTGTTAATATGACCATTAATGGAGTTGATATTTTTTCAGAGGGTGATCCCAGTAACTATTTGACGTATTTCAAAAGAGGAACTGTATATTTAGCGTTAGGGAAATCAAAAGTGGCATTGTCAGATTTAGACAAAGTGTTAGAGCTGAAACCCGATTTTATTTCTGTGAGTAGCCCTATATATTTATATTTACAATCATTGAAATGTTTTCAGGTTGTGTATTATGTAACCATTTTAAATGTTTCAGGCAAGACTTCAGAGAGCGAATATTCTGCTGAAGCAGGGAAATTTGGAAGAAGCACAAGAGGAGTATGAAAAAGTGGTAAGTGTTGTTTCCTTAAAAAAATATGTGATGGGACGTCTAATAAAGCAAGTGGTCATCGTATTAGGTTTTTATCACAATTCTCAATCAGTTTCGATGTCCAAAATTCATTTGTGAATTTAATCGGAACACAGAAGTTATAGTGGATAGTCCTCTGGGTATTTGTGGCCTGTTAGGTACGATTTGATTTGTCTGTAATACAATTATTATGGACTGAAAATATATAGCTCTTGGTCGGCTAATTCAATAAGATGGTTGTCCTAGCATTATGCACGAAACTATAAGATAATGTACTTGTATTTTACTTTGCTATGCTGTCGTCTGTGTTAAATTTGATTTCTTATTTCAGTTGTTACATGAACCGGAAAATGAAGAAGCCTATAATGGCCATGCAAGAATCTACCCTGTCAAAGAAGACATATTGCATGCAAAGGAATTCATTCGGTTCCGTGATTACCACAGTGCTGTTGCCGTTCTCAATAGGGTTATTGAGGTAAAATTTGAATTATTGACGTATTGCACTGCAGTCCTGTTGAGTTGCATAGATATTTAGTATTCGTCCAGGTTTTGAGAGCATTGTTATTTGCCGTTCCAGGTGTGTTCATGGGATCCTTCTCTAAGAGAACTACGTGCCGACTGTTATACAAATTTGGATGAAATGTCACATGCCATTTCTGATGTAAGGGCTGCAACCCGTTTACGCTCTGATAACACTGCTGGTTTGCATCGTCTTGCCAAACTTCTTTATCAGCTTGGTGATGCTGAGTCTTCCCTTAAGTAAGTGTGAGTTAGGATATAATGAACAGTAAGCCATACATCTCGTCTGCCCAAGTAGCAGAGCTCATGTTGTTGCTTAAAATTGTTCATTCTTCTCTATTCTTAGGAAATATGTTGTGGTTCTTCTACTTGGTTATGTTATGTAGTATGTTAACAAATTTGCATCTTGGTTTATTAATTAATCCTAAATAGCCACGTGAAAATTTCAGGTTTGAGTTCACAGGACGATATGCGATAGGCTCCCATTGTCTCTAACCTGAGCACAAGATTATGGAAGGGAAGAGCTGTTATTGAATTATGTTAAAGTTATAACCAATTTTCGAGAAGAAAGCAGACGTGCAACAAAAATGGTCTTTTACTGTAGCAGTAAAGGGTGTTGTAATTAAACTAGGTACAGTTTTAGTGCTGCAGTATGGTTGTGGAAAAGGACTGTTGATGCTGATTAAAGGTTTCTAGTTTTGAGAAGTGTTGTGTGAAATGTATAGATATAATAATAATTGTATGCATATTTATTCTTTCCTTGGAGGCCATGAATTGTGCCCTAAAAATCAGCCAATAGGAATTTCATTTGTGCAAGTATATTTGTCTCACAATGATCACATTAGAATGCCAAGTAGGCTTTTGAGCTGTAATAGCTATTGTGCAAAAGATAGTCTTTTGATGCACCTTTAAATAATTTAGGTGGGAGACATAATTATTACTGGTAGCTTGTATATTTTAGGTGCAGAAAAGTTATTGGTTCAGAGTTCCTTGTTGATTACTTGCACCAGGGTAGTCTGTAATAATCATGGATAGAAACTTTTGAGAAAGTAATTTGGAATAGTTTTAACGAAAGTTGAGTAGTTAAGTATATGTAAAGAGGAAAAGGTATTGGAATTATAGTTTCTGGTGTAGAGGGTTTTTTTTGGGGTGCGTCAACATCTAATGCCATTTGCTTTCTAGCACAGAAGTTGACCTGGCAATCTCATGGAAATCCTTTTATACATTGAGGACACTTTAGAGTGACAGGTAGCTTTACCCCAGAATGTAATGCAATACGTAAGAAATCAGTAAACTTCCCAGAGCAGATCATCTTCAGAAGGTCACTAAACCCATTGGCTTAGCATTTTTCACTCCTTTTTTGCCACTTATTTCACTATTTTTTATTTAAATCATATTTTGTATTTATTTTTAATCAATTAAAAACATTTTATAGCCCTTATCATGGATTTTTTAGAGATTATTAATTAATGACATTAAATGTCAAAAATCTGTGAATGATAAAAAGAACGTAATAAATACATTCATAAATTGAGGGACCCAGCGATTTGCCGGCTCTATAATGGAAGGCCAAGTTCTACCAGCTGGAGAATCTCTGTCTCTTTAAGCGAATGGGCTAAAGGCACTCCAGCCAGCTTTCTTATAAAAAATATACCACAACCTAATTTTTTTGCCCATAATTTCAATATTATCTGACCGTTCAAGATTGTCAGTGGCTGCAACTCTCAGAAAATGTTTTGAACCAGCACAGCAAACAGTATGGAAACTCGCTTTTCAGAGCACTCTGGAGGTATGGTGAGAACTTTTACCAAAAAACTGAAGATGGACTAGGTATTGATGCAAGTGTCCTGAATCTAATATGTTGATGCTTTTAATTCCACTTTTGCCCTTGTTGTCATCCATCAATGAACTCGGATATGCCAGAATAGGTCTATTTATCAACTAATTTATGATTAGGCAAGGTATGTACATGATGTTTTGGTGAAAACAATGAGCAGAACTGTTCACGCAAATATAGTAAATGTTGGTGAATTTTGTTGTACTACTGGTCTCTGTCTACTTGAGTTGAAATACGACTTTTAATTTTTTTGTGAGTTTGCAATTCCTCATTTCTGTCTTTATGTGATGATATTTATACAATTTCCTTCTTGCCTTCTGAAAACTTCATCTCTTGATTACTAGGCCCTTTCTTTCTTCCCTAATGTTTTTCCTTCCAAAGTCATTGCATTTATTCTGTTGTTCACTTTAATAATCTTTTCTGCTCACATTAGAAACCTGAACTAAGATTGCCGCAGCTGAACAAATGTCTTCCAGCCTGCACTGTTATTGTATAAACCCTTACTTATTTCCTGCTTCATGCATTATCTCTGATGGCTGTCATCATTGTAGTTTCATCACCCATTGCATCCATGAATTTCTTTGTCTACTCCTTCCACATAATTCCCTTTGTTTAACCTACATATAAGTAATACTCTGTTAGCCGCTGCAAGGGTGTCTGAGAGGAGGTGAAATATCACATTACATGCAGTACTTATATGCAACTAAGAGGTACAATTATGAGATTTATAAAATAATTCTCACCCACTCTCCATGCCCTAATGCTGCAGTTCTCTCATTTCGTTCTAAACCATTACTGGTGCATTGGACATACCATGTACAATACTAATCAACCTTCACTTAAGATCTATGGCTGTTATACCTTTACGTCCTCTCTTTTCCAGCATTGACTTGCCTATATTCCTCTGGTATAAAGTATCACGTAATGTTAACATCCACAAAATTATTTTCTTTTTTTATTTTTCTCTCAATCATTATCTCATCTCTCCCTATCATGCATAATCATATAAGTTGGACTTTGACTCATTTGCTTTTGACAATGCTTTCTTTGCTGAGCATCTGAAACTTTGTTTGAGCATCTGTGATGTCAGTTGGCTCTCAAGCAATGGTAAGCTTTCCTGTGTATCGTGTGCAAGGGGCAGGTTTTTGTTAACCCACAAAATAGGCCTGTTTGTCACACTCAAAAGGCTATTAGTGTTTATGCAGGCATCCCTGCATGTCACAGCCAACAGTTTATCAAAAAATTTTTGTTGTAACGAAGGGATGTTATTTTTCTCTCTTCAGAGAAGTTCGAGAGTGCCTCAAGTTGGATCCTGATCATAAGGAGTGCTTTGCTCTGTACAAACAAGTGAAGAAATTAGCAAAATATCTACAAGATATGCAAGAAGCAGAAGCTAATAAATCATTCAAGGAGTGCATCGAAAGTGGCCAAAAGGTATGCATGATTTTTAAAAATAATTCTGTGATATTTTTCTGCCTTAATTTTGTAATTTATAATATTTATCTGAATATAGGTAATTCTTCCCTTTCCTGTCTTTCCTCAGCTGCACTTTCCATTAACTTTTCCTTGCATGACTCTCCTCATTGAAACCCTTATATTTCAAGAATTTTCTGGTAGATTTATTTTGTCTTCTTTTCATAAATTTATTTAGATTTATTCTTAGAGACTTGTCATTGGTTTACATATTTGATCTTCATCATACTTCACCACATATCGAGTACATCCAGTCCTCCCCTTACTCATTGTTCTTACTGTTGCTCTTACTGCCAATAATCACACTCTTGAAGGTGCATTCTCCATGTATTAATTGTAATGAAGTGCTTGATTGCTTCTGGGTTTGAGTTTCACATAGTATTGCGGAAATCTTTTAGTCTCGTCCATCAAATGGAAGTGTTGAAGAAGAAAATTAGTGCGAGGTATATGGGGTGTGGGATATTTGGCAATGCAATGCTTAATGTCGTAGAGGTCTTTTTGGGTGTGGGATGTAGGTATGTGGAATTCTTGTCTAATGTGGCTAAAATGATTGGTTGATATGGTGTCACAATGATACATTCAATTTAGAAAGAAAAATAAATAGAAGATTTGGTTTTTTTCTTGGCATATAGAATTAAAGAAAGCTCTTGGGTTTCCAACTAGGTCAGTGCGTCTATTGCTGCCAATATTATGAGATCAACGAAGTCCTCATCATTAGTGCTGCTGTTAGCGATGTGCGATTTGGCTGTTATATAATTATTGTGGGATGATTATCAGATACCGCATGATTTGGTATTGTGACTGGCTGTCTTGAGATCACATTTTTTTTCTTCTCCCACATTCTTCTCAGGGTGGGTGTCCAAGTATCGCTGAGCTGATAACCAGAGTCTTGATTAATGTTATTCTCCTAGAGCCATATTTTGATAGTTTCTTTCATGAGATTAAACTTAATAATAATTAGTGTTCTATCTGTGAAGTTAGGTATAAATGGACTTTCAATTCTTCCCACACCCCTACAATTAACATGATGTCCCTCTTCCGCCCCTCATATCTCCTACCTCCCATCATTTTATCAAAACTACCTGTTATCCTCCTCTTTCCTCCCTAGTTACCCAGCATTCTTCTCTCAATCACATCCTTTAATACACTGTCACCCTTCATTGACTTCGTCATCTACACCTCCTAATTTCCGCAACTTGTTAAGGGTGAACAAACAACTTTGTTCACCTTTCTGGGCAGGGCAGGCTGGAAGGGCCCTGTAAAAAAATAATATATATTCTTAACAGGAAAATAACAGCATATTTGGAATGAAATTGGACAGTATTCTACTGATTTTTATGTAAAACCGTAATAACAATAGATGAAAATTTAAATAATAATGATTTAATACCGATGTTCACTGTCATGTTCACCTGTTAACGGGAAAACTACATTCATGATTGTAATGAAAATGAACCTGCAAATGATGTTATTAACATCAATTTAGAATCAGTGCAAAAAAATAGAGAAACTAAGAAAGATTTGATACTAACTTTCAATTTTTGTCATTGCTATAGTCCTCGCAGTCTTGTTGTCTTAAGGCTTTCATCTGGTACATTTCCATCGGCAATGCAAGCCCAAGTGGAATCTTTTCAAATGTATGCTTAAAGCTGTTTCTCTATGTCAGGATGTTTTGCAGGTTTTCTTCTAAATGCTCTTTTCTTGCTATTACCCAAAAGAAGATTATCTTTTTTCTCCCTCCCATCTTGTATGCAAGACTGGCACATCATATTTATGTTCCATTGCACAGTTGCCGGTCTCTTCCGCAACTCATATGATCTTTAGTTTTTTGGGAGCACTAAATGAACATAATCTTTTACCACTGTTCATTTTATATGATGTTTAATAAAGAAACAATGAATTTGCTGTTGGTCAATGAATTGTTGGTTCATTTTATACAATGTTTAATAAACAAATAATGAATTGCTGGCCATAGACTAAAGCAACTGCCTCGTGCACTATGCACACAGGATTTACTGAAGTGAATATGCGAAGCAGAATACACATCTGGTAAATTGATCTGGCGGGCCAAGCAGTGGTAAGACAACAAAATAATCTCAGCTGGAACTAACTCAATCCATTTCTTTTCCTCAATGTAATCCACTTTGTTTCTATTCTTGGTAAGTGCTCACTTTGTACTGACATTTTGTATTCCCTCGTGTAATCAGTGACAGTTTCGTAATTATTTTGAACAGAAACGAACTTGCTACATGTATAAGTGAAGGTTTTTGGCCGTATTGTGTCTTTGGCTTCAGAGAAATAAAAATCCCCTTATAAGCCATGCATCCTTGTCTATAATGTGTACCTCATTTTTTGATGCTGATGAAAGGGGAACAAGGTGTGTGTGGTACATGAGAATATACGGTATTAACCTTTTAAAATGTTAAGATCCTTCTTTCCCTGTGTTAGGACTGAAATATCTCATAAATTCACTAAGTATATTTTTGTGGTTGATGACAAGGCTGTGAGTGTTTTGAATTTTTCAGTCTCCAAGCATTCCATTGTTTTTTGATTTTGTTCTTTTTTAATAACTCTTTCACCAACACTTGAATAACCAATGAATTTGTTGTAAAATTAAGTGATCAGGAAAAACAAATTACAGTAGAAGCCCGGTATAGTGAGTACGGCTTATGGCGAGAATCGCGTTATAGCGAGTGATTGTCTTTGTACCGCCAAAAGGCCTATGTTTTACATGTGAAATAAAGCGGATATAGCGAGGCCAAAAAGTTCCTTCCACGGTATACGCTCGGTATTACGACAGATATCTCTCGAGGGCGATACACCGCCTAGCAAAAATAAACTATTGGGTTTTGTATTATCTGCTAATTAAACTAAAAATACAAGATGAGTGCCATATCTACAACACCTAAAGCCAGTTATGTCCAAACATTAACGATTTACGGCCTTCAGTTCGCTCTGCGCGCTCCCATTTTACGTTCTTCTTTTGTTAGGCCCAGTCATCAGTGGGAGTGGGCAGACGACGAGCAAGATGAGAGTAGGAGAGGGAGTTAGGTCTAGGCATGGGCGATATTGATAATTCAATATCGGGATACGATAATTTTAGCATATCATAAGGTGGCGATAACGATAACTCAGCGTGGCGATAAACATCGTCTTATCGTGCCCGATATGTTATCGGGGCACGATAAGATATCGGGGCGCGATAAGATATCGGGGCACGATAAGATGTCGGGGCACGATAAGATGTCGGGGCACGATACTTAAGATGTCGGGGCACGATAAGATATCGGGGCACGATAAGATGTCGGGGCACAATAAGATGTCGGGGCACGATAAGATATCGGGGTGGGATAAATATCGCTATAAATAGGTATCGCGATAACTATCACGATAAACATCACGATAAATATCGTGACCATGATAAATATCGCGATAAAATATCACTATATATTATCACGATAAATATCGCAATAAAAGATCATGATATTGCGCTCGTTCAAACAGCGTGTTTACGCCCGATGAATTATCGTGATATTGCTCCAGTTAATCGAGTCGGAAAAAGACAGCCATAAGTTGGCCTTCGCTTAAGCTTGAAAAATATCTACGACCCCCGAAACATGCCGTATTTCAGTGAACCTTCAGGCCAATTTTCCCAACTGATGGACGTACTGGTTAACATTCGAAAACTCGACAAAGCTGATATTATCGTCATGACGTATTCGCAAAATTATCCAAAAACTTCCACAGTATACCTAATATTTTAATTCCGACTAGTTACGCTGTCTTTACAGCTTTCTTCGGTGATCGAAAAATAGAAGAACTGGAAGAAAAACATCGAAACTAGGGGAATTAATATTTTATATAATGGGAAATGTCCTGTTTCTTTCATGAAATATGTTGATATTCTACCAGATTGTTCCCGAATGACTTTTTCGCTGTTTACCTTCGTCAAATACCACGGAAACAAAAGAAAAACTAAATACGAACGACTATGAGAATTAGGTGGGTTTTTTCAACACCATCGGATATAACGAGCGCTCGATTTAGCGAGTGATTCCCGAGGGATTATG
Source organism: Platycnemis pennipes (assembly GCA_933228895.1). Classification (NCBI taxonomy): domain Eukaryota; kingdom Metazoa; phylum Arthropoda; class Insecta; order Odonata; family Platycnemididae; genus Platycnemis; species Platycnemis pennipes. The sequence goes on along the minus strand of OW121854.1, from coordinate 14,320,578 downwards.
AGCACTCGTTATACCGGGATTCCACTGTATTCAGAGTTTACTTCTTGGTAGCTCTTATTCATGAATTCATTTGTCCTTTGTTGCAGGTTCTTAAGTTGGAGACCAAAGTGGAGGCAATTGTTTTCGAAGCACAGTCACATTTATGCAGGTGTATGCATGAAGAAGGGCAGATCACAGCCAGCCTTGAAGCTTGTGGAGCTGCCTTAGCCCTGCGTCAAACGCCAGACCTTTATTGTGATCGAGCGGAGGCATACATAGCTGGGGAAATGTATGATGATGGTATGTAACTTATGTTGATACACATTTTTATTCAATTTATTTATGGTGTTCATTGGGATATCATCTTGTGTGAAATGGAACCATTGGCTTCAGTTGAGTGAAGTAAGAATTTATGGATTGAAATCATTATTAGAAAGAAAATATTAATGCATCCAACTGGAGGCAATCAGTATTTTTAACTACTCCATAATTGTACCAGCCATAATGACCACTTTGGCTGGTAAATATTGTGTCATGTCTTTTCTTTTCCCTGGAAAGATTAAAGCTCCATCTATTAACCCCTTCACACATTCAATGCAGGTCGGATGGAAATTTATGGACGTCCCCAAAATTGGTTCAAGTTTTTCAATTTAGTTTTTCTTTGTATGAGATGAATAGCATGCCCTAGTACCGTATTTACTTGTGTAAGCCGCGCCCTCGTGTATCCCGCGCACCCCTATTTTCGGGCAGGCTCGTGAGGAAAAAAAATTATTTCTATCAAAAAAAATTATTTTTTGCCCTGAGTCTGCATCAATTTGTCATAACATGAAAGCACGTTCTTTAATAGAAATGCTGTGCCTAAATTATGTGTATGTCTTTATCATTAATTTATTGAATTAAGTGTTAAAATTGTCGCGGTCGTCATCGCGTTAGTGCATCGATGCACTATGTACTAGTTGGGGTATAAATTAACAAAATATAGCACGATATTGTTCATAATGGTAATAGTTAACAAGAAAAAAAGTTGCGTTTTCGCAACGCCGGGCAGAAATGGGTTTAAATAGGCCAAAATTTATACTATACTTCAGATTTGGGAACGAAACATATATTTAACTTTGAAATCTCCAATAATTCAAAAATAATGAAATAAAGTTAAAAGACACAAATTTCCAATATTTTGTCCTATCACTCCTATTTTAAAATTCCTCGTGAAATGTTTTGAAAGAAGTTGAGGGCAAAGGAACGTTACACTTCATACACACAAATACCCATTGTGATTTGCAAAGCCAGCACTTACGTCTCGTGTTGTTTTCAGACCGAGTAATGACGTGATCCACTCCATTCTTTCAAATATGATCTGGAATATTACCTTTTCGTGGTCGACCCAAGTCCACTTTACTTGCTGCATAGCATTTCTCATCTTCATCACTAATGCACCTCCTTATAGTTCTTACAATGGCTTCCTCTAGATAATTTTTTTTATGTTGTGATAGTATATCATTTCTCTTGCAATCAAGCTGTGAACATTTCTAGGCGGTAACCATTTGGAAAAATTTCCATGCCATGACAGTTGTCATATCCAGAGCATTTATGAACAAAAGCCACCATCATTTTTTCCCCCTTGTCTTTATTCTGTCATTCGAAACACCATTCTTGTGAAGATCTTCTCCACCCATGCCATGGTTATATTCATGTTTTACCTGTGGCTGGGGTATGGAAATGTGTTTTTTACTGAGTGTGATCCCTTTGTTTGGCTTGCTTCAAGGGAATTAAAAACCCACAGTTCCTAGCAACTGTAACAACAGATTTATCAACCCTTTGAACGACAATTATGTGCCTAAGAGGCACAAGAGGTTATGGCTCATAAAAAAATTATCAAAAAACAATCTATGCTCTCCAAGTGATTAAACAACTGACAGCAAATCCAGCACTGCCTTTTCTCCCAACCCTAGTTCTTTCCCACTGTTCACATTTGTTTTGTGCTCTTATCCCGCTCCAGCGGAAGGTTTGAAGTGAAATACTTAATACTAGCTGATGCTAGACACCATATCTTGAACCCAAATCGAATGGGTGAACATTTGAATCGAATGAGTGAACACCTTTATGAACCTTTTTCTCGAATGTCATCCAAAGTAAAGCACCATCTGCACACCAATGGATAGTTCATGTGCAAATATTTCAAATTTCAAAAAATTTTCAATTTAGTTTGACAAGGAATGGTCTGAGTTTTGCAAATTTATCATTTACGTCGAGATAATCACTGTCTGCAAGGTGTACCTAACCACTTTTTGATTTCATCAAATCTATTTCTGGATATACAGTAGAACCTCTATTTTACGAAGTTGAAGGGACCCAAAAATTTGAGCTTTGTAAATCAGAGGGTTTGTAAATTGTGGGTTATCTTCCAATAACTCCTCTGTCTCCGGAACTGATGTGTCACCAAAACCAGCCGAACTCCAACAGTAGGAAATAGTTTTTGCAGTGACACTCTCATGCTCTGGCAACACCTCGCACAGCATGGAGCAATGTCCATGGAGGCACATCATGCACATAAGAGGCTTGATCTGCGACAAATGTACGCCTACTAAAACTCTACTGACAAGAATGCGAGTATACTTTCAATGCAATTAAACACTATGCTGCACTTAACTTGTCAAATAGTTATGTTAGGGTTGAAATCAAACTAATTACTATAACAAATAATAGTCATTTGCTCATTCAGGGAAAAAACAGATATTACGTGAAATTCTCTGTGTGCAGTGTATTTGCAAGAAATTGAAAGGATTTAAAAATTAGACCTCAATTGTATTGATTCGCTGTATAGCATAGGCTTTATTCCTAAGGCTATAGCCTATAGGAGACTCACTTTAGTAAAAGAGAATGAAACAGCCATGAATTAAAAAAAAAACAGGTGAATATTTTTCTATTAATTTATAAAGGTATGAACATGGCTGCTGCAACTGAATTAAGTTCTTGTAGCTGGTTGGTAAATCTCAAAAGAAGGGGAATAAGAGAATTAACTCATCCTGCAGAGTATTTTAAGCATATGCAGTTATGCATTAATTAACGAAAGGGGTATATTTAGTGCTAGTCGATTTGTGTTTAAAGAAGCCATTTTAACATGGGAAAGCCAGGGATACAATTTAACTAGGAAATTTCAAAACAAAGTTCCAACTGACCCAGAATATTTCCATAAAAAGACCAGAAAATGCCTTTTTTGAAGAAAGCATATCGTTTGAAATACATTTAATTATATTTCGCAGCTAATTTAAGTCAATTTTAGAACTTCACTCGAGTAAATTTGAAATTCCCTCTTTTTTAAGATGCATTCTACAGTGCTGACATCTAGCGGTGACTTGCAAGAACTATTTACTCGCGGCTACAGAAAGCGATCGCGAATTCTTACCTAACAACGTAAAACACTTCAAATGAAAAATTAAATAATCAAATTGCATCAAGATTTGAATATAAGTAATTTATTATTGCAAAATTAGTATTTTTAATGAAACTAAGCTCCACGACAGCTGCAGCAAAGAACTTCCAACGGTAATACCATTTTCAAGTGAAAGGCTGAAGTAAGTTCTGAATTGGGGTTGCAGCAGCTACCTTAAAGCTAATTTTCAATAATTCCAGAGAAAATATGGATCCTTTGTGACGACGAGTTAGGTATTCACAATACACAAAATGATAGAAAAGGAATAGAAATTACCAAGCACTAATTCGATTATTTTATGAACTGGGGCATTGTTTTCGAGAAGTAGGCGACATGCCATGCGTCTTTCGAACATTTTTTCCTTGGATCATATAATTAGGATTGAATTGCGATTTGGATGATCGGTCTCTGGAATTTTTGCTACCGTTTAAGCACTTCAAAAAGCACTATGCTGAATCGATTTTTCCACATTTTCCCATATGAAATACTTGGACCGAGGGCCCTCTCAACATGACCGATCTGGCTTCAGCTGCACCTGTCGCGTTATACAGCAATCGTTATTCCATTGTACTGAGTTCAGTGCTACGAAATCGTTTCAAAAACTTTGTATGACAGACGTCAATCACTCCTAGGGACCGGCCTCTCACTTCGTAAATCAATAAAATCGAGGTTTTGTAAAATAGAGGTCATTTTACATGGTTTTCCTATATACAAAGATCGGGACCGGCGTAATGGTTCGTAAATTGGTGTCATTTCGTAAATTAGAGGTTCGTAAGAAAGAGGTTCTACTGTAGCTTTTCTAACCAATGGGCACTCATAGTCAGGACATTTTATTCAGTAGTAACGAATCTGGAGTCGGGTATTGTATCTAGTAAGCAATAAAATCCAAATGAACTTCTTCATTCCCAATCCAGAGAATTGAAAATTTTGTTCATTTTTTGATGTAGTATTTTACTGAAAAGTCTATAACCATATCCAATAAATGGGCTTTACGTAACAAATAAAAAGTTTAAGATTGTGTGACACTAAGGAAAGAGATTTTCACATGCTCTTGTGACATATTTACGGTGTTATGAGGCTTTGATATGTAAACTGGAATTGCATTCTTAAACCATTTTATTTCAATGAGGGTTTTTTGGGCCTCATTCCCTTGATTGCTTGTGAAAGAGATTGCGTTGACTCTTCATGGTCAGGTACTTGTTGTGAGCTGTGATTTTTCCAGCTTAACTAAAATATTTCACGGCATTGTTTTGTCCTTATCATTCAAAATCATGGCGTCATCCTTTATACCTTCCTTGTCTGATAATGGATCTACATCTGGAGGATGTCCAGGAAGAACCACAACATCTATTGGGTTTTCTTTGTCCTCTCCGCCATCTTTGGCCTTATCTCCAGCTTCAATTTCCTCTAAAAAAGAGAAAATTTCTTTTACAGTAGTGCATTTGGAGCAGCTCATCTGCAGCAAATTTTAGACAAAATTAGTCAGAGAAATGAAAATTATGCTAATTAGAAGTGAATATTTGAAGTGAAACATTCCAGAAATTAAAAAAATTTTGTGAATTGTAGTGTAAAAGAAATTAAATAAGCAAATTTACCTGTAACACGAGAAGAAAATTAATTTTCAGTGGTCTTGATATGCCACATTTGGGTAACGAATGCCCCTATCTCTATCACATAAATGTGATTAGTGTCACAGATGTACTAGAAGAGGAAATATCCAAACACCTCTTAAAAGTCCAAAAGCACTTTAGTCTACTAAAATGGTTGCCTAGATAGAAGACTAAGCAAACTACGAATTGAGTAACTCAGTGAAGATAGCCTCAATAAATGGAAGCGCCATGATTTATGTTTCACCTGCGTATTAGTTTGAAGGATAAAGTGACAGCGCTTCTGCCCAACGTTGCGAAAACGCAACATTATTTTTGAAACACACAAATGATACTTCAAACTTTATTTCATCAATGTAGATGTTATCCATTGTCCTACTAGAGGACTAGATTATGTAACTCGAAACATTGCATTCCGTAATTCTCCGCACGACATAACACTCAAAGAAAAGTTTATTTTCATCCCGATAAAACTGCTTTGAATATCTATTTTTGACAAATCACCGAAAAGAATAAAACAATAGTGTCAACAAGTGGATAGGCTTAAAACGTAAACGAAGTATTAAACAATGAATTAGATAAGAAATTTCTAAGGTTTAAAAACTTAACTATATTTTGATCTTCAAAATTAATGGTGCGTTTTCGCAACCTTGGGGAGAAATGGGTTAACGACTCACTTGTTAAATAGGCAGCTGTTTTCATGATGTTAACCCGTTAACGCCTAGCGGTACCATTTGGTACCACTTGGTAGTGTATTCCTAAACTTAATTTTATTCATATTTATTTAAATTCCTTCTGATTTTTTTTAACTTCACATCAATTTAAATACGTTGAAGCATATTATTCCGCAAATTGCGCTCTTATTGAACCATAATTAACGTGCATACAAATGTTTGAAATAGGGGAATTTTTAATGATCGCCAAAAAACGATTTTTGTCGTGCATTCATTCCGATTTTTTTAACTTGATCCAGTCCTATCCATATCTACCTGAGTTTTTCAAATAATATTAAATCTCAATACATGTAGCTATGAGCTACAGTAGACTTTTTGGATTTAGATGTATTCTTAGAAAAGTTACAATGTGTAATATATCTGTGGTACCATATGGTACCACTAGGCGCTTCCCATGCTATTTTTATGCGGGGAGCGAATTCCTTCCGCGTTTGTATATACCTGCGTATACCTAAAGACTGTCCTCTGAAGTCCAATAAGGAATTGGCTAAGATGAAACGAGGATCTTTTGAAGCTAGAAGATGCGTGAAAGACAACATTGCTGTAGTGAAGCGAGTGGAAAATGTAGTTGTATCAGCTATATCATCATCCCACGATATATATCCGTTATTTAGTGTGGGTAGCTTCTCTAACAGTGAGAAAAAGAGAATCCTTGTGCCACGACCCGATATTTTTGGGAAATATAATGCATTTACGGGGGGGCACCGATCGAATGGACTGGAATATATCCCTTTATCGTGTAGGTGTTAGGGGAAAGAAATTGTGGTGGCTCATTTTTACGCGGATACTAATTGAAATGATGCACAATACATGGTTGTTGATGAGGAGGTCAGGAAGAGGTATAACCCTGCTAGAGTTCCGTCGGGCAGTTGTGCAGACATACCTAGAAAGATTCAAGTATCTCCCAAAATCTGTGGGACGTGCATCTGCATCTAGAGGACGTGGGACTGGAATGATGTTAGTAAAATCATCATCAGATAGCATATTATTTTCAATAGATTGCATTTGATTGCTATCGCTCGATTTTCTTTTCTGTGTCTACGATGTAGTAAGGTACGATGGGTACAACTACCTCGTGAAATCCACTCCCCCGCGACGAAGGTGTGCCCATGAAAATTACACCAGTAGGACACGAACAGAATGTTTGAAATGTAACTTAGTGTTATGTATTGTTTTGCGCCATTCCGTTTCTGGCAGCGATTTATGAATTCCTTGAAATGAACTTTTATTTACCTTAGGAAAATTTGTATTTTAAATTATTATTACGATCGTAATAAATTGTTTGCATATTTCTTGGTATTTCAAGAACATTATATGTTAAAAATTAATATTCGGATCATAAAATATAAAATACGAAGTATTTTCGACAGCTACATTTTATTTCAGGAGATTCTCCAAATCGGTTACATTTTATACCCTCAAGCGCCTAGCAGTACCGTTTGGTACCAGGCTATATCTCCATAACTACCAATGTTATAAGAATAAAAGTTGCACGATATATAACAGAAAATGGTGTTAGTTGAAATATTAGTTTATCACTGAATTCCGAGAAACTTTTTTTTTCAGGCGTTACCGGGTTAAGAAGGTTAATGAGTGAGGAATTTGAGGGAAAAGTTCATTTATTCCCAGGGATTAAAGAAAACTTTTTCCAACATTGAAAAAAAATTATCAAAAGTAAAAACAGTTAAAAATGCAGTATATTTTATACTATAGTGAAAAAGAGTACTAGCTTGCGCAATGCAAAGTAAATTGATTTAAACGGTAATATCTGCCTTACAGAAATTATGTAATAAATGAAACCGTTCAGAAAGTGTACTGGGTATGCTTGATGGTGGCAATTTTTATTCGAGTGTACTGGGTACACAGGATGTGTTGATTGACCTGCTGCTTTGTAGATGTGGCAGAATATACTCTTGTCATTCAATATTTATTTTTACCAAAGTGCTCCTCTTCCTTAATTTATAGTTTTGAAACACAGACCTATGAAATATGTTTCATGAAATATGATTGAAATGATGAACTATTTTGAAATTATTTTCAGCGGTGTATTCATTGTTTGTGCATCACTGTTGTCAATGAGAAAATGGTGAATTTTTTAACCTATGCTATCATTTTACTTTCACTATGTTACTCTTTGCAGTTTGGTGTGATTTTCTTTCATTTTCAGGGTATATACTGGGTGTGTGTACATGATACTTAAATTTCTAACATTGATGTATTTGTCTTCCATCTCTATTCAGCCATCCATGACTACCATCGTGCTCTTGAGATAGACTCAAATTTCCATCGAGCAAAAGAGGGTGTGCAGAAAGCTCAGAAGCTTCAGAAACAGTCAGAGCGACGGGACTATTACAAAATTCTTGGTGTTACGAGGAGTGCTTCTAAAAAGGAAATCATCAAAGCATATAGGTATGTCTCAAAACTGATTATATGACTTCTATTGTTTCCTTTCCCCTAATTCTTTGGGAGTAGGGCCTGAAATTTTTGTGTTACATTATCTGGAAAACAGTGTCTTAAGTGAATGCTGTTAACCCTGCCTCTGTAGTTGAATACATGGTTTTTGAAGTTCTGGGAAAGCAAGGTCTTATTGTAGTGGTGGTGCTACGTATACTAGGCTTCCTGGGCCAATACATAGTCTAAACTGTCCAAGATTTGCGACTTACTCTTTACCTATTTTTAAGAGGATCTACTAAAACTTGTTCCCAAGCATTACTACAGTCCATTAGAGTTGGCACTCTAATAGACAGAATCAGGCTTTGCAGAAGGCTAAGCATAAATTTAGTTTGTGGATAATGTAGGACATCTTGATACTTTAAACTTATACTCACTTAGGACCTTCCCTACTGGGTTTTTTTCTTTTAAAAATTTTCCAGAATCTGCTCAGAAAAATACATTTATTTTTATATCACATCAGCTAAAATTTGATTTTGGTCACCATCAGGGGGTCATCAAAAGACACTGGTGGGTGGGTTCATAAGAAATGGTTTATATACCTGACTTTAAGATTAAGGCACATAGCCATTTTCTCAAAATTATGGAAATTTCTTCTAAGAAAGCCTTCTCAGAGAAATATAATGCCCAAAAATATTTGGAAGTGATTGCGTGTAGTATTTCTGTTCATTTCAACTTTCAGGAATATATACCATAGATCCCCATATTTGGGTACTCGGACTTTGTTTTCACACAGTTCACAACATTTTTATCTCATACAGTGGAAGCTGGGTATAACGAGTGCTCACAATGGCTGGGAAATCACTTGCTATTGCGGGTGCTCATTATATCCAAAGGTGATGGATTAAGCCTCTTAACCCTTTGCGGTCCAACGTCGAGGCTGGGTCGACAGGCCTAGCTCTAGCATTAGGTCCAACGTCGAGTTGAGCTCGACATCAGATGACGCTGCGATTATGTGCATTTTATGCAAGGTGCTGCTATCTTATGTCACTTTTGTGAACTTCTAGTAACTTATGAAGCCTTTTCACGTATTTTTCAAATAGTATTTCTTTCGGCTAATACTTGAATTCCACAAAAAAAATTGGACCGCAAAGGGTTAATTCTCACTGTTGTTCTTACATTCCATTTTTCTTTCATTACCATGCTATTAGAAACAGGTAGGAGGGCCGATTTCATGAACAATTGCATATTTATCATTTATTTTGTGAATTAAATCTTCTAAATCAATAATTTATGCCTTGCTGAAGTATTTGAGTATTAACCAGTACGACCATTGGTTAGGAAAGTTGACGTAATGATTCGCAGAAATAAGCATTTTTTGGCGGTCGAAAACATTCCTTGCATAATTACCTCTTCCAAGCTATTCCTAAAATTCACATTCAGTTATCTCTCTAAAATTAGTTGCTGTGAGTATTTATTTACACAAGCAGACGCCTCCGTCGGTTGCGATGCCCATAGTTTGTCGTACTGGTGTTGTCATCTGGAGGATCTAGAGTGAACGAAGATAACTACCGTGAAATACTATTACCAAGTTTTATCGATGCATTCACTCAAATTTTTATGTGTCCGTGAAGTCAGGAATCATTAAATAAAATAAAAACTTGTTGAACAGGATTATTTGAATTATTCGCATAACATTGCGATTCAGCTATTGGCCATCAGTTCAGTTCTTGTATTTTTAACATTTCATAATTTCTGGGTGAAAATTCGTCATCATTCTTCATAGTATGAACTTGGGTATAGTTTAAATATACTCCCATAGATGTTCCTGAATTGTATAAATTAGATCCTAATCTTGTGCATTTCATAGCATGAGTCATTCCCCGGTGAAGAAGTGATCACGAGTGTAAATATTTCATCTTTCTGTCACTATTGTATTGTGCACTGCCCTGCTACATTCAAATTATTCCGTAAAATGGAGCACATTACTCCTTTCTCTCGTATTTTTGAAGTGTATATGCGTGAAACAAGATAAAAAGAGTTTTACTTAGACTGGTATGTAAGGCTAAATTTGTTAGAAGCAATTTCGTTTTTTTTAATCTCTATTGCATTCTAACCCACATCAAATGCAAATATGTAGCAGAAAAAGGAAAATGACATGATGTAAATATGAGGAATTGTATGTGGATATAGAAAAATGGAAGAGACACAATAAAAATGTTGTAAGTCATGGGAAAATGTAAATTCCAATAATATAAGTACGAGGTTTTATTGTATTTTCAATACAATGGTAGGAAAATGCAGTGTATTCTCAAATGGACCTTGGAATTGCAAATTCAAATATAATCACTTATTCCTAATTACAGGAAAGCAGCGCAAAAGTGGCATCCTGACAATTTCCAAGGTGACGAGAAGAAAATTGCAGAGAAGAGGTTCATAGACATAGCTGCAGCCAAAGAAGTCTTAACAGATCCCGAGAAGAGGCAAAGATTTGACAATGGCGAGGATCCATTGGATCCCGAATCTGGGAACCAGTACGGTGGTGCACATGGTTTCAACCCATTCCAGCACTTTCACCAGTTTCACCAAGGCGGCAGTCCGTTCCAATTCAAGTTCCACTTCAACTAGTGGTGCTCTTGGAAGAGTTTTATTGGCCAATTTGAATTTTATGTTCCTCGATGAAACTCTGTTAGTTGGAGTTTGGGGGGGACAGTGAAAAATCTTATCCTGGTGAATATGTGCCCATACTGTTTATTTTTTAAACTTTGTGTGGACCAATTACAAGGTGCCAACATTGCCAAAAGTTTTTTGGAATGGTGCAAAACATGTTCAGTGGGCTGCTGAATGAGTGCAGTTAAACTGTGATTCCTCGAGAGTAACAGGCCTTTAGCCACTTATTTATTGTTTCTGTAAGTGGGTATTGGCTACATTCTACCTCCGCCAGCCAGCTTTAGGTACTGGAGATGTCTACTTGGCTCAAAAGGCACATCAAGCAAACCTAGAATATTTGGAAATGATTAAATAAATTGTCACCAATGTTGTGATATCAAGAGAAACATTTTCTATTTATTGCCAGGCGGTAAGTTAATTGCTGAAGGATTAATGCCCAAGTTGTATTCTTGGAAAGCAAGCAGTCCCGTGGCATAATCCTTTACATTATTGAAGTAGGATATTTTCATGAGTGGCTGCTAGGAGATGCTGAGAGTGAAAGAAATGAATTTGTAACATTTTGTCAACTACACTATCTTGGGGAAATGATTTGTAAATACAGATAGGGCATTTTTTATTCACTTGGCACTTATTTATTTTCATTTTCCAGTAAGCCAACTACTTATTTTATTTCAGCAACATTGAACGCCTAAGAGGGAAGTTAATTATGGTTAATCTTGAGCAAGTTGAAGAATTAATACAGCCTATGAGTTCCCAGTATTATGTGCTACATATCGAATGCCAAAAAAGGTAATTTAATTTTGAGTGGGCTGGGATATATTTTAGGGCAGACATCAGGCATTTTCTGTAAGTACAATAAGTTTGGATGTCATTAAGGAGTCTAATGTGCCATATGTAATGAGGGGTATAGTAAGAGATGCAAAGAGGATAAGTGTGGTCCAGCTGCCAACACAACAAAAATCACCACTTTTTATCGTACCCTCAGTTTGCAATGAAATTTTTTAATTTAGTGTCAGTTTGTCGTAAAATATTCCACCATGAATTTATACATCCTGGAGACTCATAATTGTGGGGTATGACATTCTTCCGATACCTTATCATTTTCATGATTTGTGTAAAGCGATGATGAGAAGAACTTAATCCCAAAGACATGGCCTGTTGTTTTTTTCCTTGTTTTATTATAGAAGATAATCTAGGCTCAATGCGATCAGTATCAAAATGCCACCTTGTTGAATTAAGGTTGTAATCTTTTAAATTATGTGGTATATTATGTCTGTTTCAGAATGATAATGCTCTTAAACATCAATATTTGATCCCCAAATTTATAATTGGCTGAGTTCATTCAAAATTTACTTCAACCGTTCAGTGTTGTTATCTTTGAGTTTTGTGAAAATACATTGGCTCCAGTGATTTTTATCTTATTTGGAGGCGACAAACTTAATACTGTCAAGTTACAATGTAATTTATGCATATTTGATACAATTGGTGTGCTGTGATATTTGTGTGTTTAACCTTTGTGGAGAGGTCATGGAAATATTTTAAACTTGAAAAGTGCAAATGGAATCATTTGTTTTTTTGTTCTTGGGCTATGTATTGTTGTTTTTAAACTGATGTATTGCCAAAGTGGACGCAATTGTTTTTAAGGAATAATTTTGCTCAAGAATTGTTTTCAAGCTCTGGATGTGGTGATGTGGAAGGCATTTAAATACATGGATTGAGAAATGTGGTAGTTATAATCGTGTTTTTATGCTTTCATGTATTGGTATCATTGAATTTTCTTAAGGCTATTTGAGCTCCCTGTATTTAGTTCCCAGTGGTGACACAATCTAAAATTGAGCCAAAAGAAATTTAATGGACTGTTAATATCATGGATTCCCTTTGATGTTCTTTTTTAATCACTCAACGTACAAATTATGAGGTTTCAGGTGTGTTAAGGTGGAAACGGAACATAACTGAACTTGAAAAATGAGCAACTTCTACTGGGAAAAATTTTTATTGTTACTGGGTTTCACTTTTTAGCACCTTTTTTTCACCCGAGGATGCTGTAAAAAGCAAAACCCAGTGGCAATAAACATTTTTCCATGTGGAAGATGCTCATTTTTCAAGTTCAATTAACTCAACATAGTTGAATTCTTAAAAGGACTGAAAAAGTATGAGGGCCCTAGCTGTTGAAGTCCATGAATGCTTGTTATTTAAAAAATTGCATAAATAAAATTATTTTAATATTTCTTAGTTTCACTCATTTTGCTCTTGACTAGAGTTTAATCTATAATCTATAATTATCTACTCATGTGTGTATGTTATCATGGTAACAAGCAGAATCGGTTGGAAACTGTCTGTACTGTCTCTAAACAAATGGTCTCAGGAATTGAAAGTGACAGTATTAAAAATATTCTATGTTTTTAATCCATGTAGTTACCACTGGGAGATTGATTTTCTATCACTATATTGTATTTTTAGAATATAATTAACTACATTACTTCCTCGCGGCTAAGCTTAAAGCCACCGAGTGCATCCACCAGGTTGCAGATGGTGGGTCGACCTCTAGATATCGAGGTTAGCTGCAAGACAAGCGAGTTTACTTGTTGAATAAGCAGTCGTGGACAAAAAGTGACTGCAATCTGAGGGGGTATTGGTCTATCCCTGGGTAAGGTAGGCCTTTAAATAATACAGAACACGTGAAGATGCCGTGACTTGGTGACGGGAGGCCGCCAACAACTATGCATTCCATCACCAAGAGGAGAGGGCAGCAGCTCTTCTTCACATGAGTGAAGGTGGAGACCACCACACAGTACAGTGACACTCATTTCACTACAGGCGTGGTAACATTTACCAAGCAGTCACGTGCTACAAACAGGAACTGTTCGCAAATGTGGTGTGTTTTCATCGCTTGTAACAATCTCACTAATTGCTCACACACTTGAGTTTTTCTCATCCGAAGGCTCTATGCTTGTAAAGAAAACAATGATTGAGATTGTAATGAGGGATTCAAATACACCAAATTTTGCAAAGCATTCGTGTTTGCACCACGCCTTGATTACCTATTGGAGATAATCCCAACAGTTTCAAATACATCCCCAGTATCCAGGAAAATCACTCAGCTTTGATTTATCTGGTCGTTCATGAGGTCGAACCAGCGGCACCGACGGGCGGGGGTTGTGGTAGAGAAACATTCACGTCATATTCTATATTTTTCAATAGCGTTTAGGATTTTGCTTATTGGGCTGAAAAATATAGTTGCATAGTCTTCACGAAAAGTGAAAGTTAATTTAATTATTGTTTCAGTGAATGATAATATAAATATGATTTTATGATGATGCACATAAATATTATTGAAACTCCCCAGAAGGAAATCCTGCGTATGTCACTGAGCAGACCTTATCATTAATCGACTCCTGTGCCTCTAGTTAAATAGTCTAATGCTCCAACCGCTTGGGAACCACGCCGTATTCAAGTGGAGTGAATTTGGAATTGCAGCACTGGCGTATCAAGACTACTTGATGCCCAGGTAGACAGATGGTAGCCGCCCCCGGTAGAAAAAAAATTTTTATTAAACAAAATTTCAAGACTTTTTTCAATTTTGGTACCCCCCCCCCCCCTTGGTACGCTACTGAATCGTACGTTACCCTCCTTTATGGGTGAAAATACATTTTCAATTAAGCCAAATTAGAAGCTCTCAATATTTCACCTTATTGGGTGATGCAACTCGAGAGGAAACAATCATTTCTTCGTCTCGAGGCTCGCTCTGATTCATCGATTACTGATCAGCAGTATACGCTACGGTCTCAAGGAATGGTTCTTCTTCTTAACCGTAAAAAGAATCGTATCACGGACTTTTCCTTGAATAGATAGCGGCGTAAAGGTTCCGTTCATAGACAGTCTCACTGCGTGGGACTGAGAAAGCCGTTTCCTAGACGTTCAGTTTCAATCGTATAAATTTGATGAGACAGCGTGGCCTTGGTTGGAAAAATATTTGGGCTTGTTTCGATACGCATACCCTGGCAGGGCTGTGCATTATATGAAAAAAAAAAAGCTTAGTATAAGCATTATACTTTCTATAAGGGGTACATTTGCTTTGGTTAGTATATCATAACATATAGGTAGGAATAGAATCTTATTAATATAGGTACTATTAGGAAAGTGGCAGAGAATGAAACGCCACCAAAACCCTCATTATAATGAGCTTACCTGTTTAACCTATTAGCTATAGCTAATAGGTTATAACCTATTAGCTATAGCTAATAGGTTAAACATTAGATAAACCGTATAATATTGAAAGAATCATCTGACATGTGTGACTAAAGGTTTAGAAGCTGCAGATGAATTCTATGTTCACTCATGATTTGAGTATACATTTACATTCCCAATGCCGTTAATTACACACTGGAAGTCGCAGATGAAATCGGTATGAAGAGCTTCTTTTCGAACAAACCTCAGGAGACCTGCATTACAATATCCTGTTCGGTGGTTACTTTTACAATAATATCTACATAATACCCTATGAACCACTGCAGCTATGCATGGCAGGGGGTGTAGATTTTTTATAGGTATCGAGTAATTTAAAACGTATACTTTACATTGATTTTATTCTGTAATATTTTGTTCTCATAGTTAAATAGTTCGTAATATGCTGGATTTATTTTTTCAGCAGTATGGGAGAAGATATCTGGGTCTCATATTCAGTCTAAACTGAAGTTAATGCTTTACTTCTATGCAGTTCTTGAGTTATTCCAAAGCGACGGAAGACTTTTTATTCTGGAGCTACAATGCTTACAAAATAATTAACAAAAAATAGCATGTAAATTAACCCGATCAAAAATTTTCTCGCCGTTTAGACATATTTACGAAAAAGGTCGTATCCGGGAGTCTTTACCGTTCGGAATTACATGCCTTGGTCGATTTGTGAGCTATTCCGCGTTTGACTCCTCCGTCAAGAATGGAATGACTGCAAGGGTGTGTTTCGATGCGTAGGTATGGGATTGCAGTCTCTCGCTTCGTTCGTGTGATGCCTGAACTGCTGTTCGGGCCGCTGGGAAGGGATTACGAAAAAGTTTCCTTTGTCTGTGCTTGAGGAAGTTTCGCAGGGAAGTTATTCGATGAGAACCATTTATCCATGGTGGTTTACCATTTGTTCAAATATTTGGATTTCGGAGTGAAGGTGCAAGTAGTATGTGTTGTGGAGTTGATTATTGAGGCGGTTGAATCCCTGTTTACAGTGTTGCGTAACTAGTTGTCCGTGGCGTGTATGCATGTATGTGTGAGAAAGTGTTCCCCTTGTAGGGTATCGTGCATCAGTTTTGGATGAGTGCGGGTGTGTAAATCTACGGGTTATACGGTTATCAGTTGCGAGCGAGTTGCCTGAAATTCTTCATTCGTCAGCAGTGATTAAATCCCATCTTGCCGGTATAATTCAGGTAAGACACGCTCCTTCACGGAAAGAGGGTTTTTTTAACTGACTCATCCACATTTATCTTGTATACCTGGTTCAATAGGAGGTGGGCTCTAAAGAGATTGGTCGTTTCTGCACTTCTGGCTTCCTCCCTCTCGCCTGCGAAGTCCTGGGCCCCATTTCGAAGTGGCCGGCATTAAACCCGGGTCTTTGCGTCCTCGATGAAACCGTCGACTCACACGAACCTTTATCCCAATCTGTTCTTCGAACGTTGGAGGCCGAGCGAGTATCCTTCTTCGCTCACTGGTCGACCAAGAACCTTCGAGTTGAATTCCGTTGCTTCACGAGTCACGAACGCCTATTGCCGATTTTTCAGCATGATCCAAGCCCCAAATCGGGACAAATAGCATTTAGCTGGTGGAAAGCCCAGGGGTTAATTTTTACGCCTAGTGATAAGTTCAGTTGCTAGTACTATGTGGCAAATGTGAATATTCATGTCTTCGTATATGTATATGAATATACATTTAAAAATATAAATTAGCATTAAAATGAACATTCTCTCCTAATTTCGATTGTTGAATGGGACGAAAAATTGATGAATTTGGAGCTAAAGAAGTAATATTTTAGTATAACAACTAATCTCATAAGGGAATAAAATGAAAGAATTAAATGCTGCATTCTTTTATCACTTCAGAGATAAAAAATTTCCTTCCAATTTCTTGATTGTGACAAATTAAAATGAAGAAATGTATGCGAATGATTCAAAAATATTTTTATGAGGGTAAAAGTTAATAATTAGGGGGGTAAAAAGAATCCCTAAAGTTTCTTTACATAAAGTTTCCTTCTTTGTGCACCATTATTATATGTTAGGCATATTACATCTGAATTTAAGGTTTTTATGACCATGCGTTGATGAGTGACACAGGCAGTCAGAACACTCAGTTATAGTTACATTTATCACTTTTAAAGTCTGTCCCCACGGTGAGCGCGCGTAACTACGTGATTGCTAACTGCTGACTTGGAACTTAGGGAATTGCTTTCCATGATTTTTTAAATCCAATTCGACTTATTATCATCACCCACGAAAGACCTCACATGGCCAAATCTCACTATCACCATTCCAAGTTCTTGATTGAGACAAAATGAAGAAATATACGCGAATGATTCAATGATTACCTAATGAGGGTAAAAGTTAATAATTGAGGGGTAAATGATTCCCTAAAGTTTCTTTCGGAAAAGTTACCTTCTTTGTGCTCCATTACTACATTTTAAGTACATTACCTCTGAATTTAAGGTTTGCATCACCATGCGTTGATGAGTGACACAGTCTCGCTAACCTTCCCGACTCCCGGGAAAAGCAAGGCGAAGGTTTCCGGTTCTGTGGTTCTCACTCAGAGAATGAGTCTTGTGGTGATCAGGTTGGCGTGGTGGCTAGAGTACTGGCCTCCCATCCCGAGGGCCCGGGCTCGATTCCCGGCAGTGGCGGATTTTTCAGTGGAAATCCGGTCCCCACTTGAGTGCCTTGTGGAGGGCATATCAAGTCCAGTACTCCGTCCGTCGGATGGGACGTAAAGCCGTGGTCCCCTTGGCGCCTTTCGCTAAGAGTAGGCTAATGCCGACGCCGGGTTTCTCTCCACCCTTCCTCCGCTTCCTGAAAACTCCTACCATTACCTAATTACCCACCTATCCTATATGGCGCAAATGACCTCAGCTGTCGGTCACCTCCCCTAAATAACCAACCAACCAACGAGTCTTCTGCTCTTGAAATATCGAGGGGATGCACGTAGCTACGCTGCGTGCACCTCAAAGGTGGACAATAGGAGCGTTTATTCGGAACCGAAATCCCAAATAGCGAAATACTTGAAAATTGCGTGTGAAACCATATCGTACATGGGCTAAAAGGAATCAAGAATGTGACGATTACTAACCATTCATTTTTACTTCCTATAAGTATGAAATTGAAAGTAACCTAATTATGCATTCCACTTTTATCCTGCGCCTTTTCAAATGTAAACTCACCCAAAAAAAATATTTTCAAAATGAACGAGCAGGTTTTTACTAAACATCAAAATATTACATCATGAACTTGATGGTGCTCAACTTCGTGATATTTCATTGTCACAATGAAAATTAAAACTTTGTAAAAATTTCACAGACATTTTAATGTTCAAGACAGGTTTCGTCGAAGAGTCGACATCATTAGTTTAAGTGCAATAAAACCCTTGAGCTAATATGGTCAAGTCTAAAAACAAGGGGGAGGGGCAGTGAGGTGAAGGAGTAAGGGTTGGGGGGGGGGAATTGGGTGGGAGAGGGGTAAGGTCGGGGAGTAGGATCTGACCTTGACTGGGGGAGGTGGGGGGATAACGGGGGTTCAAACGAGGTTTGACAGGGAGGGTGGCAGGTGATGCCTGGCATTGTTTGGTGAAGATACAATTTAGGAGGGGAGAACGTGCCATTAAAATATTTTTTATTTGACAAAAGTAGTCCAATGATAAAACCTCTTCTTTTACAAACTTTTCTTTGGTAATATCATTTTCTCCTTACGTCCATGCTACAAAAACCTTTTTTATTCAAATCAGTACCCAAAAAGATTATATGCTACCCCGAACCTATATATTTTCATCTAGCCCTAATGTTATGACTTTACTCTGCGAAACTCCACTTAAAATGATAACTTTACGTCAAATGTCTTGGACTCTCTCCTGCGAAGCAATCATTGAGTCCTGTGGCTTTCTCGTTTAGTGAACTCTTGAATTTGTGTTCGCTTCCTCTACTGGAGCCAAAATAATATTGTTTGGTGACATACAACACCCTCACCACACTTTTGTTATTAAGTTTCTCAGAAATTTTTTATAATGCGCATAAAAAAATCTTGTTCCTTTAGCACTATCTGAGGAAGAATCTATCTTACTTCCCATTTCAGGATAAGAGTCGAAACTATTATGTCCGTTTTTGTCAGTGCAAGGGAGTTTGTCAAAGTTTACGACTCATTTTCCAACCAAACTCTCATCAAGAATATGTTTAACAGATAACCATATAATCTTTCGTATTTTCGCCTTCATAATGTCTCTTCGGACAGAAATATGCCTCTTTCTTTTTGTAGAACTGTGTCGATCTAATCATCAACTAACCTTGGCCCAATCTTAATTAAATAACTTGCATGTTTAATGTTTTATACTAGATTTAGAGATATAGCAGACTCCCTGAAGGTGCCCGTGGAAATTCTACAGGAGGGAGAAAAATTATAATTACTTAAGGCGTTATGTATTTTGAATTTTTCCGTGAAGGAATAATGCCGATCTTGTTCACCGCAGCTATCTCTGCGAATTCTTGTAGGAATCTACCCTTTAAACCATGTATGTTGCCACAACGCTGCAGCAACGTCTCACTGCAACCTACTGGGAGTTGCTGCAACGTTATGACAACGTCATAAAAGCCTCCAAATGTCCTCCCTACTACGTCCTGGCAACGTCTTCACAACGTTATTGCAACCTGACACACAACATTATTGCAACCTTCCTGCAACCTTTAAATGATACTCTTAATTGTGCCATTTCAAAAATTATATCCTTCTGATAATTATTTTTTCTCTCCAGATGATAATGAAGTGCGTATAATAAACTTTTTCCAAGTTACTTTCTGGCTCAAAAATTTCGAACTAAAATTTTTTCTGAGTCCTCAACACTATTGGAGACGTAATTACTACGTAGCAGGAACATCTACATAATACCCTGCAAGCCACCACAAGGGTGTGTGGCAGGGGGGGAACGTTGCAATGCGAACTGAATAGCGCTTCAAGTGGGGAAATTACGACGCTAGGTTTCTCATGCAAGATTAAATGAACGACTTAAGTAGAAAATACTTGTGCCTGGGTTTCTGATGCAACAATAAATTAGGCCTACATCGGAACGCTCTATTGATATCCCCGCGAGAATATTTTCAATACCCCAAGCCTTCTCATATAGGGAGTTAAAAATATATCCTTCTGGCAATTGTTAATTCACTTCATATGACAAAGGAGCGCGTATAAAACAACATTTTCTAAGTCACTTTCTGCCTCAGCTATTTAGAACTTATAAAAATTTTGTTCTCGAAACTATTGGAGACGCAATTATTACTATGCAGCGATGTTGTAAAGCGACCTGAATAACGCTGCAACCTCTGCAACCTCGCACAACCTGTCTACAACGTTGCTGCAACATTTTGTGTTTACTGGGTATATCTAATGTATGCCAATGTAAACACACTTAACTAATGCTAATAAAACAGTAAGTAACGAAACCAAGTAGGTCAGAAGGCCCGAGAGGGGTGTGTTTGAAACCATCGGGATTATCTCGAATAGTTGACCAAGGTGAGACATAAACACGAATGACTGGCAAATTCAATGTGTCTGATTCGCTCGTTACAATATCATTAATTGCTTTCACTCCAGTGTTTCTCATCCGTCTCGACTATAGAGCCCCCGGATGAGATAAAACACGTAAAAAAGTGTAAACAGTGAAAGAAGTTGTAACAGCGGTTTTAACACACCAAATTTTCGAACCATTCGTGTTTGTACCACGTGACTCCCTGGTTACCTAATCGAGATAATCACGATGTTTTCAAACACAACTCTCCGGGAGGGGGCAAACTTATTTACGGATGAAAATGAAGGCAGAATGGGAATGCTTGGGAAGATTTAGCTACCGCCTCCTCGGCACAAAACACTTAGTTTTCTATGACCTCTTATGGAGTATGTACATGTATTAATGCCCGAAATTCACCGCAGTGGTTTTCATAAACTCATTTCATAAAGGATATTTTATGAAATCCATAATGCAATTTATTCTGATAGAAGTTAATTCTATTCCTAAAATCTGGTAGTACATATTTAACATATTTGACTACATATACGGCGTTCGCTTGCTTATTTGTTCACTTTTCCCTGTTTATTTGACGCATTTTTGAAGTAAAATTTATTTCTTTTTCCTTACTATTATTTTGGTGAATATTTTTCATGTTTATTCCCGAGTTCGAGTTTTTAGTGCGATAAATTTTTACAACATGATAAACAGATTGTTCAGTGCGTGCCGTTGTTAGTAGTAAGCCGAATGATACGAATAGAAGGTCGTATTTTTTCCAAATAATATGGCCCAACCTATTTTACGAATCAGCTGTGATGCCACCTTTAGTATCTTTTTACGTCACTAAACAAAAACGCAGTGCAGTTTAGGGTATCCGTTCGAAACAACTATTTAAGCATCATCCATTTCTATACTCGGAGACTACTACGGCAATGTCCTAAGCAGCGCTCGGAAAAGAACCGGAAAAAAGCTGTAAATTTTTACATGAATTAAATTTTTGGAGAAATATAGATTGAAAATATTACAGAAATAATTTGTCTATTAAGCATTAACTGAATGTAAGAAAACATTCTTGAACTGTTTAATTCATAAACCTAATGTAAACAAATTTAAACTCATAATAACACCTGCAATCAAACCCGGGCCTTGTTAAAATTGTAGGTAATACGAGTTATTTCAGCCCTTTCATAATGCAAGAATTGTTTGTCTAGCACTGCAGTTTACGGCCCCCCCCCCCCCCCCCATGAGATAGAAGGCGGGATAGACAGATGGAAGAATGGGCGGACAAGGAACAACTTTCGGCCATTATTATTTCATATGGCAACTCTTTGTGTTTGGCAAATTTGATTCTCTCTCTTTGTAATTCTTGAAATTTCAAAGACTACCAGTCAATAATTATGTGAAGTTCTTCGCCACCGAAACGGGCAAAACAGTATACGCAAATTAATCTCAATATTCGTATTTAAATCAATGGCTGGAGTTAATATTTGCATTTGGAGGATTATAACGCATTGTACACCAGCTAGAGTGTGAAATATTTAAATACAACCATCTTGACGCGCAGGCAAATCTATTATTTGTTTCTTTTGTAGTTGCACTCAACTTGACGGGATTCTTTAACATAATAAAGACCAAGGGAATATTTCGCTATATTCCTCCTCCCAGCTAACCTTGCAGAAGCTTCACTGGATTTTTTCCGGTGAAAGGTTTTGGGAATGGGAGGGGGAGTCTTTCGCGGTCGGAAATCATGCAGGACTCTATAGGCAGGTGCTTAAAAGTCAAGTTGCACAACCTTCTTGAGTCAAATCGTCACTCACTGGCAGTCGGCATGAAACTCATAAGCGATGCGTCGTAAGGATTGATTTCGGAATAAATGTGGAGAAGGCCGCGATAACCGTGGAAAACGACTTTTGAAAGACATACATACTTAGAGTTCCTATTTCTTTCATCAGCTGCGTCTGTATCTTTCGGTGGTAATGATGATGATTTATTTATTAATTGTTTTTATGTGTACTCAACATATAAATATAATTACAGGGTAAACAATTAACGATCAAACAAGACAATACAAATATTATTAGCACTGGTCAAAAACGGTAGACAAAAAAAGATAATAAAATATTAATAACTTTGGACATTTATAAATATCAATTGGTTAAACACATGTATGAATTATTCGTTCTACACATCCACAATATTAACAACATTACCTCAGTGTGATTAGTTTTGAAATTAGCTCTCTTAAAATTTATTTCTATCTTGATACAAATTCAGATAATTGAAATGTTTGTTACATGTAATACACAATTTAATAATAGGATAATTTTTACAGTATTCACTATTAACCATCATGACATAATCATGATGGATATCCGCATACCATGCTTCTATTTTAACTCCGATGGGAAGGCTGTAATGAATGTTGTCAAAGAGATAAATTATCTATATCTTTATAGTACCCCAAAAGCCGAAAAAAGTTTGTGGCAAGGGGTGATATTAACCATACTTGCACTAGTGCATCAGGCTTAAAAATGGATGACTGTAGCTATATTTTTTTCGACCTACAAAAATGAAAAAAAAAGCTCATTAACGTGTTGTTAGCTGAAAATCTTAGTTAGCTGGTTATTCAGGGGAGGCGACCGTCAGCCGAGGTCATTTGCGCCATTTAGGATTGGTGGGTAATTGGGTAGTGGTTGGAACAATGTAGGTAATGGAGGAAGGGTGGAGAGAAATCCGGCGTCGGCATAGGCCTACTCCTAATGACAGGCGCCAAGGGGACCACGGCTTAACGTCCAATCTGACGGACGGAGTACTGAACCTGAAATGCCCCCCACTAGGGACATACTCGAGTAGGGGACCGATTTTCCACTTAAAACTCCGCCACTGCCGGGAATCAAACCCGGGCACTCGGGATGGGAGGCCAGTACTCTAGCCACCACATCAAACCGATCCCCCTGGAAATCATTAACATGCGTAACTTGAGAAGAGTTTGCTTATATTATTGACTATTCAAACATGGCTATTCAGATATGTTATGCAACGAGGAAAAGAGACATTATTATTCTGTCAGTTTGGCAACAAATTTCCCTAATTTTATTTTCATGGTTCATAGTAATATACTAACAATAAGTCGTAGTGCGTAAAATGCGTTTAACGCCGTCAGTAAAAATATTGTCTTAGAATTTAGTTTAAAGATTCAATCCATACTTCAGCATATGTACAGCCTAATAATGATTCCTATTGAACTTCATATAATATGCCGGTTGCGCTTTATCGATTAACGTATCTGATGAACGCAGCTGTTCCCGAATTTGTAGCTCTATTAATGGATTTTTATTTCGATTGATATATAAATGGTACTATTATTGCATAGTTTAATTTTCTTAGCGATATTACTCCATATTCTCCTATGAAGTGTAATACATTTCATTTTTAAAATTTTGCAATAATTCCTAGGACAACAAATCGTGAAAGGCTTTGTATTATCGACCATTTACGTAACTACTATCATGGTTATTATCGCTTTCAGTAGGCATTATAATGATCGGTTCAATGGATGCATATCCTGGTCATTTTTTCTCAAAGTATTCGTTTTAATCTTCATCCCATGCTCAAGGAGAAGTGGTCCGCGTATTGCGAGAGATTTTCTCAAGAGCCTATGAAATAAAGTTCACAAGTAGGGGAGTGCTAAATGTATTCAATCATATGTATTTGCGGACCTGACATGGGTACCCGACGAATACGTGATTACTTGGATGAGTAGATGAATACCTCGACGAGTAAATGAGTACCTAGTTGAGTAAATGGATACCTCGACGAGTAGATTATTACCCGAATGAGAACCTCAGCGCCTCTGCGAATACTTTAGCACCTACGTAATTGAGCACTCTTGATTACGATCACCGAAATGGATGCCCCAGCGATTATCGGAGTGCACACCTCGATGAATACAGCTGTTTATAGTCGACCGCTATATTAAGCATCGTTTACACGTAGCCATGGTACTAATACAAATTGGTAATTAGCAAAGTTGAAGCCCGTCTACTTTCCAGCGGAAATGTATCCAACACAATCGCAACAATCGTCAACGTAAAGCAATACACGACGGAATTTGGATGTAATAACAAGGATGTCCCTCCCCAAAAGGGGAAATTCTACTCTTTAAAGAATGGGAGCAAAAGATAATCATTAGTGGACTTTATTTCTTGATGAATTTAATGAAAATTTAAGCAAAATTCACTATTGAAATAAAACTCTTTTTATTTGTTGTGGCAACGCCTAAATAGCGGCTTTAAGCTGCATAGAAGTTAACGCAGACGCATCATAGCATTAGCGATATAGGTAGATATATCGCGCATCTCGCGACTGTCATAGCAGTCAGCTGCTACGTGTAAACGCTGCTTAATAGCTCGAACCAGGATCGATGGTGTTCGACATGTGTCCAGTATCGACCTGAACTGGCATCGCAGTTGCTATTTACACATGCGAGTGTGGCTTAATAGTTGTTAGCAGTAGCAGTTGACTGCCATAGCAGTCAACTGCTACGTGTAAACGCACCTTTACACACGATTCTCTTCAATGGTTCTGGCTTGCCTCACAGCTTCGAGAACTCGGAATGCTGAAGGAACAAGATGAATACCTAATTTTCGGGATGACTACATGACCTCCTCGACTGAAGTAGCCAGGACGTTGGACCTCAAAGACCTCTTTTCTCCCATAATTCGAGTACTAATCCACTCGTCGAGATATTCATGTACTCATTTACTAATCTAGGTATTCATTTACACATTTAAGTACTCATTTACTCGTAATAGTATTTATGTACTTATCAAAGTACTCTTGTACTCAATCGGGTACGTAGTCATCTACTCGTCGAGGTATTCATGTTCTCATTCAGGTAGTCATGTATTTGTCGTTACCCATGTATTCGTTTGGGTACTCAAATATCTATGAGTGAATACATTTGGTACACTCCTAAGCACAAGCATGATAACATTTGGCAACATTGAGTTAGAAGAAGCGAAACTCAAACAACGAAATTTAAAGTACGACAGAATTTTTTCTGGCTAGGCTGTGGAACTAGATTACTACATGGAAACGTGCTACATAATAGGGTCACATGAAGCTAGGTGGCTAGCATATGCATAGTAATAAAGGGATTATTGTTTGCTAACACATCCATCATGCACTGCAGGCTACTCTAAGAAAATGTCACCTACCTATCTCTTCGCTATTCTGCCTACCGTGTTCTCTTACAGTACGGGGTAACTAATTCCTATATCTATCTCAGACGCAGTTTAGTTATCCATTCCTGTCTGTGGGGTACAGTCTACCAATATAGTGAGGAGCTTTAATAATTTTCTTGGTGGCGTCGGGAAATTCGTCAGCCACCTGAAGTCTGATTTGCTGTCCTCGCACTTGATGTCCCTTCGCTTCCCGAAGTGTCTTCCCTTACATAGGGCGAAAATTATTTTAGGCTCTCCTCTTAAAATTTCTCCTAGCATTTTGCTTTAAAAGTGGTTTGATAAGGCATTATGCGTAATTTTTTCCCTGAAACGTGGATTAAGTTTTTCTTTTGTAGGTTGCTTTCCATTCCTAATTTTTTGTCAAAACTACCTTGGTGTGCAGTAATCTCTTTAGCGTCGATATGTCTGCATCTACATAGTATCCTATAAGGCACCTTAGAGGTGCGTGGCAGGGGATGAATATTCATTATGCATGCGCAACCTATCATAAATAAAGAGGATTAGTATCGGCATTTTAGACGAAATATAATACTTAAGAAAATAAGTTTCAAATAGCAGTTGCATGCTTAAACGTGAATTTAGTTGAGATAGCTGAAAGTCTTTATACCGACAATTATCTAGGCTTCCTATTGATAAACATGTGTATATAATTTTGAATAACACGGCTCATTCACATGTCACGGCTCGTTCATGGCTCACGGCTATTCACATCCCTTATTGTACGAGGAAAGATGCTATCCCGTTGACGCTGCCGGCATAGTTTTGATGTAAATTTTTTACCATGCCATTTTCAGCCTCAGCGAAGAAACTCAGGATATTTTAAAGGATTTTTAGTATCAGCAGGAACTACGGGGCTTGTATAACTAGGCTAATTTGACAAAACGAACGGTTTCGGGGGTAGTTACGTGAAACTTTTCCATGATGGAGAGAAAAAATAAACAGTGAATTCCACTGAAATAATTTACTCACGTCCCGGGTTCCGACAATTTATGATGGCATACATGATGATGTCACAAAATGTGGAAACCCGGATCGTGAGTAAATTATTTCAGTGAAATTCGCAAAGTTGGTTTTTCCTTTCTAGGCTAAGTCAGCCACGAAGCGCCGTGTAGAGGAAGGGAAGGTCTCTGCGACAAGTACTGTGAATGTCAATGTATGTTGTAAACGACGAAAAGTATTTGAAATTAATGGAAGTAGATGATCATCGGAAATTTAAAAATAGAATAGAGGCCAAATAGCTTCGTGGCTAAACTCATTACCGACTTAAGTATTTAATACGAAAAAACACTTAGTTATAATTCCACACTTTATTTCATGAAGACGACCCGGGTTTCAGCATGTCATGCCATCTTCAGGTTGTAGCTCCTCTCCATCTCCATCTACCGTTGTAGCTCCAGTTAAAATTTTTATCCAGCCAACTACAACATAAGAATAGTGTGTAGTCATCATTTATCATGTTCATGCACAGGCATTACTTTCTTATGTATGCTTTAGAAAATAATAATTAATTAATTACTGTGGTTAAGTATATGAAATTCGGACTTATCAATAACAACCTGAAGATGGCATGACATGCTGAAACCCGGGTCGTCTTCATGAAATAAAGTGTGGAATTATAACCAAGTGTTTTTTCGTATTAAATATGAAGCAGTTCCACCGAGTAACGCCGGAGACAGTGTCTGACTTAAGTATTCATGCTTCTTACTTTTCATATCAGTTATTTTTCAGACTTTTTTACGCCTTTTGTTCGCTCTCCAAAGGAAATAAGTTTGGCGCAAAGTGGTATATTAAAATGAATCCCCATTATACTAGGTTAAAGTCGGATTTCAACAGGAATCCTCCTTACGGCTTGGCTATCTAAGTGTTGCGGGTTCCTATCCCGAGTTTGAGCATGGTTTTAGGATTAAACTTAGGTGTAAGTAAGGTTAGACCTTAAAAGTTTTAGCACTTAAAAATTTAATTCTACCATTTCCACGACCACTATATCCACGTTTGACTCTTATCTCTGTCGACAAAAGATTTTAATTTTTACACTTCGTTATGCACGTATAATTTCCCATTACTTGTAGTATGAGTTGGCTCATCAGTGGCTGGGTAACGTGCTGATTGTGACGTCGATGAAGCCTAATGAGTCAATTAGGTCAAGGTGTGCATCACTCCATTGCTATGCTGGGCGCGAATTTTCAAGGATCGACTTACGATTCCGCGCTTACTCACCCCTCCCCCCCCTTCAATTAATTTTCGATCCATATTTGTGTACTAAAGCGGCAAAACTATACCTGCAGGTCAAATCCTGCTCGGCCAACTCAACTTAATTATGGTGAGTGACGACATGAGTCCATTCAACGCCAGCCAGAGTTAAGGTGTTTCTTTCCTAGAAACTCTGGTCAAAAGACGTTGGAGTCTCAGTTGCCTCACTTTAAAATTCAGACTTGAAGGGTATTGAATCAGAATCTTCTGCTTCCCTTGGGAGACCATCATCTCCCACGAAAATGATATGGCCCAACTGAGTATGGACTAATATTGCTTGTATCTCAACACCGCAGAGGCTATGAAGTAGTAACGTCATAAATGGAATAGGATATTCCCTAAGTCAGCCTTTACACTGCCGTTGTAGCTCCAGTTAAAATTTTTATCCAGGCAACTATAACAGAAGAATAGTGAGTTATCATCATTTGTCATGTTCATGTACGGGCATTACTTTCTTATGTATGCTTAAGAAAATAATAATAAATTAATTACTGTGGTTAAGTATATGAAATTCTGACTTATTAATAACAATTACATTTATAATAAGTAGTGCATACGCGTACTGGTAATTTTGCAAGCCTGCATGGCAAGTAAGTAAGTTTAAATATAAATAGTTTTATTTCAAGTGATATTTCACCCCCTGCTACACACCGTTACGGTGGCTTTCGGGGTTTTATATATATCAAGTAGAGGAATGCTGGAGTGATTGTACTTTTGACCAATAGAGGAGTTGGGGACAGAATTTTATAGTGACTGGAAAAACATTACTCGATGAGACAAGTGGCGAATTCACACAAATTTATCGCAGCGGCCTCTAAAAACCCAATTCTTTACGCGTCAACATTGGGTCTGTTCTGGCCTCAAAATACTACACCCCGAGGCTCTACAATGCCGTTTCTTGATGACTAATACCTCGGTCGACTATGCTCTCCATTCCATCGTTCTCCGCGGCCCCGAATCCAGGATATTCAATGCGACCCGGGGTTTATGCTTGACCTCTCCTATGGTTATAGAAGGTTATGGGGTCGAACGCAAGAGTCACGATTTGCTCGGCAAACTAGTCCTTGAATGCTGCCTCGTGTCAAATCCCTGTGAGCTCTTTCGTGAATCCCCAGTGCTCTGAGAGATGATGCGTAATCTTTTGTTTTTTATTCACTCGCTGAAAAATGAGTTCGTGCTATATGCATCCCAAAATCCTTCTGATTCAAACTTTGCATACGTTTTGCATTAAATGTTTGACTAACCTTATCTTTAAATATATAATAATTATTGTCGTGCATGAGGTAACTCAACATGAGGTAACTTAAAGTTCCAACACTAATCATAATCTAATAACTATTTAACTGCATACGCCACTTCCGTGATGCATTCCCAAGAAGTTTAATGAACTCTTTCACATATATTGCAATGATTTACTAGCAGCATAAGTGAGTATAAAATCTAATTGTAGACTCATATAGACGGCTGAAGTTTTGAGAAACATCGTCTCTCTCAGTCAAACTATATTAGAAATTATTTTCCCAAGTGTGCATGCAAGTGAACGCGGAAAGTTGTTTAGTGGACCTAAACCAGTATGAGAACGCGAATGGCTCCTGCCTACGCTAACCTATTCATGGGCCATCTAGAAGAGACCTTCCTCACGAAACAAACACTTCAACCCCTTCTCTGGTGTCGATTCATCGACGACATATTCTTCCTTTGGACGCATGGAAAAGAATCCCTTGAAGAATTTTTATTTGCTCTCAACTCTTCCTTCTCCGTCAAATTCACTTCCCATTTCTCAGAAACCACCATCAACTTCCTTGACGTCGAAATTGAACTCATTGACTCCAAATTTTCCACCGCCGTTCACACCAAACCCTGCAACCATCAGCAATACCTCCACTTCAACAGCTGCCACCCACTCCACATAAAACGCTCCATTCCTAACTCCTTATCAATCCGAGGACATCGCAATTGCAACAACGCTGAATCATTAGACAGATACCTAAGCCAACTCCACACCACCCTTAAAAAACGAGGATACCCGGAAAAGATTCTCAGCAGCAAAATACTCCCTTCTTCCTCTAAATACACGCCCCGTCCGAAAACATCTGCCCCTGGCTCACTAAACATCATCACCACTTTCTTCCCGGGGCCCCTTAAACTAAAATCTATCCTCAAAACACTTTATCCGCTGCTAAAAGAAAACGATGCCACCTCCTCTCTTCTCCCTACCTGCCCCTCTGTATCCTACAAACGACCTGCAAACCTACAGAACATCAAAATCTGCCAACCCTCTGCCACGCTCCCAAAAGACCACCCTACTACCTTCGCCATGCAACCGCCCCCGCTGCAAAACATGCACCCTGATCAGTAACTTTAACCAATCCCCTAACAATCTGCACCCGCTTACCACCCGCCGACTTAAATATGAATCCAACTGCTCTTCTAAAAACGTAGTCCACATGCTCTATTTGTAATCACTGCCCTTCCTTCTATGTCGGACACTGCACTATTCCGCTCTCAATCCGAATTAGTAATCACCGCTCTTCCACAAAATCCGGATGTAACTTTCCTGTCTCCATCCACTCAGCAAACCACAATCTTTCTTTTGACAGCTGCTTCTCACTCACCATCCTTGAAACCCTCCCTGACGCTGCATATTCCCTAGAGGTTAAAACTAGAGAAATTGCGCACATATGGGCTTTAAAAGCATTCAGACCCCCTGGAATTAACATTTCTCACTGGCACTCCACCATTTTCCTTTTTCCTTTACCCCTCTCCCCATCCCACCCCTTCCACACCCAACCCCTCTCCCCACCCCACCCCTTCCACAGCACACCTCAAAACCATCAGTCGTCTCTTGGCCGAAGAAGGCGCTTGACGCGCCGAAACAGTTCCAAGCAATTATGAGTGTCCTTAATTTATTTTGTGCCTGTGTTTTTGATTCTGTGATTTATCTTCGCTCGTCGGGAACTTGTGTACTTGCTCCGCTGAGCTTTTTTCAATTGAGAAATATATTGAATAGATTTCACAAAATAGTTTGGTCAACAGTGAGCCACTGTCGGCTTAAAAATATGTCCGCGGAAGCCTTCGTCTGAACAAGCCGTTTGGTTTTAGCATATGTCATCAGCAAAGGTCATCGCGTTTTAATTCGGGACATGTGCTCGACACTATCTACCAGTTGTTTACAACCATAATATGATTCATACCTCATGTATTATTTTTTATCCACAAATTCATCTTTTACTGTGAGCTTATGCTCAGGAATTCCCACAACCCTATCCGATTTTTCAGAAGTTTCATTTTCCAAATAAATGTTAAAAGTTAAGAAGAGTGGATTGCTTTGTCAATAAAAATTTGTAGGTTTTCGGAGGCAATGTTGTTTGTTTGTAATATTTCTAAATATTGTTCTTGTATTGAAGATTTTTTGAGGTTTTGATCTTTGTTAAAACTTGTTGAGTGTTGAATCTCAGAAACGGCAGATATTTTCCTGAACTTACGGGCACGTGGATTTCTCAATGCTCGATAATAGGAAGGATATCAGCATGGAAGAATCTTCCATGGTATCACCTTCCAGAGCTGTATTCTAAGGTTGTCAAATTCCTTGGTTCAGTTGGATTGTTTGTTCAGTGACATTTGCTGCTATGAAATATCTGGCAACACCGGTTTCTAACTCGAGTGTCACCTCTCTGTAAATGAAGAAGGTTATCCCCGTTAACATACAAGAGATAATTAAACGGTTATAAAGTTGAGTATGTCCTGGGGAAAAAGCAAAACCGGTATACAAATGAAATAATTGCCGTGGGTGATCAAAGGCCCAGTATGATCTCCAAATGGGGTCGTTTACCATATTTTTTTTTATTGCCAAATATGATAGAGTTTGTAAAATAAAAAGACCTGTATTTTTCCGTTTTTCGATCCATCAATTATTTCTCGAGTTATAAGCGGCGAAAAACTGATGTTTTTAACCCTTTCGGAAAAGTGGGAGTGGTGCAACCTCACGCATATCGACTTGTCCAATCACAACTGAGCCTGCGAAGCTATTTTTCCTTATCGCAATGGGGGGAACACAGCTGACTCGGCCAATCGGAGCGATTGCGACAGCATCTGTGCGAACAGACCTTCCGAGAATCCTCCTCCACTCCCTTCCCCTCCCCTGAAGGCAATCAAAGACGGGAGGAAAATGACGTTAATGTTATCACAGTGGCATTTTCGGTGGGCGTCACCTTTTGCTTATTTAAATTTTTGATTTATGAGTGAATGGTTTTGGTTAGAAGATTAATTTTTTCACTAAATATCTTTTTTCGTTTCCATCTAATAATTTCGTGTACAAAATTGCGATTTCGGTTCCGAGTAAACGCCCCCATTGGGGCAGTGAAGTCTTACACGGAGAGGTTGTTGAATTGAAGCCAAGTTATGAGCTGAATTTTTTCAATTGCTCTAAAAGCTAATTGTGTATATAGATCTCTCTTCTTTCATCCCTATTTCACCAGCAAAGAGAAAGAAACTCGTTTAATTTCCACAGCGGTGTCATACATTCCTCGGCCTCGGGTAAGCTGACAATGACGGAGTGGTTGCCGACAACGAGAGCTACATATAGTGCACTGCGCGTTCGATCCTCCTCGCGGGACAATCTTTTCTTTTGTTTTTTGTACCCTAAAACTTACCATCGTTAATTTACAACCCTTACATGAGAAAACTCACTTCTTTATACTTAAACCGTTTGAACTAGACTTACAAATGAATCCCTCAAAAATACATTATAAAGGTAGCGAAATGTTTCCGCGGTTTTTGATTCGCAACAAAATATTTTCCTAAACACTTTCGCTGACTCAGACTTTTATCAGCCGGGATTCAAACCCACGACCGCACTCGGATTTATCGAGTCGTACCTCCTCCTTTTTCCTATTCTTGAACTAAGCTTAACGTTACATCCTTGAATAACCGTACTCTTTTACCACCCCATCTTTTTTCTTTCTGATTCATTGCCTACGGTAGTCTTCGGTAATGTTTTTTTGTGTAGAACGTTCTTTCCTTCTATCATTGCCAAAAATTGCCTTCAGTAATATTCAATTCACTTCCCGGATGATTCTTAAAACGCCACTTCGTTTGGCTTATTTAATATTGAACATTACCATTTGCTAGCTTGAAGTTCAACTAAACTTTGTACTTTAGCAGACAGGCCGTAGCGGCCATCGTCATTTACCTTGAATACTACTTGAAACGTCGATTACGATAAGCAATTTCAATCGGATGGAAAACCGAGAACCCTTCATCTTAGATTTAAGATTTATTCCTTTCCCCTAGGGATCTGTATAGCCGTAATTATATTCAATAATATGCACAAAGTTTATCGATAGGTAGCTTAGATAGTTGCGTGTTAGCATAAACAATTTTAGCTACCCTAAATAACATTAAGTTTATCCATGATTACTCTGCTTTCTAATAATTTTTATGTTGTTGCAGTTCACCTAAAATGTAATTTTTAATTCTCTTTAAACTTCAGAGGTAGTGCATGTACGGAGGGGATTATCCTGCTACCTAAAACCTGAATGGTGATGAGCAGGGTACTATGTAAATTTTATTGAAATAAGGCCAAAAGTTTGAAAAATCTCTTTTCCAATACTTTATCTTCAGTTTATTGTGACATCATATCTACAATTCTTCTTTTCTCGAGGGAGAATAACGTGGCCATCCCACCTTCCCTTGATGAATTGATTCTCACTTCTAGCCTTGGCAGAAATCCGTCGAAGTACAGAGCTTTATTTTTGTTAAAGAAACCGCTGTCCACTGGTTACGATAAGTCCATTCTTGAAGGGAGCGCATTGCTGATGTAGGCAATAACGTTCATGAGTGAAAAATTCAGAACTGCTGAAGGTTGGCCCAACATTTGATTTCCAATTTTCCGTCCGACGTTCATTGAGTTCCATTGGTTAAAATTTAACTGCAAGAAGAAGACGTGGAGGACACAAGATGAAGGTAACACTTATTGCATGAAAGCTTCCATTCCTTTCCATCGATACACCAGGATATTGGGACAAATTCACCTAAGGAAGAGTTCATCAATACTTAAGTATTTTTATGCAGTTCAAGCAAATATAATGTCGGTAGGGTAATATTATTTCTGTACACAGTGTTACATATTTTTCAGTTTTTGTGGATTTCAAATGAATGCGTTCATTTCTGAGAGGTTTAAAGTCCATAGTGCATTAAAAAAACAGTTAGTTTTTACCGGTAGTTTCACTGAACTAGAACAATCATGATGAACCTCAGGGCAAGAAAATATTCAACCATCCAAGAAGATAAGTAGCCAAAGGTTACTAATGCAGGCAGTTATTATCTTCCTAGTATTTTACTATTCAATGCATAAAATACGACTCCGATACCCAGAGGATGACCGGCGATAATTACTTGTCGGGTTACGTGTAGAATTCTATAGGGTTAGCCAAAGACATCAGCTGTAATGGCGGCCGTTGGTTGTGAGGTCGACAGGCGCCGGGTTCACTCAGATTCGGAGGAGATGGCGAATAGAGAGCAGGAGAGCATTTAAGAATGTGGAGACATTTCTTCGATGCAACAGGCGATGAACACACAAAGGGATCGTTCGAGGAGAAAACCATTTGAGTAGGAGGGAGAAATCAGGGAGCACTTCTGTTGATTCCATTTTCTTAGGGAAGAGTTGAACTTGTGTTTACTTTGACTGGTGATCTGTACCAGCGTAAAAAAAGGATATTAGAAATTGGTAAGTTGAAATCGAGACCTCATTATTATTAATTATATAGGGATGGTTTTTCGTGAGTTTAGGTCTTTTGTTTAATTGAACTATTCAACTTCTGGCCGACGTTTCGGAAATTTTATTTTTCCTTTTTCAATGCTATAAATAGGATGAACCACCAATAACATAAAAATATTAATAAACATGATTTAAAGGATATGTACAGTGTCAAAAAAGCTTAACAATATAATTTTTACAAATTTTAACGTGAAAAGATTACATGGAATAAAAATTTACATACCTTCAGTTCAATAATTGAAATTGTTTATAAATTGGTTGTCAGGGTCTATATTTTATCATTTTTTAATTTCTATGTATTAAATTATTATATATTTTACTTAAAAAACAAATATCAGTTCTTTTATTACATGAATTTGGATATTTACTAATATGATACATTTCTTTGAATAACCTTTTTGATAAATTTTGTTCTGTCTAAAATTTTTGTTTGCTCGAAATTAAAAGTATGGTTGTTTTCGATTGCATGATTTGTTAATGCATAGGATTGTATTTTATTTTTTATGGATGTTCTGTATTGTGATAGTCGGTTTTTTAAATATTGTGATGTTTGGCCTATATAGTTACTATTACAATTGTTACATGGTATTGAATAAACGATATTACTTTTTAATTCATCAGGGGTTTCAGATTTTAGTTTTGAGTATAAAAGTTTATGCTGAGTTTTGTGATTTTTATGTGTTATTTTGTAATCGGTTTTTTTGAAGACTCTGCTTATTTGTTCCGATAATCCATTTATATAAATAATTCCCCTATATTGGGTTTTTGTTGTGTTTGACGTGTTATTTGAATTTGTGTAATATTTTATGGGTGAAAATGACGTTCTTTTCGAGTGTATTATTGAATGGATAAGTTGTTTTGGAAAATGGTTTTTTTCTAAAATTCTTTCAACAATTTTTAAATTTTTTTCGTGGAAAATGCTATCACTTAAATTGAGTGCTCTGAATTTTAGTGCGTGAGCTGTATTTAATTTTTGGTTCAGAGGGTGGTGGGAATGGAAATTTAGGTATCTATCGGTTTTGTGTGGTTTTTTCCACCAATCTATTATGAATGAACCGTCGAAATTTCTTTCAGTCATCATGTCCAGGAAAGGGAGTTTGTTATTCTTTTCATATTCTATGGTAAATTGTAATTTAGGATGGAAATTGTTAAATGTTCTAAAATAGTGTATTCCGGGATTTCGTTTGGCAATGTTAGATATAAATCATTACCAATTTGTAGATGAAAGGTATATTAAAAGGTAATTTTGGGATTATTGAGTCTAGGAGGTTGTTCATTGTGAGATCTGCTAAAATGGTCGCCACGGGGGATCCCATTGGAACTCCATTTTTCATATGATATTGACAATCTTTGTATTGCAAATATCCTTGGTTTACACATATCAAATAGTTCAAAAAATTCTTCTCTGTTAAGAATTGTGTTTTTTGCTATAAGTTCCCAATTATCTGTTATTATTTAATTCAAATGAAATTGAATAGTTCATTTAAACAAAAGACCTAAACTCACGAAAAACCATCCCTATATTGACATTAGAAATGTTTTATAGTCGTAAACCCAACTGACATGTAACAACTATAACATTTTTATTGATTAAAAATTTGACTTTCATCGGGACATGCAGATAGATACCTTATTCTCCAGTATCTTCTCGTTGCAAGAAACTGATGATGGTCCATCACGTCAAGCAAGGCAGGACCTTTCACTTTCATAGTAGCCTTCAAGGAAGGAAGCGTTGTGTCGCAGCTTTTTAAGTGCAGAAGGAACGTTTTGAGTGACTCAAGAAGAAATGCAAGACGGGAGTCACTAAATCCTGAAACGTTTGTGGCATTAAAATATGACGACAGATATTCCGCTAGGAGGAACAGGATGTTTTTAGCAGTTTTACTTTATACTGCTGTGAGGACTGATAAGAAGCGTCTGTTCCTCTTCCTGACGAAGTGGGTTATTAATGGCCTAAAATAAGAAACATGAAATACGTCAGTATGCAAATTAACAGTACCAAATAATTTTTTTTTTCCCAATTCTTAATATCACATCCCCACTATTTTTCATTCTTTTTGCAAATGTAATGCAAATTTTCATTTCCTTAGATTGACATACATGATTTACCGTGGATTCGACGCTTTCCATACAATGTGAGGATTATAGAAGGGATTTATAGGACTGCGAATCATAGCCCTGATCATTGATTACTCCTGATTCAAGCAACCATTTACTGAAAACGTCAAAGGTCCAAAGGTTGAAAACACTCACCCCCAATGAAAATTAAACCTTTAAAGTATTCCTTCACAGGTCGCTGAAAAGTACAGATGAAATAACTTTCGAAGTCAATCCATAAGTACTCGCAATACCATTTGAACAATGGGATAATAATTTGTAGAAATTATGGTTCCCACCGATAGCCACCAGATTTCATCAATTACATGAATAAATGCATTCACTGGCATGAAGCTTTTGGTTAATTAAAGGTGAAGAGCAGTCATTCTTTCCTAATGTGAAAAAAATACAAAAATTTCATTGTATACTCACCTTCATGTGATATGCAGCTTCCACTCTTTGTGTGAAGCGTTGCAAACACCCCTTTTCACTTTGTTGGAGCAGTTGGGGCGCAAATGTGCTGATTATCCATTTTCATAGGATGTGGAACTGGCGTTCTTTTTTACTGATGATGTGTACTAGGCGGGATAACAATATATTCCAGGTTCGTAAGCAATGATTATAATATATATTTCAAATTCATGCACGATATTATTTTTTTGATAAAGTATTCTATTGTCTTCAAGATGAGCAATTACCTTTTCCTCCAGTTTCGTTTCCTCGCCAATCCACCGCGTCGACCGAAGAAATATTGATCACGTTGTGAGAGAGGTATTCATCAGAATACCTTTCTTCTCTCTCCCCCACGGGCCCTCAGGTGTTGTTCGGGCCCGTGGGGTGGGCCCTAAGATGGTGGGCGGGGGGCCCATGGCAGGAGGGGGTGGGCCCTAAGATGGTGTTCGGGCCCGTGCCAGGGGGGGCCACGGATCTGCCTAAGCGTCCCCGTGGCTGTGTGCCCCCCTGAGGACGGCGGCCCTGGCCTCGCGGATTACATCCGCCACAAACATTGCGGCGAAGGGGTCCAGGGCCACCCCCTCAACCCCCTCCAAGCCGTTGTCTCCCACTACACCCTCCTCCCTGATCTCACCTCCCAATCCCCCCTCCCCTCCCAACCCTCGCTCCCCGCCCAACACCCCATCCCCGGCAAATCCCACCTCCTCTTCCCTTTCAATGATTTCATCCGCAATTTCTCCTACAACCACAGCCAGCTCAAAATTATCGAGGATAACCCCGTAACCTTGTAAAGGATTAAAGTGAGTGTATTTTCATAGTGTTTTCAAGTCTGTTTCCGCACTAATAGGCGCTTCAGACCGGGAGGAAAGGTATAAGGATAGGAATGAAAAGGTTTCCTGAATGTATATGCAACTGCATGGCTACAAGTCCCAAACGTGAGAGAAGTTTAAGTTGCATTTATCGTGGAGCGTAGCACTCCCTACTGTAAAAACAAGCTCAAAAATAAAATAAGCTGTGTCCCAACTCGTTAGGCATTAGGAAGCATGGATTTGGGTGCCTAAAATTTAGCTGGCTAACCCAAAAGGGGGCACGAATTGGGACATATTCGTGAATTGGGATATCCTTACGCAGGTATTGCCATCTGCTGGGATTGAAACCGATGAAAAACAAGAGAATGTGAAAGGGATGACAAATTATGTACAAAATCTTACACAATCCATATTGTTGAATTTCTCATGCCATTGTGTACAGACAGAATTTAATTTGAGTTTAGAGTACCGTAGATTAGCATCTTCTCATCTTTTCCGAAATTTAGATAATACATTTATTTTAATGTAGAACAATTCGGCCTTCTCCTACTTCTGAATGAATCTCTCCGTCAGGTCACTACTCCCTATAACGATATTTTATTGTGATAAACGAATCAACACGACTAATTATAAAAATATCAACAAACTTTCAGCCAAAATACTTTCCCTCGTTGGTAGCTATCTTCATCGAGTCCACTGTTCTCGCGGTTCTCGCTTTCTATCATGGGAAAAGGATGCACTCGTCGATGCCCAGATCTAGCGGCTGAAAAAGGTACCTAAATCCGCTCCCTTATGATGCCTAGGGGGGCCAGGAGAGGATGTACGCGGCAACACTGCACGGCTTAAACCAAGGTCCCTATAAAATAATGTAATATAAGGACCATGGCTTAAACAATGCCAGTCGCTTTCTGAGGGACTCGCTTTCGCCAATATAAATACCATTCGATATAAATTAAACAAATGTGTTGAAATATTAGACAATTACATATTGGATACGTTCAGGACATGCGGATTATAACGCCACCAAGAACGAAATTCTACGACACCCCAGTTTCGAATTGCTAACTTTTTATAAAATTGATAACAGCTCTTTTTATTTTAAGGTTGTATACTGGAAACTGTATGCATAGAAAACATGTATACCTAAAACCATTTAAACTTTGGTTGCAATTGAACGACTTGGTATTGATTTACGAGTCATCAAAGTCGGTGCTTTGCTCGAACACCGTCAAAAACAGGCACTTTTTACGTCACAACCGTTGTAAAAAATATGCAAATACGTTTTAAAAATTTAAATTTGCCACTCAATAACGCAGAATGAAGTAAGAAAAGCACCGGTGTGATTAGTTTTTCTGTAAGCCTAGTTGTAAGCTTGTTATTTGTATTCAAACTCGAGTGCACATAATTTCTGCGCCGACATTAGTACCTTGAACCTCCGTGAATTTGCCATGCGAATTAGGGATCCAGGGTAGCGTAGTGGTCTCCGCAGCCAAAGGTCCGTGGTTCGATTCCCGGTCCATGTGATTTTTTTCGCATGTGAATTAATGTGAACATATTCGGTATTATAATATTGGGTTATAACTCCAATAACTTCAACAGAAAACGAATCTGAAATATTTCACTGTAGTGATAGCACTTGAAGTTACGCATCTTTCACTGAGGGACGTTGGGTCAGGAGTAAAGTAGTTATCTCATTATTATAATGAATCCTTATAATTACCCATTCTTTTATTAGGAGAGTTGGGTAAGGGGTACAGTGCAGGGTTTTTAGTGTGAACATTCCTAGATCGAAACCAACTCTCTCCATTTCTTTTCCCATCGCATTTTTATTGTACGATTGTCCCTGATTATAAATATTTTTAACATGTTTATCCAGGATACATTTTAGCTATCTTACTTGTTAAATCATCCCAATATCATGTTAATGAAAAATCAGTCCATGGTAATATCAAACATACGTCGGCCCAATATCATTTTTATGCCACTGTATAGTGGTGACTGATGTCTTTTTATCATAAAATTAATATCGGCCCAATATCGTCAGCAAATGTTATTCTTATAATGGCAAATGTTATCACTTTTGACATTTGCCGACATTGGTAGCCAATATCGGATTGACCAATAAGTGATATGTGACGGTGTAAAAATAATATTGGACCGATATCATGATGCAGCTTGGGGAAGGCTACGTTGTTGCAGAAACCGTGAACTTCTCTACTACAAGTTCCCTCAGTTAGACTACCAGTTCCCTCATAATGAAGTAATGAAGAAAGGAAAGCCTACAAAAAATATGCACAGAGATCACATCTTGACAAAGTCCACTGGCTTGTGGTGTCTCATAAAGACAGGGGACTGTACTGTAAATATTGTGTACTTTTTTCATCTGGCTTAGGAAGTGTCCACCACAACGTGACTCCACTTAGGAAATTAGTTAAGGAACTCATTAAAAAGTTTGATAATCTTAGGAGAAAAAGGTGATCTTACCACTCACGAGTAAAACCGATTCCATGTATGTGTAATTGATAATAGAAAAGACTTTTTACTAACATACAATGAACCATCTATAGAAATAAACAACCGATCGGGTTGGTGTGGTGGCAAGAGCCTCCCATCTCGAGGGCCCGGGTTCGATTCCTGGCAGCGGCAGATTTTTCATTGGAAAACCGGTCCCCACTTGAGTGCCTAGTGGAGGGCATTTTAAGTCCAGTACTCCGTCCGTCGGATGGGACGTTAAACCGTGGTCCCCTTGGCGCCTTTCGTTAAGAGAAGGCTAATGCTGACACCGGGTTTCTCTCCACACTTCCTCCGTTACCTGAAAACGCCTACCATTACCCAATTACCTACCTATCCTAAATGGCGTAAATGACCTCAGCTGTCGGTTTTTTTAAAACATTTTGCATGCAATTATTTTCAAGATTTTCCCACTATCGTAATTTGAAAAACTGATCATGAGTTGGCTTTCTATAAATTCTTTTGTTACATGATACTGATGATACCGTACAGCAATATTAGCACCCAACTCAAACTTTTTAGTAATCCCCTAATTAAACAGATAGTTTTTAACTTTTATGTATGTGCTTATCATCACTGTAAACCTTTTCCAATGAAATTTGTTCACATTGACTGTTGTATGAAACATTAATATATTATAATTATTTTAAACTTCAAATTGGCTATTTATTTATTCTCCATTGTTAAACTTGTTAAACTTAAATGTCTAAAATTGTTCAATTTCATTAGTTGTTAAGAATGCAAATGAAATGTTAGGCTCCAAAATGCGTAAAAAATGGGTATTTAAAAAAAAATTAAACGGGAGAACGCCCCTCTCCCCCGGGGGGGGGGGTTACTCCCCGGACCCAGGTCATGACCCCCCCCCCCCAAATTTGATGCTGAATCCGCCCCTGGTGGCCAGCACAATGTGAGTTCAATGCCTACATATTGTGAAAGTATTACATGAAGTATTCAATGTGTATTATGTTCATATTGGATACTGCTTTACGTCCAACCTTGAATACCAGTAGAACTAGGGTGTATTCAATGCATATTATGGTACGTATTCAATACCTAGGTAGGCTCTCATACCCAATTAATACGTATTGAATACACGAGGAAATATTCAGTACGTATTTGGATACGTATTAAATGATTGAACACAACTGTAGTTGAGGTTTCATGAGGATGTATTCAACCACATTCCGTACGTAAAAACTCGCTGACAAGAGCTCACACTTTTACAGAGGAGCCGTACCCATTAAGCCTAACGAACTAGCTAATACCAAAAAATCATTCTAGAATACGTGCATGGGTGCACCTAGTACCAAAATTGAAAAAAGTATGAATGCGAATACTAGATGTTAAATGTTTATTATATATACGATTACACAAATTCTCATTCATGTACACGATATAATTACCTACACACTCTATAGTCCTCACTATAACCTAACCATCTACTTAATGAACGCCCTAACATGTAACTGATTTAGATATGATGACTAATAGTTCATTCACAGTTGAAAAGCCTGTAGAAATAAAGTTTCCAGCATTTCTAACTAAATCATATGATAATCTATAGCATATGCTACACAAAAATACCGCTGCAGAGAGATAGCATTGAGGATTATTTAATTTTCATGTCATGTGTAGATAGCTCTAGTGGCTGACTACAATCGTACATCGACGTATTAAGGGACGAGATTATGCTGTGTTACGTTGCATATGTATTTATTTGACAGAGATGCCGATCATTTTTATGCAGGCTTATACTCCTTAAAGGAATGAATGCGTATTGGATATCACATATTGGATTGTTGGGTGATTGGACGTTATAGCATTATATTATATGCTCATAGAGTTAGGGCTAACGTTATTAATTCCGAGTCATTTCGTTACCATATTATTTATCTAAGGTACAGCAGCAAAAGCGTAGCAAGATCTCTGTGGGACAGACAACCGTACGGTTGTAATACGTATTATAATAAATGTGCGGGCACAAGAAATTTGCCCTTAGCAAGTTTAACGGACCAAGTGGGAATGGTCATCGAGAGACAATGGAAAACTGTACGCGACCTGTGAAATAAACGGACCACCTAAAAGTCTGAAGCATAATATATTTCTTTTGTAAAAATTATTTTCTATGAAACTTTTATCCTTAGTATAAACTTAGGAATTTTTATCCAGGCTTAGAAATATATAAGGGAAAGAGTGAGAGGAAAAATGTCTCGGCTACACTCAGAGGGGGCTACTACTGGGAATGTTACTGTATGAGCATTTATTGTTTACACTCTGACAAACATTACTTTAAATCCAAAGAAAGTTCTGATTTTCATAACCACTTCAATGATACAT
This sequence comes from Platycnemis pennipes, assembly GCA_933228895.1. Classification (NCBI taxonomy): domain Eukaryota; kingdom Metazoa; phylum Arthropoda; class Insecta; order Odonata; family Platycnemididae; genus Platycnemis; species Platycnemis pennipes. The sequence continues at coordinate 14,277,551 of OW121854.1, read as the reverse complement.
ACGCATTTTCTACTCCAAGGGCCCAACACCCTACTCAGCATCAAGAACTAACAGTATAAAATCCTCTAAATACAGCAGGCGCTATGAAAGACCGACCCCAGCCGCAGTGATGTGTAGCGTCTCGTTTCTGGCGTTCTGTAACGTCCCCTAGCAGTTACGTGGTCGCTCCGAGCGTCTCACTTCACGGCGGGCGTTGTGGAGCGCCGGCGGAGTGATAACGTCCGATCCGTAATCGCGACGGGCGATCTGCCTCTCGTCGGGCGCTCTCTGTAACGTCGAAATAGTATGGGCGCTCTCTGTAACGTCGAAATAGTATGGGCGTTATGAGTTAGGTAATCGCCCTACTGGACCAGCAAAGATTCCCTCTTTCAACTTGGCTTCGAATAAACCTGGCAACTTTTTGCACTGGTATTTTATCTTTTGGAAGAGCCTTGACAAACTGCTTCAGTACACCTAATTTTGTATGCAGAGGGGGTAACAATACTTTTTTAGATCGATTAATCTGTTCCGAATCACATTCTTGGTGCCTGGTCAAGATTTTGCCTTTTTGGCCATTCTTTTTTAACCCAATGTTGAGTCTTATCATGGCTATCCCTCTCACAAATGAAACGTGGGAACTTTGTATTCCCCCTTAGAAGCATGGATGTAACTTTCAAATATCCGGTCCAACCAGCAAATGGTCCAACCGTAGTCAGCATATTTTATTTTGTTGAGCACGAGAGCCAGGTTTCATAGAGTTCTTTTAAATGCACCTAGTGTCAAAATGGTACAGATTCATGCTGGCTTCTGTGATGGACAGCTTTAAGGCTCCTTTTCGATGAATCTAAAAACAGCCTCCAGTCATCCTTATTGTAGGTGATATTAAATTTGCTCATCATTCCAGGAACATCAGAACAGTACACGTGGTTCTCCTCTTCCTCAAAGTACTTAACAAATCCCTTTTCTCAATTCCTGGACCAATGGAAGAAGTTCCTTTGGCCAATTAAGTTTTTTTCTTTCTATCTGTAGCCCAACAATTCCGCTACCTCTTTCGAAAGGCTCAGATCTCTAGTCCGATCATTAAGTTCAACCTAAGGTAAAGGGCTGAGGTGAATCGCCTCCGGAGGGCTTATGTTCCGTATCGGAGCCTTGAACTTCTGGATGTTCCGAGTCTGAAGACTGTGAAGGGATGACTGGCAATTCAGCTGGCAAAGGCACTGGCACTTCAGGTTCATGAGGAATGGCCGATGAAATGTCATTCGGATAAGAGATTAGCTTTTGATTTTTGCGGTTATACCCATGGACATGGCAGGAACAAAAGTAACAATCATCAGAGTGGTTTTTCGGCTCCCACCATGTCATAGGAATTCCAAATCGTAAAGCAGTCTTCTTTCCATTGAGCTATAAGCATACATCATTGAGACACTGCACACCAACTTTATGAGGAGCCCACGATTTGTTCTGGTCTCCGAGTTTCATGCCAAAATACGCAAGATAAAGTTGTCTTACATAGTCTGTTATACTCCTCATGCAATTTTTAATAACACTATACACGCTACATATGTAACAAAAGTCATCTGGAAAATTTTCACAATGCCTCGAACTCAAAAAAATTTATGGTAAATGTTCATAAAAATCCAACTGAAATTGAATTTTTTAAGGAAATGTAATCTGATAGAAAATTTTCATTTTTTTTAATCAGAACCAAAAAATACACAAAGTACAGCTATCAATTCCTTTCCCATGTAGCACAGGTGGTTGGGCCAATGTTGGGGAACGGTTAGGTGCAACGGTTGCCCAACCGTTATTTATGTCCGTTTTGCCAACTGTTCCCCAACAGAACAAAATTGAAAAAAAGGGAAATGATCCAGGTTCTCACTTGATGACTAGTTGTACCTCGCATACTACAGATACGCCTACCTAACAACCTACACTTCACTAATGTGTATCCTTTCTTTGATGTACGACCTGACACATTTTCCAATTATGGGCATCAGGGTGGTCCAAAAAAAATTTTTTTTTTAAACACCTGCTCCACATGTTTGCCCGTTCCAATTGGTGTTAGAAAGCTACGAAAAAAAATTCAGGCAAATTGGTTAATATTTAGAGGTCCCTATTATTGAGCACTTTTTGGGTGAATGCGGGTTTTTAACTAAAACAATAGTATTTTCATGAAAAAAATTGAATGGTAATATAACTGAATACATAAATAATGCTAAATGGTGATAATGCATTTACTGTGGCCATAAATAAGTCTAAAAAGGTAAAAGGTATGTTAAATACAAGATTATAATATGTTTTTTTCACTAATCGCCTTTACCATCATCATCGGCAGCCATGAGTAATGCCTTCTTACAAGTTGATTACTTGGTTCGGTGTGATTTAATAATCCGAGGAAGATACTGAAACTGGCCTTCATTCTTGGTTATACACATATTGAATGTTTGTATCAAGCAGACTTTTCATTCCCATCTTTATGGAGAATGTCAAACAGTTCTGTCGTTCGCTGTGTCACATGTGTTTCCAGAGGAGTGTCATGTTTAAATGTTTTACTCTCAACTCTCTTAAGAGTCTTATCTTTTGGTGGGCGCTGTAGGTTAGTAACCATTTTAACTTTGGTAGAGTCACAGACACGGGAAACAAAGAGCGGAAGTCCAACCAAATGCTCTGAAAAGAACCACAGATGGCGGTGAAAAGCTACCAAAGCAGCCTTCTTAACATTGCAGTTGGGATAAGCTTCAATTTGTTTTAAAAGAATCGCGTCATTCATGACAGCTTTCTCAGCTTTGGGGGCCTCATTCCAATGTCGACCATAGATGAGATTTACATACAAGCTTACTTCAGTGATTCCTTTTTTTTCTCCAGCTGTAAGGGAACTGATCTCTAAAGGAGTAAATTTAAAGGGAATAAATAGCCTTTGCCATCCAACATGCATTGTGCAAACAACCTGGTGCTCGGAATTTCTCTTTTGATCCAATAGGACTTTGACCACCAAGAAAGGTATACCACAACTTTAAAAGCTCGAGGTAATCATCTCGAGGCTGCTTTGACTTAATTGGGTCTTCTAAAATAGCAGCATATTATCCCATAATTTCTCCTCTTTTTGATTTCATTGGAATCAACCAACATTTTGATTTCATTGGAATCATACAGATCATCACTGCCTTGAGAATACATTAGCTTGTCGATACGAGGCCATTGTTTCTGGAAATGCTTAAATATTGCAACACCTGGACCCCCACTAACTCCAAAAGCTGTGGTAAAAAAGAAGACAACATGATTTAAAGTACATGGTGCCTGCATGGAATCCACACAAGACTAGTTCCAAAACTCTACTTGAGAATAGTAAATGCTCCACTCTTCAGGCCTGTATTGGGTGCTGTTGTGTCAAATGCTAGAGCCCGCACATTTTGTCTGAGTACAATTTATTAAGTTTTCTTTCAATCGAATTAATTCTTTGAGTAGGAATTCTTGCCATACATAATCTAGGTATTGTTAATTATATACCCCTTGTGTTTTGTATGTGCAATGCATTTCAGATTAGTTAGAACAAATTTTTAGGCTATGTTTCCAAGGAGTGCATAAGTGACAACATACAACATGCTAAACAAAATTAACCTAAATCTAGTATTATTCAGTTGTGAACTATCTAGATGTACTTTAATATTTACTTAACAAGTGTAACAAGTTAAAATGTAATTAATAACGATTCAATATTCAGAAGAAAAATAAACAATACACAGATTTTGCTGAAATCAGCATAGCACTGTTACTGCTACTAAGGCTCTCCATAGGAGGGGAGCATTCTCAGTGATCACGTGACCGCTGCCATATTTTGCCTGAAAAAATAGACTGACCATAGAATAAAGATTTACAAAGTATGACAATGACACTGACAGCTGGCACAGAATGGCCGCCTGTCAGTTTGATGAGAATACCTGGGTAATACTATAGGTTCTCTACTGCTACTGCTTCCTAGTGTTGTACTATGGAAATATTTTCTCAGTAAACACTGGAACGTGCTGGTATCTATTGAGAAATGATATAACCAAGTAAAACTTAGTTATTTTTCTTAGTTATAGTGTATTTACAGTACATGGGAATACTCCAGTAATTTTCTAACAAGAACCTGTAAATGGCAAACTTTTAGAAGGGATTACTAAAAAAATGCTTATTGCTGCAAAACGTTCAAATCATAGGGACCCCTAAACATCATCTTATTGATCCAAATTTCGGCATGGTATTTCAGTTTACCTAGTGGAACAAGGGCAGCAATGTGGAGATGAACATTTTTAAATTTTATTTTTTTCTTGCAATTTTGGACCACCTTAATGGGCATGAGACTGTCAATCATGGGTGTTTTCAAGTCTGTTTCCACACTAATAGGCGCTTCAGACTGGGAGGAAAGGTATAAGGATAGGAATGGAAGGGATGGGGATAGGATAAGGTCCGAAGCCTTGGTTACCGGCATGAGACTGGGAGGCCATATATATATGTACAGCTGCTGGTTGGCATTAAGTTTGTGATTATTAACTTTACTAAAAGGTTGACACGGATAATTTGCACCGTAAAAACATTTCCCTAATAACCATTTTGTGGTTAAAAATAAGCATGACCATTGCAAATATACATAACTGATATTCTTTCAACTCCAGGAGAGATAAATAAGAGTTTCCTCCCTAATGCTGAGAACCTGTTTCCCGGCGAGCGCACCAGTATTGTCTACAAGTCCGGGAGGGACTGATGGACTGAGAAAAATCATCCGTGGACCAATGTTCAATCGCTCTAAAAGATCGTAAATCGCGTTTAAAACCACATTTCAGATGTACTTTCACTCACACCGATCCTCCTGGCCTTAGATTTTTTCGGCGAGCGCACCCATTTTCTCTAAGTCCGATACCGTCTACGAGAGACTGAGAAAAATCATTCATTCATGGATATCCATTTGAATGGATAGGATATGAATATGACATTTGAATCCATATGAGATGAATAAAAAATAAAATTTTCAAATCTAGGAGATGTCTAAGATATATTGTAGACATCTGGTAAACATTTAAGATATTTAAGACATTGAAGATATGCTGTATCTAGTAGATATTATTGTGCTATGTGGGTACTAATGATGACAGTGGTAAACACATAATGTATATACATTAAGACAGTACGTTCGTTGAATGGAACTGAGGTCAGGTAAATGATAGAATATTAGGTCAACGAGGGAGGAAAGCTATGCAATGGATGCGTAAAATCCAGTAATATAGCATGGATGAAGAGAAACGTGCAAATAGGTGCATGAAAAAATTAGTACTTAAAGGGTCATTATTCAGAGTTGTTCCATACGGATTCACTCAATCCAAATAGAAAAAGAATTTCTTTCAGTACACTGTCAGTTGGATGGGACGTTAGAAGGTGGACCCTGTGGCAACAGCTATCAAGACCTCACTAATGCCAAGGCTGGGATTCTCTCCACTCTTCATTCTTTCCTATCAATCTCCACCCGTTCATAATCCTCTATATCACATATACCACCAGTCTGAGGTACCTTTAACTGCAGGACAGATTACTGATAATCATCAGTGTTGATTTCTAAAAATATTCACTCAAATAATGTGCCTCATTAGAGAAAGAACCTCGAGCTATTTTGGGTCCCAAAATCAATCTTTGTTTCCACGTATGGAATGAAGTACCTTGTCTAACAATCAGTGTATCAAGAATTCTTTCATGCTAAGATTTTGATTTAAAAGTCATCTTTTGAATGACATGCAGATGATGAACGAATAGCACAGTATCTATGCTCTCACAAGAGACTTCACATCTGCCAACGAAGGTGTTTGAGAGGAGAATTGCATCTAGCAGCCAAATAGGGTATTTCCCTTCAACAAAGGAAACAATTCATCTATTACTGCCCCACCATAAACATATTCATTATGCGCAAATAATGTGGTTTGAGAAATCCCAGTTTACGAGAAAATTTATTGTCAATTTAAACTTCATTTGTAGATTAACAGGTATAGCTATAGTTCACATAGCAAGGCAAAGAGAATATCCATCGCCTGAACTTTAAATTCTGTTTCAAAGTTCCTAAATTCTGGAGAATGTGTTTTAATAATGAAAATCCCTACAGCTAGGAAAATCAACTCCTCTGATTATGGTATTAATAGTTATTTTATAGGCTGCTACACTTCCTGACCACTACCATGCTTGCTACCGTGAAGAATGATGTGAACTTGGCAAGATCATGGGCTAAGTTCATACCATGCTTTGGAAAATGAATAACTTTTTAAATAAATAAGGTGAATAAATACTTTTAAATTAAATAAGTAAAAGTCAACCATGATAGATAACAATAAAAAATTTTCCTCAGATTCTTGTCAATAACCTTTCATGGAGTGCAACATCTGCTTATTGGCATCGGCAGCACTACCTAAGGGCAGGGAGAGAAAGGAGTGTAGGTATATACCTTTGATGTCATACGTATGATTGTCCAGCCTGGAATAATTAGCTGTCATGTTTTTGGTCCATTTTTGTTGGAAATTTCTAGTTCATTTCACAAAGTGTCCATGTAGACGTACATATTTCATTAATCACATCCAAATGTATAATATATCTCAGAACCTTTACTACTTTTTCCCATTTCTTCTTTGGTTGACATATCTTTAAATTCTTTACATTCTCCTTAAGAAATATATGGAAAATATGTACCGTACCATACAAGATACAAAATGCAGTGAAGTGTTAATTTACAAGATTTAATTTTTTTAGCGAGTGATATGCAGGAAGTCTTCCTGGGTCTTCAGGCAGGATAAATATCCAATAGTTACTGTTGTTCTGTTTCTTCATTTGCCTTGAGGATGAAGCTCAAGTCAGGCTCCATAATGCTGTCATCTATTAGATATTTAACCTTGTGTAAGACCTTAAAAGACATTCTGCATAAGAAAAGTTTCTTTGGATATTTCCATCCTGTCGAGGTTTTCTACTTAGATATTTACCTCTATCTCTATTATTGGCAATGAATTCATAAGGTTTGGGAAGGGTTCTCATCCAACTTGTATTAATTTGGGTAGGTGTGTGAAAGTTTAGGCCATTTGCAAAATTTTGAGATGGGTTGATAGTCGATTAAGGTTAGGCATTTTGTAAGGGAAGACTGACCAGAAGCATGGCATCAGCATTGGATAGTTTCAGACCAATGGTGTCGAGGGTTTAAAAAATTAAATGCCCCATCCAATGGACAAAGTACAGCAATTATTGTGAGCTCCAAGCGGCACTCAAGAAGGGACTACATAGTAATATTTATTTGTATTATAAATCTCTGCCACTACTGGGACTTGAACACAGGCCCCAGGGCTGAAAAGTCTATGCTTTAGTATTCACACCCCCTCTTTGAACTCTCCTTTCATCAAATATCTTTTAAATGTGGTCCAACTTTCTAGATAATATATGCCATCTTAAAAAGAAGTTGTCCATAAATTATGTTTTGATGAAGGGGGGGAGGGCTCAATGCTCTGTTGACTGGGAAGGGGACTAGCCTTTTGTTACATTGGGAGATAGATATGTAATGCATTTCTTTATAAGGGAAGAAATGAGTTAGTTTTAAGGGATGTCAGTTTTTTTCATCAGTGGGATAATTGGCAGCATTACATAATGAGAATGCTATGAAGTATTATAGGTGTGTATAGGGGCAGAAAAAGTAGTAATTCAGTTACTTAATATATGGTAAGCAATATAAGAATCCTAAGAATGGATATGATGGGTGATAACTTGCCCGGTTTTGTGCTGACCCTGATGTTATTCGCCATCTTTTTTACTATGTTTTTACAGTTAGTATCCATGGCAGTGATTTGATTATTCCTCATTTAGCAGGGCATGGGAGACTCCTTCAATAAGTTTTTTTTTACTATGGCAGCTATGTGCAGACCATGATGCATGTCCAAAGGGAAAAGGATGGAGGCATTACTAAACAGTACATACTAGTTCACTGTATATTCATAACCAAGAACACTGTATTAAATAGTGTTCTTGTTCATGACTATGGTATTACATTCTTGTAATGAAATTAATATTTCCATGAACCAACCACAAGTGTGTTGGAACGATGAATACTATGAATTTATTCTGGCAGGATAGAATTTTTGATGAAATAATACCCTTTATTCTCGTAGTCTCTTAAACTCATAAACTCACCAGCGACATTATGGAACAAACTCAAGTCCATTGGTATAGGTAAAACTAAAGATAGTGTCCTGCCACCAGGCTTATGCCTTGACTCACAGAACGAAAACTTTTCTCAGCCCCCCAATCGTATTCTATAGGAGGTGAAAGAGCAAGCCCTAATAATGTACTGCTCAAAAAATTCTCGAATGCTCTCTTGCGAAAACGTATTCAAATTCATCCCAGTCACCCAAATGCCAGTACTTTCTTCTTTCAAGAAACTAAAATCTAAGGCACAAGGATCGGATGGTATACCACCTGAATTCATAAGAAAGCTGCTCCCTCTAATCCTCCCATGCATCACCAATATCTTTAACTCATTGCTAATTCAAAACTATTTTCCAAGTCTACGGAAAAGTGCTCTAATCAGACCAATTCCAAGAAAGAGTAACTCTCCTGACGATAAAGATTTCCTTTCTTCCAATCCTCTCCAAAGTTCTTGAAAAACTTGTTTGTGAACAAATGACCAATTTTTTAAACTGCAATAACATACTTGACCAGCTTCAATCCGACTTTAGACATGGACAAGGTACCACTTCTGCACTTGTCAAAATATCAGATGACTAAAGAAGATCCATGGATAAGAAGGAGGTAACAGTACTTATTTTGCTAGATTTCAGTAAGGCTTTCGATTCAATAGACAGTGATATCCTTGCAGCGAAAATGAGTTTCATGGATTTCTCCTCAACTACAATTCACTGGATTACTTCATACCTAGCGGGTCGAAAACAGAAAGTTATTAGTAATGATTCATGCTCCTTATGGGTTGAAACAAACAGAGGTGTCCCTCAAGGCTCTATCTTAGGACCATTGCTATTTTCTCTTTACATTAACGATTCTCCATCAGTGCTTAGAAATTGCAAGCATCATCTTTACGCGGATGACCTCCAAATATATTTACATTTGAATTTCGATAAGTTGTATAACAAACATAGACACATAAATTATTAATAACACAATAAAATAAACCCTGAATTTATCAACAGTTGGAGTAAAACAAACTTTTTAAGTATAAATCCTGGAAAATCGCAAGCAATCATTATTGGATACCCGAGGATACTGAAAGCCATTAAAAAAGATGAATTACCCCAATTAAGTATAGCAAATGACCCAATACCTTATTGTGAGAAGGTTAAGAACCTAGGAGTAATCATGGATTAAAGTCTCTCTGGGTCATCATGTAACTAAAATATGCAAAACAGTCAATAAGTCATTATTCCCTCTTCTCAGATTGAGACACTTCATCCTGCCTCTCTAAAAAAACAACCAGTTTCCACCTTAATTCTACCCCACTTTGACTACGCTGATGTAGTGTATCAAGATCTATCTCAGGAACTTTCATTAAAACTTCAACGCTCTTTCAACACCTGTATCCGATTCATCATCAATCTACAAATATCTGATCACACTACAAATTTCATAAATAGTCTCTCCTGGTTGAAACCCAGTTCTCAACATCTGTTTCTTACGCTCTCCTTACTGTATCAAGTTTTACACACTAAAATGCCGAAGTACCTTACGGACGACTTTCAAAAACTCAGCACAGGTCATGGATCCAACACACGTGGGAATCAAAAACTTGTGATACCTCACCTCCGAACCATCATATTCAATAAATCATATACAGTAACTGCTTGCCGTGGATGGAATAACCTTGATAGTACCATGAGAAATTCACCATCGGTCACTATCTTCAAGAAGTCACTACATAAAATTCTCCTCCAAGCTCAACAGGGAGACAACATACACTGTGTAATTCCAGCGGAGTGACACGTATCATACTGGTCAATTAAAAATGCACCACGCTAAATACACGCAAGATTATTTTACCACATTTTCAGCTGTCATTTATGTACTATTTTTGTTCTTAATTTTAATCACATTAGACTTCTCTCAGTAGGGTTTTCGCATGTTTTTCACACCCCCCTTCATGTGTGGTGTTTTCCTGCAGTGGGTTTTTTTTCCATGATGGACATCAGCTAATATCCTTATGTTTTTTCGTACAACTTTACATATCTTTTACACATACCTTTAATATATCATTTGCTACTTGTTGATTTTATATGCTGTTTTCCTTATCGAAACCTTATATTCATATGTTTCATATTGTATAACTATATTAATTTTTTCAGTGTCATATTTTCTTAATTATTTTTTCGTCATTGTGATTTTAATTATTTTTCTATTGTAATTTTATATATTTTTTTTAGTATTTAGAGCAACGTTTAAATGTATATATATGCTACATTTCATGCATTGACGAGGGGTTCGATGGAAGAGGGGACTTTTTAGTCTCAATCTCGCCCCAATTAAGATGCTTATCTATCCATCTCTCTATCTCTTCTGAGCATTTCCATTCCAATGCTATTTATTCATATGTGTACCGTCAGAACTCCTTCAAATTTCTGCCTCCCTTCCAACATGTGCTATTCTTCCCTACGTCCATGTTTACTTCCTCACTCTTCCTCAGTGTCCCCTTCCGCTAGTTGAAATACCCATTTATTCCTCATCATTTGCCAACAACCTGCTTCTGCCCTTACCATACACAGTACTTAAAAATAAAATAAACTGCTATATTCCACACGATTTTTATTATTTACTCAACCAGTTTCAACCTCTTCAGGTCATTACCAAGAGTAAAAGTATTTTTATGATGCTCAGTACTTCTGCATTCGTCCTTCCTTTCGTCCATCCTACTTCATTTTTTTCATCATTTTTTTCCCAGGTCTCAGATCTATATGATACGCTGCACCATGGCAACCTCTTTGGCAGTGTTTCTTTTATCTTCACTCGAGGTTGTTTACAGAAGTCCTCTCATGTTGGTAAACACTTCTTTTGCTAAATTAATCCTCCTCTTATTAGTTGCGATCATTCGTCCTAAACAAAATAGTGTATATTCCATGCCCACCTACTTTTACCCCTGTCTTTATCTTTTTTCTGGATTATATTTTTATTTTAGACTTTTAACTAATCTCTAATACACTGGCTTTTAAATGCCTACAAATTAATCACGATTCTTTGGCTGACAAGCTACGATACGTCATAAGCAAAAATAATTGCTTAATGTGTAGGTAGTATGCTTCTGGGGGTTTAGGGTTGGATTACTGGGCTCCTATCCAGAGGACCCAGGTTCAAGTTTCAGAAGTAACGGAGATATTTCAGTGCTGTTTAGAGAGTTTAGTACTCCATTCATCAGACTTACATCTATGTTATACCCTATGAGCCACTGTGAGGGTGTGTGGCAGGGGGTGTAAATCACCATTCATGCACTGCTGACATGCAAATAAGAGCTATAATTATACTACTACATGAAAACAAATTAGGTACCCAAAGGGTTATGTGCTACTACATGGTAATTGTTTACAATGTTACTGATAGGATATTACGCATAACCCATGGTGTATCCATTTGGAGAAGATTACTCTGGCACCAAATTACTCTGAGAGCCCACAATTGAGAGAAAGAGAGATTACTTCAAAGTTCAGTACCTACTCCATCCATGGCATGTGACGTCAAGGTGTCGTTCGTCATGGGCAGGCCGATTCTGTAGGTGGGTTCTCCTCCTCCCTTTCTCGTGTCGCTTTGAAGTCCTACCTGCACCCAATTATTCTCCTATCTTGAATGGCGCTGATTGATATAGTCTGTTGGTCGCTTTCATCCCAACAAAAGCATAACATCTATGTTATCTCAACCATGCAACACCACATTTCTTATTAGAGTTTTGCGTAAGACTTAGTAAGAGGCTCTCATCATTGTCCCTGTCTGAATGTAGATGTAGGACACATAGCAAAGGGATAGGTAGGTGAAATTTTGGAGTCTGTAGCTCATGATGCATTTATCAATAACAAATCCCCTTATTACTATGTAGATATTAACCATGTAGCTGCAGGTAAGCCATATTATTATCATGTTTCCATGTAGTACCCTAGTTGCATGTTTTTGTGATCTTCACCCACTGCCACACATCCTTGCATTGGCTTGCAGGGTATCGCGTATTGCAGTGGCATAGCCAGGATGTTCTCCAGGGGGGGGGGAAATAAGTTAACATTCCATAACACAAGTTTGTTTATGCCCCTTCATGAAAAATGTTAAGATTTCTTAATACAATTTGTATGTATGTACTACATTTCTCACTCTCCTTGAATTTCAATGGGCACCTTCAGCTAGTTGACCTGTAATTTTTCATTTTACTAAAGAGCCAAGGGGGGGGGGGGCAAGCGCCCCACCCTTCCCCACCGTAGCTACGCCCATGCGTGGATGTAGATGAACTCTTCCTTCCGTGGCCAGATTCTTCGCAAATGTCCTGACTAATGAACTCATTTTCACCTGAAATTCCCCCAAGGTATGTAACTGCATCTTATGTTCTACTTTATGCTTACAATGTCAACTTCCATTCTTGTCTGATTCCACTTACTGAGAATGATTTCACTTTCATCTTTTTGGGATTTAATAAATGAAATTAGCTCTGAGGAAACTTTGTAGTGCTGCACATCAACAAATTAATTCTATGCCCTCTATTACATACAAAACATTTCAAAAATTCTCACACAGTGTGTGTGAATGAATCTGAGATACATCTACTCCTTATCCTGCAATCCATAACAGGGTAAGTGGCAGGGGGTGGCAGGGCACCAGGCATTAAGTAGAGTTTAGCTGAAAAAAACTTTTTTATTAATCATAATATCTGTGGTGTATGTAAAAGTTTGATTGAAGATAATTCTTTTTTGGGATTGATCTCCATTCAATATTTTCCTACTTTGCTTGAAGTTCTTTAATCACTAGATTCAGAACTTTTGCAGATGAGCTGCCTAGCCCTTGATCATCTTTTTTTTCTGATCGATTCGTTCAATTTCCCCAATTGTTTCATTACCATTTACATTTTTCCAATTCCATTTTAGCCATTTTCTCCATATATGTGGAAATGTACATTCCATAATAGTATGGAATTAACATTTGAAAATAGTATATGGAGGAAATGGCCTATGCTGCCCATTCTGATTCCCTGCCTATTATCCTTTCATGCTTGGTGGACTAACGTCGGGCTGAGTTTGTGTTTCATTTAGGGCTTAACTTCATTGGGCGTTATAGAAGGGTTAGGGGGTATTCCACAGAGGGAGAAAAAAATCATTCGCCTTGAACGGGACTCAAACCCGGACCCCCTGATTTCCGGCCAGGTGCTCTACCAGTTGAGCTAAAAAGGCGTCCTCTTTCTCTGTGGAAATTATAGAGCCTTAAAGGAACAAGAATAAACGGACTGCTAGACATATCAATGCCACAAAACAGCCGAACTTGACCCGGGTTCGAGTCTCGGTCAAGACGAATGATTTTTTTCTCTGTGGAATATTTGCTATTGTGCAATTTCAGCGGGTAACGCCGCTAAAGTTTTCACGGCTAGTACGTGATCTTTGAATTCGGGTTAGAGGGTGTTTTATTTGGAATAAGAATCGCTATTTTTATCCAAATTTTTGGCTCCACTTTTCGTTACTCTTCGTCTTGGAATGAAACCAAACCTCGTTTGTCAGAATTGACGGTATGGGTAGTTAGTTACTTAGTCCAATGAGTAAAATTTAAACGATAGAGGAAGGAGGCATCTGGTATCTCATGATAATGGCCTAGGGGAGGGGTGTTTGGAACCGTCTGTATTATCTAGAGTAGGTAACCAACGAGTCACGTGATACAAACAGGAACTGTTCGCTAATGTGGTGTGTTCGCACCACTCTTAACAATCTCACTAATTGTTCACTCACTTGAGATTTTTCTCATGCGAGGGCTCTATGCTCGTAACGAATGAGGAAAATTCAAGAGAAAAAAATGAGTGAGATTGTAGTGAGGGATACAAATACACCAAATTTTGCAAAGTATTCGTGTTTTTAGCACGTGATGCCTTGATTACCTATTGGAGATAATCCCGATGGTTTCAAACACATCCCCAGCATACAGAAAAATCTCTCAGCTTTGATTTATCTGGTCGTTTTCGAGGATACCAAGTGGAGTAGTGGGGGGTCTCAGGGTTTAAACCCCCCAAAAACATTCCAGCACCTAATTTACTTTATTTTGTATATTTTGCACTCTCATTTAGATTTTTCTTATTGGGCTGAATAATGTAGTTGCATAGTCTTCACCAAAAAAAATGATAATTTAATTATTGTTTTAGTGAAAAATAGATAATCTAAATAAGTTGGGTGTCCCTGATATGGCCACGCTAAGGTGTGAGAATTTTTCTAGCTGCCATTTTGCAAAAAAATTTAACGAAATTAAAAAAAAAATCATTTTCAGTTACCTACATGGACTTTCACCAAAAATTTTCCTTGCTCATAAAAATGGTTTTACTGGTAAAAAAAAAATTAATTTCCAAAAGTCAACTGAGTGTCCATGCACATGATATGGCCACCCTTATTCTATTCCACACATCGTGATTTTTTTCCAGTTTTAAAGTGCAGTTCTACTAAAATTAAATGATATGTTTGGAAATTCAAAAAATCTGATGCTAAATAATATTTTTAATTAAATATTATATATTTTAAATAAGATTTTCTATTAAAAATGAAGTTGTTCACAAAATTAGTAGGTATATGTTTCAAAATTGTAAAATTATTTATGACTGGAGCAGTAGCGTACCAAAGGGGGGGGCGCGGGGCGCCAAAATTGAAAAAAATATTTTTTTAGTTTAGGAAAAAATAATTTTTTCCTACGGGGGCCGGCTACCATCTAGTTTGCACCGGGCACCAAGGTAGCCTTGGTACACTACTGGACTGGAGTAAAAGTCAAAAATTCCTTAGTAGTACCATGAGAATAAATAAAAGCGAAGTGCACTTGATACGGCTACCTGGGTGGCCATATCAGGAGCTGGTCAGCTTTCACGGCAATCGTTTGATTACGGACAACTTGTTACAGGTAGGTACGCCAGAATTAACAACACCAATCGAAAGAGCATTAAAAACTTAATACAATACAATGGTTTTCATGATTATAGTCTAATAAAAACAAACATAAAATTAAGGAGACTTAACAAATAAAAACAAGAAGAGGTCTCGCGATAAACTCAAAGCACTCCACTGACGATTTATTGCTCAACATGGCTGGATGGGTTGTGACCCCATGGCACACTATAATAGGATTAATAATCCACTGGATGCTGATGACATCCTGCGGATTTTTTGGATAGCTAACTCAAAATAGGGCAATAGCCATATCAGGAGCATGGCCATAAAGGAGCACCCACCTTATCATTTTATGATGGTGCACATAAATATTAATGAAACCCCCCCACAAGGAAATCCTGCGTACGCCACTGAGGAGACCTAATCGGTATTCGACTCCTGCACCTCTAGTCCAACGCTCTAACCGCTTGGACTAAGGACTTGAAGGTAACTCAACTAACAGCACGTTTTTGCATGCGTAGTTTGCTATTTTTATCTTTTTAAATATTGCAGCCTAGACCAATATATGAATACTAATCCTTTTAAATGCATGATATGTAGTGCATGTTTGGTGAGAATTCATCCCCTGCCACACACCTTTGAGGTGGCTTGCAGGGTATTATGTAGATGAAACCACGCCGTATTAAAGTGGAGTGAATTTGGAATCGCAGTGAATCATACGTTAACCTTCTTTAAGGGTGACGCAACTCGAGAGGAAACAATCATTTTTCTTCTTCTCGAGGCTCGCTCTGATTCATCGATTACTAATCAGCAGTCGACGCCGCGGTCTCAAGGAATGGCTCTTCTTCTTAACCGTAAAAAGAATCTTATCACGGACATTTCTTTGAATAGAGAGGGGCGTAAAGATTCCGTCCATAGACAGTCTCACTGCGTGGGACTGGGAAAGCCGTTTCCTAGACGTTCTCTTTCAATGGTATACATTCCATGAGACAGCGTGGCCTTGGGTTGGAGATATATTCGGGCTTGTTTCGATACGCATACCCTGACAGGGCTGAGCGTTATATGAAAAAAGAAAAGCATACACGCATTATATGATTTAATTCTTTCCCGGCGAATTATTTTCGTAAATTATTCTCAGGCTTTCCACCGGGTTAAATTTTATATAACACCAACGTTTCAACGGACGACTCGTCCATCACCTTGAAGACGATGGACGAGTCGTCCGTTGAAACGTTGGTGTTATATAAAACTTTAACCCGGTGGAAATCCCGAGAAGAGTTTACGAATATACACGCATTACCATAAGCATTGTACCACCATCGGTAGGTTTGTGGAGAGTCCCTACCTTCTATTTTCCAAACACGCATCTCGTCCCTTCCTTAAGTAGCGGTATGTATAAGGTGTTATTTCGGTGCTCCAAATGGATGACACAAATTTCAACGTTACTTTTTAAATTTATTCACTCACCATGCAGAATGGGGGTCGTGGTGGCCTAGTGGGTTGAGCGCTGAGGGTCCCGGGTTCAAATCCTGGGCAGCAGCCTTTCCGGACACCCCCATCTAAAATCCTCGCGATTCGATTTTCTGCTTGTCAGAACTTCGTAGGAAATCGCAGGTGGCCCGGGGAAAGGAACTGGCCGCCACCTACCCTGAATGTGTGAATTTCACACGCCAATGGCTCAGTACGGGGTGAGCTCTACTCTCACCTATCAAAGACCAACCTTCGGGTTGAATCACTGAGTGAGTGCATACAGAATACTGGCTTCGCGCACATGGTAGGTATGGGTTTGAATTCTGGCATATATTTCATTAGAAGCTACTCTTGAATGCCAGTTCAATTCCGTGTCCTTCGGGAGGGACGCAAAGTAATGGAGGCGTTTAATCGTAACCGAAATCTCAATTTTGTACACGAAATCGTTAGATGGAAACGAAAAAAGAATTTTAGTGAAAAAATTAATCATCTAACCACAACCATTCACTCATAAATCAAAAAGGAAAATAAGCAAAAGGTGACGGCCACTGAAAAAGCTGCTTTGATAACATTGACGTCATTTTCCTCCCGTCCTTGCCTGCTCTTATGGGAAGGGGAGGGAGTGGAGGGGGGTTCTCGGAAGGTCTGCTCGCCCAGATGCTGTCGTAACTGCTCCTATTGGCAGAGTCAGCTGTGTCCCCCCATTGCGATAAGCCAAAGAGCTTCGCGGGCTCAGTTGTGATTGGACGAAGTCGATATACGTCAGAGGTTGCACCACACCCACTTTTCCGAAAGGGTTAAAAACATCAGTTTTTCGCCGCTTATAACTCGAGAGATAATTGACGGATAAAAAAACGGAAAAATACGGGTCTTTTTATTTTACAATTTCCATCAGTCCCGGCAATAAAAAAAATATGGTAAACGACCCCATTGACCCTTTGGTGACTTTCACCGAGAGCAGCTAATGCCGACGCCAGGTTTATTTCCCAACCTTTTCTTCGTTCCCTTTCTATCCCATCCTTACACCTTTCCTAATGGTATGACTGCCCTTTATGTGGGGGACTCTTGACTGACCACTGATCATGTCAGTCGGTGGGAAACATTTTCCGGTCGTATGACATAAGTTCTTTAATTTTGGAGGCAGCAGGATGGAGAACCATAAATAACTGTTATAAACGATTGCCAAATTTCCTCAGATGAAGAAAAAAGTCGAAGGCGATAATTTTCATTAATTTTTTCCATGATTATTTTTTCGAGCGAAAGTTGATTTGCCGTGAACTTTTATCTGGCTGATTTGAGGTCGATTTTTTTCTGTAAACCTGCCTAAAATCCTTAACTTTCTATCTGTACCTCTTACAGCCGTTCCGTATACACCCTCATTTCATGCACGTGCTTGGTGATTCCACTCTCTCTGCAAGACCTAACCGACGGAGCGCACTCATTTCATACTTGTTCACTAAAAGGACATCGTATCCACATTCCTTCTCTCATTGCCTTTCTCTGCCCCGTTACCGACGACTCAGCTCAGGTATGCTCGAACCTCTTGAACACCGAACTAAGCCGATATTTATTCGAACATAGCCATCTGTTGCGACGCAATTCGAAATCCAACTGTGTGACGAGATTAATGAATAGACTCATGTGATGCAGCAGCGTACAGGGAAATTCTATGCCCAAACGATAAAGAATATTTAAATGATGATCTGCAAGCAATTGAAAATTGGTGTGATACATGGCAGTTAGAATTAAATTGTAAAAATGAATTTTTGGAAAAAGAATATATCTCCTCCTGGCACTAACAAAATAAGTAATAATGAATTAACAAACGTGGAATACATTAAATATCTTAGAATTAGACTTACACATGATCTATCCTGGGGTAAACACATAAGTGAAATAATGGGTCGAGCGAATCGCAAACTGGGATTCATCAAAAGAGTACTGGGTAAATGTGACGATCATTTACGAGAAATCAGCTACTTTTCACTTGTAAGACCTCATTTGGAATATGCTGTGAGTGTGTGGGATCCCTACGAAATAGTCATAAATAATGAACTTGAGCGTGTGCAGGGAAGATCGGCAAGATTTGTAAAGGGACGGTACGATAACCTTGTTAGCGTAACCAGTCTATTAAATGAATTAAATCGGGAATCACTGTCATATCGCAAGTTGAAATTTAGACTTAATCTCTTAAATAAATAGCAAGAACATATTTTCAGTGATGATGTTAAAAATATTTTGCGGACCCCAACTTACTATGGTGGACTGGACCATAATCACGAAATTAGAGAAAATGATTGCCGAACTGACCGATTCAAAATGTCCTTTTTTCTACGTACATTGAGGGATATGAATAACGGTAAATGTATCCAATACGAGTGTAGCAATGGATAACATAAATGCACGTTGTTATAAGGACTTGAAGCTAACCCAACTAACAGCTTGTTTTTGCATGTTTGCTTTGCTATTTTTATCTTTTTTTAAATAGTGAAGTTTAAAAAAGACTAATCCTTTTTTATGCATGATATGTAGTTCATGTTTGGTAAGAATTCACCCCCTGCCACACACCATTATGGAGGCTTGCAGGGTATTATGTAGATGTGATGAGACTGGGAATTCTTCAACGCATTATTATAGAACTGGGAACAACGAAATTCAGTTTTATTAACGAATTTCGCACGTTCAACCTCCCCCCACCAGTAAAAAATGAGTTTTTTTGGCTTGTTGAAATTAAATAATCAGGGAAGTATATATTCAAAATAAAATTCCGTTTATTAGGAAAGCTTATAGACTTAGCAATATCTCTTATTAGTTATTTATTTTCACTATGAAAAGCAAAAAACATGCCTCCTCTTCTTCATCGTTGTTTTCTTACGATGTTTCCATGGTGAGATTATTGTTTCGTTGCGCTGAAAATATCTTTTAGCGCAATTACTAAGTAACATAATTAATAAACAAACAATGTGTTTTAACGTTACAATGTAATGTCTTTAAACTAAAATTAAAAGCTAAGTAACATAATAAGGGAAAGTGGTCGTCATCTTACGAAAGATCATGACCGCTTGCGGTGAATTACGGCCATCATAGTTGCGATTCAAATCTCTCTTCTCTAGTCGATTATGTTCATGGGAAAGTTCAATTGGTTCAATTGAGGTGGTTTCCAGTTTTATGCTTCAATAGACCCTTAGGCTTATCTGGCATGGGTAGCTCAAAAATGAGTAAATTATCATTGCATGTACTTGTAGTATTTGGGTAAGTAGGTAGGATTTTATTTCCGGGTGCACCGACGGCGGAAGTCATAATGTACCACGCAGTTTGTCTTACTGCAATATCAAATGTTGATTGTGATTAAAAGAACATATTATTTATAGTATCATGTAGGATTGTAAGTATTTGGGGGAGGCGACCGGCAACTGAGGTCAATTGCACCAGAGAGTATAGGTGATTAAGTGGGTAAGAAAGGTAGAAGTTCTTAGGGACCGGAGGAAGGGTGGATAGAACTCCGGCGCAAGCGCAAGCAACCTGCTTTTAACGAAAGGTGCCAAGGGGATCAGGGCCTAACGTCCCACCGGACGGACGGAGTACTGATCTTGAAGTGCTCTCCACGAGGCACTCTAGTGGGGAGCGGTATGTCAACGTAAAATCTGCCAGTTCCGGGATTCGAACCTGGGCCTTCGGGATGGGAGGGTAGGACTCTAGCCACAACACCAACCCGATCCCAGTTTTCATTGCTTTCGCCAATATTTTTCAACGGGGTTGTACAACAACCCTGCCAGCAGGCACGTAGCCAGAAATTTGCTTAGGGGGGGGGGGGGCTAAGCCTTGCGTAACTTCAAACAAGGCAGCTCTGCCTATTCGGTGCCGACATTTTACAAATCTCTTCCCTTAATTTTCAGTGCTTGGTATTTACTTTTACAGTGCCCATACTTATCTCTTCTCACTGGTAAAGTTCGCTACTAAAATCAGAACAACAGAATTATTGGGAAAAAAATTCGGGGGGGGGGGCTTAAGCACCAGAAGCCCCCCCACCCCCTGGGTACGTGCCTGCTTTCCAGTCGTTAGTGAGGAGGGACACCATCGACTACTGATGGTTGGTTATTCAGGGGAGGCGACCGACAGCTGAGGTCATTTGCGCCATATAGGAATTGTGGGTAATTGGGTTATGGTAGGAATTTTCAGGGAACGGAGGAAGGGTGGAGAGAAATCCGGCGTCGGCATTAGCCTACTCTTAACGAAAGGCGCCAAGGGGACCACGGCTTAACGTCCCATCGGACGGACGGAGTACTGAACTTGAAATGCCCTCCACTAGGAACTCAAGTGGGGACCGGTTTGCCACTGAAAAATCCGCCGAGGCCGGAAATCGAACCCGGACCCTCGGGGTGGGAGGCCAGTATTCTAGCCACCACACCAACCCGATCCCCTTGTCTACTGATTAGGGATTTACTTATTCGAGAGACACTAAAAAAATCATGAAATAATTTAGCTTGTTAATTTCTCTAGCACAAAATTACCGTTGTATTTGAACGAAACGATATTATGTGATGCTTTGAACATGGAGGGTAATACGTGTATTTTATTTTATTACTATACATAGAAAGAAGTGAGTTAATAAATAAAATGGTAGGCACGCGAGAAGTTGCTGAAAACAGATCCAGGGTGTCTTAGCATGGAGTGCAGTCTGCATTTTTCCTATGTACTTAACTTATCCTGGCACTTGAGGCCGTGAAGTCTATTGTCAATAGCGACTAAAACGTCTGCAGGGGCCTAATTCTCGTTCTCTCCTATCGCGGGACACAACGCGAACGCAAGTTTTAACGCAAATTGCGTTACGCGGCATTCTCTTTGCGTTCGCGTTCGTGATAGCGTTTGCGATCACAAGGTAGTTTGTCCAATCACAGTAGTGCTCGGAGCCCCCCACCGCTCCCTCAGCAAGGTTTGAAGCACCCTTCACTCCCCCCCCCCCCCTACCCACATGGACTGCTAATCTTGAGAATTTTTTAAAAATCTTTGCTCGTGTACCTGAAGATGCTATAGTGTAGCAGAACTAATTGCATTAAAGCATACGTTAACCTGTGGAACGCTAAAGTTTTGTTTACAATTTCCTTTTCCAGTATGGAAAGCCATCATATCTCGGCCTCTAACTCCTAGAGGAATGAAATGCACTAATACTTTCCTTATGTAGCTACATGATGATGAACTAACGCCGATCTCGTGATATATAAGTGCAATTTCATTGTTTATCTACCTCTACATAATACCCTGCAAGCCACCATAAAGGTGTGTGGTGGGGGGTGAATTCATATCAAACATGAAGTTCATATCATGCATAAAAAGTGTTACCCTGCCGAAAAGCTCCGTATCATTTCAATTTAAAAATTCCTTAGGCCATTATGCACATATTTATTAAAGTATTTAAACAGTTTTTAAAATCCCGTAGAGCGTTCTGTAGGAATTCTCAAAAGTTCTGTAGAAATTCCCCAGCGTTCTGTATGGATTCCTAACAGCTTTCTGTGGAAACTCTTGTAGGTGGTTGCTACGAATTACTAATCAATCGATCACAATAAACGGACAATTCAATCAGGTATTCTGTAACAATTCTTCGAATTGTTCTGTACAACACCATACCTCTTTCCACGGTCTTTCGAAGAATTCGGTAAAAAAATTATATATTGTTTTTTAATTAAATACGAATAACTTACAAAACCATTTTGGTAACAATTCCTGGAATGGCTCTGCGTAACACCTTACCTCTCTCCATAATCCTTCCAAAAATGGAGCGGAAATCATATATTCATGGATTAATTTATATATCATGCAAATAACCCACAATGCCATCTCAGTTTCTTCAAATAAACCAAATAAATATTCCTAATATTATTCAGAATACCCTTCAGGCTGTCAATATAGATGAGGCATAAATGGAGATGAAAGGAATGAATCTCACTTGTATAAATTTCACTGAATATTTATTCATCTGAATTTTTACCACATTTACTCGCAGAATGCTTGCATTTTTCCTGCATCCATTGTCTGCATTTCCTCCTCTGCTTCCCCACATACTCATACCCCTTTCCCCGCCTCTTCAGCTCCTCAGTAAAGATGCCTGTGAAAAAAAAACAAAGTGAGACCTTGAGTAAAAGAATGAAATACTTTTCAATCAACATTCGATGTGGATAAAATGAATAATTACAACCAAAATGACTACCAGTTTAAATAACTACCAGTTAAATTCTGCACCTTCTCTGAGGTTAGGGGCTTTTTCGCCACTTTGTTTCCACTATGGGACCGCTTTACCAGCTCCACATCACTCCAATAGAATGGCGTCATGTTCTCAATGAGCCTGGATGGCTCTGTGGTAGAGTTTTATCATAAATAATTTTGTTGGTGAAAGCTCCTGAAAAGGATTTTTAGGTTGAAAAATTTGGAACACACCTTTATCCGTCTATTGCAAGAAATGTATGTAGTATATACTGAATTTACCACCGGCTGCCATTTGTTACGTACACATACTGCCTTCCTCTTTTGTACTTTCGAGGTACGGAGGCACTGTGTCCTCAACAAGCAACTAAAAAAGATAGTGTTATATCGTCAGTAAATATGAAATAGGTGAAAAAAAAAACTTTTCTATTCAACACCCAGTAGGTACCTACCATTTATAACTTCTTCTGGTCAATATCAGGAATTAAAACTAGGGCAGAGGGCAAGAAATGATTTGGTTTTTGTAAGTATACGTACATGATAACTCATACAAATAGGTGATGTGGTAGAAGAACAGTTATGGAGCAAAAGGGTTAGACTCTGGAATGGAAGATGCTGTTCAACAGTAGGCATTCATGTTCATCAAAATTAGAGAAATCCATCTACATGCATATACTCTCTTGAAAGTGAGTACACGGGTGTGAACCATCACAATTCATGCATTTAATTCAAAGAGAATTACAGCTACAGTTACTGCGCACATGCAAAAAGATTATTCTATTGACTATTAACAAGCTACATGCCCACAGGCATAGCTGTGCATATGCATGTAGCTTGTACATGCATGGACAACTGAGGAGTATAATGATGCTTTTCTAATAAAATATTTTAGGCATTGAGAATCATATATGCAGAAATAGGGAATCCTTATCAATGAATGAAGTACTAGGTTACAAATATAACAATACTTCATTTTCACAAAATGAATGTTTAAGAATATAATCATTCACGCAACGTGAGGGTATGATTCAGGAATCAATAATAAATCTAAGTTGGTTTTATTGAATGCATCAGCCAGACAGCCAATACGATGGAACCAATAGCGTGACTTAGATTGAATTAAATATGAGTGGATTATGCCAAAACAGAACAAAGCAGAAAAATATACTTTTGGTCTAGAAAAATAAGCACTAGCATTTTACAGTGGATATTTCAGTGTATATGGCTTGGGACTGAGTCAGTTAATAGGTACAACTTAGTGAATGCAATATATGTATGACTGTGTTGAAGCATAAATGTGTACGATGTAATGATAATTGAAGGGATACCATGGAAATAAGAATACTGACATGCAATTCACTAAAATTTGCTCTTCGTGGAAAATATTAAGAAAGGAAATCAGGTGTGGGAAGTTATACAGTAAGGAGAATATTATACTTGGTAGGAAAATAAGTCCTCTCGCTACCCGTGAATGAACTCAAAGCACAGGAGGGAAACCAAAGTATGCAGCGACTCACCTATTCCACATTCAGCCTTTCGTCATGAGCAATGCTCTCTTTCAATGTCAACAGCGACCCATCCTCCATTACAAACTTCAACCCAGAGCTTGGCAACAGAGTCTTTACCTTCTGAAATGAAAGGGTGTCGAATGCTTAATCTTAAAGTTAACATCAATTGTAAATAAAGACTGTAGACATTCATGAGATAGGAAAATAGGCCTAGAATGAAATTTACACAACATTCCACGTTTCTTGACGCAATCATGCGCAGTTGAGGATAAAAAGACTAAATAACCTTAACAAATTCATGAGCTACAAAAAGTTATATTGACGAGTTCTATTCTACTCCTAGGCGAATTTTTTACATCGCTCTATGCTGCACACAATACTTTGCGGGGTAACTATGTGGAAATTCATGGTCAAATAAAAACTCCAACACTGTCAGTTACTGATAATGACGCCTATGCGTTGAAACTAGTTGTGCCAAATAAATTTCAGTGGAGATGTGCTTAGACGTTGCATTCTTTATTTTTCCTCTCTGCTGTTGTGAGAAGGTCTTCACCCCCTGCCTAACGCCCTCGCGGTGGCTTACAGGGTATCGCGTAGATATAGATGAAGGTAACGTACGAACAAAAAAAATTTCTTACAGGCTTATGATTTCAACGTAGTTAATCTACCAGTCGAATACAATAGAGAATGAAGCGAATAAATAAATTACCTGCACTGTTTAGCCGCTTTAGTAACTCCTCCTGGAGCCCCATATTCAGCTCCCTCGGCTTTTTATTTTGTTCTTTTATGCAGCTGTTCTCCTTCTGTTTTTTTAGTCTATTCTCCGCATACAGCATCACCACCATGTCGTCCAGGAGAGCCTCCGCTCTTCTCTTATCCGCTTCTTCACTTTGACAGCATCAGCCTTCTGTCAGTAAATGGCAATATATGTTCATCATCAAGGGTCAACAATCATAGGATTGGTTTGACGCAGCCCTCCACTCGATTCTTCTATCGGCCAGCCTCTTCATGTTAACGTAGTTCCTCTCTTTCACGTCCTTTACGACCTGTTCTATGTAACTCAGACGAGGCCTGCCTTTTCCATTCTTCCCGTTCACTATTCCTTCGACGATTGCCTTCATCAGGCCATCGTGCCTGAAGATGTGGCCGATTAAGTTGTCCATTCTTCTTCTTAGAGTTTTCAGCAGACTTCTCTTTTCTCCCACTCTTCTCAAGACTTCTTCGTTTGTCGCTCGATCAATATATGTTATAGACATAAAAGGCTCATGACAAATGAACACAATGGAAAGAAACTTACCCTTATCTCTTTCTGATACGCGACATCAAAGGGTATGGAAGCTCTCACCTCTCTTGGCCGTAGCCGGGATACCTCCCAAGGAATTTCATGCATAATTGACGCGACTGCAACGAAAGGGAAACATTATGTAGATAATGGGGGCGTTTACTCGGAACCGAAATCGCAATTTCGTAAACGAAATCGTTAGATGGAAACCAAAAAAGAATTTAAGTGAAAAAATTAATCTTCTAACAACAACCATTCACTCATAGATAAAAAATTAACATAAGCAAAGGTTGACGCCCACCGAAAAAGCTACTGTGATAACATTGACGTCATTTTCCTCCCGTCCTTGACTGGTTTTCGTGGAAGAGAAGGGAGTGGAGGGGAATTCTCGGAAGGTCTGCTCGCACAGATGCTGTCGCAACTGTCCTATTGGCAGAGTCAGCTGTGTCCCCCCCATTGCGATAAGGCAAAGAAGCTTCGCGGGCTCAGTTGTGATTGGACGAAGTCGTTACACGTCATAGGTTGCACCACGTCCACTTTTCCGAAAGGGTTAAAAACATCAGTTTTTCGCCACTTATAACTCGAGAAATAATTGACGGATCAGAAAACGGAAAAATACGTGTCTTTTTATTTTACAAACTCTATCAGATTCGGCAATAAAAAGTATGGTAAACGACCCAATTATGAATTACGCAGTAAGTGCTATCGAGACATTGCCAAAACCATAAATTTTTGACCTGTGGCAATACTTCATCAAAGCAATTATCGCTATGCTCAGAAAATTATACGAAAAACGATCGAATTCACCGCGCGCAGGAGTGGTTCATTTTTTAACCTTGATAACGCGAGGTAGCATGAATATTCTCTGGCTCGGGTCTTATTACCAACAATAAGTATAAACGATCAGAGCAACACTTACCTCCTGAAACGAGGATCTTCGCGTCGTAAAATCCGTCCCTTCGCTTGCTCGCAATCCTCCTCCGACAAGGACGGCCAAAAAATCTTTTTGGTCGCGGAGGGGTTGAAATCTTCCACATTCTCAGGGTGGAAGCTTATAATTTCCCACACTTCAACGCATCCCACGTGCCGATCTTCATATTTCAACCACACGTAGGTCGGTCTAGCAGACATTTTGCTGAAAAAGATGTAATAGTAACGTCGTAAGTGCTGGGTGTTCCTGATGCCACACTAGCTACTAACTACAATAGTAATAATATACTTGTCTAAACTTCAATTTAAAAAAAAGATATAAAGAGCAAAGCAAGCATTCAATATCGTGCTGTTAGTTGGTTTAGCTTACAATCCTTATACCAACAAGTGACTACCTATATTATCCATTGATATACTCGTATTCGTGCTATTCGATATATTTACCGCTATTCACATCCCCAATTGATCGAGGAAATAAGTACATTTTGATTCCGTCAGTTCAGCAATCAATTTCTCTAATTTTGTGATTATGGTCCAGTTGGAGTTTGAAACATATTTTTAACGTCATCACTGAGAATCTTGGAATTTATTTAAGAAATTAAGTCTAAATTTCAACCTGCGATCTGACATTGATTCCCATTTTAATTCATTTTATAGACTGGTTACGCTAATATAGTTATCGTACCATTCCTTTACAAATCTTGCCGATCCTCGCTGCACACGTTGAAGTTCATTATTCAGGGTTAATTCATGTGGATCCCAATCACCGGCAGCATATTCCAAATGAGGTCTAGCAAGGGAAAAGTAGCTGATTTCTTGTACATGGTCGTCACATTTACCCAGTACTTTTTTGATGATTCCCATTTTACGATTAGCTTGACCCATCATTTCACGTAGAAATTGTGGTGTCAGTAGGGTTTTATCGAATCGCCAGTTTTTGTCGGACGATCGCCAAAATTAGGATTTATCACTTATTTCACTGAGCTAAAACCCAACGTCTCACAACATCGCATTTTAAACAATGCCCTTCCGAAGCTAAAACCTAACGTATCACGACATCGCGTTCTAAACAATGCCCTTCCGAAGCTAAAACCTAACATCTCACTACATCGCGTATTTAAGCAAAGTCCTTCTGAAGCTAAAACCCAACCTCGTGCGTGCAGTGCAAACCCAGAGCGTGAAATGAGCAATGAGCGCGAAATGAGCAATTTCAAACGAGAGATAAAACAATTGAGGCGCGAAATTCAGTAGACACTGCGTATTGTTACTATCGGTCACTATTATGGCTGAAGTCCACATCCCTGATCAAGATAAATACCGTATTTATCATCCTTTAATTGATGTCGCAGCGCTTTAGTCCATATCTAATTTTGTTTATAATGTGAAATAAGTGATAAATCCTAATTTTGGTGATCGTCCGACAAAAACTGGCAATTCGATAAAACCCTACTGTAACCGCTTGCTGATGCCTCCTCCAGTTCATTCTAACCTCTTTGGTAAGGATCCAGGGCAAGAAGAAGTTAAATATTCGAACAAGGCCAGGTGAGGGGTTGAGAGTGATGGAGTGGTGTGGAAGAGGGTCACGGGGAGAGAATCAAAAGACGTTCGAGGGAATCGCAAGGTTCAACCAAATAGGGAAGACCACAGGCATAACTTGGACATCACGGGCGCATGGTCTCCATTGGTATATTTGACTAGCAGTATGAATCAGCAAAAATAAAAGTAGCGGAAGGGCCTTGGTTAAGCTGGCAGCACACCTCTCGGAACTCAAATTAGGTCATTCGTAGCGAAAATCGGAATAAAATCGAGTGCATCTCAAGAAGAAATTCGTCGGTTATGGAAGCATTAGATTCCTAGAGTAAGACCAGAGCTTGAAATCGGGCCATAAAGAACAATGTTCTTTTTTCCCTAGCGGCCAGCAATAATGATGAAGCGGTCCGATTTCAAGAGGCCAAGGTTAGGGCTCGAAATTAAGGCATAAAGGACTTCGTCATGTGCTCATAAAAAACCATTTCCGTACAAATTAAAATTGCGTAGGATGCCTCAAGAGAGAATATTTCAATTGTTGAGATTGAAAATCCATAAAACTAAACATGGAGAAGTTTGAAAATGATCTCGTCCTCACGAAAGACGACCGAGAGCAAAAGTACTTGTTACGTGGAAGAAATCGCTTGTCTAGAAGGAAAAGGAAGAGAGGAAGGTTGCAGACGATTTCGGTATCGCAATGTGTCGTCTTTAATCGCATGTGGATCCACAGTTTCACTACCAACCACTCTTACGGAGGTGAAAATTTTGTGGCACGCTATTCATGCAGGGAACAATGTCTCTTTGAAACCCCACCAAGATTTGAACCCTGGCCTTGTTGCCAACAATACTAGCCACCTAATCAGACCCATTTCTTGTTAGTTCATGCCTCAATTGATTGACCTTATTAAGTATTCTACTATTCGCCTCTTACGTATATTAGCATTGCAGTGTTAATTATTCTTCCAGAATCGTGCACAAACAAAATATGAAAGAAACCTCATTACACACATACTCACCCAAACGATGTGGAGATGCCGGATGCTGCAATTTAATATTCCTTATCGGGTAATTTTTCCATTGTCAGCATTTGCATGAGTCAGGACTTCCTTGAGAATGCCAAAAAAAGGAAATACGAGAGAAAAATCGCGCATGAGAGAATGGATAAATGCTGTGAACCTTGATATATACATGGAGATCGATAAATTTGTATTACGCGCAATTGATATAATTTAGCTAAATAAAGAAAGCAGTGACTGTGAAACTAATATTATCAACAAAAATGCATCCATCAACAATACGAACAGTAGTGTTAATATCCTACTAAAATCCTTGAAAATCTTACCATGTGTCTCCACGCCAAGTCCCCATGCAAATGAATATTTCGTTCTAAATTCCCCAGATGGCGCGACGTATCTTTTGCTGGATTTTCTTTGGGGGGAGGGGAAATAAGTCTCCAAAAAGAGCCCCCTCTTCCAAGGAGGCCAGGAATCTGAACTATCAAATGCCCCACGTGGAAAGTTGTATCGGAGTGCACTTGCATGAAGCCATGAATCGCATCCGACGGGCAATTAATTACCTCTCAGTATAATAGTTCGGGCTAATTTTTTGGTAATACGTTCGCAGCCCATTCATATTCTTTCCCCATCCCTTCCATACCTATCCTTATGCCTTTCCTCCCGGTCTGAAGCGCCTATTAGTGCGGAAACAGACTTGAAAACACCCATGATGAGGAATGAACGTGATAGTATACCAGAATGTAAGACTTTGTCAAATATAAAAAGAGACTAGACCATCTATTTTCCTTCATTAAATTTGAAAACAAAAATTAAAATAATATACTTTCATTGAATAGGAATTAAAAGATACTGGACAAGTTATACTTTTCTGGGAGTATATGATTCGCTTATGCATATGGTTAGGACAATCTTCAATGCCTGAATTATCGAGGGGTAGCAATAATGGGTAATTGGATAAGTCAGTCGTCTGAATGACTAATGCAGCAGCATACTTTTCTAAATCAAATCTCTAACCTGATTAATGTTTGGTGAATTTATTATAGTTACAGGTTTGTGGAAAGCTCATTATAGCTACATAGCATACCGCTAGAATTTGTTAACGAAAAACGGTCGATAATTAAACTAATCAACTCACAACGCCAAATGAAACTAATCTTCCAGCTAGTGTGAATAAAACCAAATGTAAATGAACCATTAGTAGACCAGGGGTGAGAGAACATTTCCTTTTATATGAATGAATATTAATTTTATTCGTTTACTTATACAATTCACTCAAATCTTTCATTGAATGCTCATTAAATTACGCTCAATTCCTTGGTTTTATTGACGAGACATGAATTCTTTCCGATGAGGTCCGCCTTTCTGGCTTGCATTCAATTTCCTAAGTTATTTTTCATGAAGTTCTCCGCTCTCGACCCTCTGAGTCCAAGGGAAAAGGACTCATTTCAACGCTTGTGAGACTCACGGCCTTCCAACTTCAAGAACAAGGCACTATCTCACCTTAGTCCCTAGTTTTCTTCGTAACCAGCAAGAACACAACCCCGATCAGCTGACCAGCGGCGTGAAACCAGTGTGAGAATGCTTGGAAGCGTTTCGCCATGTAATAAGAAGAATGTTTTTCGTTACAAGTCTATCACGCGAAGTTTACGATCGTGTTTCAGTGATTGACAAAGTCTAAAATTGGTGAAGTATCGCAAAGGTGAATTATCCCAATTACGATTATGTCGTTCACCTAATCCACCCCTCAAAAATGCTTAGCTACTCAAAGTGTTGATACATATCAAGATGTTATTCTGTGCACCGTGCTCATTCCAGTGCAAGTAGTGAGAGTGCAAATCAACACCGTGTCATCCGCGAACCTAACTTTCACTGATATAGTGGTATAGTTATGTGAGTCACGTGATGGGTGACCAAGTGTTGTCGTGACGTGATCGCATTCTTCGTGATTAAAGTGCCTTGTCGAGAATAATTATCAGTTGATCGTTGCTGTGAACTACCCTTGCTGTGGTGATGGTATGCAGGTCTTTCTTAAGAGTTCCCGAGTGTCGTAACGGTAAGCATTAGTTTGGTTTGCTTCCATTTTGCATGCTTATGGAATTACCCACTCGATCAATGCGTGCGAATGTTTTTGTTCTGGTAGGAGGATGGTTTCAGTTTGCAAATATTAACGTTTGATTGGAAGTCAAGCTATATGCGATAACCTCGATGCTTTTCTGCGGTAATATTGAAAATTTTAATCCATCTGATTACCTTGATATTATTAGCAATGGAATTCCTAATGTTACGTCGGTGGACATGTCAATCTGAAAACATTCGTAAAACACCTGCATCGAAATAGCAATAATTTTAGGACCGGAAACTGAAATCGGAAATCCAATATAGAACTCTGTTCAAATTTAGGAGATGAAATAAATTATTTGTTGATTCCACAGTATTACAATAAGTGTTTTTAAACAATTCTTTTGTTTTGTATTTCTCTGTAGGACACATTTAAACGGTGAAGAATTCCAAACTTCTATCGCGCGTTTGTCATTTTCTCCCGCTAAAACGAATAGTTTGACAAAGTAATAGCAGATGGCGATAATGAGTTTTATAAACTATATTAAAAAACAAACTTTTTTCGCAATTGATTGAAAATATTGATATCCAAAATTATAATTCCCTTAATATTATTAGCAAGAGAATGTTTTAATCGTCTACATATTTATTACATATTTTCGAAATTAATAATTACGACGAATTCATCCTAGGTAATTTCGTTGGTGCAGTCGTGACGTCACGCCGGACCATGCCATTCCACCCATGATCCTGTTCGATCCTCAGTTTTCTTCGGGACTTAGGAGCGGAAGGAGAAGTGAGTTTTCAGTCGTAATGTAAGAAAGTAGTACTGTAAGGTTGTCGGATTTAATCAATGTTAGTTCTTCGATTTTGAAGTGATTTTATGCCAATATGAATGGGAAATTAAGAAAATTTAAAGCAGCAGGTATTTTTTCTCAATTATTGAGATTATTCCGAGAGTAGGCGATGCCGCCAACTTCACGACTTGTAAACTTCTTAGTTTATTGAGTAAAACGCCGCTGATAACATGACTAGCTATTTTTTTCCATTCATTGTCGCATTTTTTCGAAATTAGTGCAGTGAAAATAATGATAAAATCTTTTGGCATCTACAAACGGGGTGAATTTGGTTTCAGAGAGTTGTTTTTCGGGTTACGTCAGACGTGAAACTGGATCGTCTTCAAATATCACGTGGGAAAAACGGAATGCAAGAAACAGTGTGTGATGAACTCTACTCAGGAGGGGCAATGGTAAGTCTGCTTCATTTCTGAAAATTTTCTTTCGTTTTTGATTCCATTTTCACAAAGTGTGAAGTCTTTTTTTTTGCAATTCTGTTGCTTCTGAGTGATCTGGGGTTGTCCTTCGATGTACACTATTTTCCCGCCGAAAATCCTTCGATATTCACCATTTTCCCGCCGAAAATCCGAATTAATTGTTTTGAGTCTAGAATTTTATACGAGGTGTCTCTAATACTCTAGGTTCATCACATCACCTGCCCACTTATAAATTAAGAGAAATAGATGCCTGTATTTCTTTTTTGTCTAAATTTTCATAAATAGGAGATAAAAAGATTGCAATTAATAACTGAGCTTGAAACTAAAGTCTGTTTCCTACCATCTTTCTAAAGATTTATTTGTGCTTGTTAATGGTCTTCGTTTCGCGATCCAATTTCCTAAAGATTGATATCTATTGCATTGATGACTTTGCGGTCCCTCTCCAGTTAAGAGCTCACTATCATTTTTCGTTCAATTAAGTTTCTTCTTAACCCCGATTTACGATCCACCGTAATCCAAGCCTTAAACCAGAAATCTAGTGCAAAATCAGACCCTGTGTATTGCTTATGGCCTATCTGATACTAATTTACTTACTGGTATTGTGTTACGGTGTGTTACGCAAGGTTGTTGACCTAATCCGCGTTCATTCAATGTAAATGAAAGATTTCATTTCCTGACTCTGCTCATCATTTGCATTCATCGATGAGTTTCTCATCTACATCTACATAATACCCCGGTAAGCCACCATAAAGGTGTGTGGCAGGGGGTGAATTCTCACCAGACATGCACTACATATCATTCATAAAAAGAATTAGCATTAGTTTAGTGACCTTGACGGCGAAACATTTATTTCAGCCTTATAAAACGAACCACATTTTGGTTTTCTCTTGTGAACAACTTTATTTCTACTCAAATTACACCACACTTGTTATTTTATGTGTACGGTGAATATCAAGTGCTGAAGGATGTGAAAGAAAAGAAATATGTAAATATGAAGAGATTAGCGGATAAAAGAACTCAGTGGAGAGCTGTGTCAAACCAATTTGAGGATTAATGACTAATGATGAAGACGTTGAATATGACCTTTGTATAATAAGTGTTGTTATTTCAACATTTTAGGGAAGTTTACCAGGTGTTTTTGAATATATCCATAGTCCAAACCACGTGAGTGAAGTCAGCCATAAAGAAATTTCATCTTGCGTTACATTCGACAGATTCAAGCACAGGAGAATCAGTAATAAATTATCACGACATAGTTAAGCCTTTTTCATGAATGATAATACTTGCACTTCATTTTGGTCCGCGGTCTTTTGTGTTGATCATTGAATTAAATATATCACATTGATCACATTAGGATGCAGAGGAAAGTGGAGTGATTGTTATGTAGCACCCCCGTTTGAATTTCAAATTTGTTCAGCAGTTGCTCAATTAACCGATGTACCAGTTGATAATACATACTGAGGTCGAATCATAGAACTAGGTAATCCGCGAGCTGGTGTTATTGTTCCTTTTCAATTGCACTAAAAAGAGGGGAAACTTGGTATTTTCAAGTTTTGTATACATTTTAATATCACAAGTCTCAATTGATACCGCCTCACATCCACGTAGTTGATGGATAGTCGACTTAAGTTCATCTATCTTCTTGTTTTACATGCGTGATGCATAATTTTATTAAATTATTGAATATTTCTATTCCCGACGCAATATATTGAATAGCGATAGAAGCCGCTTCTTTTGGTATTTATTTTCGATTATATTAATTTATTTTTGATTTCCAATGAGTAGAATTCCATTTCAATCATTGAGAAATCTTTGTTTTAACAATACATACTTCAAGAATGACCTTCTGATATCATTTATATATTTAAAAAGTTTTCTTTGTTTCATCTTGAATGTCATTAGTTAGGTGTAATCGATCGTGAATATTGATTTTATTTTGTCAAAGATAATTACAATTTATCTTTACTAAGGATAAAAATGATAATTTATATTATTAAACCACGTACGATTCTGAGTAGAAAAGGACATAAGAATCAATCGCTTTCTTTATCTTTCATTTATAATTTAAAATACGTCCTATAATTATTGGTCCTCGATCTTCTCATAATTTTCCTAAGAAATATTCCGAAAAGTGTTATGTTCAAATGTTATGCAACATTCGTACAGAGTCGTATTTTTATCATCATCATTGGTCAACAATCCTACATCTACGTCTACACGATACCCTGCAAGCCATCGCTAGGATGTGTGGCAGGGGGTGAATATTATCAGGCATGTACACTAAACATGCAAAAATACTAGTAAAGAGTCACAGGAATTTAGATTGTTAGTAACTACATAGTAATAAGGAATTGGTTGTTAATACATTCATCATTAACCACGGACTACTCAAAAATATTTCCCGTATCCATTTGCCATGCTTCCTATTCTGTTCTCTTATAGTTCGTGGGAAAATTACATTTGGAATCTATCAGTAGGACAATCAATCTCTTCAATCTTATTTATCTGATTGAATCGAGCATAATACGCTGGTGTTTTTAATATGTGCCTAGCAACTTCAGTAAAGCTATCCATTTGAAATTTCTGTAATAGATTTAATCTGTACTTTAACCTACGCTCTGATAATGATTCCCACCCGCTCTACGCTGCACACTGTCTAGTTCTCTGATCAAACCTAATTCATTCGGATCCCATACACTGGCTGCATGTTCAAGGTGGGGCCTAAGCAGTGAAAAGTAACATCGCTTATTTGTCTTCTCATCACATTTCCCATGTACCTACTCTTTTTATCAATCCTAGCTTTCTCTTCGCTCGTACGCATATTTCCCGGGTGTGTCTTCCACACGACAAATCTATAGTGATTATTATACCTAAATAGCTTATGGTTTCAACGCTTTTGATCTTCGATTTATTAATGTAATAGGATCGCTCTATCGAATTATTGCTCCTCCAAAAATTGATAGCTACACACTTTTTAAGGTTAAGCTCTAACTGCCAATTGTAGCACCACTCTGGAATTACATCTAAATCTTTGCTAAGCGATCTCCTGTCTTCTTCTCTTGATTTACCCCTATACACTAAAGAATCGTCTGGAAAAAGTCTAAGCTTACTACTAACTACGGTACCCTAATCGTTTATGTGTAAAAGAAATAGAAGCGGACGTACTACGCTACCCTGGGTATATCCCGATGTGACTTTGATTGTGTCCGACATGATACCATCTATGACAACCCTCTCCTCTCGCCCACTTAAGAATTCATTTACCCAACATACAATTACAATAACAACATTATTTATACCAAAACTCTCTAATTTCAAGATTAGTTTATCATGAGGAACCTCGTCGAATGCCTTTTTAAAATCTAAAAATATCGCATCAACTTCAGTACTGTTTTCGCCGTAGACTAAAATATCGTGTACGAATAAAGCTAATTGTGTTTCGCAAGATCTACCTTTCCGGAACCCATGTTGGCAGTTTATGAGTAATCCCTGACAATCCAAAAGCCCCATGATCCAACTAACTACAATATGCTCAAATACCTTACAAGGGATTGGCGTGAGGGAAATGGGTCTGTAGCTACTAGGTTCTTCCCTATCAGCGCTTTTAAAATAGGTGTAATGTTATCTTCTTTCCAATCCTTGGGCACTGTGTGGATCTTTAATGCTTTATTGAATACTATTGCTAGAAGGGGGCTATTTCAGAAGCTAATGTTTCATATATGGAAGGAGTTTGATCGGGACCAGGTGATTTGTTTTTACTAATAATTTTTAACTGCTGCTCTATTCCACGACATGAAATAATCATTTAGGGCATTTGCTCACTGAATGTGTACGGGGGTGGTTCTACTGCGTTATGTAACGATGAGTTGAATACATTTTGGAAGAAGACGTTTAAATAATTGACTTTTTCTAAACTGCTGGTTTCTCTAATTCCTTCATCATTGTTAAGTATGTGCGCTGGGGACCTATTTCCCTGAAGCTCTCTCACATATGACCAAAACGCTTTAGGATCTAAATATTCCTTTAATATCTTGCTCTTGAAATGTGATAACGCTTGCCGACATGATTTCCTTGCTATTGCTCTCGATTTTTAATTGTTTTGAACTAACTCATTTTTTTCCTCTATCGATACCGTCCTGCATTGTTCAACCTAGCGTGGCATACCCTTTGTCGCTTTAGTGATTTCCTAACCCCCGCTTTATACCACCTTGGCTCTGTATTATCACTTTACTTGGAATGTATTTATTAACATTATTATTTATCACAAGACTTTACTTGGAATGTATTTATTAACTGCTTTACGGGTGACCCCAAGACATTCTCTCCACGAATCCCCAGTATCTAATCCTTTGTTTTGTTAGCTAAATACATTGAACGATTCCGTTAATTCCTCTTTCATACCGTAGAAATTAGCCTTGCCAAATAAGAGTGCCCTCCTCCTTGGTTTAGAATGTCTTACAACGCCTAGATTAAATTTTACTTGCACTACCTAGCGGGTTAGGTATCCAAAATCTAGCGGGTAAGGTATCCGACGATTCGATTAATTAATGAATCGATTGAAACTAATGATAGAATGTTGCTTTATTTTTTAATTTAGAATAGAATGCCATTTTTTTAAATTTGGCTAGTAGCGTTAAAATTTAATGTCATTTATAGTGTTCTATATAGAATTGTGTCTTTGTTATGTCTATTGTATGAACAGTACACAATAAAAAACAACTAGCTGGCTCCAATGCTATCTTCGAAATTACGAGCATTATTTAAATTATATTTGAATCACAACGGAGTATGCTATGTCAGAAGTAAGAATAAAATATTATTCATTGCTACCTAAAATGTTCACTAGAGGCTTTTTATTAGTTAAGGATAACGGATGTTTAAAAAAATATAAGAACTGAAAAAATATTAGTATTTCCACGATTAGTGGTTAGTGTTTTAGATACACTCAGTCTTTAAAAGTTAAATAAATCAATTTGAATTCTTATTTAAAAGGTTCTTTCTGTCTTTACAGGATGGTGAGCTACGTTTCGAAAATCACTTCCGGGAAGGTGACGGGACCAGGGTGAGGATACTACTTGGATGCCAAAAAAACAGAAAGCAGTCTCAAGTGCAGGAGAACTGTACGGTTTGCATATGGGTTTCCAATGTTCTAATAACACTAAATTTCTTTCAGGCTGTACGATCAAAAAGGTAAAGAAAGCCTTTGTTAAATTGTGGGTTTTCGCATGTTTGGAATTTTTGTTTTACTTAGGAGCCGATTGCTCCACTTGGAGACATGATCAGACGTGATCTGTGTCTGCTTAAATGTGAAGGTAATTGGGAAAACCAAGCTTGGTCAATGGTATAAAGTCCCCGGTATATGATGTGTGGGGCCCCCACAACGGAGGAGTACTCCTCCAACAATAAGACAAGTGGCCACTTGTCTAGTGAGTCGACTCTAGGCAGGAATATTTTTATGAAAATTTAGTGTTGCATATGATGTGTTGTCCTGAATGTCTTTTGTACTGGTTTCTCATGAGTGCATTTTGGTTGCCCTTTCTCTGTGTGGGGATTGTATGTTTTTTTTGATGAATGTTTTTTTTTATGGTGTTCTAATCAGCTTCTTTCACAGACGAATCACGCTGCTTTCAGGGGGCCTTCCATGGACATCGCTAGCAGAGTAGAGAGTAGGAATAGTTAGTCAGTTTAGAATTTTTCCGGCCCATATGGCCCATCATATTGGTCTGTTAGCGTTGAGTTAGTTGCCACGTTAAGTTAACTTTTTTTGAATGTGAAGACTGCTCTAGAATTAAACCTCAAAATTCATGGAATTGGATCGCCAGTTACCAAGTGCATCCAGGTGTTCTTGGTTTCTGAGCGACCTTTCCTCGCATTTCAATGAAATGCATTTTGGCCAGCTGCATTAAATGTGAGCAACTTGGCATTCAATCTATTACTTGCTTGTGTATCATGTTCACTAACCCGCTCTCTCCTTAGGTAACACAACAGCGCCCCGGCCTGATAGAGGGTAGGATATGTAGTCAGCTTCCAGTATTTTGAATCAAAGGCCCTCTGGCCCGTCATAATAGCAGGGTAGTTAGGATTTGCTTTTAGCTGTTAGCATTATTTTGTGAATGCGAAGCCTGCTCTAGAATTAAACCTCAAAATTCAAGGAATTGGATCACCAGTTACCAAGTGCATCCAGGTGTTCTTGGTTTCTGAGCGACCTTTCCTCGCATTTCAATGAAATGCATTTTGGCCAGCTGCATTAAATGTGAGCAACTTAGCATTCAATCAGTTGCTTTCTTGTATATCATGTTCACTAACCCGCTCTCTCCTTAGGTAACACAACAGCGCCCCGGCCTGATAGAGGGTAGGATATGTAGTCAGCTTCCAGTATTTTGAATCAAAGGCCCTCTGGCCCGTCATAATAGCAGGGTAGTTAGGATTTGCTTTTAGCCGTTAGCATTATTTTGTGAATGCGAAGCCTGCTCTAGAATTAAACCTCAAAATTCATGGAATTGGATCACCAGTTACCAAGTCATCCAGGTGTACTTGGTTTCTGGGCGACCTTTCCTCGCATTTCAATGAAATGCATTTTGGCCAGCTGCATTAAATGTGAGCAACTTGGCATTCAATCTATTGCTTGCTTGTATATCATGTTCACTAACCCGCTCTCTCCTTAGGTAACACCGCAGCGCCCCGGCCTGATAGAGGGTAGGGTATATAGTCAGCTTCCAGTTTTTTTAATCAAAGGCCCTTCTGGCCCGACATAATAGCAGGGTACTTAGGATTTGCGTGTAGCTGTTAGATTTATTTTGTGGATGCGAAGTCTGCTTCCAGAATTAAATTTCAAAATTCATTCAATGATGACATTGTATTCCTTTTATTGGGGAGTACAATTGTCTATGGTGTTGTTTTCCGGCATTCTTGTATTGCTATTTTTGGATTTTCTAATAAGAGCTGAGCAGCTTTGCATCCACTTTTCTTTCTTTTGTGTCTATTAATCCGCTCTCTCTTTAATTAAGGAACTCCACACCGCCCCGGACAGTGTTGTGCAGTGTAGTGAGAATGTGACCACGGAAGAAAGTGCTGTGTGTGTCCCTGGAACGGGGAGAAAGAGTGCGTGGTGTCAGTGTGGTGTTAGTGTGGTGTTAGTGGGTGCCGATTTCATCACTTGGTGTGCATCAATAGTATTAGAGAGACTCTATATAGTGTATTGAATTTTCTGTAAATACGTGCCTGTATATTTTATGCTCCCTACTCCACCTACCCTTCCCATTGCTTTGCGGCGACAGCGGACAAGAGAGAAGACACAGCAGCCACGACTACTAAGATTTTTATGTGAGTTTTGCGTTTACGTCTTTTTTTCGCCATTTAACTGCCCTTTATGTTTAAGGCCTTATGTACGCTTTAGAACTTCTAGTGTGTAGGGGTCTGCACTTCGGTCGTTTGACCCGGTTCAATCCAGGTTTGGTCGTTGAAATCCGGTTTCGCCTTGTGCACGGGCTCTTAATTTTCTGACATAGGCAGGAATCGCATTCTAAGCGCCACTATGCGCTACTCCACCCTTTATATTTAAAGATGTTCCTTGTGTTGACGCTTATTTAGTCATTGACTACTTGTTTTGACTGATGGTTTAATTATATTTTTGCAGGTTTTTACATTAATGAGTTTTCTTTTGCAGGTACATGTATGAATGGTATGTTTGAGATATTTTGTTGATTGGTGGATGAAAGATGATGAACAGGGTCAGCGCCGATAGGTATGCGAATAAAATAGGTAGGCTTAGTGAATTAGCAGTATAATTAGTTTAGAGGGTGGGTGGATGTTAGATGGGGAGAATAGGGCTTATTGTCGTAAATGCTTAGGTTTTAGTTCTTAGTCCGCTTGATCTCGTCGCGTCTTGCCCTGGCCCTGGGAGTGAATGCGTGGAATAGGCCTCTGCGCAGCCCGGAGGGGAACGCAGGGGGAAACGCCACGTTAAATAAAGGTTAACGAGCCGGTGGGCCTAACCTCTGCGGTCCGGCATGGAATAGAGCCCTTCTTGTGTGTCTGTGTTGTGTGAATGCCCAGTGTGAATGATTCAATATTCTTAACAGATCGTAACAGTTTTATTTATATTTTAATTAGCATTGCGTCATCACTAACACCAAAATAAATGAAGGCTTTTCTATTACATTTCTTTCCGTTTCTGTATTTTTTGTTTACCGTGACGACGAAAACAGCGCTAACATTAGACTATAGTGTCAACCTGTTTGCGCCTTTTCTGAGCACATACAAAATAAAAAATATTTTGTACTATGTAACATCTTTGAAGTTGTGGTAAATAGTTCATGTACTGTAATCACATGTCTTAATATTGCAAACTTGATACGAGCAGGTTAAACTTATTCATAAGGAATGGTAAAAACATGTGTTTGAAGTAATATGCCCAATAAAAAATTTGATAAAACATTTGTTGTGGTTTATGTGGAGTTTTTAATTTTGGCAATTTTTGAAAACGTTCACAATTTTACCACCTGATTGTAAACGTTTCATTTAATAATATTAGGCCTTGCATATGTTTTAATTTTGTATGTAATAGTTGTATTTTACATATATGTTTTGTTCATTAAACGGGTTTCACTTTTGCATCACAAATATTATATTTAGTTGCCTTAAAATACTCTTTAGCGTTTATCATATGAACTTTCACTATATGCATATATTTCTGATATGATTCCACACATTGTTTGTTCATAGTTTTGTACATTTTATTTTCATGAATTTATACAAAGTATTGTAAACTATCATCATAGTGTAAATTGTTTTTTTACATTATCGTTATGAGTTTTATTTCTGAAATTTTTCTTTAGATGCAAGAAAATAAAATGATGTATTAGAAATTCCATGAGTTGGCATTGTTATGTTTTATTAATTGCTGCTTTCGAATTACTGTTGAAGAAACTGCATTCTCCACTTCTAAGAAAAATGAAATTTAATGATATTTTCTTGTTTTCAGGCGAATATGAGTAATATAAAACGTCCATTTTTTCCAGCATGTTCTGTGCAATAATAAATTCACCTCATTACTTACTTTTGTGAATGTTATACCTTGTCTTTCGAGAAAAGATTAAATTACATGTTTAAAAGAAATGTGTTAATATTTTTAAAAAATGTTATTTTAAATTCTATAACTGTCTTCAGTTCTTCCTCTCTGTTCCTATTATTTTTTTGGACCGCACCTTTTCTGAACTTTGAACCACTTACATGGTAGCACTCTTCAAGGGATTCTAAAAATTTGACATTTGACCCCACCCCTATGGGTTACTTTTTCCCCCTGCGACACACCTTCATGTTGGCATGCAGGGTATTATGTTGATGCATACAAACATGACTGGGGTGAGGCAGTGGTTACATATTCGACCTAGGGTGTATTCCCTGATTAATGGAAGTTAACAATAAAGTTGTTTGGGTTGAGGAAATGAAATAAATTAACCACGTATATTCCTAAAAATATAGTTGCTATTTTT
Organism: Platycnemis pennipes; assembly: GCA_933228895.1. Lineage (NCBI taxonomy): Eukaryota > Metazoa > Arthropoda > Insecta > Odonata > Platycnemididae > Platycnemis > Platycnemis pennipes. The sequence continues at coordinate 14,235,724 of OW121854.1, read as the reverse complement.
CATGTTTGTATGCTGTTGTTATTGACTCCATATGTTGGTTGTCATTTTCGAGTATGTGAAGCAATTGTCTGAACCTTTCCGTCCTTATATTAATGACGTCTTTAAATTATTGACGCGGAAAATGTTTAATATCTTGGTTTTTTTAAATAAAAATACGTCGAATATTTATTTTTTATTGTTTTACGCTATGTATTTGTTACATATTTATCTGTTTAACATTTTTTTCCTTGTGTCGTTTCGTGTTTCTTTCCTTCTTACTATAATTTTACGTTAGTTTACTATGAGTTTGTGAGACACCAATGTTTTTGAAACCTACTGTGAATCAGCTGATTACGTATTGTATAAATCTCTACTGTGTGGTTTTTTGTGTGATAGCGGAGTACCACTCCATTGAACGAATGATCGAAAATAAGGTCTGTAACCCCAGGTCAGAAGTCTAAGAGGAGCATTGATCCAATGAAAGGGTTCTATTGGAGACTTCGGCATTCATTTGTGAATGCGCACAATTAAGTTGGATTTCCTGCATTAAAATGTATATGATGTATAATGACCTCCCATGGCATGATCAGGCATTGGACCTCAAAAAGCGTCAAGGGTTTATTCCCGATCGACGGATGGAGGATATTATTTATGTAAATTTATTAGCATCTCATCAGAGCACACAATTCGGGGCTGCTACTCCGCTTCTCTTCCATATCCGGGATTGAATCGTGGTTCCTCAGGGTAAAAGGCAATTACCTACTTCAGCCTCCGCTTTGCCAATGCCACTTATTCTTTTCCTCTCGTATTGGCTATACTGACAGATGGATATATGCAAATACCTACGCTGTTTCTGTTCATATCTTAAGCTGATATTTGAAAGGGCCTGGAAAGGAATTGGGTGTAAACTGAATTATAATTGAATTGCATAACTAATCTACATCTTCATAATACCCTGCAAGCCACCACAAGGGTGTGTGGTAGGGGGTGATTTCTCACCAAACATGCACTACATAGAATGCATAAAAAAGGAATAGTATTAATATAGTAGTCAGAACTACACTACTTAAAAAAGATAGAAATTGCAAAGCAAGCATGCAAAAACATTCTGTTAGTAGGGTTAGCTTTAAGTACTCATACCAACATGCAGCTACCAATGCTATTCATTGCTACTCTCCGATAGGACATATTTACCGTTATTCGTATCTCTAATTGTTCGAGGGAGAAAGGACATTTTGAATCGGTCGGTTCGGCAATCAATTTTTATAATTTTATGATTATGGTCCTGTCGGCAATAGTAAGTTGGGGTTCGTAAAATATCTTTAATATCATCACTGAAAATATTGCCTTGGAATTTGTTTAAGAGATTATGTCTAAATTTCAACCTGCGGTCTGACAATGATTCCAATTTCAATTCATTTAATAGACTGGTTTTGCTAGCATAATTATCGTGTCGTCCCTTTACAAATTTCTCCGATCTTCACTGCACACGTTCAAATTCATTATTTAGACCGATTTCGTAGGGATCCCATATACTGGCAGCATATTCCAAATGAGGTCTAACAAGGGAAAAGTAGCTGATTTCTCGTACATGATCGTCACATTTACCCAATACTCTTTTAATGACACCCAGTTTGCGATTCGCTTGACCCATTATTTCACGTATGTGTTTACCCCAGGAAAGATCATGTGCCAGTCTTATTCCAAGATATTTAAGTGATTCCAAGATTGTTATGTCATATAAACTTATTTTGTATGTGCTAGGAGGAGAACTATTCTTTTTCCAAAAATTCATTACTACACATTTTTTAAAATTTAATTCTAACTGCCATGTATCACACCAATTTTCGATTACTTGTAGGTCATCATTTAAATATTGCTTTGAATTGAATGCGCATGTACGGTAATTACAGTTACTTTTCGATTTTGAATGGTCTCTGATGTTATCCATCTTTATCGATGCTCTCGATTAATGCTTCGAAGGTCTCTGCCTGGAATCTGCCCACTCATTACTGCTATTCCAATGTCTTGGTATCAGGCAAACACAGTGGCCTTCTTAAAAGCGTATGCCTTATCTCGACTTTTCTCACTACCCAAAGTCTTCATATTTCCTCGATCGCCCTTCTTGCTCATTGCCACATCTTCGACAACAGACTTCTAGAGTCTTTCAATAACTATTGTTCCTTGAATTACAATTCTTTCTCTCGGAAAACAAATGACAGGTGCAAGCGTTTGGATAGGATGCAAAAGGCCAAATTAACATTGGTTTGTCTTACAATATTACCTTTTTCGTTCGGATCATTACTCGTATATGGAGACTACAGGGACTTGTGAGTGTAGATGCTGAATTGTCGGCTGCCTATTTGCCTATATGAAGCAGTACCCGGCGAGGTTCCGAGAGGGTGTGTGGCAGGGGGCAAAGATCACAAAACATGCACCGCTTACATGCTACTAAGAGCTAAAATACTAAGACTGCATGGATACATGTAAGAATAAAGAGTCTCGTGCAACTAGGTGGTCAGCATGATATGTTATTTAAGTGATTTATAGATGGGAAGGCATATCTCTAAATACTAGCTGAATATGACTGTTGAAATTCAACAGGCGTGAGAATATTATACTGGGTTTGTTTCCTATTGCTATTCTATCGCCTGGATTGAATGGTTATGGCATCAGGAGTATGTATTACAACCCATTCGATTTTAAAATGACGCTAAATATTTTACATCATTAAATAGAAACGTGACGATTTCAGTGGCACAAAAACTCGATGGCCAACTATTGCATGCCGGTAATTCATACGTGAAACGTCAACCTCTTTCCACTAGCTGCCACTGGGGGCTGCTCCGGACGCTTTCGAGGAGTATTTACACTCCGTTTAAACTTATTACATGGTATCGGAGGAATGTATACATTGTTAATTCGTTAAAATAACCTTTTCTTTATCTATTTAAAATTATCGAAACAGTCGATTCCGTTAGAAAAACCGTTTTACTTATTTTACTAATCATGCTGTGAAGTTCGCCTATCACCGCGCGACCTTCACGCCATGCTTCGCTCTAGCAGACAAGTACACGAGCAGTATTCCCTGCAGACATTATAACGACTGTTAATGCCATGTTTATTCGAGGAAAATTTTCGAACTTTGGTAGAACGGTAAAGGATGTCCTCGTATGATATACATGGAAGAAGTCGTGAGGGATGTGAAAGAGAGAATTTAATTAAATATGAAGAGGTTTGCCGATAGAAGATCAGAGTGGATGTCTGAGTCAAACCAATCCTAGGATTGATGACGATGACCTTCTTCCGTAACAACACATCTCAAATGCTTCCTATCTTGACTTCTCTTCGGCCACGCCTCACCTCCGTAAAGAAGAATGAACCAGATGTAAGTTCTAATTAAAGAATTTCCGTACTTCCAAGTAATATTTTTAGCTGCATGTGGATTCTTCTTTTGGTAAAATTTGTTTTTACTTGAACTATTCTACCTACTATGTCTATCTTGCTTCGCCCATTGAAATGAACACGGCCCCCTTATTAGCATTAATCTCACAGTTCTCGAGCTTTTGTTTTCTTAGTCAAGTATTGGTCGACCAAGAAGATCTCCTCCCTTCTGCTGCATAACATTACCGTTGATTTCTTTTAAATGATATTCGGATGTTATGTAGATACTGTATTTCATGTGTGTTAATTAGAGTATACCATAAATCTTTTTCTTTCTCCACCACGGCTGTCATGCCATTGGCGAATCGCAGCATGCTAATTTTTTCCCCGTGGATATTTATTCCTGACGTCTTGTCCGCGATGCTTGGAAAACATTCCCTTCCTTCCATTCGTGGAAAATAGTATCTCACGAGTTTTCTCCCTGAGCCTGTCTTTGGAGCCTTTTCCCCTAAACGATGCCAATCCAGTGTCCCAACACGACTGGCAGGTCGCCGGAGAATGAAAATAATAAGTGAAGCTCAGTGAAGTCCATCAGCTGGGATCCTTGTCAAAGTACAACCTTCCGAGCGAGGGGCAAGAAAGTGTTCTTATTGTTTCGCGGCATTGAAAACTGTCCACAGACGTCAGGTAACGGAATGTGCGGCAAAGACGTTGTATATTGGAGAGAGAAATGAAGGAAAAATTGTTTCATTTGGCAGGGTCAAATTGTTATCGGCTTTCATTGCAACTAATACACTGAATCTCGGATTTAATCTGTCAAACTGTTGAACGTGTCGGCTGAGTAACGCGGTGGCCTGAAAATCCAGTAGTCGCGGGTTAGGATATTGCTTCAGATGCCATATTGTTTTTGATAAGGATTACATCTTTTGGGAGAGTGTAACAATAATATCTAAGTCTGCTCAATCTAATGTTAATAGTTTCGTTAAACAATGGAAGACAAGGGTGACGGAAATTCATTTTCCTTTGAGACAATTACAAAGACAGCCTACCAGCAGGTATTAAGTACATCAGTATATATCCTCAGTATAAGTAAGTACAATATGAGTAGTAATCCTAGGATTCCTATCAACGCAAGATTCCTACATGTGAACTCATTGATGCCATTTTCAACGTTAAAATACTATAACCAAACAAAATATCATCCTTAGTACGAGCTACATAAACAGGAGCCCGAGGAACGGTAAAGACCAAGGCTGCTGTAATGCACTACAGGAGGGATCGCAGCTGGTTTGATAAGTCAGCGGCCATCTTGGTAGGCACGGATATATGGGCTTGGTCTCACGATACACGTGCGTATGAATTTGTTTTTTGCTCGCGGTATAACCAAAGTAGTAAGATGGAAAATGGAAAACATTTTAAAATTCAACCCATTTACTAATGGAATGTGCTAATATCACAAATGACCCCTTCCACCCCTCTCCCTCCAGGATATCCGTGGCCATACTCCGATATTATTCGGCAGAAGGGTCGCCCTACACCCTGTGTTTTCCAACCTTCGGGTAATCCCTACCCACCCTCTCCTCCCCGACCCCTACGCCTACCGTCCCCACAGCTATCGCCTGCACACCCCAGCCCGCCCTCAGTTAGGTTTCAACTACTCCTCCCTCCCCCAGCCCCCTCAAAAACTATGCTGAAATTAAATTTGAAGCACACGTCTGAGTATTCCTTTAGGTTTGAGTATTAATTATTCCGTTTGAGTATTAATTAACGAATGCTCTACATGTGCATTCACAGAAATATATTCGCTCTCTATAAAGAAGAATCGGAAGTTGTCAAGTCAATGACCAGGAAGTTGACTGCATGCAGAATAGGTCTTCGTGATAACACCGCTTGTTTCTTTCCTCATTGTCTCGGTGTAATTAAAAATTAGCATTACCTTTGGGTGGCTTATCGCGAGGAACGGAGATCAAATCCAAGGCTTGGAGATGATTCCTCGGTGCTCTTACAATCCCTATACATGAGCGCTGACCGGAAATCGTTTGAATGCAGTATTCCATCCGGTTGGTAAGGACTTTAAACTATGAAAATCTTTCGTGACCCCTTCGGCGTCTTTCGTTAACCCACTCCGGTTTACTCTTACTTTACTTCTACACCTCCTTACGATTCTAACCTCTTCCCTGGTCTATTCTTAGTGGCATAAATGGTTATAGTTGTCTGCCGCTACCACAAATTACGGCTACAGTATTATCTTTCCTAAACTCATCTAAGGTGAATATTTTTGGTGAATTTATCGTTGTTGTAGGTATTTATATATAGCTAGATATTCTACCGCTAAAATTTGGTTACCTAAAACGGTCGATAATTAATCTAATTAACTCACAACCCCAATTAAAAATAATCTTTCAGCGCGTGTGAATATAACCTAATGTAGGTCCACTAATACATTAGTGGTAAGGGACATTTGTTTTCTTTGAATGATCCTTTTTTTTGTTCTTTACTTGTACAATTCAATCAAATTATTTATTGATATCATAACACTACACTCAATTTATCGGTTTTATTGACTCAACATGAATTCTTTCCGATGAGGTCCGCTTTCGAGGCATGCATTCAATTTCCTCCCCATTTTTCCTGAAGCGCTTTGCTCTCGACCCTCTACAGTCAAAGTGACAAGGACTCGTTTCAACGCTTGTGAGACTCACGGCCTTCCAACTTCAAGAACAAGGCACTACCTCACCTTAGTCCCTAGTTTGCTTCGTAACCGGCAAGAACACCACCCCGGTCAGCTGATCAGCGGCGTGAAACCAGTGTGAGAATGCTTGGAGGCGTTTCGCCATGTAATAAGAAGAATGTTTTTCGTTCCAAGTCTATAACGCGAAGTTTACGATCGAATTTCAGTGATTGATAAAGTCTAAAATTGGTGAAGTATCTCAAAGGTGAATTATCCCAATTACGATTGTGTTGTTCATCTAATCCTTCCTCAAAGATGCTTAGCTACTCAAAGTGTTGATACATATCAAGATGTTATTCTGTGCATCGTGCTCATTCCAGTGCAAGTAGTGAGAGTGCATATCAACACCGTGTCATCCGCGAACCTAACTTCCACTGAGATAGTGGTTTAATTATGTGAGTCACGTGATGGGTGACTAAGTGTTGTCGTGACGTGATCGCATTCTTCGTGATTAAAGTGCCTTGTTGAGAATTATTATCAGTTGATCATTGCTGTGAAGCTACCCTTGCTGTGGCGATGGTATGCAGGCCTTTTTTAAGAGTTCCCGAGTGTCGTAAAGGTAAGGATTAGTTTGGTTTACTTCCATTTCGCATGTTTATGTAACTTCCCACTCGATGAATGCGTACGAATGTTTCTGTTCTTGTAGGAGGAAGGTTTCAGTTTGCAAATATTAATGTTTGATTGGAAGTCAAGATATATGCGATAACCTCGATACTTTCCTGCGGTAATATTGAAAATTTTAATTCATCTGATTACCTTGATATTATTAGCAATGGGATTCCCAATGTTACGTCGGTGGGCATGTCAATCTGAAAATATTCGTAAAACACCTGCATCGAAATAGCAATAATTTTAGGACCGGAAACTGAAATCGGAAATCCAATATAGAACTCCGTTCAAATTTAGGAGATGAAATAAATTATTTGTTGATTCCACAGCGGCACAATCAGTGTTTGAAAACAATTCTTTGTTTTGTATTTCTCTGTAGGACACATTTAAACGGTGAAGAATTCCAAACTTCTATCGCGCGTTTGTCATTTTCTCCCGCTAAAACGAATAGTTTGACAAAGTAATAGCAGATGGCCATAATGAGTTTTATAAAGTATATTAAAAAACAAACTTTTTTTGCAATTGATTGAAAATATTGATATCCAAAATTATAATTCCCTTAATTTTATTAGCAAGAGAATGCTTTAATCGTCTACAGATTTATTAAATATTTTCGAAATTAATAATTACGACGAATTCATCCTAGGTAATTTCGTTGGTGCAGTCGTGACGTCACGCTGGACCATGCCATTCCACCCATGATCCTGTTCGATCCTCAGTTTTCTTCGGGACTTAGGAGCGGAAGGAGAGGTGAGTTTTCAGTCCTAATGTAAGAAAGTAGTACTTTAAGATTGTCGGATTTAATCAATGTTTGTTCTATGATTTTCAAGTGATTTTATGCCAATATGAGTGGGAAATTAAGAAAATTTCAAGCAGCAGGTATTTTTTCTCAATTATTGAGATTATTCCGAGAGTAAGGCGATGCCGCCAACTTCACGACTTGTAAACTTCTTCGTTTACTGAGTAAAACGCCGCTGATAACATGACTAGCTATTTTTTTTGCATTCATTGTCGCATTTTTCGAAATTAGTGCAGTGAAAATAATGATAAAATTTTTTGGAATCTACTAACGCTGTGAATTTGGTTTCAGAGAGTTGCTTTTCGAGTTACGTCTGACGTGAAACTGGATCGTCTTCATATATCACGTGGGAAAAACGGAATGCAAGAAACAGTGTGTGATGAACTCTCCTCAGGAGGGGCAATGGTAAGTCTGTTTCATTTCTGAAATTTTTCTTTCGTTTGTGATTCCATTTTCACAAAGTGTGAAGTCTTTTTTTTTTGCAATTCTGTTGCTTCTGAGTGATCTGGGGTTGTCCTTGGATGTACACTATTTTCCCGCCGAAAATCCTTCGATATTCACCATTTTCCCGCCGAAAATCCGAATTAATTGTTTTGAGTCTAGAATTTTATACGAGGTGTCTCTAATACTCTAGGTTCATCACATCACCTGCCCACTTATAAATTAAGAGAAATAGATGCCTGTATTTCTTTTTTGTCTAAATTTTCATAAATAGGAGATAAAAAGATTGCAATTAATAACTGAGCTTGAAACTAAAGTCTGTTTCCTACCATCTTTCTAAAGATTTATTTGTGCTTGTTAATGGTCTTCGTTTCGCGATCCAATTTCCTAAAGATTGATATCTATTGCATTGATGACTTTGCGGTCCCTCTCCAGTTAAGAGCTCACTATCATTTTTCGTTCAATTAAGTTTCTTCTTAACCCCGATTCACGATCCACCGTAATCCAAGCCTTAAACCAGAAATCTAGTGCAAAATCAGACCCTGTGTATTGCTTATGGCCTATCTGATACTAATTTACTTACTGGTATTGTGTTACGGTGTGTTACGCAAGGTTGTTGACCTAATCCGCGTTCATTCAATGTAAATGAAAGATTTAATTTCCTGACTCTGCTCATCATTTGCATTCATCGATGAGTTTCTCATCTACATCCACATAATACCCTGGTAAGCAACCATAAAGGTGTGTGGCAGGGGATGAATTCTTACCAGACATGCACTACATATCATGCATAAAAAGAATTAGCATTAGTTTAGTGACCTTGACGGCGAAACATTTATTTCAGCCTTATAAAACGAACCACATCTTGGTTTTCTCGTGTGAACAACTTTATTTCTACTCAAATTACACCACACTTGTTATTTTATGTGTACGGTGAATATCAAGTGCTGAAGGATGTGAAAGAAAAGAAATACGTAAATATGAAGAGATTAGCGGATAAAAGAACTCAGTGGAGAGCTGTGTCAAACCAATTTGAGGATTAATGACTAATGATGAAGACGTTGAATATGACCTTTGTATAATAAGTGGTGTTATTTCAACAATTTTAGGGAAGTTTACCAGGTGTTTTTGAATATATCCATAGTCCAAACCACGTGAGTGAAGTCAGCCATAAAGAAATTTTATCTTGCGTTACATTCGACAGATTCAAGCACAGCAGAATCAGTAATAAATTATCACGGCATAGTTAAGCCTTTTTCAGGAATGATAATACTTGCACTTCCTTTTGGTCCGCGGTCTTTTGTGTTGATCATTGAATTAAATATATCACATTGATCACATTAGGATGCAAAGGAAAGTGGAGTGATTGTTATGTAGCACCCCCGTTTGAATTTCAAATTTGTTCAGCAGTTACTCAATTAACCGATGTACCAGTTGATAATACATACTGAGGTCGAATCATAGAACTAGGTAATCCGCGAGCTGGTGTTATTGTTCCTTTTCAATTGCACTTAAAAGAGGGGAAACTTGGTATTTTCAAGTTTTGTATACGTTTTAATATCACAAGTCTCAATTGATACCGCCTCACATCCACGTAGTTGATGGATAGTCGACTTAAGTTCATCTATCTTCTTGTTTTACATGCGAGATGCATAATTTTATTAAATTATTGAATATTTCTATTCCCATGGCAATATATTGAATAGCGATAGAAGCCGCTTCCTTTGTAATTTATTTTCGATTATATTAATTTCTTTTTGATTTCCAATGACTAGAATTCCATTTCAATCATTGAGAAATCTTTGTTTTAACAATACATACTTCAAGAATGACCTTCTGATATCATTTATATATTTAAAAAGTCAAAAGATATTTCATCTTGAATGTCATTAGTTAGGTGTAATCGATCGTGAATATTGATTTTATTTTGTCAAAGATAATTACAATTTATCTTTACTAAGGATAAAATTGATAATTTATATTATTAAACCACGTACGATTCTGAGTAGAAAAGGACATAAGAATCAATCGCTTTCTTTATCTTTCATTTATAATTTAAAATACGTCCTATAATTATTGGTCCTCGATCTTCTCATTATTTTCCTAAGAAATATTCCGAAAAGTGTTATGTTCAAATGTTATGCAAGATTCGTACAGAATCGTATTTTTATCATCATCATTGGTCAACAATCCTACATCTACATCTACACGATACCCTGCAAGCCACCACGAGGATGTGTGGCAGGGGGTGAATATTATCAGGCATGTACACTAAACATGCAAAAATACTAGTATAGGGTCACAGGAAATTAGATTGTTAGTAACTACATAGTAATAAGGAATTGGTTGTTAATACATTCATCATTAACCACGGACTACTCTAAAATATTTCCCCTATCCATTTGCTATGCTTCCTATTCTGTTCTCTTATAGTTCATGGGAAAATTACATTTGGAATCTATCAGTACGACAATCAATCTCTCCAATCTTATTTATCTGATTGAATCGAGCATAATACGCTGGTGTTTTTAATATGTGCCTAGCAACTTCAGTAAAGCTATCCATTTAAAATTTCTCTAATAGATTTAATCTGTACTTTAACCTACGCTCTGATAATGATTCCCACCCGCTCTACGCTGCACACTGTCTAGTTCTCTGATCAAACCTAATTCATTCGGATCCCATACACTGGCTGCATGTTCAAGGTGGGGCCTAAGTAGTGAAAAGTAACATCGCTTATTTGTCTTCTCATCACATTTCCCATGTACCTACTCTTTTTATCAATCCTAGCTTTCTCTTCGCTCGTACGCATATTTCCCGGATGTGTCTTCCACACGATAAATCTTTAGTGATTATTATACCTAAATAGCTTATGGTTTCAACGCTTTTGATCTTCAATTTATTAATGTAATAGGATCGCTCCATCGAATTATTGCTCCTCCAAAAATTGATAGCTACTCACTTTTTAAGGTTAAGATCTAACTGCCAATTGTAGCACCACTCTGGAATTACATCTAAATCTTTGCTAAGCGATCTCCTGTCTTCTTCTCTTGATTTACCCCTATACACTACAGCATCGTCTGGAAAAAGTCTAAGCTTACTACTAACTACGGTACCCTAATCGTTTATGTGTAAAAGAAATAGAAGCGGACCTACTACGCTACCCTGGGTATATCCCGATGTGACTTTGATTGTGTCCGACATGATACCATCTATGACAACCCTCTCATCTCGCCCACTTAAGAATTCATTTACCCAACATACAATTACAATAACAACATTATTTATACCAAAACTCTCTAATTTCAAGATTAGTTTATCATGAGGAACCTCGTCGAATGCCTTTTTAAAATCTAAAAATATCGCATCAACTTCAGTACTGTTTTCGCCGTAGACTAAAATATCGTGTACGAATAATGCTAATTGTGTTTCGCAAGATCTACCTTTCCGGAACCCATTTTTTCAGTTTATGAGTAATCCCTGACAATCCAAATGGCCCATGATCTAACTAACTACAATATGCTCAAATACCTTACAAGGGATTGGCGTGAGGGAAATGGGTCTGTAGTTACTAGGTTCTTCCCTATCAGCGCTTTTAAAATAGGTGTAATGTTATCTTCTTTCCAATCCTTGGGCACTGTGTGGTTCTTTAATGTTTTATTGAATATTATTGCTAGAAGGGGGCTATTTCAGAAGCTATTGTTTCATATGCTATGGAAGGAATTTGATCGGGACCAGGTGATTTGTTTTTACTAATAAGTTTTAACTGCTGCTCTATTCCACGACATGAAATTATCATTTAGGGCATTTGCTCACTGAATGTGTACGGGGGTGGTTCTACTGCGTTATGTAACGATGAGTTGAATAACTTTTGGAAGAAGACGTTTAAATAATTGACTTTTTCTAAACTGCTGGTTTCTCTAATTCCTTCATCATTGTTAAGTATGTGCGCTGTGGACCTATTTCCCTGAAGCTCTCTCACATATGACCAAAACGCTTTAGGATCTAAATATTCCTTTAATATCTTGCTCTTGAAATATGATAACGCTTGCCGACATGATTTCCTTGCTAATGCTCTCGATTTTTAATTGTTTTGAACTAACTCATTTTTTTTCCTCTATCGACACCGTCCTGCATTGTTCAACCTAGCGTGGCATACCCTTTGTCGCTTTAGTGATTTCCTAACCCCCGCTTTATACCACCTTGGCTCTGTATTATCACTTAAGACTTTACTTGGAATGTATTTATTAACTGCTTTACGGGTGACCCCAAGACATTCTCTCCACGAATCCCCAGTATCTAATCCTTTGTTTTGTTAGCTAAATACATTGAACGCTTCCGTTAATTCCTCTTTCATACCGTAGAAATTAGCCTTGCCAAATAAGAGTGCCCTCCTCCTTGGTTTAGAATGTCTTACAACGCCTAGATTAAATTTTACTTGTCCTACCTAGCGGGTTAGGTATCCAAATCTAGCGGGTAAGGTATCGGACGATTCGATTAATTAATGAATCGATTGAAACTAATGATAGAATGTTGCTTTATTTTTTATTTTAGAATAGAATGCCATTTTTTTAAAATTTGAATAGTAGCGTTAAAATTTAATGTCATTTATAGTGTTCTATATAGACATGTGTCTTTGTTATGTCTATGGTATGAACAGTACACAATAAAAAACAACTAGCTGGCTCCAATGCTATCTTCGAAATTACGAGCATTATTTAAATTATATTTGAATCACAACGGAGTATGCTATGTCAGAAGTAAGAAAAAAATATTATTCATTGCTACCTAAAATGTTCACTAGAGGCTTTTTATTAGTTAAGGATAACGGATGTTTAAAAAAATATAAGAACTGAAAAAATATTAGTATTTCCACGATTAGTGGTTAGTGTTTTAGATACACTCAGTCTCTTATAAGTTAAATAAATCAATTTAAATTCTTATTTAAAAGGTTCTTTCTGTCTTTACAGGATGGTGAGCTACGTTTCTAAAATCACTTCCGGGAAGGTGACGGGATCAGGGTGAGGATACTACGTGGATTCCAAAAAAACAGAAAGCAGTCTCAAGTGCAGGAGAACTGTACGGTTTGCATATGGGTTTACAATGTTCTAATAACACTAAATTTCTTTCAGGCTGTACGATCAAAAAGGTAAAGAAAGCCTTTGTGTAAATTGTGGGTTTTCGCATGTTTGGAATTTTTTTTTTATTTAGGAGCCGATTGCTCCACTTGGAGACATGATCAGACGTGATCTGTGTCTGTTTAATGTGAAGGTAATTGGGAAAACCAAGCTTGGTCAATGGTATAAAGTCCCCGGTATATGATGTGTGGGGCCCCCACAAGGGAGGAGTACTCCTCCAACTATAAGACAAGTGGCCACTTGTCTAGTGAGTCGACTCTAGGCAGGAATATTTTTATGAAAATTTAGTGTTGCATATGATGTGTTATCCTGAATGTCTTTTGTACTGGTTTCTCATGAGTGCATTTTGGTTGCCCTTTCTCTGTGTGGGGATTGTATGTTTTTTTCGATGAATGTTTTTAGTTTTATGGTGTTCTAATCAGCTTCTTTCACAGACGAATCACGCTGCTTTCAGGGGGCCTTCCATGGACATCGCTAGCAGAGTAGAGAGTAGGAATAGTTAGTCAGTTTAGAATTTTTCCGGCCCATAGCCCTTTTTCCGGCCTGATAGAGGGTAGGATATGTAGTCAGCTTCCAGTATTTTGAATCAAAGGCCCTCTGGCCCGTCATAACAGCAGGGTAGTTAGGATTTGCTTTCAGCCGTTAGCATTATTTTGTGAATGCGAAGCCTGCTCTAGAATTAAACCTCAAAATTCATGGAATTGGATCACCAGTTACCAAGTGCATCCGGGTGTTCTTGGTTTCTGAGCCACCTTTCCTCGCATTTCAATGAAATGCATTTTGGCCAGCTGCATTAAATGTGAGCATCTTAGCATTCAATCAGTTGCTTTCTTGTATATCATGTTCACTAACCCGCTCTCTCCTTAGGTAACACAACAGCGCCCCGGCCTGATAGAGGGTAGAATATGTAGTCAGCTTCCAGTATTTTGAATCAAAGGCCCTCTGGCCCGTCATAATAGCAGGGTAGTTAGGATTTGATTTTATCCGTTAGCATTATTTTATGGATGCGAAGCCTGCTCTAAAATTAAACCTCAAAATTCATGGAATTGGATCGCCAGTTACCAAGTGCATCCAGGTGTACTTGGTTTCTGGGTGACCTTTCTTCGCATTTCAATGAAGTGCATTTTGGCCAGCTGCATTAAATGTGAGCAACTTTGCATTCAATCTATTGCTTGCTTGTGTATCATGTTCACTAACCCGCTCTCTTCTTAGGTAACACAACAGCGCCCCGGCCTGATAGAGGGTAGGATATGTAGTCAGCTTCCAGTGTTTTGAGTCAAAGGCCCTTCTGGCCCGTCATAATAGCAGGGTACTTAGGATTTGCGTGTAGCTGTTAGATTTATTTTGTGGATGCGAAGTCTGCTTCCAGAATTAAATTTCAAAATTCATTCAATGATGACATTGTATTCCTTTTATTGGGGAGTAAATTTGTCTATGGTGTTGTTTTCCGGCATTCTTTTATTGCTATTTTTGAATTTTCTAATAAGAGCTGAGCAGCTTTGCATCCACTTTTGTTTCTTTTGTGTCTATTAATCCGCTCTCTCTTTAATTAAGGAACTCCACACCGCCCCGGACAGTGTTGCGCAGTGTAGTGAGAATGCGACCACGGAAGAAAGTGCTGTGTGTGTCCCTGGAACGGGGAGAAAGAGTGTGTGGTGTTAGTGTGGTGTTAGTGGGTGCCGATTTCATCACTTGGTGTGCATCAAGAGTACTAGAGAGACTCTATATAGTGTATTGAATTTTCTGTAATTACTTGCCTGTATATTTTATGCTCCCTCCTCCACCTACCCTTCCCATTGCTTTGCGGTGACAGCGGACAAGAGAGAAGACACAGCAGCCACGACTACTAAGATTTTTATGTGAGTTTTGCGTTTACGTCTTTTTTTCGCCATTTAACTGCCCTTTATGTTTATGGTCTTATGTATGCTTTGGAACTTCTAGTGTGTAAGGGTCTGCACTTCGGTCGTTTGACCCGGGTCAATCCAGGTTTGGTCGTTGAACTCCGGTTTTGCCTTGTGCACGGGCTCTTAGTTTTCTGACATAGGTAGGAATCACATTTTAAGCGCCACTATGTGCTACCACACCCTTTATATTTAAAGATGTTCCTTGTGTTGACGCTTATTTAGTCATTGACTACTTTATAATCGATGGTCGGCAAGTTGACTTTGTGGAATTTAGACATAGCGAAAAAAGGAAACTACTTAGCGAAAAAAGGAAACCGTGGAATTAACTAAGTAGTTTCCTTTTTTCGCCATTGACTACTTGTTTTGACTGATGGTTTAATTATATATTTTGCAGGTTTTTACATTAATGAGTTTTCTTTTGCAGGTACATGTATGAATGGTATGTTTGAGATATTTTGTTGATTGGTGGATGAAAGATGATGAACAGGGTCAGCGCCGATAGGTATGCGAATAAAATAGGTAGGCTTAGTGAAATAGCAGTATAATTAGTTTAGAGGGTGGGTGGATGTTAGATGGGGAGAATAGGGCCTGCTGACATAGGTGCTTAGTTTCTAGTTCTTAGTCCGCTTGATCTCGTCGCGTCTTGCCCTGGCCCTGGGAGTGAATGCGTGGAATAGGCCTCTGCGCAGCCCGGAGGGGAACGCAGGGGGAAACGCCACGTTAAATAAAGGTTAACGAGCCGGTGGGCCTAACCTCTGCGGTCCGGCATGGAATAGAGCCCTTCTTGTGTGTCTGTGTTGTGTGAATGCCCAGTGTGAATGATTCAATATTCTTAACAGATCGTAACAATTTTATTTATATTTTAATTAGCATTGAGTCATCACTTACACCGAAATAAACGAAGGCTTTTCCATTACATTTCTTTCCGTTTCTATATTTTGAGTTTACCGTGACGACGAAAACAGCGCTAACATTAGAATATAGATTCAACCTGTGTGCACCTTTTCTGATCACATGCAAAATAAAAAATATTTAGTACTATATAACATCTTTGAAGTGGCGGTAAATAGTTCATGTACTGTTATCACCTGTCTTCTTATTGCAAACTTGATACGAGCAGGTACAACTTATTTATACGACATGGTAAAAACATGTGTTGGAAGTAATGTACCCAATAAAAAATTTGATGGAACAATTGTTGTGGTTTATGTGGAGTTTTTTATGCTAGTAAGTTTTTAATGAGTGGAAATTTTTGAAAACGTTCACCCTTTTACCCCCTGATATTAAACATTTCATTTTATAATATTGGCATTTGAAAATGTTTTAATTTTCTACGTAATAGTTTTATTTTACATAAATGTTTTAATCATTAACAGAGTTTCACTTTTGCATCACAAACATTCAGTGTCAGTTGCCTTAAAATACTCTTTAGCGTTTATCATATGAACATTCACTATAATCATATATTTCTTTTATGATTCCACACATTGTTCATTCATAGTTTTGTATATTTTATTTTCATGAATTTATGCCAAGTTTTGTAAACTATCATCACAGTGTAAATTGTTTTTATACATTTTCGTTATGAGTTTTATTTATGAAATTTTTCTGTAGATGCAAGAAAATAAAATGATGTATTGGAAATTCCATGAGTTGGCATTGTTATGTTTTATTAATTGCTGCTTTCGAATTACTGTTGAAGAAACTGCATTCTCCACTTTTAAGAAAAATGAAATTTAATGATATTTTCTTGTAACTAGGCGGATTTGAGTAATGTAAAACATCCATTTTTTCCAGCATGTTCTGTGCAATAATGAATTTACCTCATTATTTAATTTTATGAATGTTATACCTTGTCTTTCGAGAAAAGATTAAATTATATATTTAAATGATATGTGGGAATGTTTTTCAAAAATGTTATTTTAAATTCTACAACTGTCCTTAGTTCTTCCTCTCTGTTCCTATTATTTTATTTGGACCGTACCTTATCTGAACTTTGAACCACTTACATGGTAACACTCTTCAAGGGAGTCGAAAAATTTGACATTTGAGCTCACCCCTATGAGCTTCTATTTCCCCCTGCGGCACGTCTTCATAATAGCTTGCAGGGTATTATGTAGATGTATTCAAGCATGACTGGGGTTAGGAAGAGGTTTTATATTTGACCTATGGTGTATAAGCTGATTAATGAACGTTAACAGTTAAGTTGTTTGGGTTGAGGAAATGAAATAAATTAACCACGTTTATTCCTAAATATATAGTTGATATTATTCATGTTTGTATGCTGTTGTTGTTAACTCCATATGTTGGCTGCCCTTTACGAGTATGTGACGCACTTATCTGAACCTTTCCGTGCTCTAAATTATTGACGTGGAAAATGTTTAATATATTGTTTATTTAAATAAAAACCCGTGGAATATATATTTTTTATCTTTTTACGCTATGTAATTGTTATATATATATATTAATGCTTAAGTTTTTTTTCTTGTGTCATTTCGTGTTTCTTTCCTTCTTACTATAATTTTACGAAAGTTTTCTGAGTTTGTGAAACAACAATGTTTTGATGACATTTGACCTCACCATTATGTACTTCTCTTTCCCCCATACGAGACACATTCATAATGGCTTGCAGGGTATTATGTAGATGCATTCAAGCATGACTGGCGTGAGGAAGAGGATATATATTTGACCTATAGTGTATAACCTAATTAATGGACGTTAACAATAAAGTTGTTTGGGTTGAGGAAATGAAATAAATTAACCACGTATATTCCTAAATATGTAGTTGATATTTTTCATGGTTGTATGCTGTTGTTGTTGACTCCATATATTGGCTGCCCTTTTCGAGTTTGGGAAGCAATTGTTTGAACCATTCCGTCCTTATATTAATGACGCCCCTAAATTATTGACACGGAAAATGTTTAATATCTTGGTTATTTAAATAAAAAGACGTGGAATATTTATTTTTTATTCTTTTACGCTATGTGTTTGTTATGTATTTATATGCTTGAAATCTTTTTTCCCTGTGTCATTTCGTGTTTCTTTCCTTCTTACTATAACTTGACGTTAGTTTTATATGAGTTTGAAAGACACCAATGTTTTTTAAACTGATTGTGAAGGCAGCTGATTACGTATTGTATAAATCTCTACTGCGTGGTTATTTGTATGATAGCGGAGTAGCACTCCATTGAATGAATGATCGCAAATAGGGTCTGTGACCCCAGGTCAGAAATCAAAGATGAGAATTGTCCAATGAAATGGTTCTATTGGAGACTTCGGCATTCATTTATGAATACCCACAATTAAGTTGGATTTCCAGCATTAAAATGTATATGATGTAAAATGACCTCCCATGACATTATCAGGCAGTGGACCTCAAAAGGCGTGAGGTGGTTATTCTCGTCCGTCGGATAGAGGATATTATCTATAAAAATTTATTAGCATCTCTTCAGAGCACACCTATAGGGGCTTATACTCATCAAAAAATATCTGCCACTGCCGGGATTCGATCGTGGTTCCTCAGGGTAGGGGCGTTTCCTATTTAAGTCACCGCTACTCGTACAACACTGTCACATATTCTTTTCCTCTCGTATTGGCTATGCTGAGTGATGGATATATCCAAATACCTACGATGTTTCTGTTCATATCTTAAGCTGATAATTGGAATGGCATGGAAAGGAATTGGAAGTAAACTGAATTATAATTGAATTGCAAAAATGAATGAGCATGTACGATAATTACAATTAATTTTCGATTTTGAATGGTCACTGATCTTATCCATCTTTATTGATGCTCTCGATTACTGCTTCGAAGAATTCTCTAACTGGAATCTGCCCACCCATTACTGCTATCCCAATGTCCTGGTATCAGGCAAACACAGTGGTCTTCTTGAAAGCCTTATCTCGACTTTCCTCACTACCCAAAGTCTCAATATTTCCTCTATCGCCCTTCTTGCTCATCACCACATCTTCGACAACAGCCTACAAGAGTCTTTCAACACCTATTGCACCGTGAATTACAATTCTTTCTCCCGGAAATCAAATGACAGGTGCAAGCGTTTGGATAGGAAGGAAAAGGCCAAATTAACTTTGGTTTGTCTTAGTATATTACATTTCTCGTTCAAATTGTTACTCGTAAATGGAGACTGCAGGGATTGGTGAGTTAAGATGCTGAATTTTCGGCTGCCTGTTTTCAGTTATGATTGAAAAAGCAAAAATAAATTTTTATTATTTACAACTCATCACTATTGAGGTTGGTTTAAAGCTGCTATCTGATTAAACTCTTAAGCGTCAATCTCCGCAATTTGACACCAATAAATTTTTTTCATTTACACCTGCGCAGTACCCTGCGAGGGTGTGTGGCAGGGAACTAAGATCACCAAACATGCTACTAACATCTAAGCGGTTTCATGCTACTAAGAGCTTAAATATTACTACCTCATGGATACATGTAAGAATCAAGTGTCTCGTGCAACTAGGTTGTCAGCATTATATGTTATTGAAATGATTTATGGATGGGAAAGCATTAATCTAAATACTAGCTGAATGTGACCGTTGAAATTCAACAGAAGTGAGAATATTATAATGCGGTAGTTTGCTATTGTTATTTTATCACTTCGATTGAAAGGTTATAGCATCAGGAGTACGTATTATAACCCATTCGATTTTAAAATAACGTTAAGTATTTTTCATCATTAATTAGTAACGTAAATAATTCAGTGGTACGAAAACGGCCAACTATTGCATGCCGGTAATTCATACGTTAGACATCAACCTCTTTCCACTACCTGCCACTAGGCGGTGCTCCGGACGCTTCCGAGTAGTTGTTACACTCCGTTAAAACTAAAACATGGTATCGGAGGAATATATATACATTGTTAATCTATTTAAATAACCTTTACTTTATCTATTTATTCAATTAAAAACAGTTGGTATTTATTTTACTAAGCATGCTGAGAAGTTCGCCTATCACCGCGCGACCTTTACGCCATGCTTTCCTCTAGCAGACAACAACACGAGCAGTATTCCCTACAGACATTATAACGACCATTAATGCCATGCTTATTTAAGGAGGATTTTCGAACTTTGATAGAACGGTAAAGGATGTCCTCGTATGAGAAACATGGAAAAAGTCGTGAGGGATGTGAAAGAGAGAAATTACATTAATAAAAAGAGGTTTGCCGTTAGAGGAATTGAGTGGATGGCTGCGTCAAACCAATCCTGGCATTGTATTCTTAGTGAAGTATTTGTCTCCTCCCTTCTGGTGTATAACATTACCTTTGTTTTCTTTTAATTGATATTCGGATGTTATTAAGCACTGTATTTCATGTGTGTTAATTAGAGGCTACCTTAAATCTCTTTCTTTCGCTACCACGACTGTGATATCATAGGCGAATCGCAGCATGCCTATTGTTTCCCCTCGGATAATTATTCCTGACGCCTTCTCCGCGATGTTTAGAAAAAATTCCCTTCCTTTCCATGCGAGGAAAAAGGAATCTCACGAGTTTTCTCCCTGAGCCTGTCCCAGGAGCCTTTTCCCCAAACGAAGCCATTCTATTGTCCCAAGACGAGTGGAAGGTCTGCAAATAATAAGTGAAGCTCAGTGAAATCCAGCAGCTGGGATCCTGGTAAATGTATGAACCACCTACCAAGCGAGGGGCAAGAGAGTGTGCTTTTTGAGTCGCGGTGTTGGAAACTGTCCACAGACGTCAGGTAACAGATTGTGCGGCAAAGACGTTGTATATTGGAGAGAGAAATGAAGGAAAAATTGTTTCTGTTGGCAGGGTTAAATTGTTATCGGATTTCATTGCAAGTATTACACTGCATCTCGGATTTTATCTGTCAAAATGTGGAAAGTGTCGGGTGAGTAACGCGGTGGCTTGAAAATCCAGTAGTCGCGGGTTAGGATCCCGCTTCAGATGTGATATCGTTTTTGCTTAGGATTAAATGTTTTGGTAGATTGTGACAGTAGAATCTACGTCTGCTATTCGCAAATTACTACGTGTGAACTCATTGATGTCATTTATAACGTTAAAATACTATAACGAAACAATATATCATCCCTAGTACGAGCTACATAAACAGGAGGCCGAGAAACAGTAAAGACCAAGGCTGCTGTAATGCACAACAGGAGGGATTGCAGCTGATATGATAAGTCAGCGGCCATCTTAGTAGGCACGGATGTATGGGCTTGGCCTCTCGATACACGTGTGGGTGAATTTGTTTTTGCTCGCGGTATAACCAAAGTAGTAAGATAGAAAATGGAATACATTTTAAAATTCAACCCATTCACTAATGGAAAGTGCTAATATCACAAATGACCCCTTCCTCCCCTCTCCCTCCAGGATATCCGTGGCCATACTCCGATATTACTCGGCAGAAGGGTCCCCCTACACCCTGTGTTGTCCATCCTTCGGGTAATCCCTCTCCTCCCCGACTCCTGCGCCTACCATCCCCACACATATCGCCTACACCCCCCCCCACCCCACCCTCAGTTGGGTTTCAAGTACTCCTCCCTCCCCGAAACCGCTAAAAAAAATATGGTGAAATTAAATTCGAAGCACACGTCTGAGTATTCCTTTAAGTTTGAGCATTAATTATTCCGTTTGAGTATTAATTAACGAATGCTCTACATGTGCATTCACAGAAACATATTCGCTCTCCATAAAAAAGAAACTGGAAATGGTCAAGCAATGACCAGGAATTTGACTGCGTGCAGAATACTTCCTCGCAATAACATCGATTTTTTCTTTTGTCATTGTCGCGGAGTAAAGAAAAATTAGCATTACTTTTGGGTGGCTTATCGCGAGGGACGGAGATCTAAAACAAGGCTTGGAGATGAATCTTCGGTCCTCTTACAATACCTATATGGGAGCGCTGACTGAAAATTATTTCAATTGCAGTACTCCGTCGGTCGGAAGGGACTTTAAACAATGAAAATCTCTCGTGATCCCTTCGACATCTTTCGTTAACCGACGCCGGTTTACTATTATTTTCCTTCTGCACTTCTTTACAATTCTCTAACTTCTTCCCTGGTCTATTCTTAGTGGCATAATAGGCGATAGTTGACTGCCGCCTCCACAAATTGCGGCAACAGTATTATCTTTCCTTAACTCAATTCCTCTAAGCTGAAAATATTTTGTGAATTTATCGTAGTAGTGAGTCTGTATAGGTCTAGGTATCCTGACACTAAAATTTGATTGCGAAAGTTGTCGATAATTAATCTAATCAACTCACAACGCCAATTAAATATAATCTTCCAGCGCGTGTGAATACGCCCAAATGTAGAACCACTAATACAGCAGGATCAAGGGAACATTTGTTTTATTTGAATGAACTTTTTTTTTGTTTACTTGTACAATTCACTCAAATCATTCATTGAGGTCATCATTCATCGGTTTTATTGATTCAACATGAATTCTTTCCGATGAGGTCCGCCTTCCAGGTATGCATTCAATTTCCTACCTTATTTTTCCTGAAGTGCTTCGCTCTCGACCCTCTTGAGTCAAAGTGAAAAGGACTCATTTCAACGCTTGTGAGATTCACGGCCTTCCAACTTCAAGAACAAGGCTCTACCTCACTTTAGTCCCTAGTTTGCTTCGTAACCGGCAAGAACACCATCCCGATCAGCTGATCAGCGGCGAGAAACCAGTGTGAGAATGCTCGGAGGCGTTTCGCCATGTAGTAAGAAGAAAGTTTTCGTTCCAAGTCTTTTACGCGAAGTTTACGATGGTATTTCAATGATTGATAAAGTTATCCTCCCTCAAAAATGCTTAACTACTCAAAGTGTTGATGATACATATGAAGATGTTATTCTGTTCATCGTGCTCATTCCAGTGCAAGTAGTGAGAGTGCATATCAACACCGTGTCATCCGCGAACCTAACTTCCACTGAGATAGTGGTTTAATTATGTGAGTCACGTGATGGGTGACTAAGTGTTGTCGTGACGTGATCGCATTATTCGTGATTAAAGTGCCTTGTTGAGAATTATTATCAGTTGATCATTGCTGTGAAGCTACCCTTGCTGTGGCGATGGTATGCAGGCCTTTTTTAAGAGTTCCCGAGTGTCGTAAAGGTAAGGATTAGTTTGGTTTGCTTCCATTTCGCATGTTTATGTAACTTCCCACTCGATGAATGCGTACGAATGTTTCTGTTCTTGTAGGAGGAAGGTTTCAGTTTGCAAATATTAACGTTTGATTGGAAGTCAAGCTATATGCGATAACCTCGATACAGTCCTGCGGTAATATTGAAAATTTTAATTCATCTGATTACCTTGATATTATTAGCAATGGAATTCCTAATGTTACGTCGGTGGACATGTCAATCTGAAAATATTCGTAAAACACCTGCATCGAAATAGCAATAATTTTAGGACCGGAAACTGAAATCGGAAATCCAATATAGATCTCCGTTCAAATTTAGGAGATGAAATAAATTATTTGTTGATTCCACAGCGGCACAATCAGTGTTTGAAAACAATTCTTTTGTTTTGAATTTCTCTGTTGGAAACATTTAAACGGTGAAGAATTCCAAACTTCTATCGCGCCTTTGTCTTTTTCTCCCGCTAAAACGAATAGTTTGACAAAGTAATAGCAGATGGCGATAATGAGTTTTATAAACTCTATTAAAAAACAAACTTTTTTTGCAATTGATTGGAAATATTGATATCCAAAATTATAATTCCCTTAATATTTATAGCAAGAGAATGTTTTAATCGTCTACTTATTTATTACATATTTTCGAAATTAATAATTACGACGAATTCATTGTAGGTAATTTCGTTGGTGCAGTCGTGACGTCACGCCGGACTATGCCATTTCACCCATGATCCTGTTCGATCCTCAGTTTTCTTCGGGACTTAGGAGCGGAAGGAGAGGTGAGTTTTCAGTCCTAATGTAAGAAAGTAGTACTTTAAGATTGTCGGATTTAATCAATGTTTGTTCTTTGGTTTTGAAGTTATTTTATGCCAAGATGAGTGGGAAATTAAGAAAATTTAAAGCGGCAGTTATTTTTTCTCATTTATTGAGATTATTCCGAGAGCAGGCGATCCCGCCAACTTCACGACTTGTAAACTTCTTAGTTTACTGAGTAAAACGCCGCTGATAACATGACTAGCTATTTTTTCCATTAATTGTCGCGTATTTTCGAAATTAGTGCAGTGAAAATAATGATAAAATCTTTTGGCATCTACAAACGGTGTGAATTTGGTTTCAGAGAGTTGTTTTTCGAGTTACGTCAGACGTGAAACTGGATCGTCTTCAAATATCACGTGGGAAAAACGGAATGCAAGAAACAGTGTGTGATGAACTCTACTCAGGAGGGGCAATGGTAAGTCTGCTTCATTTCTGAAATTTTTCTTTCGTTTGTGATTCCATTTCCACAAAGTGTGAAGTCTTTTTTTTTGCAATTCTGTTGCTTCTGAGTGATCTGGGGTTGTCCTTCGATATACACTATTTTCCCGCCGAAAATCCTTCGATATTCACCATTTTCCCGCCGAAAATCCGAATTGATTTTTTTGAGTCTAGAATTTTATACGAGGTGTCTCTAATACTCTAGGTTCATCACATCACCTGCCCACTTATAAATTAATAGAAATAGATATCTGTATTTCATTTATGTCTAAATTTTGATAAATAGGAGATGAAAAGATTGCAGTTAATGAACTGAAAATGAAAGTAAATTCTGTCATTTCACCATTTTTTTCTATGGATTTATTTATTGTGTGGGTCATCTTCGGTTCGTGATCTAATTTCCTAAGGATTGATATCTATTGCATTGTTGACTTTACGGTCCCTCTTAAGTTAAGAGCTCACTATCATTTTTCGTTCAATTAAGTTTCTTCTTAACCCCGATTCACGATCCACCGTAATCCACGCTTTAAACCAGAAATCTAGTCCTAAATCAGACCCTGTGTATTGCTTATGGCCTATCTGATACTAATTTACTTACTGGTATTGTGTTACGGTGTGTTACGCAAGGTTGTTGACCTAATCCGCGTTCATTCAATGTAAATGAAAGATTTAATTTCCTGACTATGCTCATCATTTGCATTCATCAATGAGTTTTTCATCTACATCTACATAATACCCTGCAAGCCACCATAAAGGTGTGTGGCAGGGGGTGAATTCTCACCAGACATGCACTACATATCATGCATAAAAAGAATTAGCATTAGTTTAGTGACCTTGACGGCGAAACATTTATTTCAGCCTTATAAAACGAACCACATTTTGGTTTTCTCGTGTGAACAACTTTACTTCTACTCAAATTACACCACACTTGTTATTTTATGTGTACGGTGAATATCAAAAGCTGAAGGATGTGAAAGAAAAGAAATACGTAAATATGAAGAGATTAGCGGATAAAAGAACTCAGTGGAGAGCTGTGTCAAACCAATTTGAGGATTAATGACTAATGATGAAGACGTTGAATATGACCTTTGTATAATAAGTGTTGTTATTTCAACAATTTTAGGGAAGTTTACCAGGTGTTTTTGAATATATCCATAGTCCAAACCACGTGAGTGAAGTCAGCCATAAAGAAATTTTATCTTGCGTTACATTCGACAGATTCAAGCACAGGAGAATCAGTAATAAATTATCACGGCATAGTTAAACCTTTTTCATGAATGATAATACTTGCACTTCCTTTTGGTCCGCGGTCTTTTGTGTTGATCATTGAATTAAATATATCACACTGATCACATTAGGGTGCAGAGGAAAGTGGAGTGATTGTTATGTAGCACCCCCGTTTGAATTTCAAATTTTTTCAGCAGTTGCTCAATTAACCGGTGTACCAGTTGATAATACATACTGAGGTCGAATCATAGAACTAGGTAATCCGTATGCTGGTGTCATTGTTCCTTTTCAATTGAACTTAAAAGAGGGGACATTTGGTTTCTTCAAGTTTTGTATACATTTTAAGATCACCAGTCTCAATTGATACCGCCTCACATCCACTTAGTTGATGGATAGTCGACTTAAGTTCATCAATCTTCTTGTTTTACATGCGTGATGCATAATTTTATTAAAATATTGAATAGTTCTATTCCCATCGCAATATATTGGATAGCGATAGAGGCCGCTTCCTTTGTAATTTATTTTCGAATATATAAATTTATTTTTGATTTCCAATGAGTAGAATTCCATTTCAATCATTGAGAAATCTTTGTTTTAACAATACATACTTCAAGAATGACCTTCTGATATCATTTATGTATTTAAAAAGTTTTCTTGGTTTCATCTTGAATGTCATTAGTTAGGTGTAATCGATCGTGAATATTGATTTTATTTTGTCAAAGAGAATTACAATTTATCTTTACTAAGGATAAAAAGGATAATTTATATTATTAAACCACGTACGATTCTGAGTAGAAAAGGACATAAGAATCAATCGCTTTCTTTATCTTTAATTTATAATTTAAAATACGTCCTATAATTATTGGTCCTCGATCTTCTCATTATTTTCCTAAGAAATATTCCGAAAAGTGTTATGTTCAAATGTTATGCAACATTCGTACAGAGTCGTATTTTTATCATCATCATTGGTCAACAATCCTACATCTACGTCTACACGATACCCTGCAAGCCATCGCGAGGATGTGTGGCAGGGGGTGAATATTATCATGCATGTACACTAAACATGCAAAAATACTAGTATAGGGTCACAGGAAATTAGATTGTTAGTATGTACATAGTAATAAGGAATTGGTTGTTAATACATTCATCATTAACCACGGACTACTCTAAAATATTTCCCCTATCCATTTGCCATGCTTCCTATTCTGTTCTCTTATAGTTCGTGGGAAAATTACATTTGGAATCTATCAGTAGGACAATCAATCTCTCCAATCTAATTTATCTGATTGAATCGAGCATAATACGCTGGTGTTTTTAATATGTGCCTAGCAACTTCAGTAAAGCTATCCATTTGAAATTTCTGTAATAGATTTAATCTGTACTTTAACCTACGCTCTGATAATGATTCCCACCCGCTCTACGCTGCACACTGTCTAGTTCTCTGATCAAACCTAATTCATTCGGATCCCATACACTGGCTGCATGTTCAAGGTGGGGCCTAAGCAGTGAAAAGTAACATCGCTTATTTGTCTTCTCATCACATTTCCCATGTACCTACTCTTTTTATCAATCCTAGCTTTCTCTTCGCTCGTACGCATATTTCCCGGGTGTGTCTTCCACACGACAAATCTATAGTGATTATTATACCTAAATAGCTTATGGTTTCAACGCTTTTGATCTTCGATTTATTAATGTAATAGGATCGCTCTATCGAATTATTGCTCCTCCAAAAATTGATAGCTACACACTTTTTAAGGTTAAGCTCTAACTGCCAATTGTAGCACCACTCTGGAATTACATCTAAATCTTTGCTAAGCGGTCTCCTGTCTTCTTCTCTTGATTTACCCCTATACACTACAGCATCGTCTGGAAAAAGTCTAAGCTTACTACTAACTACGGTACCCTAATCGTTTATGTGTAAAAAAAATAGAAGCGGACCTACTACGCTACCCTGGGTATATCCCGATGTGACTTTGATTGTGTCCGACATGATACCATCTATGACAACCCTCTCCTCTCGCCCACTTAAGAATTCATTTACCCAACATACAATTACAATAACAACATTATTTATACCAAAACTCTCTAATTTCAAGATTAGTTTATCATGAGGAACCTCGTCGAATGCCTTTTTAAAATCTAAAAATATCGCATCAACTTCAGTACTGTTTTCGCCGTAGACTAAAATATCGTGTACGAATAAAGCTAATTGTGTTTCGCAAGATCTACCTTTCCGGAACCCATGTTGGCAGTTTGTGAGTAATCCCTGACAATCCAAATGCCCCATGATCTAACTAACTACAATATGCTCAAATACCTTACAAGGGATTGGCGTGAGGGAAATGGGTCTGTAGTTACTAGGTTCTTCCCTATCAGCGCTTTTAAAATAGGTGTAATGTTATCTTCTTTCCAATCCTTGGGCACTGTGTGGTTCTTTAATGTTTTATTGAATATTATTGCTAGAAGGGGGCTATTTCAGAAGCTAATGTTTCATATGCTATGGAAGGAATTTGATCGGGACCAGGTGATTTGTTTTTACTAATAATTTTTAACTGCTGCTCTATTCCACGACATGAAATTATCATTTAGGGCATTTCCTCACTGAATGTGTACGGGGGTGGTTCTACTGCGTTATGTAACGATGAGTTGAGTACCTTTTGGAAGAAGACGTTTAAGTAATTGACTTTTTCTAAACTGCTGGTTTCTCTAATTCCTTCATCATTGTTAAGTATGTGGGCTGTGGACCTATTTCCCTGGAGCTCTCTCACATATGACCAAAACGCTTTAGGATCTAAATATTCCTTTAATATCTTGCTCTTGAAATATGATAACGCTTGGCGACATGATTTCCTTGCTAATGCTCTCGATTTTTAATTGTTTTGAACTAACTCATTTTTTTTCCTCTACCGATACCGTCCTGCATTGTTCAACCTAGCGTGGCATACCCTTTGTCGCTTTAGTGATTTCCTAACCCCCGCATTATACCACCTTGGCTCTGTATTATCACTTAAGACTTTACTTGGAATTTATTTATTAACTGCTTTACGGGTGACCCCAAGACATTCTCTCCACGAATCCCCAGTATCTAATCCTTTTTTTTTGTTAGCTAAATGCATTAACCGATTCCCTCAATTCCTCTTTCATACCGTAGAAATTAGCCTTGCCAAATAAGTATGCCCTCCTCCTTGGTTTAGAATGTCTTTCAACGCCTAGATTAAATTTTACTTGCACTACCTAGCGGGTTAGGTATCCAAAATCTAGCGGGTAAGGTATCCGAAGATTCGATTAATTAATGAATCGATTGAAACTAATGATAGAATGTTGCTTTATTTTTTATTTTAGAATAGAATGCCATTTTTGCCAAATAAGTATGCCCTCCTCCTTGGTTTAGAATGTCTTTCAACGCCTAGATTAAATTTTACTTGCACTACCTAGCGGGTTAGGTATCCAAAATCTAGCGGATAAGGTATCCGACGATTCGATTAATTAATGAATCGATTGAAACTAATGATAGAATGTTGCTTTATTTTTTATTTTAGAATAGAATGCCATTTTTGCCAAATAAGTATGCCCTCCTCCTTGGTTTAGAATGTCTTTCAACGCCTAGATTAAATTTTACTTGCACTACCTAGCGGGTTAGGTATCCAAAATCTAGCGGATAAGGTATCCGACGATTCGATTAATTAATGAATCGATTGAAACTAATGATAGAATGTTGCTTTATTTTTTATTTTAGAATAGAATGCCATTTTTTTTAATTTTGCTAGTAGCGTTAAAATTTAATGTCAGTTATCTATCTATCTATCTATCTACATAATACCCTGCAAGCCACCACAAGGGTGTGTGGCAGGGGGTGATTTCTCACCAAACATGCACTACATATCATGCATAAAAAAGGAATAGTATTAATATAGTAGTCAGAACTACACTATTTAAAAAAGATAGAAATTGCAAAGAAAACATGCAAAAACATTCTGTTAGTAGGGTTAGCTTTAAGTACTCATACCAACATGCAGCTACCAATGCTATTCATTGCTACTCTCCGATAGGACATATTTACCGTTATTCGTATCTCTTATTGTGCGAGGGAAAAAGGACATTTTGAATCGGTCAGTTCGGCAATCAATTTCTCTAACTTTATGATTATGGTCCAGTCTGCCATAGTAAGTTGGGGTTCGTAAAATATTTTTAACATCATCACTGAAAATATTGCCTTGGAATTTGTGAAAGAGATTAAGTCTAAATTTCAACCTGCGATCTGACAATGATTCCCATTTCAATTCATTTAATAGACTGGTTACGCTAATATAATTATCGTATCGTCCCTTTACAAATCTTGCCGATCTTCGCTGCACACGTTCAAGTTCATTACTTAGACCGATTTCGTAGGAGTGTTCCATATATAGACATGTGTCTTTGTTATGTCTATGGTATGAACAGTAACAATAAAAAACAACTAGCTGGCTCCAATGCTATCTTCGAAATTACGAGCATTATTTAAATTATATTTGAATCACAACGGAGTATGCTATGTCAGAAGTAAGAAAAAAATATTATTCATTGCTACCTAAAATGTTCACTAGAGGCTTTTTATTAGTTAAGGATAACGGATTTTAAAAAAAATATAAGAACTGAAAAAATATTAGTATTTCCACGATTAGTGGTTAGTGTTTTAGATACACTCAGTCTTTAAAAGTTAAATAAATCAATTTAAATTCTTATTTAAAAGGTTCTTTCTGTCTTTACAGGATGGTGATCGACGTTTCGAAAATCACTTCCGGGAAGGTGATGGGATCAGGGTGAGGATACTACGTGAATGCCAAAAAAACGGAAAGGGAAAACCAAGCTTGGTCAATGGTATAAAGTCCCCGGTATATGATGTGTGGGGCCCCCACAACGGAGGAGTACTCTTCCAACTATAAGACAAGTGGCCACTTGTCTAGTGAGTCGACTCTAGGCAGGAATATTTTTATGAAAATTTAGTGTTGCATATGATGTGTTGTCCTGAATGTCTTTTGTAATGGTTTTTCATGAGTGCATTTTGGTTGCCCTTTCTCTGTGTGGGGATTGTATGTTTTTTTTGATGAATGTTTTTATTTTTATGGTGTTCTAATCAGCTTCTTTCACAGACGAATCACGCTGCTTTCAGGGGGCCTTCCATGGACATCGCTAGCAGAGTAGAGAGTAGGAATAGTTAGTCAGTTTAGAATTTTTTCCGGCCCACATGGCCCGTCATATCAGTGTTTTAGCTTTGAGTTAGTTTCCGCGTTAAGTTAACTTTTTTTGAATGTGAAGCGTGCTCTAGAATTAAACCTCAAAATTCATGGAATTGGATCACCAGTTACCAAGTGCATCCAGGTGTTCTTGGTTTCTGAGCGACCTTTCCTCGCATTTCAATGAAATGCATTTTGGCCAGCTGCATTACATGTGAGCAACTTGGCATTCAATCTATTACTTGCTTGTGTATCATGTTCACTAACCCGCTCTCTCCTTAGGTAACACAACAGCGCCCCGGCCTGATAGTGGGTAGGATATGTAGTCAGCTTCCAGTATTTTGAATCAAAGGCCCTCTGGCCCGTCATAATAGCAGAGTGGTTAGGATTTGCTTTAAGCCGTTATTATTATTTTATGAATGCGAAGCCTGCTCTAGAATTAAACCTCAAAATTCATGGAATTGGATCACCAGTTACCAAGTGCATCCAGGTGTTCTTGGTTTCTGAGCGACCTTTCCTCGCATTTCAATGAAATGCATTTTGGCCAGCTGCATTAAATGTGAGCAACTTGGCATTCAATCAATTGCTTGCTTGTATATCATGTTCACTAACCCGCTCTCTCCTTAGGTAACACCGCAGCGCCCCGGCCTGATAGAGGGTAGGATATGTAGTCAGCTTCCAGTGTTTTGAGTCAAAGGCCCTTCTGGCCCGTCATAATAGCAGGGTAGTTAGGATTTGATTTTAGCCGTTAGCATTATTTTGTGGATGCGAAGTCTGCTCTAGAATTAGACCTCAAAATTCATGGAATTGGATCGCCAGTTACCAAGTGCATCCAGGTGTACTTGATTTCTGGGCGACCTTTCCTCGCATTTCAATGAAATGCATTTTGGCCAGCTGCATTAAATGTGAGCAATTTAGCATTCAATCAATTGCTTTCTTGTATATCATGTTCACTAACCCGCTCTCTCCTTAGGTAACACCGCAGCGCCCCGGCCTGATAGAGGGTAGGGTATGTAGTCAGCTTCCAGTTTTATTAATCAAAGGCCCTTCTGGCACGTCATAATAGCAGGGTACTTAGGATTTGCGTGTAGCTGTTAGATTAATTTTGTGGATGCGAAGTCTGCTTCCAGAATTAAATTTCAAAATTCATTCAATGATGACATTGTATTCCTTTTATTGGGCAGTACAATTGTCTATGGTGTTGTTTTCCGGCATTCTTGTATTGCTATTTTTGAATTTTCTAATAAGAGCTGAGCAGCTTTGCATCCACTTTTGTTTCTTTTGTGTCTATTAATCCGCTCTCTCTTTAATTAAGGAACTCCACACCGCCCCGGACAGTGTTGTGCAGTGTAGTGAGAATGTGACCACGGAAGAAAGTGCTGTGTGTGTCCCTGGAACGGGGAGAAAGTGTGTGTGGTGTCAGTGTGGTGTTAATGTGGTGTTAGTGGGTGCCGATTTCATCACTTGGTGTGCATCAAGAGTACTAGAGAGACTCTATATACTGTATTGAATTTTCTGTAAATACGTGCCTGTATATTTTATGCTCCCTCCTCCACCTACCCTTCCCATTGCTTTGCGGTGACAGCGGACAAGAGAGAAGACACAGCAGCCACGACTACTAAGATTTTTATGTGAGTTTTGCGTTTACAACTTTTTTTATCGCCATTTAACTGCACTTTATGTTTAAGGTCTTATGTTTGCGTTAGTACTTCTAGTGTGTAGGGGTCTGCACTTCGGTCGTTTGACCCGGTCAATCCAGGTTTGGTAGTTGAACTCCGGTTTTGCCTTGTGAACGGGCTCTTAGTTTTCTGACATAGGCAGGAATCACATTCTAAGCGCCACTATGCGCTACTACACCCTTTATATTTAAAGATGTTCCTTGTATTGACGCTTATTTAGTCATTGACTACTTGTTTTGACTGATGGTTTAATTATATTTTTGCAGGTTTTTACATTAATGAGTTTTCTTTTGCAGGTACATGTATGAACGGTATGTTTGAGATATTTTGTTGATTGTTGGATGAAAGATGATGAACAGGGTCAGCGCCGATAGGTATGCGAATAAAATAGGTAGGCTTAGTGAATTAGCAATATAATTAGTTTAGAGGGTGGGTGGATGTTAGATGGGGAGAATAGGGCTTATTGTCGTAAATGCTTAGGTTTTAGTTCTTAGTCCGCTTGATCTCGTCGCGTCTTGCCCTGGCCCTGGGAGTGAATGCGTGGAATAGGCCTCTGCGCAGCCCGGAGGGGAACGCAGGGGGAAACGCCACGTTAAATAAAGGTTAACGAGCCGGTGGGCCTAACCTCTGCGGTCCGGCATGGAATAGAGCCCTTCTTGTGTGTCTGTGTTGTGTGAATGCCCAGTGTGAATGATTCAATATTCTAAACAGATCGTAACAATTTTATTTATATTTTAATTAGCATTGAGTCATCACTAACACCGAATTTTTTTAATGAGTGGAAATTTTTGAAAACGTTCACCCTTTTACCCCCTGATATTAAACATTTCATTTTATAATATTGGCACTTCAAAATGTTTTAATTTTGTACGTAATAGTTTTATTTTACATAAATGTTTTAATCATTAACAGAGATTCACTTTTGCATCACAAACATTCAGAGTCAGTTGCCTTAAAATACTCTTTAGCGTTTATCATATGAACGTTCACTATAATCATATATTTCTTTTTTTTCTGTAGATGCAAGAAAATAAAATGATGTATTGGAAATTCCATGAGTTGGCATTGTTATGTTTTATTAATTGCTGCTTTCGAATTGATGAGGAAGAAACTGCATTCTCCACATTTAAAAAAAATGAAATTTAATGATATTTTCTTGTAATTAAACGGATTTGAGTAATGTAAAACATCCATTTTTTCCAGCATGTTCTGTGCAATAATGAATTTACCTCATTACTTAATTTTATGAATGTTGGACCTTGTCTTTCGAGAAAAGATTAAATTATATATTTAAATGATATGTGGGAATGTTTTTCAAAAATGTTATTTTAAATTCTACAACTGTCCTCAGTTCTTCCTCTCTGTTCCTATTATTTTATTTGGACCGTACCTTTTCTGAACTTTGAACCACTTACATGATAGCACTCTTCAAGGGAGTCTAAAAATTTGACATTTGAGCTCACCCCTATGAGCTTCTATTTCCCCCTGCGACACGTCTTCATAATAGCTTGCAGGGTATTATGTAGATGTATTCAAGCATGACTGGGGTTAGGAAGAGGTTTTATATTTGACCTATGGTGTATAAGCTGATTAATGAACGTTAACAATTAAGTTGTTTGGGTTGAGGAAATGAAATAAATTAACTACGTTTATTGCTAAATATATAGTTGATATTATTCATGTTTGTATGCTGTTGTTGTTAACTCCATATGTTGGCTGCCCTTTACGAGTATGTGTCGCACTTATCTGAACCTTTCCGTGCTCGAAATTATTGACGTGGAATATGTTTAATATCTTGTTTATTTAAATAAAAACCCGTGGAATATTTATTTTTTATCGTTTTACGCTATGTATTTGTTATATATATATATTAATGCTTAAGTTTTTTTTCTTGTGTCATTTCGTGTTTCTTTCCTTCTTACTATAATTTTACGAAAGTTTTCCGAGTTTGTGAAACAACAATGTCTTGATGACATTTGGCCTCACCGTTATGTACTTCTCTTTCCCCCATACGAGACACATTCATAATGGCTTGCAGGGTATTATGTAGATGCATTCAAGCATGACTGGCGTGAGGAAGAGGTTATATATTTGACCTATGGTGTATAACCTGATTAATGGACGTTAACAATTAAGTTGTTTGGGTTGAGGAAATGAAATAAATTAACCACGTATATTCCTAAATATGTAGTTGATATTTTTCATGTTTGTATGCTGTTGTTGTTGACTCCATATGTTGGCTGCCCTTTTCGCGTTTGTGAAGCAATTGTTTGAACCATTCCGTCCTTATATTAATGACGCCCCTAAATTATTGACACGGAAAATGTTTAATATCTTGGTTATTTAAATAAAAAGACGTGGAATATTTGTTTTTTATTGTTTTACGCTATGTGTTTGTTATGTATTTATATGCTTGAAATCTTTTTTCCCTGTGTCTTTTCGTGTTTCTTTCCTTCTTACTATACTTTGACGTTAGTGTACTACATGTTTGAAAGACACCAATGTTTTTGAAACTGATTGTGAAGGCAGCTGATTACGTATTGTATAAATCTCTACTGCGTTGTTATTTGTATGATAGCGGAGTTGCACTCCATTGAATGTATGATCGCAAATAAGGTCTGTGACCCCAGGTCAGAAATCAAAGAGGAGAATTGTCCAATGAAATGGTTCTATCGGAGACTTCGGCATTCATTTATGAATACGCACATTTAAGTTGGATTTCCAGCATTAAAATGTATATGATGTAAAATGAGCTCCCATGACATTATCAGGCAGTGGACCTCAAAAGGCGTGAGGTGGTTATTGCCGTCCGACGGATAGAGGATATTATCTATAAACATTTGTTAGCATCTCTTCAGAGCACACCTATAGGGGCTTCTACTCATCTGAATATCTCTGCCACTGCCGGGATTCGATCGTGGTTCCTCAGGGTAGGGGCGTTTCCTATTTAAGCCACCGCTACTCGTACAACACTGTCACATATTCTTTTCCTCTCGTATTGGCTATGCTGAGAGATGGATACATATATGCAAATACCTACGCTGTTTCTGTGCATATCTTAAGCTGATAATTGGAAGGGCATGGAAAGGAATTGGGAGTAAACTGAATTATAATTGAACTGCATAATTCATCTACATCTACATAATACCCTACAAGCCACCACAAGGGTGTGTGGCAGGGGGTGATTTCTCACCATACATGCACTACATATCATGCATAAAAAAGGAATAGTATTAATATAGTAGTCAGAACTACACCATTTAAAAAAGATAGAGATTGCAAAGCAAACATGCAAAAACATTCTGTTAGTAGGTTTAGCTTTAAGTACTTATACCAACATGCAGCTACCAATGCTATTCATTGCTACTCTCCGATAGGACATATTTACCGTTATTCGTATCTCTAATTGTGCGAGGGAAAAAGGACATTTTGAATCGGTCGGTTCGGCAATCAATTTCTCTAATTGTATGATTATGGTCCAGTCTGCCATAGTAAGTTGGGGTTCGTAAAATATTTTTACCATCATCAATGAAAATATTGCCTTCGAATTTGTTTAAGAGATTAAGTCTAAATTTCAACCTGCGATCTGACTATGATTCCCATTTTAATTCATTTAATAGACTGGTTACGCTTATATAATTATCGTATCGTCCCTTTACAAATCTTGACGATCTTCGCTGCACACGTTCAAGTTCGTTACTTAGATCGATTTCGTAGGGATCCCATACACTGGCAGCATATTCCAAATGAGGTCTAACATGGGAAGAGTAGCTAATTTCTCGTACATGATCGTCACATTTACCCAATACTCTTTTGATGAAACCCAGTTTACGATTAGCTTGATCCATTATTTCACGTATATGTTTACCCCATTAGAGATCATGTGTCAGTCTTATTCCAAGATATTTAAGGGATTCCACGTTTGTTATTTCATAATTAATTTTTTGTATTTGATAGGAGGAGAACTGTTCTTTTTCCAAAAATTCATTACTACACATTTAAGAAAAATTAATTCTAACTGCCATGTATCACAGCAATTTTCGATTGCTTGCAGGTCATTTAAATATTGCTTTGAATTGAATGCTCATGTACGGTAATTACAATTACTTCTCGATTTTGAGATGGTCACTGATGTTATCCATCTTTATCGATACTCTCGATTAATACTTCGAAGGTCTCTGCCTGGAATCTGCCCACTCATTACTGCTATTCCAATGTCTTGGTATCAGGCAAACACAGTGGCCTTCTTAAAAGCCTATGCCTTATCTCGACTTTAGTCACTACCCAAAGTCTTCATATTTCCTCGATCGCCCTTCTTGCTCATGATCACATCTTCGACAACAGACTTCAAGAGTCTTTCAATACCTATTGCACCTTGATAGGGCGCAAAAGGACAAATTAACATTGGTTTGTCTTAGAATATTACCTTTCTCGTTCGGATAATTACTCGTAAATGGAGACTACAGGGACTTGTGAGTGTAGATGCTGAATTTTCGGCTGCCTATTTGCAGATTTGATTGAAAAATCAAAAATAAATTTTTCATATTTACAACTCATCGCTACTGAGGTTGGTTTAAAGCTGCTATCTGAGAAATCCTCTTATGCGTCAATCTCATCAATTTTACACCAAATAATTTTTTCATTTACACCTACGCAGTACCCGGCGAGGTTCCGAGAGGGTGTGTGGCAGGGGGCAAAGTTCACCAAACATGCACCGCTTACATGCTACTAAGAGCTAAAATACTGCTACTGCATGGATACATGTAAGAATAAAGAGTCTCGTGCAACTAGGTGGTCAGCATTATATGTTAATGAAGTGATTTATGGATGGGAAGGCATTAATCTAAATACTAGCTGAATATGACCGTTGAAATTCAACAGGAGTGAGAATATTATTATGCGGTAGTTTGCTATTGTTATTTTATCGCTTCGATTGAAAGGTTGTAGCATCAGGAGTACGTATTATAACCCATTCGATTATAAAATAACGTTAAGTATTTTTCATAATTAATTATAAACGTGAATAATTCAGTGGCACGAAAACTCGATGACCAACTATTGCATACCGGTAACTCATACGTGAAACGTCAAGCTCTTTCCACTACCTGCCTCTAGGCGCTGCTCCGTACGCTTCCGAGGAGTATTTACACTCCGTTTAAACTTATTACATGGTATTGGAGGAATGTATACATTGTTAATTCATTAAAATAACCCATTCTTTATGTATTTAAAATTATCGGAACAGTCGATTCCTTTAAAAAACAGTTTTACTTAATTTACTAAACAAGCTGAGAAGTTCGCCTATCACCGCGCCTTCACGCCATACTTCGCTCCAGAAGACAAGTACACGAGCACTATTCCCTGCAGACATTATAACGACTGTTAATGCCATGTTTATTTGAGGAAAATTTTCGAAGTTTGGTAGAACGGTAAAGGATGCCCTCGTATGAGATACATGGAAAAAGTCGTGAGGGATGTGAAAGAGAGAAATTACTTAAATATAAAGAGGTTTGCCGATAGAAGATCAGAGTGGATGGCTGCGTCAAACCAATCCTAGGATTGATGACGATGACGTTCTTCCGTAACAACACATCTCCAATGCTTCCTGTCTTGACTTCTCTTCGGCCACGCCTCACTTCCGTAAAGAAGAATGATCCAGACGTAAGTTCTAGTTAAAGAATTTCCTTACTTCCAAGTAATATTTTTAGCTGCATGTGGATTCTTCTTTTGGTAAAATGTGTTTTTACTTGAACTATTCTACCTACTATGTCTATCTTGCTTTGCCCATTGAAATTAACACGGCCTCCTTATTAGCATTAATCTCACAGTTCTCGAGCTTTTGTTTTCTTAGTCAAGTATTGGTCGACCAAGGAGATCTCCTCCCTTCTGCTGCATAACATTACCGTTGTTTTCTTTTAAATGATATTCGGATATTATGTAGATACTGTATTTCATTGAAAACTGTCCACAGACGTCAGGTAACGGAATGTGCGGCAAAGACGTTGTATATTGGAGAGAGAAATAAAGGAAAAATTGTTTCTGTTGGCAGGGTCAAATTGTTATCGGCTATCATTGCAACTAATACACTGAATCTCGGATTTAATCTGTCAAACTGTTGAACGTGTCGGCTGAGTAACGCGGTGGCCTGAAAATCCAGTAGTCGCGGGTTAGGATATTGCTTCAGATGCCATATTGTTTTTGATAAGGATTACATCTTTTGGGAGAGTGTAAAAATAATATCTAAGTCTGCTCAATCTAATGTAAATAGTTTCGTTAAACAATGGAAGACAATGGTGACGGAAATTCATCTTCCTTTGAGACAATTACAAAGACAGCCCACCAGCAGGTACTAAGTACATCAGTATATATCCTCAGTATAAGTAAGTGCAATATGAGTAGTAATCCTAGGATTCCTATCAACGTAAGATTCCTACGTGTGAACTCATTGATGTTATTTTCAACGTTAAAATACTATAACCAAACAAAATATCATCCTTAGTACGAGCTACATAAACAGGAGCCCGAGGAACGGTAAAGACCAAGGCTGCTGTAATGCACTACAGGAGGGATCGCAGCTGGTTTGATAAGTCAGCGGCCATCTTGGTAGGCACGGAGATATGGGCTTGGTCTCACGATACACGTGCGTATGAATTTGTTTTTTGCTCGCGGTATAACCAAAGTAGTAAGATGGAAAATGGAATACATTGTAAAATTCAAACCATTCACTAATGGAAAGTGCTAATATCACAAATGACCCCTTCCACCCCTCTCCCTCCAGGATATCCGTGGCCATACTCCGATATTATTCGGCAGAAGGGTCGCCCTACACCCTGTGCTTTCCAACCTTCAGGTAATTCCTACCCACCCTCTCCTCCCCGACCCCTACGCGTACCATCCCCACAGCTATCGCCTGCACACCCCAGTCCGCCCTCAGTTAGGTTTCAAGTACTCCTCCCTCCCCTAGCCCCCTCAAAAAATATGCTGAAATTAAATTTGAAGCACACGTCTGAGTATTCCTTTAAGTTTGAGTATTAATTATTCCGTTTGAGTATTAATTAACGAATGCTCTACATGTGCATTCACAGAAATATATTCGCTCTCTATAAAGAAGAATCGGAAGTTGTCAAGTCAATGACCAGGAAGTTGACTGCATGCAGAATAGGTCTTCGTGATAACACCGCTTGTTTCTTTCCTCATTGTCTCGGTGTAATTAAAAATTAGCATTACCTTTGGGTGGCTTATCGCGAGGAACGGAGATCAAATCCAAGGCTTGGAGATGATTCCTCGGTGCTCTTACAATCCCTATACGTGAGCGCTGACCGGAAATCGTTTCAATGCAGTATTCCATCCGGTTGGTAAGGACTTTAAACTATGAAAATCTCTCGTGACCCATTCGGCGTCTTTCGTTAACCCACTCCGGTTTACTCTTACTTTACTTCTGCACATCCTTACGATTCTAACCTCTTCCCTGGTCTATTCTTAGTGGCATAAATGGTTATAGTTGTCTGCCGCCTCCACAAATTACGGCTACGGTATTATATTTCCTAAACTCCTCTAAGCTGAAAATATTTGGTGAATTTATCGTAATAGTGGGTTTCTATATAGCTAGGTATTCTGACGCTAAAATTTGATTACGAAACTCGTCGATAATTAATCTAAATAACTCACAACCCCAATTAAAAATAATCTTCCAGCGCGTGTGAATATAACCTAATGTAGAACTACTAATACATCAGGGGTAAGGGAACATTTGTTTTCTTTGAATGAACCTTTTTTTTGTTGTTTACTTGTACAATTCACTCAAATCATTCATTGATATCATTACACTACACTCAATTCATCGGTTTTATTGACTCATCATGAATTCTTTCCGATGAGGTCCGCTGTCGAGGCTTGCATTCAATTTCCTCCCCATTTTTCCTGAAGCGCTTCGCTCTCGACCCTCTACAGTCAAAGTGAAAAGGACTCGTTTCAACGCTTGTGAGACTCACGGCCTTCCAACTTCAATAACAAGGCACTACCTCACCTTAGTCCCTAGTTTGCTTCGTAACCGGCAAGAACACCACCCCGATCAGCTGATCAGCGGCGTGAAACCAGTGTGAGAATGCTTGGAGGCGTTTCGCCATGAAATAAGAAGAATTTTTTTCGTTCCAAGTCTATTACGCGATGTTTACGATCGTATTTAAGTGATTGATAGTCTAAAATTGGTGAAGTATCGCAAAGGTAAATTATCCCAATTACGATTGTGTTGTTCACCTAATCCTCCCTCAAAAATGCTTAACTACTCAAAGTGTTGATACATATGAAGATGTTATTCTGTACACCGTGATCATTCCAGTGCAAGTAGTGAGAGTACAAATCAACACCGTGTCATCCGCGAACCTAACTTTCACTGAGATAGTGGTATAGTTATGTGAGTCACGTGATGGGTGACCAAGTGTTGTCGTGACGTGATCGCATTCTTCGTGATTAAAGTGCCTTGTCAAGACTGTTGATTGTTGCTGGGAAGCTACCCTTGCTGTGGTGATGGTTAGCAGGTCTTTTCTTTTTAAGAGTTTCCGATCCTCGTAAAGGTAAGCATTAGCTGGGTTTGCTTCTATTCTGAATGTTTATATAGCTGCCCACGTTGAAATGTTGAAGTGTTCCGAGATCGATACGTACGA
Source organism: Platycnemis pennipes (assembly GCA_933228895.1). Classification (NCBI taxonomy): domain Eukaryota; kingdom Metazoa; phylum Arthropoda; class Insecta; order Odonata; family Platycnemididae; genus Platycnemis; species Platycnemis pennipes. The sequence goes on along the minus strand of OW121854.1, from coordinate 14,194,607 downwards.
CTGTTTTTGTTCTTGTAGGAGGAAGGTTTCAGTTTGCAAATAATAACGTTTGATTGGAAGCCAAGCTTCCATAAGATATCCTGGATACTTTCCTGCGGAAATATTGAAAATTTTAATTTAATCCAATTACCAAGGCAATGGAAATCCTAATTTTACGTCGGTGGACATGTCATTCTGAAGATATCTGTCAAACACCTGCTTCGATATAACAAAAATTTTAGGACCGGAAACAGAAATTGGGAATCCAGTATTAGATGCCGTACCACTTTATGGGAAGATCGATCTGAAATCAGTTAAATGTTAATTCCATAATGTCACAGTAAGTGTATGAAAACAATTCTTTTGTTTTATACTTCATGATAGGACACATTTAAAGGGTACAGAATTCCAAACTTCTATTGGGCGTTTTGTCATTTTCTACCGCCAAAACAAATAGTTAAACCAAGTAATAGCAGATGTCGGTAATATGTTTTATAAACAATTTTCTAAAACAAAACTGGTTGCAAAAATGGGTAAATTTTAATATCCCAAGTGATAATTCCATCAATAAAATTAGCAAGAGAATATTTAAATCGGCTATATATTTATTAAATATTTTCAAAATTAATATATACCACGTTTTCATTGGAGGTAGTTTCGATGGTGCAGTCGTGACGTCACGCCGGACCATCCCATTTCACCCATGCTCCTGTCCGATCCTCAGTTTTCTTCGGGACTTAGGAGCGGAAGGAGAGGTAAGTTTTCAGACCTAATTTAAGAAAGTTGTACTTAAATATTTTAGGATTTAATCAATGTAAGTACCTTGGGTTTTAAGTGATTTTATGCCAAGATGAGTAGGAAATTAAGAAAATTTAAAGCAGCAGGTATTTAATTCTCAATTATTAAGATTATTCCAATGCGTTCCGAGAGTGGGTGATCCCGCCAACTTAACGACTGATAAGCTTCTTGGTTAACTAAGTAAAACGCCGCTGATAACATTACTAGCTATTTTTTCCATTAATTATCGCATATTTTCGAAATTAGTGCAGTGATAATAACGATAAAATCTTTTGGCCTCTACTAACGGTGTGAATTTTGTTTCAGAGAGTGGTTTTTGGAGTTAGGTCTGACGTGAAGCTGGATCGTCTTCATATATCACGTGGGAAAAACGGAATGCAAGAGACAGTGTGTGATGAACTCTCTTCAGGAGGGGCAATGGTAAGTGTGCTTCATTTCTAAAGTTTTTCTTTCGTTTGTGATTACATTTTCACAAGATGTTAAGTCTTTTTTTTTGCAATTCTGTTACTTCTGAGTGATGTCGCGTTGTACTTCGAGTTACACTAATTTCCCGCCAAAAATCCCAAATTATTGTTTTGAGTCTAGAATTTTATACGAGGTGTCTCTAATACTATATTTTCATCACGTCACCTGCCCACCTATAAATTAATAGAACTAGATGCCTGTATTTCTTTTTTGTCTAAATTTTCATAAATAGGAGATAAAAAGATTGCAGTTAATGAACTGATCTTGAAAGTAAAGTCTGTTTTTTCACACTTTTCTTTCTATGCATTTATTTGTGTTTGTGGATTGTCTTCGTACCGTGATCTAATTTCCTACGGATTGTTGTATTACCTTCGCGGTTCATCTTCAGTTCAGAGCTCACTATCATTTTTCGTTCAATTGAGTATCTTCTATAACGGTTCCACGAAATGTGCTTCACGTCAACCACGATTTAAAAAATGTAGTAATAGCTATGTATGTTGATTTTCTTGATGATGCGTTAAATTTGTTTGACACAGGTCGAAGATTGAGTTAAATTTCTGCGAACTTAAAAGTAGTGAAACTGCTTGCTATGCAGTTAAAAGGTGAAGAGCAATAGAATACTAACCTGGATTTTTCATTTTGTACACTTGAGATAAACATATACGATTGATGAAGTGCAGTGTTAACGCATGGTGCGAGATAATGAGAAGTATTTCTTCGCAAGATTTCGTAGTTTACAAGACAGTTTTTCGTTAGCTTTGAAGTGAGTTTTGCGACTTCCATCCGCATCTCGGACTCATTCATTCATTCTTAATTTTCATTGTTATATGTATTATAATATTTTTCTTTATATGTCCATATTATTGACTAATTGGAAATCCCCACCTTCAACCAGGAAGTCCTAAAACAGACAGTGTTGTGATTATGCCCTATGTTATGTGAATTCGCATAATTGCATCGTTTTGTTATTATATCGAAATTTAGGCTACTGTGTTAAGTACGTTTGTTGAACTGATCCAAAACGGTTATTTAATCGCAGAGAAAGATTTAATTTACCGAATGTGGTCATAATTTTCATAGCCTTATGGTTTTATTGACCTTCAGTTCAAAAAAATTATTTCGGCGTTCTTAAATGAGCCACGTCTTGGTTTCTCATGTGAATGAACTTTCCTTCAACTCCATTTAGACCACACCTGTTATTTAATGTGTACGGTGAATAACAAGTGATGAAGAATGTGAAAGAAAATAAATACGTAAATATGAAGAGATTAGCCGATAGTAAACTCGGTGGAGAGCTGCGTCAAACCAATCTGAGGATTGATGACCAATGGTGATGACGATGAATATAAATAGGTGTTTTTATTTCAAGTATTTTAGGAGAGTATGAGGTGTTTTTAAATTTTTCCCACAGTCCAAACAACGTTAGTGAACACAGGTGTAAATAAATTTCATCCTGCGTCACATTCGACAGATTCAAGCACTGGAAAATACGTAATTAATTATCACGGCATAGTTAAGCTATTTTCAAGAATGACGTTAATTGCACTTCCTTATGGTTCACGAACTTTTCTGTTAATAATTGCATTAAATAGATCACATGGATCACATTTTTATGTGGAGGAATTTGGAGTGAGGGATTCCTTATACGTTCTTCTGAATTTCAATACTTTTCAGATGTTATTCAATTTACCCATGTATGTATTGATAATTTGTCTTGAGGCCCAATCATGTATTTCGGTAATTATATTAATATCAATTAATACTGCCTCACATCCGATGCGTTGATAAATAGTCATCATAAATTCATCTATCTTCTTGTTTTATATTTGTAAGGCATAATATATATTAAATTATTAAATATTTCTACTCTCATCGCAATCTATGGGTCAGTGACGGAGGCCACCTCTTTGGTACATTTCTGTTAAAAAAATTAATTTCTTATGTATTTGCAATGAATAGGTTCTCATTTTAATTACAGAGAAATCTTTGTTTTAACGATACATATTTCAAGAATGACCTTCTGATATCGTTAGTATATTGAAAACGTTTTCTTGGTTTCATCTTGAATGTTATTAGTTAGGTGAAATCAATAGTGAATATTGATTTTGTTTTTGCCAAAAATAATTACAATTAATGGGTACTAAGGATAAAATTGATACTTTATCTTATTAAATCACTTACGTTTCTGATTAGGAAAGGACATAGGAATCATTCGCTTTCATCATCTTTCGTTTATAATTTGAACTTTGTCCTATAAATATTTTTCCTCGATATTATAATTATTTTCTCAACGTATCTTCCGAAACGCTGGTGTTATGCTCAAATGTTATACAATATTCGTTCAGAATCGTATTTTCATCATCATCACCATGGGTTACATAGGTGGGTTACATCATCAGATTACACCTAAAACATCCTAAGATTGGTATACAATTCTTCTCTTTAAAAACTTTAAGACCTCACGCTAGATATGTCACTTGAGTCCTCTCCATTGGGCCCCTCCAAGGAGGTTAGAACGAACTGGAGGAGGCATGGCCGCTGATTTGCGAACCCAGTTGCCATCTTGCTAGGTACGCTAGGTACTAAGCATAAGGGTTTCGTGATGTTTGTTAGGATGAAGTTGTTTTTGCAGGCGTTAAACATTAGACCGGTTACATTAACGATGGGATGTATTTTTAAAACTCGTTGAAGAAACATATGGAGAGCAAAATATGTTGTATAAATAGGTTGAATTCTACCCAATTTTACGAGTGATTCCCAGGATTTAAAAAAATATTAATACCCCCTTTCGGATAGCGTTAGGATGATTAACTGATGCAGCTGGAATTAAATTTGGGTACTATTTCCTTGTTGCTTATGCTTAATGCGTATCCAGTCTACATAGGAGGCAACGGAGTACGAAATGTTTTGTACGGAGTAGGTGGAGCCTAATCCTTCCCAAGAACCTCCTTTTTGGCTTCATTGTTATCTACGCTAGTAAGCAGATTCTCCAGTACATTGTGATCTCCTTGGGCTTCAATATTACGATTAGAATCTACTGTCAACCAATTTCTTTATATTTTTGTAATTATCCTTTCACATTCTTCACTCCCCAATATCTCATGTGAAGCCTACTTCGACAATTCCCCCAACGATTGTTTTCGTCAAGCCGTCATGTCTCCGGGTATTGCCGATTAAGTTGTTCCGTCTTCCTTTAAGGGTTTTTAAAAGACTCCCGTTTATATTCTCCCTTACTTCTAAGGCCCTCTGTTAGTCACTCTGGCTATCAATTTTATTATCTGATTATTTTTAAAATTTTGAAATACTGTTTTAAGCTTTTTGATCATCTAATCCCTTCTTAAAAATTTTATTCGAAGAATATGTTCTCGAAATTATCAAATTATATTCCAGAAGATGGGTCGCCATGATAGCATGATCATTTAGTTGTAGCATAGAAATATTTTATAAGGCCATATCAATTGTATAAACCTTATATGTCAAATCTACCTTTATCTATGCTCAGTAACATCAACTTTGCAACAGTAGAAGTTTTATTTACTGCGTCACTACCGATTCTTTTTAGTACTTCGACATTAAGATACAGAAGAAAACAGATCTCGTGCTTATCCGATGAATTGCCTTGGTTTCAATTTTCTAGCGGGTCAGGTATCCGACGATTCGATTAACTAATGTATCAATTGAAACTAATGATTGAAATTTGCATGAAATATTTTTTATTTTAGAATAGAATGCATTTTTTTTAGTTTCAGCATGGAGCGTTTAAAGTTAATGTCATTTACAGTGTTATATAAGGCCATGTGTCTTTGTTATGGCTATGATATGAACAATCCAAAATATAAAACAACTAGCTGGCTCCAATGCTATCTTCGAAATTACTAGTATTATTTCAATTATATTTGAATGAATACGGAGTATGCTATGTCTGAGGTAAGACAAATACCCTATTCATTGCTACCATAAATGTCCACTAGAGGCTTTTTATTAGTTAAGGATAACGGATTAAAACTAGGAGACGTGAGCTCTACGGCCTCTTAAAGTGGCAAGTTATAAAAATCTCCAATGGCCGTAATAAAATTGTCACCTTTCGTCAATGTTGACTAACAACCTTGCGTTGCAAGTCATTAGTCACTTCAGATCGCTGAAGAAGGCCAACTTGTAGCCGAAATACTCGTATCCGATGCACACCCTCGTCTTTTCTCGTTTTTGTATAGTTGTTTGACTACGCTCTTTTGTGCTACATTCTCCCAGAAGTTGGGCCCCTCTGAGTGCTTGTGAGTGTGATTGTTGTTCTTAACCCAGGCTTCCTTAGCTGCGTCTCATTAGCCCAGCGAAGGGTCTCCCTTTTTGGGTTGAGTGTGTGTGTCTATGTTGTGTCACTGGCGAGGAAGTAACATTCCCGTAAACCATCACAGGGGTTTTCTGGTCAAGAGCTTGTGGTTGGTCACTGACGTGGATTTACCACTTTTTTCCCGCAAACCAACACAGCAAATTGTGGTACAACATTGACGAGTGGTGTCAATTTTATTACAGCCATTGGTGATTTTTTACTTGACAAGGATAACGGATTTTAAACAATGTTAGAAGAAGTGAACAAATGTTAGTATGTGGTAGTATTAGTAACAAATAGTAGTAGTATGTGGTCAGTGTGTTACAACCACTTAGTCTTTAAAAGTTAAATAAATCAATTTAAATTCTTATTTAAATGGTTCCTTCTGTCTTTACAGGATGGTGAGCTACGTTTGGAAAATCAGCTCCAGGAAGGTGACAGGTCTGGGTGAGGACTCCGCGTGGATGCCAAAAAAACAGAAAGCAGTCTCAAGTGAAGTGGAACTGTACGGTTTGCATATGGGTTTACAATGCTCTGATAACACTAAATTTCTTTCAGGCTGTACGAAGAAAAAGGTAAAGAAGGCCTTCGTGTAAATTTTGTGTTTTCGCATATTTGTAATGTGTGTTTGTCTTAGGAGCCGATTGCTCCACTTCAAGACATGATCAGACGTGATCTGTGTCTGCTTAAATGTGAAGGTAATTGGGAAAACCAAGCTTGGTCAATGGTATAAAGTCCTCGGTATATGATGTGTGGGGCCCCCACAACGGAGGAGTACTCCTCCAACAATAAGACAAGTGGCCACTTGTCTAGTGAGTCGACTCTAGGCAGGAATATTTTTATGGTTATTGTGTGTTGCATATGATGTGTTGTCCTGAATGTTTTGTGTACTGTTTTTTAATGAGTGCATTTTGGGGTATCTTTTACTGTGTGGGGATTGTACGTGTTTTTTTGATGTATGCTTTTATTTTTATGGTGTTCTAATCAGCTTCTTTTACAGACGACAAGCTGCTTTCAGGGGACCTTCCATGGACATCGCTAGCAGAGTAGAGAGTAGGAATAGTTAGTCAGTTTAGAATTTTTCCGGCCCATATGGCCCATCATATCAGTCTGTTAGCGTTGAGTTAGTTGCCGCGTTAAGTTAAGTTTTTTTTGAATGTGAAGACTGCTCTAGAATTAAACCTCAAAATTCATGGAATTGGACCGCCAGTTACCAAGTGCATCCATGTGTACTTGGTTTCTGGGCGACCTTTCCTCCCATTTCAATGAAATGCATTTTGGCCAGCTGCATTAAATGTGAGCAACTTGGCATTCATTCTATTGCTTGCTTGTATATCATGCTCACTAACCCGCTCTCTCCTTAGGTAACACCTCAGCGCCCCGGCCTGATAGAGGGTAGGATATGTAGTCAGCTTCCAGTGTTTTGAATCAAAGGCCCTTCTGGCCCGTCATAACGGCAGGGTAGTTAGGATTTGCGTTTAGCCGTTAGATTTATTTTGTGGATGCGAAGCCTGCTCTAGAATTAAACCCAAAAATTCATGGAATTGGATCGCCATTTACCAGGTGCATTCAGATGTTCTTGGTTTCTGAGCGACCTTTCCTCGCATTTCATTGAAATGCATTTTGGCCAGCTGCATTAAATGTGAGCAACTTGGCATTCAATCTATTGCTTGCTTGTATATCATGTTCACTAACCCGCTCTCTCCTTAGGTAACACCACAGCGCCCCGGCCTGATAGAGGGTAGGATATGTAGTCAGCTTCCAGTGTTTTGAATCAAAGGCCCTTCTGGCCCGTCATAACGGCAGGGTAGTTAGGATTTGCGTTTAGCCGTTAGATTTATTTTGTGGATGCGAAGCCTGCTCTAGAATTAAACCCAAAAATTCATGGAATTGGATCGCCAGTTACCAGGTGCATTCAGATGTTCTTGGTTTCTGAGCGACCTTTCCTCGCATTTCATTGAAATGCATTTTGGCCAGCTGCATTAAATGTGAGCAACTTGGCATTCAATCTATTGCTTGCTTGTATATCATGTTCACTAACCCGCTCTCTCCTTAGGTAACACCACAGCGCCCCGGCCTGATAGAGGGTAGGATATGTAGTCAGCTTCCAGTATTTTGAATTTAAGGCCCTTCTGGCCCGTCATAACTGCAGGGTAGTTAGGATTTGCTTTTAGCCGTTAGCATTATTTTGTGGATGCGAAGCCTGCTCTAGAATTAAACCTCAAAATTCATGGAATTGGATTGCCGTTAACCAAGTGCATCCAGGTGTACTTTGTTTCTGAGCGACCGTTCCTCGCATATCAATGAAATGCATTTTGGCCAGCTGCATTAAATGTGAGCAACTTAGCATTCAATCAATTGCTTGCTTGTATATCATGTTCACTAACCCGCTCTCTCCTTAGGTAAAACCGCAGCGCCCCGGCCTGATAGATGGTAGGGTATGTAGTCAGCTTCCAGTTTTTTTAATCAAAGGCCATTCTGGCCCGTCATTACGGCAGGGTAGTTAGGTATTGCGTTCTGCTGTTAAATTTATTTTGTGGATGCGAAGTCTGCTTCCAGAATTAAATTTAAAAATTCATTCACTGATGACATTGTATTCCTTTTATTGGGGAGTACAATTGTCTATGGTGTTGTTTTCCGGCATTCTTGTATTGCTATTTTTGAATTTTATAATAAGAGCTGAGCAGCTTTGCATCCACTTTTGTTTCTTTTGTGTCTATTAATCCGCTCTCTCTTTAATTAAGGAACTCCACACCGCCCCGGACAGTGTTGTGCAGTGTAGTGTGAATGTGACCACGGAAGAAAGTGCTGTGTGTGACCCTGGAACGGGGAGAAAGAGTGCGTGGTGTCAGTGTGGTGTTAGTGTGGTGTTAGTGGTTGCCGATTTCATCACTTGGTGTGCATCAAGAGTACTAGAGAGACTCTATATAGTGTATTGAATTTTCTGTAATTACGTGCCTGTATATTTTGTGCTCCCTCCTCCACCTACCCTTCCCATTGCTTTGCGGTGACAGCGGACAAGAGAGAAGACACAGCAGCCACGACTACTAAGATTATTATGTGAGTTTTGCGTTTACGTCTTTTTGTTCGCCATTAAACTGCCCTTTATGTTTAAAGCCTTATGTATGCTTTAGAACTTCTAGTGTGTAGGGGTGTGCACTTCGGTCGTTTGACCCGGGTCAATCCAGGTTTGGTCGTTGAACTCCGGTTTTGCCTTGTGCACGGGCTCTTAGTTTTCTGACATAGGCAGGAATCACATTCAAAGCGCCACTATGCGCTACCAACCCCTTTTAATTTAAAGATATTCCTTGTGTTGACGCTTATTTAGTCATTGACTACTTGTTTTGACTGATGGTTTAATTATATTTTTGCTGGTTCTTACATTAATGAGTTTTCTTTTGCAGGTACATGTATGAATGGTATGTTTGAGATATTTTTTTGATTGGTGGATGAAAGATGATGAACAGGGTCAGCGCCGATAGGTATGCGAATAAAATAGGTAGGCTTAGTGAATTAGCAATATAATTAGTTTAGAGGGTGGGTGGATGTTAGATGGGGAGAATAGGGCTTATTGTCGTAAATGCTTAGGTTTTAGTTCTTAGTCCGCTTGATCTCGTCGCGTCTTGCCCTGGCCCTGGGAGTGAATGCGTGGAATAGGCCTCTGCGCAGCCCGGAGGGGAACGCAGGGGGAAACGCCACGTTAAATAAAGGTTAACGAGCCGGTGGGCCTAACCTCTGCGGTCCGGCATGGAATAGAGCCCTTCTTGTGTGTCTGTGTTGTGTGAATGCCCAGTGTGAATGATTCAATATTCTTAACAGATCGTAACAATTTTATTTATATTTTAATTAGCATTGAGTCATCACTTACACCGAAATAAACGAAGGCTTTTCCATTACATTTCTTTCCGTTTCTATATTTTGAGTTTACCGTGACGACGAAAACAGCGCTAACATTAGAATATAGATTCAACCTGTGTGCGCCTTTTCTGTTTACATGCAAAGTAAAAAATATTTTGTACTATATAACATCTTTGAAGTGGTGGTAAATAGTTCATGTACTGTTCTCACGTGTCTTATTATTGCAAACTTGATACGAGCAGGTACAACGTATTCATAAGGAATGGTAAAAACATGTGTTGGAAGTAATGTACCCAATAAAAAATTTGATAGTACAATTGTTGTGGTTTATGTGGAGTTTTTAATGCTGGTAAGTTTTTAATGAGTGGAAATTTTTGAAAACGTTCACCCTTTTACCCCCTGATTTTAAACATTTAATTTTATAATATTGGCACTTGAAAATGTTATAATTTTGTACGTAATAGTTTTATTTTACATAAATGTTTTAATCATTAACAGAGGTTTACTTTTGCATCACAAACATCCAGTGTCAGTCTCCTTAAAATACTCTTTAGCGTTTATCATATGCCCAATAAAAAATTTGATAAAACATTTGTTGTGGTTTATGTGGAGTTTTAAATCCTGGAAATTTTTGAAAACGTTCACCCTTTTACCCCCTGATAGTAAATATTTCATCTAAAAATATTGGGCCTTGCAAGTGTTTTAATTTTGTATGTAATAGTTGTATTTTACATATATGTTTTGTTCATTAAACGGGTTTCACTTTTGCATCACAAACATTATATTAAGTTGCCATAAAATACTCTAACGTTTATCACATCAACATTCACTATATGCATATATTTTTGATATGATTCCACACATTGTGTGTTTCTAGTTTTCTATATTTTATTTTCATGAATTTATGCAAAGTTTTGCAAAATATCATCACAGTGTAAATTGTTTTTATACATTTTCGTTATGAGTTTTATTTCTGAAATTTTTCTTTAGATGCAAGAAAATAAAATGATATATTGGAAATTCCATGAGTTGGCATTGTTATGTTTTATTAATTGATGCTTTCGAATTACTGTTGAAGAAACAGCATTCTCCACTTTTAAGAAAAATGAAATTTAATGATATTTTCTTGTAATTAGGCGGATTTGAGTAATGTAAAACATCCATTTTTTCCAGCATGTTCTGTGCAATAATGAATTTACCTCATTACTTAATTTTATGAATGTTGGACCTTGTCTTTCGAGAAAAGATTACATTATATATTTAAATGATATGTGGGAATGTTTTTCAAAAATGTTATTTTAAATTCTACAACTCTCCTCAGTTCTTCCTCTCCGTTCCTTTTATTTTATTTGGACCGTACCTTTTCTGAACTTTGAACCACTTACATGGTAACACTCTTCAAGGGAGTCTAAAAATTTGACATTTGAGCTCACCCCTATGAGCTTCTATTTCCCCCATGACACACCTTCATGGTGGCTTGCAGGATATTATGTAGATGTATTCAAGCATGACTGGGGTTAAGAAGAGGTTTTATATTTGACCCTTGGTGTATAAGCTGATTAATGAACGTTAACAATTAAGTTGTTTGGGTTGAGGAAATGAAATAAATTAACCACGTATATTCCTAAATATGTAGTTGATATTTTTCATGTTTGTATGCTGTTGTTGTTGACTCCATATGTTGGCTGCCCTTTTCGCGTTTGTGAAGCAATTGTTTGAACCATTCCGTCCTTATATTAATGACGCCCCTAAATTATTGACACGGAAACTGTTTAATATCTTGGCTATTTAAATAAAAATTTGTGGAATATTTGTTTTTTATTGTTTTACGCTATGTGTTTGTTATGTATTTATATGCTTGAAATCTTTTTTCCCTGTGTCATTTCGTGTTTCTTTCCTTCTTACTATACTTTGACGTTAGTGTTCTATATGTTTGAAAGACACCAATGTTTTTGAAACTGATTGTGAAGGCAGCTGATTACGTATTGTATAAATCTCTACTGCGTGGTTATTTGTATGATAGCGGAGTTGCACTCCATTGAATGTATGATCGCAAATAAGGTCTGTGACCCCAGGTCAGAAATCAAAAAGGAGAATTGTCCAATGAAATGGTTCTATCGGAGACTTCGGCATTCATTTATGAATACGCACATTTAAGTTGGATTTCCAGCATTAAAATGTATATGATGTAAAATGAGCTCCCATGACATTATCAGGCAGTGGACCTCAAAAGGCGTGAGGTGGTTATTCCCGTCCGACGGATAGAGGATATTATCTATAAAAATTTATTAGCATCTCTTCAGAGCACACCTATAGGGGCTTCTACTCATCTGAAAATCTCTGCCACTGCCGGGATTCGATGGTGGTTCTTCAGGGTAGGGGCGTTTCCTATTTAAGCCACCGCTACTCGTACAACACTGTCACATATTCTATTCCTCTCGTATTGGCTATGCTGAGAGATGGATACATATATGCAAATACCTACGCTGTTTCTGTTCATATATTAAGCTGATATTTGGAGTGGGTCTGGAAAGGAATTGGGAGTAAACTGAATTATAATTGAACTGCATAATTCATCTACATCTACATAATACCCTACAAGCCACCACAAGGGTGTGTGGCAGGGGGTGATTTCTCACCAAACATGCACTACATATCATGCATAAAAAAGGAATAGTATTAATATAGTAGTCAGAACTACACTATTTAAAAAAGATAGAGATTGCAAAGCAAACATGCAAAAACATTCTGTTAGTAGGTTTAGCTTTAAGTACTTATACCAACATGCTGCTACCAATGCTATTCATTGCTACTCTCCGATAGGACATATTTACCGTTATTCGTATCTCTAATTGTGCGAGGGAAAAAGGACATTTTGAGTCGGTCGGTTCGGCAATCAATTTCTCTAATTGTATGATTATGGTCCAGTCTGCCATAGTGATTTGGGGTTCGTAAAATATTTTTACCATCATCAATGAAAATATTGCCTTGGAATTTGTTTAAGAGATTAAGTCTAAATTTCAACCTGCGATCTGACTATGATTCCCATTTTAATTCATTTAATAGACTGGTTACGCTTATATAATTATCGTATCGTCCCTTTACAAATCTTGCCGATCTTCGCTGCACACGTTCAAGTTCGTTACTTAGATCGATTTCGTAGGGATCCCATACACTGGCAGCATATTCCAAATGAGGTCTAACATGGGAAGAGTAGCTAATTTCTCGTACATGATCGTCACATTTACCCAATACTCTTTTGATGAAACCCATTTTACGATTAGCTTGATCCATTATTTCACGTATATGTTTACCCCATTAGAGATCATGTGTCAGTCTTATTCCAAGATATTTAAGGGATTCCACGTTCGTTATTTCATAATTAATTTTTTGTATTTGATAGGAGGAGAACTGTTCTTTTTCCAAAAATTCATTACTACACATTTAAGAAAAATTAATTCTAACTGCCATGTATCACAGCAATTTTCGATTGCTTGCAGGTAATTTAAATATTGCTTTGAATTGAATGCTCATGTACGGTTATTACAATTACTTCTCGATTTTGAGATGGTCACTGATGTTATCCATCTTTATCGATACTCTCGATTAATACTTCGAAGGTCTCTGCCTGGAATCTGCCCACTCATTACTGCTATCCCAATGTTTTGGTGTCAGGCAAACACAGTGGCCTTCTTACAAGCCTATGCTTATCTCGACTTTACTCACTACCCAAAGTCTTCATATTTCCTCGATCGCCCTTCTTGCTCATGATCACATCTTCGAAAACAGACTTCAAGAGTCTTTCAATACCTATTGCACCTTGATAGGGCGCAAAAGGACAAATTAAAATTGGTTTGTCTTAGAATATTACCTTTCTCGTTCGGATAATTACTCGTAAATGGAGACTACAGGGACTTGTGAGTGTAGATGCTGAATTTTCGGCTGCCTATTTGCAGATTTGATTGAAAAATCAAAAATAAATTTTTCATATTTACAACTCATCGCTACTGAGGTTGGTTTAAAGCTGCTATCTGAGAAATCCTCTTATGCGTCAATCTCATCAATTTTACACCAAATAATTTTTTCATTTACACCTACGCAGTACCCGGCGAGGTTCCGAGAGGGTGTGTGGCAGGGGGCAAAGTTCACCAAACATGCACCGCTTACATGCTACTAAGAGCTAAAATACTGCTACTGCATGGATACATGTAAGAATAAAGAGTCTCGTGCAACTAGGTGGTCAGCATTATATGTTAATGAAGTGATTTATGGATGGGAAGGCATTAATCTAAATACTATTTGAATATGACCGTTGAAATTCAACAGGAGTGAGAATATTATTATGCGGTAGTTTGCTATTGTTATTTTATCGCTTCGATTGAAAGGTTGTAGCATCAGGAGTACGTATTATAACCCATTCGATTTTAAAATAACGTTAAGTATTTTTGATAATTAATTATAAACGTGAATAATTCAGTGGCACGAAAACTCGATGACCAACTATTGCATACCGGTAACTCATACGTGAAACGTCAAGCTCTTTCCACTACCTGCCTCTAGGCGCTGCTCCGTACGCTTCCGAGGAGTATTTACACTCCGTTTAAACTTATTACATGGTATCGGAGGAATGTATACATTGTTAATTCATTAAAATAACCCATTCTTTATGTATTTAAAATTATCGGAACAGTCGATTCCTTTAAAAAACAGTTTTACTTAATTTACTAAACAAGCTGAGAAGTTCGCCTATCACCGCGCCTTCACGCCATGCTTCGCTCCAGAAGACAAGTACACGAGCAGTATTCCCTGCAGACATTATAACGACTGTTAATGCCATGTTTATTTGAGGAAAATTTTCGAACTTTGGTAGAACGGTAAAGGATGTCCTCGTATGAGATACATGGAAAAAGTCGTGAGGGATGTGAAAGAGAGAAATTACTTAAATATAAAGAGGTTTGCCGATAGAAGATCAGAGTGGATGGCTGCGTCAAACCAATCCTAGGATTGATGACGATGACGTTCTTCCGTAACAACACATCTCCAATGCTTCCTGTCTTGACTTCTCTTCGGCCACGCCTCACTTCCGTAAAGAAGAATGATCCAGACGTAAGTTCTAGTTAAAGAATTTCCTTACTTCAAAGTAATATTTTTAGCTGCATGTGGATTCTTCTTTTGGTAAAATGTGTTTTTACTTGAACTATTCTACTTACTATTTCTATCGACCAAGGAGATCTCCTCCCTTCTGCTGCATAACATTACCGTTGTTTTCTTTTCAATGATATTCGGATGTTATGTAGATACTGTATTTCATGTGTGTTAATTAGAGTATACCATAAATCTCTTTCTTTCTCCACCACGGCTGTCATGCCATTGGCGAATCGCAGCATGCTAATTTTTTCCCCGTGGATATTTATTCGTGACGTCTTGTCCGCGATGCTTGGAAAACATTCCCTTCCTTCCATGCGTGGAATATCGTATCTCACGAGTTTTCTCCCTGAGGTTGTCTCTGGAGCCTTTTCCCCTAAACGAAGCCAATCCAGTATCCCAACACGACTGGCAGGTCGCCGGAGAATGAAAATAATAAGTGAAGCTCAGTGAAGTCCATCAGCTGGGATCCTTGTCAAAGTACAACCTTCCGAGCGAGGGGCAAGAAAGTGTTCTTATTGTTTCGCGGCATTGAAAACTGTCCACAGACGTTTAATCTGTCAAACTGTTGAACGTGTCGGCTGAGTAACGCGGTGGCCTGAAAATCCAGTAGTCGCGGGTTAGGATATTGCTTCAGATGCCATATTGTTTTTGATAAGGATTACATCTTTTGGGAGAGTGTAACAATAATATCTAAGTCTGCTCAATCTAATGTAAATAGTTTCGTTAAACAATGGAAGACAATGGTGACGGAAATTCATCTTCCTTTGAGACAATTACAAAGACAGCCCACCAGCAGGTACTAAGTACATCAGTATATATCCTCAGTATAAGTAAGTGCAATATGAGTAGTAATCCTAGGATTCCTATCAACGTAAGATTCCTACGTGTGAACTCATTGATGCTATTTTCAACGTTAAAATACTATAACCAAACAAAATATCATCCTTAGTACGAGCTACATAAACAGGAGCCCGAGGAACGGTAAAGACCAAGGCTGCTGTAATGCACTACAGGAGGGATCGCAGCTGGTTTGATAAGTCAGCGGCCATCTTGGTAGGCACGGAGATATGGGCTTGGTCTCACGATACACGTGCGTATGAATTTGTTTTTTGCTAGCGGTATTACCAAAGTAGTAAGATGGAAAATGGAATACATTGTAAAATTCAACCCATTCACTAATGGAAAGTGCTAATATCACAAATGACCCCTTCCGCCCCTCTCCCTCCAGGATATCCGTGGCCATACTCCGATATTATTCGGCAGAAGGGTCGCCCTACACCCTGTGTTTTCCAACCTTCGGGTAATCCCTACCCACCCTCTACTCCCCGACTCCTACGCCTACCATCCCCACAGCTATCGCCTGCACACCCCAGCCCGCCCTCAGTTAGGTTTCAAGTACTCCTCCCTCCCCTAGCCCCCTCAAAAAATATGCTGAAATTAAATTTGAAGCACACGTCTGAGTATTCCTTTAAGTTTGAGTATTAATTATTCCGTTTGAGTATTAATTAACGAATGCTCTACATGTGCATTCACAGAAATATATTCGCTCTCTATAAAGAAGAATCGGAAGTTGTCAAGTCAATGACCAGGAAGTTGACTGCATGCAGAATAGGTCTTCGTGATAACACCGCTTGTTTCTTTCCTCATTGTCTCGGTGTAATTAAAAATTAGCATTACCTTTGGGTGGCTTATCGCGAGGAACGGAGATCAAATCCAAGGCTTGGAGATGATTCCTCGGTGCTCTTACAATCCCTATACGTGAGCGCTGACCGGAAATCGTTTCAATGCAGTATTCCATCCGGTTGGTAAGGACTTTAAACTATGAAAATCTCTCGTGACCCATTCGGCGTCTTTCGTTAACCCACTCCAGTTTACTCTTACTTTACGTCTGCACATCCTTACGATTCTAACCTCTTCCCTGGTCTATTCTTAGTGGCATAAATGGTTATAGTTGTCTGCCGCCTCCACAAATTACGGCTACGGTATTATATTTCCTAAACTCCTCTAAGCTGAAAATATTTGGTGAATTTATCGTAATAGTGGGTTTCTATATAGCTAGGTATTCTGACGCTAAAATTTGATTACGAAACTCGTCGATAATTAATCTAAATAACTCACAACCCCAATTAAAAATAATCTTCCAGCGCGTGTGAATATAACCTAATGTAGAACTACTAATACATCAGGGGTAAGGGAACATTTGTTTTCTTTGAATGAACCTTTTTTTTGTTGTTTACTTGTACAATTCACTCAAATCATTCATTGATATCATTACACTACACTCAATTCATCGGTTTTATTGACTCATCATGAATTCTTTCCGATGAGGTCCGCTGTCGAGGCTTGCATTCAATTTCCTCCCCATTTTTCCTGAAGCGCTTCGCTCTCGACCCTATACAGTCAAAGTGACAAGGACTCATTTCAACGCTTGTGAGACTCACTGCCTTCCAACTTCAAGAACAAGGCACTACCTCACCTTAGTCCCTAGTTTGCTTCGTAACAGGCAAGAACACCACCCCGATCAGCTGATCAGCGGCGTGAAACCAGTGTGAGAATGCTTGGAGGCGTTTCGCCATGAAATAAGAAGAATTTTTTTCGTTCCAAGTCTATTACGCGATGTTTACGATCGTATTTAAGTGATTGATAGTCTAAAATTGGTGAAGTATCGCAAAGGTAAATTATCCCAATTACGATTGTGTTGTTCACCTAATCCTCCCTCAAAAATGCTTAACTACTCAAAGTGTTGATACATATGAAGATGTTATTCTGTACACCGTGATCATTCCAGTGCAAGTAGTGAGAGTGCAAATCAAGACCGTGTCATCCGCGAACCTAACTTTCACTGAGATAATGGTATAGTTATGTGAGTCACGTGATGGGTGACCAAGTGTTGTCGTGGCGTGATCGCATTCTTCGTGATTAAAGTGCCTTGTCAAGACTGTTGATTGTTGCTGGGAAGCTACCCTTGCTGTGGTGATGGTTAGCAGGTCTTTTCTTTTTAAGAGTTTCCGATCCTCGTAAAGGTAAGCATTAGCTGGGTTTGCTTCTATTCTGAATGTTTATATAGCTGCCCACGTTGAAATGTTGAAGTGTTCCGAGATCGATACGTACGACTGTTTTTGTTCTTGTAGGAGGAAGGTTTCAGTTTGCAAATAATAACGTTTGATTGGAAGCCAAGCTTCCATAAGATATCCTGGATACTTTCCTGCGGAAATATTGAAAATTTTAATTTAATCCAATTACCAAGGCAATGGAAATCCTAATTTTACGTCGGTGGACATGTCATTCTGAAGATATCTGTCAAACACCTGCTTCGATATAACAAAAAGTTTTGGACCGGAAACAGAAATTGGGAATCCAGTATTAGATGCCGTACCACTTTATGGGAAGATCGATCTGAAATCAGTTAAATGTTAATTCCATAATGTCACAGTAAGTGTATGAAAACAATTCTTTTGTTTTATACTTCATGATAGGACACATTTAAAGGGTACAGAATTCCAAACGTCTATTGGGCGTTTTGTCATTTTCTACCGCCAAAACAAATAGTTAAACCAAGTAATAGCAGATGGCGGTAATATGTTTTATAAACAATTTTCTAAAACAAAACTGGTTGCAAAAATGGGTAAATTTTAATATCCCAAGTGATAATTCCATCAATAAAATTAGCAATAGTTTAAATCGGCTATATATGTATTAAATATTTTCAAAATTAATATATACCACGTTTTCATTGGAGGTAGTTTCGATGGTGCAGTCGTGACGTCACGCCGGACCATCCCATTTCACCCATGCTCCTGTCCGATCCTCAGTTTTCTTCGGGACTTAGGAGCGGAAGGAGAGGTAAGTTTTCAGACCTAATTTAAGAAAGTTGTACTTAAATATTTTAGGATTTAATCAATGTAAGTACCTTGGGTTTTAAGTGATTTTATGCCAAGATGAGTAGGAAATTAAGAAAATTTAAAGCAGCAGGTATTTAATTCTCAATTGTTAAGATTATTCCAATGTGTTCCGAGAGTGGGTGATCCCGCCAACTTAACGACTGTTAAGCTTCTTAGTTAACTAAGTAAAACGCCGCTGATAACATTACTAGCAATTTTTCCATTAATTGTCGCTTATTTTCGAAATTAGTGCAGTGATAATAACGATAAAATCTTTTGGCCTCTACTAACGGTGTGAATTTTGTTTCAGAGAGTGGTTTTTGGTGTTAGGTCTGACGTGAAGCTGGATCGTCTTCATATATCACGTGGGAAAAACGGAATGCAAGAGACAGTGTGTGATGAACTCTCTTCAGGAGGGGAATGGTAAGTGTGCTTCATTTCTAAAGTTTTTCTTTCGTTTGTGATTACATTTTCACAAGATGTTAAGTCTTTTTGTTTGCAATTCTGTTACTTCTGAGTGATGTCGCGTTGTACTTCGAGTTACACTAATTTCCCGCCAAAAATCCCAAATTATTGTTTTTAGTCTAGAATTTTATACGAGGTGTCTCTAATACTCTATTTTCATCACGTCACCTGCCCACTTATAAATTAATAGAAATAGATGCCTGTATTTCTATTTTGTTTAAATTTTCATAAATAGGAGATAAAAAGATTGCAGTTAATGAACTGATCTTGAAAGTAAAGTCTGTTTTTTCACACTTTTCTTTCTATGCATTTATTTGTGTTTGTAGATGTATGTAGATTGAGTTAAATTTCTGCGAACTTAAAAGTAGTGAAACTGCTTGCTATGCAGTTAAAAGGTGAAGAGCAATAGAATACTAACCTGGATTTTTCATTTTGTACACTTGAGATAAACATATACGATTGATGAAGTGCAGTGTTAACGCATGGTGCGAGATAATGAGAAGTATTTCTTCGCAAGATTTCGTAGTTTACAAGACAGTTTTTCGTTAGCTTTGAAGTGAGTTTTGCGACTTCCATCCGCATCTCGGACTCATTCATTCATTCATAATTTTCATTGTTATATGTATTATAATATTTTTCTTTATATGTCCATATTATTGACTAATTGGAAATCCCCACCTTCAACCAGGAAGTCCTAAAACAGACAGTGTTGTGATTATGCCCTATGTTATGTGAATTCGCATAATTGCATCGTTTTGTTATTATATCGAAATTTAGGCTACTGTGTATAGTACGTTTGTTGAACTGATCCAAAACGGTTATTTAATCGCAGAGAAAGATTTAATTTACCGAATGTGGTCATAATTTTCATAGCCTTATGGGTTTAATGACCTTCAGTGCAAAGAATTTATTTCGGCGTTCTTAAATGAGCCACGTCTTGGTTTTCTCATGTGAATGAACTTTCCTTCGACTCCATTTAGACCACACCTGTTATTTAATGTGTACGGTGAATAACAAGTGATGAAGAATGTGAAAGAAAATAAATACGTAAATATGAAGAGATTAGCCGATAGTAAACTCGGTGGAGAGCTGCGTCAAACCAATCTGAGGATTGATGACCAATGGTGATGACGATGAATATGCATAGGTGTATTTCAAGTATTTTAGGAAAGTATCAGGTGTTTTTTAATTTTTCCCACAGTCCAAACCACGTTAGTGAATACAGGTGTAAATAAATTTCATCCTGCGTCACATTCGACAGATTCAAGCACTGGAAAATACGTAATTAATTATCACGGCATAGTTAAGCTATTTTCATGAATGATATTACTTGCACTTCCCTATGGTTCACGAATTTTTCTGTTAATAATTGCATTAAATAGATCACATTGATCACATTTTGATGTGGAGGAATTTGGAGTGAGGGATTCCTAGCACGTTCTTCTGAATTTCAATACTTTTCAATTGTTATTCAATTTACCCCTGTATGAATTGATAATATGCCTTGAGGTCCAATCATGTATTTCTGTAATTGTGTTAATATCAATTGATACTGCCTCACATCCGATGCGTTGATAAATAGTCATCATAAATTCATCTATCTTCTTGTTTTAAATTTGTAAGGCATAATATATATTAAAGTATTAAATATTTCTACTCTCATCGCAATCTATGGGTCAGTGACGGGGGCCACCTCTTTGTTAAATTTCTCTTAAAAAAATTAATTTCTTATATATTTGCAATGAGTAGGTTCTCATTTTAATTACAGAGAAATCTTTGTTTTAACGATACATATTTCAAGAATGACCTTCTGATATCGTTAGTATATTGAAAACGTTTTCTTGGTTTCATCTTGAATGTTATTAGTTTGGTGAAATCAATCGTGAATATTGATTTTGTTTTGGCCAAAAATAATTACAATTAATGGGTACTAAGGATAAAATTGATACTTTATCTTATTAAATCACTTACGTTTCTGATTAGGAAAGGACATAAGAATCATTCGCTTTCATCATCTTTCGTTTATAATTTGAACTTTGTCCTATAAATATTGTTACTAATAATAAACTTTGTTAGGATGAAGTTGTTTTTGCACGCGTTAAACATTAGACCGGT
The DNA here is from genome assembly GCA_933228895.1 of Platycnemis pennipes. Classification (NCBI taxonomy): domain Eukaryota; kingdom Metazoa; phylum Arthropoda; class Insecta; order Odonata; family Platycnemididae; genus Platycnemis; species Platycnemis pennipes. The sequence continues at coordinate 14,173,571 of OW121854.1, read as the reverse complement.
TACATTAACGATGGGATGTATTTTTAAAACTCGTTGAAGAAACATATGGAGAGCAAAATATGTTGTATAAATAGGTTGGATTCTAACCAAATTTACGAGTGATTCCCAGGATTTAAAAAAATATTAATACCCCTTTTCGGATAGCGTTAGGATGATTAACTGATGCAGCTAGAATTAAATTTGGGTAGTATTTCCTTGTTGCTTATGCTTAATGCGTATCCAGTCTACATTGGAGGCAACAGAATACAAAATGTTTTGTACGGAGTAGGTGAAGCCTAATCCTTCCCAAGAACCTCCTTTTTGGCTTCATTGTTATCTACGCTAGTAAGCAGATTCTCCAGTACATTGTGATCTCCTTGGGCTACAATATTACGATTGGAATCTACTATCAACCAATTTCTTTATATTTTTGTAATTATCCTTTCACATTCTTCACTCCCCAATATCTCATATGAAGCCAACTTTGACAATTCCCCCAACGATTGTTTTCGTCAAGCCGTCATGTCTCCGGGTATTGCCGATTAAGTTGTTCCGTCTTCTTTTAAGGGTTATTAAATGACTTCCGTTTATATTCTCCCTTACTTCTAAGGGCCTCTGTTAGTCACTCGGGCTATCAATTTTATTATCTGATTATTTTTAAAATTTTGAAATACTGTTTTAAGCTTTTTGATCATCTAATCCCTTCTTAAAAATTTTATTCGAAGAATATGTTCTCGAAATTATCGAATTATATTCCAGAAGATGTGTCGCCATGATAGCATGATCATTTAGTTGTAGCATAGAAATATTTTATAAGGCCATATCAATTGTATAAACCTTATATGTCAATTCTACTTTTATCTATGCTCAGTAACATCAACATTGCAGCAGTTGAAGTTTTATTTACTGCGTCACTACCGATTCTTTTAAGTACTTCGACATTAAGATACACAAGAAAACAGATCTTGCGCTTATCCGATGAATTGCCTTGGTTTCAATTTTCTAGCGGGTCAGGTATCCGACGATTGGATTAACTAATGTATCAATTGAAACTAATGATTGAATTGTGTATGAAATATTTTTTATTTTAGAATAGAATGCATTTTTTTTAGTTTCAGCATGGAGCGTTTAAAGTTAATGTCATTTACAGTATTATATAAGGCCATGAGTCTTTGTTATGTCTATGATATGAACAATCCAAAATATAAAACAACTAGCTGGCTCCAATGCTATCTTCGAAATTACTAGTATTATTTAAATTATATTTGAATGAAAACGGAGTATGCTATGTCTGAAGTAAGACAAATACCCTATTCATTGCTACCATAAATGTCCACTAGAGACTTTTTATTAGTTAAGGATAACGGATTAAAACTAGGGGACGTGAGCTCTACGGCCTCTTAAAGTGAAAAGTTATAAAAATCTCCAATGGCCGTATTAAAATTGTCACCTTTCGTCAATGTTGACTTACAACCTTGCGTTGCAAGTCATTACTCCCTTCAGTTCGCTGAAGAGGGCCAACTTGTAGCCGAAATACTCGTATCCGATGCACACCCTCGTCTTTTCTTGTTTTTGTACAGTTGTTTGACTACGCTCTTTTGTGCTAGATTCTCCCAGAAGTTGGGCCCGTCTGAGTGCTTGTGAGTGTGATTGTTGTTCTTAACCCAGGCTTCCTTAGCTGCGTCTCATTAGCCCAGCGAAGGATCTCCCTTTTTGGGTTGAGTGCGTGTGTCTGTGTTGTGTCACTGGCGAGGAAGTAACATTCCCGTAAACCATCACAGGGGTTTTCTGGTCAAGAGCTTGTGGTTGGTTACTGAGGTGGATTTACCCCTTTTTTCCCGCAAACCAACACAGCAATTTGTGGTACAACATTGACGAGTGGTGTCAATTTTAATACAGCCATTGGTGATTTCTAACTTGACAAGGATAACGGATTTTAAACAATGATAGAAGAAGTGAACAAATATTAAAATGTGGTAGTATTAGTAACAAATAGTAGTATGAGTGGTCAGTGTTTTACAACCACTTAGTATTTAAAAGTTAAATAATTCAATTTAAATTCTTATTTAAAAGGTTCCTTCTGTCTTTACAGGATGGTGAGCTACGTTTGGAAAATCAGCTCCAGGAAAGTGACAGGTCAGGGTGAGGACTCCGCGTGGATGCCAAAAAAACAGAAAGCAGTCTCAAGTGAAGTGGAACTGTACGGTTTGCATATGGGTTTTCAATGCTCTGATAACACTAAATTTCTTTCAGGCTGTACGAAGAAAAAGGTAAAGAAGGCCTTCGTGTAAATTTTGTGTTTTCGCATATTTGTAATGTGTGTTTGTCTTAGGAGCCGATTGTTCCACTAGGAGACATGATCAGACGTGATCAGTGTCTGCTAAAATGTGGAGGTAATTGGGAAAACCAAGCTTGGTCAATAGTATAAAATCCCCGGTATATGATGTGTGGGGCCCCCACAACGGAGGAGTACTCCTCCAACAATAAGACAAGTGGCCACTTGTCTAGCGAGTCGACTCTAGGCAGGAATATTTTTATGGTTATTTTGTGTTGCATATGATGTGTTGTCCTGAATGTTTTGTGTACTGTTTTTTAATGAGTGCATTTTGGTTTCCCTTTTACTGTGTGGGGATTGTACGTGCTTTTTTGATGTATGCTTTTATTTTTATGGTGTTCTAATCAGCTTCTTTTACAGACGACAAGCTGCTTTCAGGGGACCTTCCATGGACATCGCTAGCAGAGTAGAGGGTAGGAATAGTTAGTCAGTTTAGAATTTTTCCGGCCCATATGGCCCATCATATCAGTCTGTTAGCGTTGAGTTAGTTGCCGCGTTATGTTAACTTTTTTTGAATGTGAAGACTGCTCTAGAATTAAACCTCAAAATTCATGGAATTGGATTGCCGTTAACCAAGTGCACCCAGGTGTACTTGGTTTCTGAGCGACCTTTCCTCGCATTTCATTGAAATGCATTTTGGCCAGCTGCATTAAATGTGAGCAACTTGGCATTCAATCTATTGCTTGCTTGTGTATCATGTTCACTAACCCGCTCTCTCCTTAGGTAACACCGCAGCGCCCCGGCCTGATAGAGGGTAGGATATGTAGTCAGCTACCAGTGTTTTGAGTCAAAGGTCCTTCTGGCCCGTCATAATAGCAGGGTAGTTAGGATTTGATTTTAGCAGTTAGCATTATTTTGTGGATGCGAAGCCTGCTCTAGAATTAAACCTCAAAATTCATGGAATTTGATCGCCAGTTACCAAGTGCATCCAGGTGTACTTGATTTCTGAGCGACCTTTCCTCGCATTTCATTGAAATGCATTTTGGCCAGCTGCATTAAATGTGAGCAACTTGGCATTCAATCTATTGCTTGTTTGTATATCATGTTCACTAACCCGCTCTCTCCTTAGGTAACACCACAGCGCCCCGGCCTGATAGAGGGTAGGGTATGTAGTCAGTTTCCAGTGTTTTGAAATAAAGGCCCTTCTGGCCCGTCATAACGGCAGGGTAGTTAGGATTTGCGTTTAGCCGTTAGATTTATTTTGTGAATGCGAAGTCTGCTCTAGAACTAAACCTAAAAAATTCATGGAATTGGATCGCCAGTTACCAAGTGCATCCAGGTGTACTTGGTTTCTGAGCGACCTTTCCTCGCATTTCATTGAAATGCATTTTGGCCAGCTGCATTAAATGTGAGCAACTTGGCATTCAACCTATTGCTTGTTTGTATATCATGTTCACTAACCCGCTCTCTCCTTAGGTAACACCTCAGCGCCCCGGCCTGATAGAGGGTAGGGTATGTAGTCATCTTCCAGTTTTTTTAATCTAAGGCCCTTCTGGCCCGTCATAACGTAAGGGTAGTTAGGATTTGCGTTTTGCTGTTAGATTTATTTTGTGGATGCGAAGTCTGCTTCCAGAATTAAATTTCAAAATTCATTCAATGATGACATTTTATTCCTTTTATTGGGGAGTACAATTGTATATGATTTGTTTTCCGGCATTCTTGTATTTCTAATTTTGAATTTTCTAATAAGAGCTGAGCAGCTTTGCATCCACTTTTTTTCTTTTGTGTCCATTAATCCGCTCTCTCTTTAATTAAGGAACTCCACACCGCCCCGGACAGTGTTGCGCAGTGTAGTGAGAATGCGACCACGGAAGAAAGTGCTGTGTGTGTCCCTGGAACGGGGAGAAAGAGTGTGTGGTGTTAGTGTGGTGTTAGTGGGTGCCGATTTCATCACTTGGTGTGCATCAAGAGTACTAGAGAGACTCTATATAGTGTATTGAATTTTTTGTAATTACTTGCCTGTATATTTTATGCTCCCTCCTCCACCTACCCTTCCCATTGCTTTGCGGTGACAGCGGACAAGAGAGAAGACACAGCAGCCACGACTACTAAGATTTTTATGTGAGTTTTGCGTTTACGTCTTTTTTTCGCCATTTAACTGCCCTTTATGTTTATGGTCTTATGTATGCTTTGGAACTTCTAGTGTGTAAGGGTCTGCACTTCGGTCGTTTGACCCGGGTCAATCCAGGTTTGGTCGTTGAACTCCGGTTTTGCCTTGTGCACGGGCTCTTAGTTTTCTGACATAGGTAGGAATCACATTTTAAGCGCCACTATGTGCTCCCACACCCTTTATATTTAAAGATGTTCCTTGTGTTGACGCTTATTTAGTCATTGACTACTTGTTTTGACTGATGGTTTAATTATATATTTTGCAGGTTTTTACATTAATGAGTTTTCTTTTGCAGGTACATGTATGAATGGTATGTTTGAGATATTTTGTTGATTGGTGGATGAAAGATGATGAACAGGGTCAGCGCCGATAGGTATGCGAATAAAATAGGTAGGCTTAGTGAAATAGCAGTATAATTAGTTTAGAGGGTGGGTGGATGTTAGATGGGGAGAATAGGGCTTACTGACATAGGTGCTTAGTTTCTAGTTCTTAGTCCGCTTGATCTCGTCGCGTCTTGCCCTGGCCCTGGGAGTGAATGCGTGGAATAGGCCTCTGCGCAGCCCGGAGGGGAACGCAGGGGGAAACGCCACGTTAAATAAAGGTTAACGAGCCGGTGGGCCTAACCTCTGCGGTCCGGCATGGAATAGAGCCCTTCTTGTGTGTGTGTGTTGTGTGAATGCCCAGTGTGAATGATTCAATATTCTTAGCAGATCGTAACAATTTTATTTATATTTTAAATAGCATTGAGTCATCACTAACACCGAAATAAATGAAGGCTTTTCCATTACATTTCTTTCCGTTTCTATTTTTTTGGTTTACCATGACGACGAAAACAGCGCTAACATTAGAATATAGATTCAACCTGTGTGCGCCTTTTCTGATCACATGCAAAATAAAAAATATTTTGTACTCTATAACATCTTTGAAGTGGCGGTAAATAGTTCATGTACTGTTATCACCTGTCTTCTTATTGCAAACTTGATACGAGCAGGTACAACTTATTTATACGACATGGTAAAAACATGTGTTGGAAGTAATGTACCCAATAAAAAATTTGATGGCACAATTGTTGTGGTTTATGTGGAGTTTTTTATGCTAGTAAGTTTTTAATGAGTGGAAATTTTTGAAAACGTTCACCCTTTTACCCCCTGATATTAAACATTTCATTTTATAATATTGGCATTTGAAAATGTTTTAATTTTGTACGTAATAGTTTTATTTTACATAAATGTTTTAATCATTAACAGAGTTTCACTTTTGCATCACAAACATTCAGTGTCAGTTGCCTTAAAATACTCTTTAGCGTTTATCATATGAACATTCACTATAATCATATATTTCTTTTATGATTCCACACATTGTTCATTCATAGTTTTGTATATTTTATTTTCATGAATTTATGCCAAGTTTTGTAAACTATCATCACAGTGTAAATTGTTTTTATACATTTTCGTTATGAGTTTTATTTATGAAATTTTTCTGTAGATGCAAGAAAATAAAATGATGTATTGGAATTTCCATGAGTTGGCATTGTTATGTTTTATTAATTGCTGCTTTCGAATTACTGTTGAAGAAACTGCATTCTCCACTTTTAAGAAAAATGAAATTTAATGATATTTTCTTGTAACTAGGCGGATTTGAGTAATGTAAAACATCCATTTTTTCCAGCATGTTCTGTGCAATAATGAATTTACCTCATTATTTAATTTTATGAATGTTATACCTTGTCTTTCGAGAAAAGATTAAATTATATATTTAAATGATATGTGGGAATGTTTTTCAAAAATGTTATTTTAAATTCTACAACTGTCCTTAGTTCTTCCTCTCTGTTCCTATTATTTTATTTGGACCGTACCTTATCTGAGCTTTGAACCACTTACATGGTAACACTCTTCAAGGGAGTCGAAAAATTTGACATTTGAGCTCACCCCTATGAGCTTCTATTTCCCCCTGCGACACGTCTTCATAATAGCTTGCAGGGTATTATGTAGATGTATTCAAGCATGACTGGGGTTAGGAAGAGGTTTTATATTTGACCTATGGTGTATAAGCTGATTAATGAACGTTAACAGTTAAGTTGTTTGGGTTGAGGAAATGAAATAAATTAACCACGTTTATTCCTAAATATATAGTTGATATTATTCATGTTTGTATGCTGTTGTTGTTAACTCCATATGTTGGCTGCCCTTTACGAGTATGTGACGCACTTATCTGAACCTTTCCGTGCTCTAAATTATTGACGTGGAAAATGTTTAATATATTGTTTATTTAAATAAAAACCCGTGGAATATTTATTTTTTATCGTTTTACGCTATGTATTTGTTATATATATATATATATATATATTAATGCTTAAGTTTTTTTTCTTGTGTCATTTCGTGTTTCTTTCCTTCTTACTATAATTTTACGAAAGTTTTCCGAGTTTGTGAAACAGCAATGTTTTGATGATATTTGACCTCACCATTATGTACTTCTCTTTCCCCCATACGAGACACATTCATAATGGCTTGCAGGGTATTATGTAGATGCATTCAAGCATGACTGGCGTGAGGAAGAGGTTATATATTTGACCTATAGTGTATAACCTGATTAATGGACGTTAACAATCAAGTTGTTTGGGTTGAGGAAATGAAATAAATTAACCACGTATATTCCTAAATATGTAGTTGATATTTTTCATGGTTGTATGCTGTTGTTGTTGACTCCATATGTTGGCTGCCCTTTTCGAGTTTGGGAAGCAATTGTTTGAACCATTCCGTCCTTATATTAATGACGCCCCTAAATTATTGACACGGAAAATGTTTAATATCTTGGTTATTTAAATAAAAAGACGTGGAATATTTATTTTTTATTCTTTTACGCTATGTGTTTGTTATGTATTTATATGCTTGAAATCTTTTTTCCCTGTGTCATTTCGTGTTTCTTTCCTTCTTACTATAACTTGACGTTAGTTTTATATGAGTTTGAAAGACACCAATGTTTTTTAAACTGATTGTGAAGGCAGCTGAATACGTATTGTATAAATCTCTACTGCGTGGTTATTTGTATGATAGCGGAGTAGCACTCCATTGAATGAATGATCGCAAATAAGGTCTGTGACCCCAGGTCAGAAATCAAAGAGGAGAATTGTCCAATGAAATGGTTCTATAGGAGACTTCGGCATTCATTTATGAATACCCACAATTAAGTTGGATTTCCAGCATTAAAATGTATATGATGTAAAATGACCTCCCATGACATTATCAGGCAGTGGACCTCAAAAGGCGTGAGGTGGTTATTCTCGTCCGTCGGATAGAGGATATTATCTATAAAAATTTATTAGCATCTCTTCAGAGCACACCTATAGGGGCTTATACTCATCAAAAAATATCTGCCACTGCCGGGATTCGATGGTGGTTCCTCAGGGTAGGGGCGTTTCCTATTTAAGCCACCGCTACTCGTACAACACTGTCACATATTCTTTTCCTCTCGTATTGGCTATGCTGAGTGATGGATATATCCAAATACCTACGATGTTTCTGTTCATATCTTAAGCTGATAATTGGAAGGGCATGGAAAGGAATTGGAAGTAAACTGAATTATAATTGAATTGCAAAAATGAATGAGCATGTACGATAATTACAATTAATTTTCGATTTTGAATGGTCACTGATCTTATCCATCTTTATTGATGCTCTCGATTACTGCTTCGAAGAATTCTCTAACTGGAATCTGCCCACCCATTACTGCTATCCCAATGTCCTGGTATCAGGCAAACACAGTGGTCTTCTTGAAAGCCTTATCTCGACTTTCCTCACTACCCAAAGTCTCAATATTTCCTCTATCGCCCTTCTTGCTCATCACCACATCTTCGACAACAGCCTACAAGAGTCTTTCAACACCTATTGCACCGTGAATTACAATTCTTTCTCCCGGAAATCAAATGACAGGTGCAAGCGTTTGGATAGGAAGGAAAAGGCCAAATTAACTTTGGTTTGTCTTAGTATATTACATTTCTCGTTCAAATTGTTACTCGTAAATGGAGACTGCAGGGATTGGTGAGTTATGATGCTGAATTTTCGGCTGCCTGTTTTCAGTTATGATTGAAAAAGCAAAAATAAATTTTTATTATTTACAACTCATCATTATTGAGGTTGGTTTAAAGCTGCTATCTGATTAAACTCTTAAGCGTCAATCTCAGCAATTTGACACCAATAAATTTTTTTCATTTACACCTGCGCAGTACCCTGCGAGGGTGTGTGGCAGGGAACTAAGATCACCAAACATGCTACTAACATCTAAGCGGTTTCATGCTACTAAGAGCTTAAATATTACTACCTCATGGATACATGTAAGAATCAAGTGTCTCGTGCAACTAGGTTGTCAGCATTATATGTTATTGAAATGATTTATGGATGGGAAAGCATTAATCTAAATACTAGCTGAATGTGACCGTTGAAATTCAACAGAAGTGTGAATATTATAATGCGGTAGTTTGCTATTGTTATTTTATCACTTCGATTGAAAGGTTATAGCATCAGGAGTACATATTATAACCCATTCGATTTTAAAATAACGTTAAGTATTTTTCATCATTAATTAGTAACGTAAATAATTCAGTGGTACGAAAACGGCCAACTATTGCATGCCGGTAATTCATACGTTAGACATCAACCTCTTTCCACTACCTGCCACTAGGCGGTGCTCCGGACGCTTCCGAGTAGTTGTTACACTCCGTTAAAACTAAAACATGGTATCGGAGGAATATATATACATTGTTAATCTATTTAAATAACCTTTACTTTATCTATTTATTCAATTAAAAACAGTTGGTATTTATTTTACTAAGCATGCTGAGAAGTTCGCCTATCACCGCGCGACCTTTACGCCATGCTTTCCTCTAGCAGACAACAACACGAGCAGTATTCCCTACAGACATTATAACGACCATTAATGCCATGCTTATTTAAGGAGGATTTTCGAACTTTGATAGAACGGTAAAGGATGTCCTCGTATGAGAAACATGGAAAAAGTCGTGAGGGATGTGAAAGAGAGAAATTACATTAATAAAAAGAGGTTTGCCGTTAGAGGAATTGAGTGGATGGCTGCGTCAAACCAATCCTGGCATTGTTTTCTTAGTGAAGTATTTGTCTCCTCCCTTCTGGTGTATAACATTACCTTTGTTTTCTTTTAAATGATATTCGGATGTTATGTAGATACTGTATTTCATGTGTGTTAATTAGAGTATACCATAAATCTCTTTCTTTCTCCACCACGGCTGTCATGCCATTGGCGAATCGCAGCATGCTAATTTTTTCCCCGTGGATATTTATTCCTGACGTCTTGTCCGCGATGCTTGGAAAACATTCCCTTCCTTCCATTCGTGGAAAATAGTATCTCACGAGTTTTCTCCCTGAGCCTGTCTCTGGAGCCTTTTCCCCTAAACGAAGCCAATCCAGTGTCCCAACACGACTGGAAGGTCGCCGGAGAATGAAAATAATAAGTGAAGCTCAGTGAAGTCCATCAGCTGGGATCCTTGTCAAAGTACAACCTTCCGAGCGAGGGGCAAGAAAGTGTTCTTATTGTTTCGCGGCATTGAAAACTGTCCACAGACGTCAGGTAACGGAATGTGCGGCAAAGACGTTGTATATTGGAGAGAGAAATGAAGGAAAAATTGTTTCTGTTGGCAGGGTTAAATTGTTATCGGATTTCATTGCAAGTATTACACTTCATCTCGGATTTTATCTGTCAAAATGTGGAAAGTGTCGGGTGAGTAACGCGGTGGCTGTACAATCCAGTAGTCGCGGGTTAGGATCCCGCTTCAGATGTGATATCGTTTTTGCTAAGGATTAAATGTTTTGGTAGATTGTGACAGTAGAATCTACGTCTACTATTCGCAAATTACTACGTGTGAACTCATTGATGTCATTTATAACGTTAAAATACTATAACCAAGCAAAATATCATCCCTAGTACGAGCTACATAAACAGGAGGCCGAGAAACAGTAAAGACCAAGGCTGCTGTAATGCACAACAGGAGGGATTGCAGCTGATATGATAAGTCAGCGGCCATCTTAGTGGCCACGGATATATGGGCTTGGCCTCTCGATACACGTGTGGGTGAATTTGTTTTTGCTCGCGGTATAACCAAAGTAGTAAGAACGAAAATGGAATGAATTTTAAAATTGAACCCATTCACAAATGGAAAGTGCTAATATCCCAAATGACCGCTTCCTCCCCTCTCCCTCCAGGATATCCGTGGCCATACTCCGATATTACTCGGCAGAAGGGTCCCCCTACACCCTGTGTTGTCCATCCTTCGGGTAATCCCTCTCCTCCCCGACTCCTTCGCCTGCCATCCCCACACATATCGCCTACACCCCCCACCCCACCCTCAGTTGGGTTTCAAGTACTCCTCCCTCCCCGAAACCGCTAAAAAAATATGGTGAAATTAAATTCGAAGCACGCGTCTGAGTATTCCTTTAAGTTTGAGCATTAATTATTCCGTTTGAGTATTAATTAACGAATGCTCTACATGTGCATTCACAGAAACATATTCGCTCTCCATAAAGAAGAAACTGGAAGTGGTCAAACAATGACCAGGAATTTGACTGCGTGCAGAATAGGTCCTCGCAATAACATCGATTTTTTATTTTTTCACTGTCGCGGAGTAAAGAAAAATTAGCATTACCTTTGGGTGGCTTATCGCGAGGGACGGAGATCTAAAACAAGGCTTGGAGATGAATCTTCGGTCCTCTTACAATACCTATATGTGAGCGCTGACCGAAAATTATTTCAATTGCAGTACTCCGTCGGTCGGAAGGGACTTTAAACAATGAAAATCTCTCGTGATCCCTTCGACGTCTATCGTTAACCGACGCCGGTTTACTATTATTTTCCTTCTGCACTTCTTTTTAATTCTCTAACCTCTTCCCTGGTCTATTCTTAGTGGCATAATAGGCGATAGTTGACTGCCGCCTCCACAAATTGCGGCAACAGTATTATCTTTCCTTAACTCAATTCCTCTAAGCTGAAAATATTTTGTGAATTTATCGTAGTAGTGGGTTTGTATAGGTCTAGGTATTCTGACACTAAAATTTGATTGCGAAACTCGTCGATAATTAATCTAATCAACTCACAACGCCAATTAAAAATAATCTTCCAGCGCGTGTGGATACGCCCAAATGGTGAACCACTAATACAGCAGGATCAAGGGAACATTTGTTTTATTTGAATGAACTTTTATTTTTTTCTTGTACAATTCACTCAAATCATTCATTGAGGTCATCATTCATCGGTTTTATTGATTCAACATGAATTCTTTCCGATGAGGTCCGCCTTCCAGGCATGCATTCAATTTCCTCCCCATTTTTCCTGAAGCGCTTCGCTCTCGACCCTCTTGAGTCAAAGTGAAAAGGACTCATTTCAACGCTTGTGAGATTCACGGCCTTCCAACTTCAAGAACAAGGCTCTACCTCACCTTAGTCCCTAGTTTGCTTCGTAACCGGCAAGAACACCATCCCGATCAGCTGCGAGAAACCAGTGTGAGAATGCTTGGAGGCGTTTCGCCATGTAGTAAGAAGAAAGTTTTCGTTCCAAGTCTTTTACGCTAAGTTTACGATGGTATTTCAATGATTGATAAAGTTAATCCTCCCTCAAAAATGCTTAACTACTCAAAGTGTTGATGATACATATGAAGATGTTATTCTGTTCATCGTGCTCATTCCAGTGCAAGTAGTGAGAGTGCATATCAACACCGTGTCATCCGCGAACCTAACTTCCACTGAGATAGTGGTTTCATTATGTGAGTCACGTGATGGGTGACTAAGTGTTGTCGTGACGTGATCGCATTCTACGTGATTAAAGTGCCTTGTCGAGAATTATTATCAGTTGATCATTGCTGTGAAACTACCCTTGCTTTGGCGATGGTTTGCAGGCCTTTTTTAAGAGTTCCCGAGTGTCGTAAAGGTAAGGATTAGTTTGGTTTGCTTCCATTTCGCATGTTTATGTAACTTCCCACTCGATGAATGCGTACGAATGTTTCTGTTCTTGTAGGAGGAAGGTTTCAGTTTGCAAATATTAACGTTTGATTGGAAGTCAAGCTATATGCGATAACCTCGATATTTTCCTGCGGTAATATTGAAAATTTTAATCCATCTGATTACCTTGATATTATTAGCAATGGAATTCCTAATGTTACGTCGGTGGACATGTCAATCTGAAAATATTCGTAAAACACCTGCATCGAAATAGCAATAATTTTAGGACCGGAAACTGAAATCGGAAATCCAATATAGAACTCCGTTCAAATTTAGGAGATGAAATAAATTATTTGTTGATTCCAAGGCGGCACAATCAGTGTTTGAAAACAATTCTTATGTTTTGTATTTCTCTGTAGGACACATTTAAACGGTGAAGAATTCCAAACTTCTATCGCGCCTTTGTCATTTTCTCCCGCTAAAACGAATAGTTTGACAAATTAATAGCAGATGGCGATAATGAGTTTTATAAACTATAATAAAAAACAAACTTTTTTCGCAATTGATTGGAAATATTGATATCCAAAATTATAATTCCCTTAATATTATTAGCAAGAGAATGCTTTAATCGTCTACATATTTAATAAATATTTTCAAAATTAATAATTACGACGAATTCATTGTAGGTAATTTCGTTGGTGCAGTCGTGACGTCACGCAGGACCATGCCATTCCACCCATGATCCTGTTCGATCCTCAGTTTTCTTCGGGACATAGGAGCGGAAGGAGAGGTGAGTTTTCAGTCGTAATGTAAGAAAGTAGTACTTTAAGATTGTCGGATTTAATCAATGTTTGTTCTTTGGTTTTGAAGTGATTATGCCAAGATGAGTGGGAAATTAAGAAAATTTAAAGCGGCAGTTATTCTTTCTCAATCACTGCTATTATTCCGAGAGCAGGCGATCCCGCCAACTTCACGACTTGTAAACTTCTTCGTTTACTGAGTAAAACGCCGCTGATAACATGACTAGCTATTTTTTCCATTCATTGTCGCGTATTTTCGAAATTAGTGCAGTGAAAATAATGATAAAATCTTTTGGCATGTACAAACGCTGTGAATTTGGTTTCAGAGAGTTGTTTTTCGAGTTACGTCTGACGTGAAACTGGATCGTCTTCAAATATCACGTGGGAAAAACGGAATGCAAGAAACAGTGTGTGATGAACTCTACTCAGGAGGGGCAATGGTAAGTCTGTTTCATTTCTGAAATTTTTCTTTCGTTTGTGATTCCATTTTCACGAAGTGTGAAGTCTTTTTTTGCAATTCTGTTGCTTCTAAATGATCTGGGGTTGTCCTTCGACGTACACTATTTTCCCGCCGAAAATCCTTCGATATTCACCATTTTCCCGCCGAAAATCCGAATTACTTGTTTTGAGTCTAGAATTTTATACGAGGTGTCTTTAATACTCTAGGTTCAGCACATCACCTACCCACTTATTAATTAAGAGAAATAGTGCCTGTATTTCTTTTTTGTCTAAATTTTCATAAATAGGAGATAAAAAAATTGCAATTAATAACTGAGCTTGAAACTAAAGTCTGTTTCCTACCATCTTTCTAAAGATTTATTTGTGCTTGTTAATGGTCTTCGTTTCGCGATCCAATTTCCTAAAGATCTATTGCATTGATGACTTTGCGGTCCCTCTCCAGTTAAGAGCTCACTATCATTTTTCGTTCAATTAAGTTTCTTTTTAACCCCGATTCACGATCCACCGTAATCCAAGCTGTAAACCAGAAATCTGGTCCTATATCACACCCTGTGTATTGCTTATGGCCTATCTGATACTAATTTACTTACTGGTATTGTGTTACGGTGTGTTACGCAAGGTTGTTGACCTAATCCGCGTTCATTCAATCTAAATGAAAGATTTAATTTCCTGACTCTGCTCATCATTTGCATTCATCGATGAGTTCCTCGTCTACATCTACATAATACCCCGGTAAGCCACCATAAAGGTGTGTGGCAGGGGGTGAATTCTCACCAGACATGCACTACATATCATGCATAAAAAGAATTAGTATTAGTTTAGTGTCCTTGATGGCGAAACATTTATTTTAGCATTCTTAAACGAACCACGTCTTCGTTTTCTCGTGTGAACAACTTTATTTCTACTCAAATTACACCACACTTGTTATTTTATGTGTACGGTGAATATCAAGTGCTGAAGGATGTGAAAGAAAAGAAATACGTAAATATGAAGAGATTAGCGGATAAAAGAACTCAGTGGAGAGCTGTGTCAAACCAATTTGAGGATTAATGACTAATGATGAAGACCTTGAATATTACCTTTGCATAATAGGTGTTGTTATCTCAACAATTATAGGGGAGTTTACCAGGTGTTTTTGAATAATATCCATAGTCCAAACCACGTGAGTGAAGTCAGCCATAAAGAAATTTCATCTTGCGTTACATTCGACAGATTCAAGCACAGGAGAATCAGTAATAAACTATCACGGCATAGTTAAGCCTTTTTCATAAATGATAATACCTGCACTTCTTTTGTCCGCGGTCTTTTGTGTTGATCATTGAATTAAATATATCACATTGATCACATTAGGATGCAGAGGAAAGTGGAGTGAGTGTTATGTAGCACCCCCGTTTGAATTTCAAATTTTTTCAGCAGTTGATCAATTAACCGGTGTACCAGTTGATAGTACATACTGAGGTCCAATCATAGAACTAGGTAATCCGCGAGCTGGTGTTATTGTTCCTTTTCAATTGCACTTAAAAGAGGGGAAACTTGGCTTTTTCAAGTTTTGTGTACATTTTAAGATCACTAGTCTCAATTGATACCGCCTCACATCCACTTAGTTGATGGATAGTCGACTTAAGTTCATCTGTCTTCTTGTTTTACATGCGTGATGCATAATTTTATTAAATTATTGAATATTTCTATCCCCATCGCAATATATTGAATAGCGATAGAAGCCGCTTCCTTTGTAATTTATTTTCGATTATATTAATTTATTTTTGATTTCCAATGAGTAGAATTCTATTTCAATCATTGAGAAATCTTTGTTTTAACAATACATACTTCAAGAATGACCTTCTGATATCATTTATATATTTAAAAAGTTTTCTTGGTTTCATCTTGAATGTCATTAGTTAGGTGTAATCGATCGTGAATATTGATTTTATTTTGTCAAAGATAATTACAATTTATCTTTACTAAGGATAAAATTGATAATTTATATTATTAAACCACGTACGATTCTGAGTAGAAAAGGACATAAGAATCAATCGCTTTCTTTATCTTTCATTTATAATTTAAAATACGTCCTATAATTATTGGTCCTCGATCTTCTCATTATTTTCCTAAGAAATATTCCGAAAAGTGTTATGTTCAAATGTTATGCAACATTCGTACAGAGTCGTATTTTTATCATCATCATTGGTCAACAATCCTACATCTACGTCTACACGATACCCTGCAAACCACCACGAGGATGTGTGGCAGGGGGTGAATATTATCAGGCATGTACACTAAACATGCAAAAATACTAGTATAGGATCACAGGAAATTAGATTGTTAGTATCTACATAGTAATAAGGAATTGGTTGTTAATACATTCATCATTAACCACGGACTACTCTAAAATATTTCCCAATCCATTTGCTATGCTTCCTATTCTGTTCTCTTATAGTTCGTGGGAAAATTACATTTGGAATCTATCAGTAGGACAATCAATCTCTCCAATCTTATTTATCTGATTGAATCGAGCATAATACGCTGGTTTTTTTAATATGTGCCTCGCAACTTCAGTAAAGCTATCCATTTGAAATTTCTCTAATAGATTTAATCTGTACTTTAACCTACGCTCTGATAATGATTCCCACCCGCTCTACGCTGCACACTGTCTAGTTCTCTGATCAAACCTAATTCATTCGGATCCCATACACTGGCTGCATGTTCAAGGTGGGGCCTAAGTAGTGAAAAGTAACATCGCTTTTTTGTCTTCTCATCACATTTCCCATGCACCTACTCTTTTTATCAATCCTAGCTTTCTCTTCGCTCGTACGCATATTTCCCGGATATGTCTTCCACACGACAAATCTATAGTGATTATTATACCTAAATAGCTTATGGTTTCAACGCTTTTGATCTTCGATTTATTAATGTAATAGGATCGCTCTATCGAATTATTGCTCCTCCAAAAATTGATAGCTAACCCACTTTTTAAGGTTAAGCTCTAACTGCCAATTGTAGCACCACTCTGGAATTACATCTAAATCTTTGCTAAGCGATCTCCTGTCTTCTTCTCTTGATTTACCCCTATACACTACAGCATCGTCTGGAAAAAGTCTAAGATTACTACTAACTACGGTACCTTAATCGTTTATGTGTAAAAGAAATAGAAGCGGACCTACTACGCTACCCTGGGTATATCCCGATGTGACTTTGATTGTGTCCGACATGATACCATCTATGACAACCCTCTCCTCTCGCCCACTTAAGAATTCATTTACCCAACATACAATTACAATAACAACATTATTTATACCAAAACTCTCTAATTTCAAGATTAGTTTATCATGAGGAACCTCGTCGAATGCCTTTTTAAAATCTAAAAATATCGCATCAACTTCAGTACTATTTTCGCCGTAGACTAAAATATCGTGTACGAATAAAGCTAATTGTGTTTCGCAAGATCTACCTTTCCGGAACCCATGTTGGCAGTTTATGAGTAATCCCTGACAATCCAAATGCCCCATGATCTAACTAACTACAATATGCTCAAATACCTTACAAGGGATTGGCGTGAGGGAAATGGGTCTGTAGTTACTAGGTTCTTCCATATCAGCGCTTTTAAAATAGGTGTAATGTTATCTTCTTTCCAATCCTTGGGCACTGTGTGGTTCTTTAATGTTTTATTGAATATTATTGCTAGAAGGGGGCTATTTCAGAAGCTAATGTTTCATATGCTATGGAAGGAATTTGATCGGGACCAGGTTATTTTTTTTTACTAATAATTTTTAACTGCTGCTCTATTCCACGACATGAAATTATCATTTAGGGCATTTCCTCACTGAATGTGTACGGGGGTGGTTCTACTGCGTTAGGTAACGATGAGCTGAATACCTTTTGGAAGAAGACGTTTAAATAATTGACTTTTTCTAAACTGCTGGTTTCTCTAATTCCTTCATCATTGTTAAGTATGTGCGCTGTGGACCTATTTCCCTGAAGCTCTCTCACATATGACCAAAACGCTTTAGGATCTAAATATTCCTTTAATATCTTGCTCTTGAAATATGATAACGCTTGCCGACATGATTTCCTTGCTAATGCTCTCGATTTTTAATTGTTTTGAACTAACTCATTTTTTTTCCTCTACCGATACCGTCCTGCATTGTTCAACCTAGCGTGGCATACCCTTTGTCGCTTTAGTGATTTCCTAACCCCCGCTTTATACCACCTTGGCTCTGTATTATCACTTAAGACTTTACTTGGAATGCATTTATTAACTGCTTTACGGGTGACCCCAAGACATTCTTTCCACGAATCCCCAGTATCTAATCCTTTGTTTTGTTAGCTAAATACATTGAACGATTCCGTTAATTCCTCTTTCATACCGTAGAAATTAGCCTTGCCAAATAAGTATGCCCTCCTCCTTGGTTTAGAATGTCTTACAACGCCTAGATTAAATTTTACTTGCACTACCTAGCGGGTTAGGTATCCAAAATCTAGCGGGTAAGGTATCCGACGATTCGATTAATTAATGAATCGATTGAAACTAATGATAGAATGTTGCTTTATTTTTTATTTTAGAATAGAATGCCATTTTTTTAAAATTTGAATAGTAGCGTTAAAATTTAATGTCATTTATAGTGTTCTATATAGACATGTGTCATTGTTATGTCTATGGTATGAACAGTACACAATAAAAAACAACTAGCTGGCTCCAATGCTATCTTCGAAATTACGAGCATTATTTAAATTATATTTGAATCACAACGGAGTATGCTGTGTCAGAAGTAAGAAAAAAATATTATTCATTGCTACCTAAAATGTTCACTAGAGGCTTTTTATTAGTTAAGGATAACAGATGTTAAAAAATATAAGAACTGAAAAAATATTAGTATTTCCACGATTAGTGGTTAGTGTTTTAGATACACTCAGTCTTTAAAAGTTAAATAAATCAATTTAAATTCTTATTTAAAAGGTTCTTTCTGTCTTTACAGGATGGTGAGCTACGTTTCGAAAATCACTTCCGGGAAGGTGACGGGATCAGGGTGAGGATACTACGTGGATGCCAAAAAAACAGAAAGCAGTCTCAAGTGCAGGAGAACTGTACGGTTTGCATATGGGTTTACAATGTTCTAATAACACTAAATTTCTTTCAGGCTGTACGATCAAAAAGGTAAAGAAAGCCTTTGTGTAAATTGTGGGTTTTCGCATGTTTGGAATTTTTGTTTTATTTAGGAGCCGATTGCTCCATTTGGAGACATGATCAGTCGTGATCTGTGTCTGCTTAAATGTGACGGTAATTGGGAAAACCAAGCTTGGTCAATGGTATAAAGTTTCCGGTATATGATGTGTGGGGCCCCCACAACGGAGGAGTACTCCTCCAACTATAAGACAAGTGGCCACTTGTCTAGTGAGTCGACTCTAGGCAGAAATATTTTTATGAAAATTTAGTGTTGCATATGATGTGTTGTCCTGAATGTCTTTTTTACTGGTTTCTCATGAGGGCATTTTGGTTGCCCTTTCTCTGTGTGGGGATTGTATGTTTTTTTTTATGAATGTTTTTTTTTTATGGTGTTCCAATCAGCTTCTTTCACAGACAAATCACGCTGCTTTCAGGGGGCCTTCCATGGACATCGCTAGCAGAGTAGAGAGTAGGAATAGTTAGTCAGTTTAGAATTTTTCCGGCCCATATGGCCCGTCATATCAGTCTTTTAGCTTTGAGTTAGTTGCCGCGTTAAGTTAACTTTTTTTGAATGTGAAGCCTGCTCTAGAATTAAACCTCAAAATTCATGGAATTGGATCGCCAGTTACCAAGTGCATCCAGGTGTTCTTGGTTTCTGAGCGACCTTTCCTCGCATTTCAATGAAATGCATTTTGGCCAGCTGCATTAAATGTGAGCAACTTGGCATTCAATCTATTACTTGCTTGTGTATCATGTTCACTAACCCGCTCTCTCCTTAGGTAACACAACAGCGCCCCGGCCTGATAGAGGGTAGGATATGTAGTCAGCTTCAAGTATTTTGAATCAAAGGCCCTCTGGCCCGTCATAATAGCAGGGTAGTTAGGATTTGCTTTTAGCCGTTAGCATTATTTTGTGAATGCGAAGCCTGCTCTAGAATTAAACCTCAAAATAATGGAATTGGATCACCAGTTACCAAGTGCATCCAGGTGTTCTTGGTTTCTGAGCGACCTTTCCTCGCATTTCAATGAAATGCATTTTGGCCAGCTGCATTAAATGTGAGCAACTTAGCATTAAATCAGTTGCTTTCTTGTATATCATGTTCACTAACCCGCTCTCTCCTTAGGTAACACAACAGCGCCCCGGCCTGATAGAGGGTAGGATATGTAGTCAGCTTCCAGTATTTTGAATCAAAGGCCCTCTGGCCCGTCATAATAGCAGGGTAGTTAGGATTTGCTTTTAGCCGTTAGCATTATTTTGTGAATGCGAAGCCTGCTCTAGAATTAAACCTCAAAATTCATGGAATTGGATCACCAGTTACCAAGTGCATCCAGGTGTTCTTGGTTTCTGAGCGGCCTTTCCTCGCATTTCAATGAAATGCATTTTGGCCAGCTGCATTAAATGTGAGCAACTTGGCATTTAATCAATTGCTTGCTTGCATATCATGTTCACTAACCCGCTCTCTCCTTAGGTAACAACGCAGCGCCCCGGCCTGATAGAGGGTAGGATATGTAGTCAGCTTCCAGTGTTTTGAGTCAAAGGCCCTTCTGGCCCGTCATAAGAGCAGGGTAGTTAGGATTTGATTTTAGCCGTTAGCATTATTTTGTGGATGCGAAGCCTGCTCTAGAATTAAACCTCAAAATTCATGGAATTGGATCGCCAGTTACCAAGTCATCCAGGTGTACTTGGTTTCTGGGCGACCTTTCCTCGCATTTCAATGAAATGCATTTTGGCCAGCTGCATTAAATGTGAGCAACTTAGCATTCAATCTATTGCTTTCTTGTATATCATGTTCACTAACCCGCTATCTCCTTAGGTAACACCGCAGCGCCCCGGCCTGATAGAGGGTAGGGTGTGTAGTCAGCTTCCAGTTTTTTTAATCAAAGGCCCTTCTGGCACGTCATAATAGCAGGGTACTTAGGATTTGCGTGTAGCTGTTAGATTAATTTTGTGGATGCGAAGTCTGCTTCCAGAATTAAATTTCAAAATTCATTCAATGATGACATTGTATTCCTTTTATTGGGCAGTACAATTGTCTATGGTGTTGTTTTCCGGCATTCTTGTATTGCTATTTTTGAATTTTCTAATAAGAGCTGAGCAGCTTTGCATCCACTTTTGTTTCTTTTGTGTCTATTAATCCGCTCTCTCTTTAATTAAGGAACTCCACACCGCCCCGGACAGTGTTGCGCAGTGTAGTGAGAATGTGACCACGGAAGAAAGTGCTGTGTGTGTCCCTGGAACGGGGAGAAAGTGTGTGTGGTGTCAGTGTGGTGTAAGTGTGGTGTTAGTGTTTTCCGATTTCATCACTTGGAGTGCATCAAGAGTACTAGAGAGACTCTATATAGTGTATTGAATTTTCTGTAATTACGTGCCTGTATATTTTATGCTCCCTCCTCCACCTACCCTTCCCATTGCTTTGCGGTGACAGCGGACAAGAGAGAAGACACAGCAGCCACGACTACTAAGATTTTTATGTGAGTTTTGGGTTTACGTCTTTTTATTCGCCATTTAACTGCCCTTTATGTTTAAGGCCTTATGTATGCTTTAGAACTTCTAGTGTGTAAGGGTCTGCACTTCGGTCGTTTGACCCGGGTCAATCCAGGTTTGGTCGTGGAACTCCGGTTTTGCCTTGTGCACGGGCTCTTAGTTTTCTGACATAGGCAGGAATCACATTCTACGCGCCACTATGCGCTACCACACCCTTTATATTTAAAGTTGTTCCTTGTGTTGACGCTTATTTAGTCATTGACTACTTGTTTTGACTGATGGTTTAATTATATCTTTGCAGGTTTTTACATTAATTAGTTTTCTTTTGCAGGTACATGTATGAATGGTATGTTTGAGATATTTTGTTGATTGGTGGATGAAAGATGATGAACAGGGTCAGCGCCGATAGGTATGCGAATAAAATAGGTAGGCTTAGTGAATTAGCAGTATAATTAGTTTAGAGGGTGGGTGGATGTTAGATGGGGAGAATAGGGCTTATTGTCGTAAATGCTTAGGTTTTAGTTCTTAGTCCGCTTGATCTCGTCGCGTCTTGCCCTGGCCCTGGGAGTGAATGCGTGGAATAGGCCTCTGCGCAGCCCGGAGGGGAACGCAGGGGGAAACGCCACGTTAAATAAAGGTTAACGAGCCGGTGGGCCTAACCTCTGCGGTCCGGCATGGAATAGAGCCCTTCTTGTGTGTGTGTGTTGTGTGAATGCCCAGTGTGAATGATTTAATATTATTAACAGATCGTAACAATTTTATTTATATTTTAATTAGCATTGAGTCATCACTTACACCAAAATAAATGAAGACTTTTCTATTACATTTCTTTCCGTTTCTGTATTTTTTGTTTACCGTGACGACGAAAACAGCCCTAATATTAGACTATAGTGTCAACCTGTTTGCGCCTTTTCTGATCACATGCAAAATAAAAAATATTTTGTACTATATAACATCTTTGAAGTGGTGGTAAATAGTTCATATACTGTTATCACATGTCTTATTATTGCAATCTTGATACAACTTATTCGTAAGGTATGGTACAAATATGTGATTGAAGTAATATGCCCAATAAAAAATTTGATAAAACATTTGTTGTGGCTTAAGTGGAGTTTTTAATCCTGGCAATTTTTGAAAGCGTTCACCCTCTTACCACCTGATGGCAAACGTTTCATATAATAATATTGGGCCTTGCATATGTTTTAATTTTGTATGTAATAGTTGTATTTTACATATATGTTTTGTTCATTAAACTGGTTTCACTTTTGCATCACAAACATTATATTCAGTTGCCTTAAAATACTCTTTAACGTTTATCATATGAACATTTACTAAATGCATATATTTCGAATATGATTGATTCCACACATTGTTCATTCATAGTTTTGTATATTTTATTTTCATGAATTTATGCCAAGTTTTGCAAAATATCATCACTGTGTAAATTGTTTTTATACATTTTCGTTATGAGTTTTATTTCTGAAATTTTTCTTTAGATCCAAGAAAATAAAATGATATATTGGAAATTCCATGAGTTGGCATTGTTATGTTTTATTAATTGCTGCTTTCGAATTGCTGAGGAAGAAACTGCATTCTCCACATTTAAGAAAAATGAAATTTAATGATATTTTCTTGTTATTAGGCGGATATGAGTAATATAAAACATCCATTTTTCCAGCATGTTCTATGCAATAATAAATTTACCTCATTACTTAATTTTGTGAATGTTATCCCTTGTCTTTCAAGAAAAGATTAAAATACATGTTTCAATTAAAGGTGTTAATGTTTTTTAAAAATGTTATTTTAAATTCTATAAATGTCTTCAGTTCTTCCTCTCTGTTCCTATTATTTTTTTTGGACCGCACCTTTTCTGAACTTTGAACCACTTACATGGTAGCACTCTTCAAGTGAGTCTAAAAATTTGACATTTGACCTCACCCCTATGGGCTTCTTTTTCCCCCTGCGACACACCTTCATGGTGGTTTGCAGGGCATTATGTTAATGTATACAAACGTGACTTGGGTGAGGCAGTGGTTATATATTCGACCTAGGGTGTATTCCCTGATTAATGGACGTTAACAATAAAGTTGTTTGGGTTGAGGAAATGAAATAAATTAACCACGTATATTCCTAAATATATAGTTGATATGTTTCATGTTTGTATGCTGTTGTTATTGACTCCATATGTTGGCTGCCCTTTTCGAGAATGTGAAGCAATTGTCTAAACCTTTCCGCCCTTATATTAATGACGTATTTAAATTATTGACGCGGAAAATGTTTAATATCTTGGTTATTCAAATGAAAAGACGTGGAACATTTATTTTTTATTCTTTTACGCTATGTATTTGTTATATATTTATATGCTTAAGATATTTTTTCCTTGGGTCATTTCCAGTTTCTTTCCTTCTTACTATAATTTTACGTTAGTTCACTATGAGTTTGTGAGACACCAATGTTTTTAAACCGACTGTGAAGGCAGCTGATTACGTATTGTATAAATCTCTACTGTGCGTTTAGTTGTCTGATAGCGGAGTTGCACTCCATTGAATGAATGATCGAAAATAAGGTCTGTAACCCCAGGCCAGAAATCGAAGAGGAGAATTGTCCAATGAAATGGTTCTATTGGAGACTTCAGCATTAATTTGTGAATACGTACAATTAAGTTGTATTTTCATCATTAAAATGTACGAAAGAAAAAATGGCAATTTTCCTATGCTATTTTCTTTCGCTATGATATTCCACCAAATCAAGCCTGAAACAACTACCTTTATTAAAATGTACATAATGTAAAATGGCCTCCCATGGCATTATCAGGCAGTGGGCCTCAAAAAGAGTCAAGGGTTTATTCCCGATCGACGGATGGAGGATATTATTTATATAAATTTATTAGCATCTCATCAGAGCACACAATTCGGGGCTGCTACTCCGCTAAAAATCTCTTCCATATCCGGGATTCCATCGTGGTTCCTCAGGGTAAGGGGCAATTACCTACTTCAGCCGCCGCTTTCCCAACGCCACCTATTCTTTTCCCCTCGTATTGCCTATGCGGAGTGATGGATATATGCTAATACCTACGCTGTTTCTGTTCATATCTTAAGCTGATATTTGGAAGGGCCTGGATAGGAATTGGGAGTAAACTGAATTATAATTGAATTACATAACTCATCTACATCTACATAATACCCTGCAAGCCACCACAAGGGTGTGTGCAGGGGGTGATTTCTCACCAAACATGCACTACATATCATGCATAAAAAAGGAATAGTCTAAATATAGTAGTCAGAACTACACTTTTTAAAAAAGATAGAAATTGCGAAGCAAACATGCAAAAACATTCTGTTAGTAGGGTTAGCTTTAAGTACTCATACCAACATGCAGCTACCAATGCTATTCGTTGCTACTCTCCGACAGGATATTTACCTTTATTCGTATCTCTAATTGTTCGAGGGAAAAGGACATTTTGAATCGGTCGATTCGGCAATCAATTTCTCTAATTGTATGATTATGGTCCAGTCTGCCATAGTAAGTTGGGGTTCGTAAAATATTTTTAACATTATCACTGAAAATATTGCCTTGGAAATTGTTTAAGAGATTAAGTCTAAATTTCAGCCTGCGATCTGACAATGATTCCCATTTCAATTCATTTAATAGACTGGTTACGCTTATATATTTATCGTATCGTCCCTTTACAAATCTTGCCGATCTTCGCTGCACACGTTCAAGTTCATTACTTAGATCGATTTCGTAGGGATCCCATACACTGGCAGCATATTCCAAATGAGGTCTGACAAGGGAAAAGTTGCTGATTTCTCGTACATGATCGTCACATTTACCCAATATTCTTTTGATGAAACCGAGTTTAAGGTTAGCTTGATCCATTATTTCATGTATGTGTTTACCCCAGTAGAGATCATGTGTCAGTCTTATTCCAAGATATTTAAGGGATTCCACGTTTGTTATTTCATAATTATTTATTTTGTATGTGCTAGGAGGAAAACTTACATTTTCCAGAAATTCATTATTACACATTTAAAAAAATTTAATTCTAAGTGCCATGTATCACACCGGTTTTCGAATGCTTGTAGGTCATCATTTAAATATTGCTTTGAATTTAATGCGCATGTACGGTAATTACAATTACTTTTCGATTTTGAGATGGTCACTGATGTTATCCATCTTTATCGATGCTCTCGATTAATGCTTCGAAGGTCTCTGCCTGGAATCTGCCCACTCATTACTGCTATTCCAATGTCTTGGCATCAGGCAAACACAGTGGCCTTCTTAAAAGCCTATGCCTTATCTCGACTTTACTCACTACCCAAAATCTTCATATTTCCTCGATCGCCCTTCTTGCTCATCACCACATCTTCGACAACAGACTTCTAGAGTCTTTCAATACCTATTGTTTCTTGAATTACAATTCTTCCTCTCGGAAAACAAATGACAGGTGCAAGCGTTTGGATAGAATGCAAAGGCCAAATTAACCTTGGTTTGCCTTGCAGTTTTGATTGAAAAATCAAAAATAAATTTTTCATATTTACAACTCATCTCTACTGAGGTTGGTTTAAAGCTGCTATCTGATAAATCCTCTTATGCGTCAATCTCATCAATTATACACCAATTAATTTTTTTCATTTACACCTACGCAGTACCCTGCGAGGTTCCGAGAATGTGTGTGGTAGGGGGCAAAGTTCACCAAACATGCACCGCTTACATGCTACTAAGAGCTAAAATACTACTACTGCATGGATACATGTAAGAATAAAGAGTCTCGTGCAACTAGGTGGTCAGCATTATATGTTATTGAAGTGATTTATGGATGGGAAAGCATTAATCTAAATACTAGCTGAATATGACCGTTGCAATTCAACAGGAGTGAGAATATTATACTGGGGTTTTTTCCTATTGCTATTCTATCGCCTGGATTGAATAGTTATGGCATCAGGAGTACGTATCATAACCCATTCCATTTTAAAATGACGCTAAATATTTTACATCATTAATTAGAAACGTGAAGATTTCAGTGGCACGAAAACTCGGTGGCCAACTATTGCATGCCGGTAATTCATACGTGAAACGTCAACCTCTTTCCAAGAGATGCCACTGGGGGCTGCTCCGGACGCTTTCGAGGAGTATTTACACTCGGTTTTAACTTATTACATGGTATGGGAGGAATGTGTACACTGTTAATTCATTACAATAACCTTCTCTTTATCTATTTAAAATTATCGAAACAGTCGATTCCCTTAGAAAAACAGTTTTACTTATTTTACTAATCATGCTGTGAAGTTCGTCTATCACCGCGCGACCTTCACGCCATGCTTCGCTCCAGCAGACAAGTACAGGAGCAGTATTCCCTGCAGACATTATAACGACTGTTAATGCCATGTTTATTTGAGGAAAATTTTCGAACTTTGGTAGAACGGTAAAGGATGTCCTCGTATGAGATACATGGAAAAAGTCGTGAGGGATGTGAAAGAGAGAATTTACTTAAATATGAAGAGGTTTGCCGATAGAAGATCAGAGTGGATGGCTGAGTCAAACCAATCCTAGGATTGATGACGATGACGTTCTTCCGTAACAACACATCTCCAATGCTTTCTGTCTTGACTTCTCTTCGGCCACGCCTCACTTCCGTAAAGAAGAATGATCCAGACGTAAGTTCTAGTTAAAGAATTTCCTTACTTCCAAGTAATATTTTTAGCTGCATGTGGATTCTTCTTTTGGTAAAATGTGTTTTTACTTGAACTATTCTACCTACTATGTCTATCTTGCTTCGCCCATTGAAATTAACACGGCCTCCTTATTAGCATTAATCTCACAATTCTCGAGCTTTTGTTTTCTTAGTCAAGTATTGGTCGACCAAGGAGATCTCCTCCCTTCTGCTGCATAACATTACCGTTGTTTTCTTTTAAAAGATATTAGGATGTTATGTAGATACTGTATTTCATGTGTGTTAATTAGAGTATACCATAAATATCTTTCTTTCTCCACCACGGCTGTCATGCCATTGGCGAATCGCAACATGTTAATATTTTCCCCGTGGATATTTATTCCTGACGTCTTGTCCGCGGTGCTTGGAAAAAAATTCCCTTCCTTCCATGCGTGGAAAATCGTATCTAACGAGTTTTCTCCTTGAGGCTGTCTCTGGAGCCTTTTCCCCTAAACCAAGCCAATCCAGTCTCCCAACACGACTGGCAGGTCGCCGGAGAATGAAAACAATAAGTGAAGCTCAGTGAAGTCCATCAGCTGGGATCCTTGTCAAAGTACAACCTTCCAAGCGAGGGGCAAGAAAGTGTTCTTATAGTTTCGCGGCATTGTAAACTGTCCACAGACGTCAGGTAACGGAATGTGCTTCAAAGACGTTTTATATTGGAGAGAGAAATGAAGGAAAAATTGTTTCAGTTGGCAGGGTCAAATTGTTATCGGCTTTCATTGCAAATAATACACTGAATCTCGGATTTAATCTGTCAAACTGTTGAACGTGCCGGCTGAGTAACGCGGTGGCCTGAAAATCCAGTAGTCGCGGGTTAGGATATTGCTTCAGATGCCAGATTGATTTTGATAAAGATTACATCTTTTGGGAGAGTGTAACAATAATATCTAAGTCTGCTCCATCTAATGTTAATAGTTTCGTTAAACAATGGAAGACAAGGGTGACGGTATTTCATTTTCCTTTGAGACAATTACAAAGACAGCCCACCAGCAGGTACTAAGTACATCAGTATATATCCTCAGTATAAGTAAGTACAATATGAGTAGTAATCCTAGGATTCCTAACAACGCAAGTTTCCTACGTGTGAACTCATTGATGCCATTTTCAACGTTAAAATACTATAACCAAACAAAATATCATCCCTAGT
The DNA here is from genome assembly GCA_933228895.1 of Platycnemis pennipes. Classification (NCBI taxonomy): domain Eukaryota; kingdom Metazoa; phylum Arthropoda; class Insecta; order Odonata; family Platycnemididae; genus Platycnemis; species Platycnemis pennipes. The sequence goes on along the minus strand of OW121854.1, from coordinate 14,145,422 downwards.
ACGAGCTACATAAACAGGAGGCCGAGGAACGGTAAAGACCATGGCTGCTGTAATGCACAACAGGAGGGATCGCAGCCGGTTTGATAAGTCAGCGGCCATCTTGGTAGGCACGGATATATGGGCTTGGTCTCACGATACACGAGCGTATGAATTTGTTTTTTGCTCGCGGTATAACCAAAGTAGTAAGATGGAAAATGGAATACATTTTAAAATTCAACCCATTCACTAATGGAAAGTGCTAATATCACAAATGACCCCTTCCACCCCTCTCCCTCCAGGATATCCGTGGCCATACTCCTATATTATTCGGCAGAAGGGTCGCCCTACACCCTGTGTTTTCCAACCTTCGGGTAATCCCTACCCACCCTCTCCTCCCCGACCCCTACGCCTACCATCCCCACAGCTATCGCCTGCACACCCCAGCCCGCCCTCAGTTAGGTTTCAAGTACTCCTCCCTCCCCTAACCCCCTCAAAAAATATGCTGAAATTAAATTTGAAGCACACGTCTGAGTATTCGTTTAAGTTTGAGTATTAATTAACGAATGCTCTACATGTGCATTCACAGAAATATATTCGCTCTCCATAAAGAAGAATCGGAAGTTGTCAAGTCAATGACCAGGAAGTTGACTGCATGCAGAATAGGTCTTCGTGATAACACCGCTTGTTTCTTTCCTCATTGCCTCGGTGTAAATAAAAATTAGCATTACCTTTGGGTGGCTTATCGCGAGAGACGGAGATCAAATCCAAGGCTTGGAGATGATTCCTCGGTGCTCTTACAATCCCTATATATGAGCGCTGACCGGAAATCGTTTGAATGCAGTATTCCATCCGGTTGGTAAGGACTTTAAACTATGAAAATCTTTCGTGACCCCTTCGGCGTCTTTCGTTAACCCACTCCGGTTTACTCTTACTTTACTTCTACACCTCCTTACGATTCTAACCTCTTCCCTGGTCTATTCTTAGTGGCATAAATGGTTATAGTTGTCTGCCGCTACCACAAATTACGGCTACAGTATTATCTTTCCTAAACTCATCTAAGGTGAATATATTTTTGGTGAATTTATCGTTGTTGTAGGTATTTATATATAGCTAGATATTCTACCGCTAAAATTTGGTTACCTAAAACGGTCGATAATTAATCTAATTAACTCACAACCCCAATTAAAAATAATCTTTCAGCGCGTGTGAATATAACCTAATGTAGGTCCACTAATACATCAGGGGTAAGGGACATTTGTTTTCTTTGAATGATCCTTTTTTTTTGTTCTTTACTTGTACAATTCAATCAAATTATTTATTGATATCATAACACTACACTCAATTTATCGGTTTTATTGACTCAACATGAATTCTTTCCGATGAGGTCCGCTTTCGAGGCATGCATTCAATTTCCTCCCCATTTTTCCTGAAGCGCTTTGCTCTCGACCCTCTACAGTCAAAGTGACAAGGACTCGTTTCAACGCTTGTGAGACTCACGGCCTTCCAACTTCAAGAACAAGGCACTACCTCACCTTAGTCCCTAGTTTGCTTCGTAACCGGCAAGAACACCACCCAGGTCAGCTGATCAGCGGCGTGAAACCAGTGTGAGAATGCTTGGAGGCGTTTCGCCATGTAATAAGTAGAATGTTTTTCGTTCCAAGTCTATAACGCGAAGTTTACGATCGAATTTCAGTGATTGATAAAGTCTAAAATTGGTGAAGTATCTCAAAGGTGAATTATCCCAATTACGATTGTGTTGTTCATCTAATCCTTCCTCAGAGATGCTTAGCTACTCAAATTGTTGATACATATCAAGATGTTATTCTGTGCACCGTGCTCATTCCAGTGCAAGTAGTGAGAGTACAAATACACACCGTGTCATCCGCGAACCTAACTTCCACTGAGATAGTGGTATAGTTATGTGAGTCACGTGATGGGTGACTAAGTGTTGTCGTGACGTGATCGCATTATTCGTGATTAAAGTGCCTTGTTGAGAATTATTATCAGTTGATCATTGCTGTGAAGCTACCCTTGCTGTGGCGATGGTATGCAGGCCTTTTTTAAGAGTTCCCGAGTGTCGTAAAGGTAAGGATTAGTTTGGTTTACTTCCATTTCGCATGTTTATGTAATTTCCCACTCGATGAATGCGTACGAATGTTTCTGTTCTTGTAGGAGGAAGGTTTCAGTTTGCAAATATTAACGTTTGATTGGAAGTCAAGCTATATGCGATAACCTCGATACTTTCCTGCGGTAATATTGAAAATTTTAATTCATCTGATTACCTTGATATTATTAGCAATGGGATTCCCAATGTTACGTCGGTGGGCATGTCAATCTGAAAATATTCGTAAAACACCTGCATCGAAATAGCAATAATTTTAGGACCGGAAACTGAAATCGGAAATCCAATATAGAACTCCGTTCAAATTTAGGAGATGAAATAAATTATTTGTTGATTCCACAGCGGCACAATCAGTGTTTGAAAACAATTCTTTTGTTTTGTATTTCTCTGTAGGACACATTTAAACGGTGAAGAATTCCAAACTTCTATCGCGCCTATGTCATTTTCTCCCGCTAAAACGAATAGTTTGACAAAGTAATAGCAGATGGCCATAATGAGTTTTATAAGGTATATTAAAAAACAAACTTTTTTTGCAATTGATTGAAAATATTGATATCCAAAATTATAATTCCCTTAATATTATTAGCAAGAGAATGCTTTAATCGTCTACAGATTTATTAAATATTTTCGAAATTAATAATTACGACGAATTCATCCTAGGTAATTTCGTTGGTGCAGTCGTGACGTCACGCCGGACCATGCCATTCCACCCATGATCCTGTTCGATCCTCAGTTTTCTTCGGGACTTAGGAGCGGAAGGGGAGGTGAGTTTTCAGTCCTAATGTAAGAAAGTAGTACTTTAAGATTGTCGGATTTAATCAATGTTTGTTCTATGATTTTGAAGTGATTTTATGCCAATATGAGTGGGAAATTAAGAAAATTTAAAGCAGCAGGTATTTTTTCTCAATTATTGAGATTATTCCGAGAGTAAGGCGATGCCGCCAACTTCACGACTTGTAAACTTCTTCGTTTACTGAGTAAAACGCCGCTGATAACATGACTAGCTATTTTTTTCCATTCATTGTCGCATTTTTCGAAATTAGTGCAGTGAAAATAATGATAAAATCTTTTGGAATCTACTAACGCTGTGAATTTGGTTTCAGAGAGTTGCTTTTCGAGTTACGTCTGACGTGAAACTGGATCGTCTTCATATATCACGTGGGAAAAACGGAATGCAAGAAACAGTGTGTGATGAACTCTCCTCAGGAGGGGCAATGGTAAGTCTGTTTCATTTCTGAAATTTTTCTTTCGTTTGTGATTCCATTTTCACAAAGTGTGAAGTCTTTTTTTTGCAATTCTGTTGCTTCTGAGTGATCTGGGGTTGTCCTTGGATGTACACTATTTTCCCGCCGAAAATCCTTCGATATTCACCATTTTCCCGCCGAAAATCCGAATTAATTGTTTTGAGTCTAGAATTTTATACCAGGTGTCTCTAATACTCTAGGTTCATCACATCACCTGCCCACTTATAAATTAAGAGAAATAGATGCCTGTATTTCTTTTTTGTCTAAATTTTCATAAATAGGAGATAAAAAGATTGCAATTAATAACTGAGCTTGAAACTAAAGTCTGTTTCCTACCATCTTTCTAAAGATTTATTTGTGCTTGTTAATGGTCTTCGTTTCGCGATCCAATTTCCTAAAGATTGATATCTATTGCATTGATGACTTTGCGGTCCCTCTCCAGTTAAGAGCTCACTATCATTTTTCGTTCAATTAAGTTTCTTCTTAACCCCGATTCACGATCCACGGTAATCCAAGCCTTAAACCAGAAATCTAGCCCTATATCACACCATGTGTATTGCTTATGGCCTATCTGATACTAATTTACTTACTGGTATTGTGTTACGGTGTGTTACGCAAGGTTGTTGACCTAATCCGCGTTCATTCAATCTAAATGAAAGATTTAATTTCCTGACTCTGCTCATCATTTGCATTCATCGATGAGTTTCTCATCTACATCTACATAATACCCCGGTAAGCAACCATAAAGGTGTGTGGGAAGAGGATGAATTCTCACCAGACATGCACTACATATCATGCATAAAAAGAATTAGCATTAGTTTAGTGACCTTGACGGCGAAACATTTATTTCAGCCTTATAAAACGAACCACATCTTGGTTTTCTCGTGTGAACAACTTTATTTCTACTCAAATTACACCACACTTGTTATTTTATGTGTACGGTGAATATCAAGTGCTGAAGGATGTGAAAGAAAAGAAATACGTAAATATGAAGAGATTAGCGGATAAAAGAACTCAGTGGAGAGCTGTGTCAAACCAATTTGAGGATTAATGACTAATGATGAAGACGTTGAATATGACCTTTGTATAATAAGTGTTGTTATTTCAACAATTTTAGGGAAGTTTACCAGGTGTTTTTGAATATATCCATAGTCCAAACCACGTGAGTGAAGTCAGCCATAAAGAAATTTTATCTTGCGTTACATTCGACAGATTCAAGCACAGGAGAATCAGTAATAAATTATCACGGCATAGTTAAGCCTTTTTCATGAATGATAATACTTGCACTTCCTTTTGGTCCGCGATCTTTTGTGTTGATCATTGAATTAAATATATCACATTGATCACATTAGGATGCAATGGAAAGTGGAGTGATTGTTATGTAGCACCCCCGTTTGAATTTCAAATTTGTTCAGCAGTTGCTCAATTAACCGATGTACCAGTTGATAATACATACTGAGGTCGAATCATAGAACTAGGTAATCCGCGAGCTGGTGTTATTGTTCCTTTTCAATTGCACTAAAAAGAGGGGAAACTTGGTATTTTCAAGTTTTGTATGCATTTTAATATCACAAGTCTCAATTGATACCGCCTCACATCCACATAGTTGATGGATAGTCGACTTAAGTTCATCTATCTTCTTGTTTTACATGCGTGATGCATAATTTTATTAAATTATTGAATATTTCTATTCCCGACGCAATATATTGAATAGCGATAGAAGCCGCTTCCTTTGTAATTTATTTTTGATTTCCAATGAGTAGAATTCCATTTCAATCATTGAGAAATCTTTGTTTTAACAATACATACTTCAAGAATGACCTTCTGATATCATTTATATATTTAAAAAGTTTTCTTGATTTCATCTTGAATGTCATTAGTTAGGTGTAATCGATCGTGAATATTGATTTTATTTTGTCAAAGATAATTACAATTTATCTTTACTAAGGATAAAATTGATACTTTATATTATTAAACCACGTACGATTCTGAGTAGAAAAGGACATAAGAATCAATCGCTTACTTTATCTTTCATTTATTATTTAAAATACGTCCTTTAATTATTGGTCCTCGATCTTCTCATTATTTTCCTAAGAAATATTCCGAAAAGTGTTATGTTCAAATGTTATGCAACATTCGTACAGAGTCGTATTTTTATCATCATCATTGGTCAACAATCCTACATCTACGTCTACGCGATACCCTGCAAGCCACCGCGAGGATGTGTGGCAGGGGGTGAATATTATCAGGCATGTACACTAAACATGCAAAAATACTAGTATAGGGTCACAGGAAATTAGATTGTTAGTAACTACATAGTAATAAGGAATTGGTTGTTAATACATTCATCATTAACCACGGACTACTCTAAAATATTTCCCCTATCCATTTGCTATGCTTCCTATTCTGTTCTCTTATAGTTCGTGGGAAAATTACATTTGGAATCTATCAGTAGGACAATCAATCTCTCCAATCTTATTTATCTGATTGAATCGAGCATAATACGCTGGTGTTTTTAATATGTGCCTAGCAACTTCAGCAAAGCTATCCATTTGAAATTTCTCTAATAGATTTAATCTGTACTTTAACCTACGCTCTGATAATGATTCCCACCCGCTCTACGCTGCACACTGTCTAGTTCTCTGATCAAACCTAATTCATTCGGATCCCATACACTGGTTGCATGTTCAAGGTGGGGCCTAAGCAGTGAAAAGTAACATCGCTTATTTGTCTTCTCATCACATTTCCCATGTACCTACTCTTTTTATCAATCCTAGCTTTCTCTTCGCTCGTACGCATATTTCCCGGATGTGACTTCCACACGACAAATCTATAGTGATTATTATACCTAAATAGCTTATGGTTTCAACGCTTTTGATCTTCGATTTATTAATGTAATAGGATCGCTCTATCGAATTATTGCTCCTCCAAAAATTGATAGCTACACACTTTTTAAGGTTAAGCTCTAACTGCCAATTGTAGCACCACTCTGGAATTACATCTAAATCTTTGCTAAGCGATTTCCTGTCTTCTTCTCTTGATTTACCCCTATACACTACAGCATCGTCTGGAAAAAGTCTAAGCTTACTACTAACTACGGTACCTAAATCGTTTATGTGTAAAAAAAATAGAAGCGGACGTACTACGCTACCCTGGGTATATCCCGATGTGACTTTGATTGTGTCCGACATGATACCATCTATGACAACCCTCTACTCTCGCCCACTTAAGAATTCATTTACCCAACATACAATTACAATAACAACATTATTTATACCAAAACTCTCTAATTTCAAGATTAGTTTATCATGAGGAACCTCGTCGAATGCCTTTTTAAAATCTAAAAATATCGCATCAACTTCAGTACTGTTTTCGCCGTAGACTAAAATATCGTGTACGAATAAAGCTAATTGTGTTTCTCAAGATCTACCTTTCCGGAACCCATGTTGGCAGTTTATGAGTAATCCCTGACAATCCAAATGCCCCATGATCTAACTAACTACAATATGCTCAAATACCTTACAAGGGATTGGCATGAGGGAAATGGGTCTGTAGTTACTAGGTTCTTCCCTATCAGCGCTTTTAAAATAGGTGTAATGTTATCTTCTTTCCAATCCTTGGGCACTGTGTGGTTCTTTAATGTTTTATTGAATATTATTGCTAGAAGGGGGCTATTTCAGAAGCTAATGTTTCATATGCTATGGAAGGAATTTGATCGGGAACAGGTGATTTGTTTTTACTAATAATTTTTAACTGCTGCTCTATTCCACGACATGAAATTATCATTTAGGGCATTTGCTCACTGAATGTGTACGGGGGTGGTTCTACTGCGTTATGTAACGATGAGTTGAATACCTTTTGGAAGAAGACGTTTAAATAATTGACTTTTTCTAAACTGCTGGTTTCTCTAATTCCTTCATCATTGTTAAGTATGTGCGCTGTGGACCTATTTCCCTGAAGCTCTCTCACATATGACCAAAACGCTTTAGGATCTAAATATTCCTTTAATATCTTGCTCTTGAAATATGATAACGCTTGCCGACATGATTTCCTTGCTAATGCTCTCGATTTTTAATTGTTTTGAACTAACTCATTTTTTTCCCTCTACCGATACCGTCCTGCATTGTTCAACCTAGCGTGGCATACCCTTTGTCGCTTTAGTGATTTCCTAACCCCCTCTTTATACCACCTTGGCTCTGTATTATCACTTAAGACTTTACTTGGAATGTATTTATTAACTCCTTTACGGGTGACCCCAAGACATTCTCTCCACGAATCCCCAGTATCTAATCCTTTGTTTTGTTAGCTAAATACATTAAACGATTCCCTTAATTCCTCTTTCATACCGTAGAAATTAGCCTTGCCAAATAAGTATACCCTCCTCCTTGGTTTAGCATGTCTTTCAACGCCTAGATTAAACTTTACTTGCACTACCTAGCGGGTTAGGTATCCAAAATCTAGCGGGTAAGGTATCCGACGATTCGATTAATTAATGAATCGATTGTAACTAATGATATTATGTTGCTTTATTTTTTATTTTAGAATAGAATGCCATTTTTTTAAAATTTGGCTAGTAGCGTTAACATTTAATGTCATTTATAGTGTTCTATATAGACATGTGTCTTTGTTATGTCTATGGTATGAACAGTACACAATAAAAAACAACAGGCTGGCTCCAATGCTATCTTCGAAATTACGAGCATTATTTAAATTATATTTGAATCACAACGGAGTATGCTATGTCAGAAGTAAGAAAAAAATATTATTCATTGCTACCTAAAATGTTCACTAGAGGCTTTTTATTAGTTAAGGATAACAGATGTTAAAAAATATAAGAACTGAAAAAATATTAGTATTTCCACGATTAGTGGTTAGTGTTTTAGATACACCAGTCTTTAAAAGTTAAATAAATCAATTTAAATTCTTATTTAAAAGGTTCTTTCTGTATTTACAGGATGGTGAGCTACGTTTCGAAAATCACTTCCGGGAAGTTGACGGGATCAGGGTGAGGATACTACGTGGATGACAAAAAAACAGAAAGCAGTCTGAAGTGCAGGAGAACTGTACGGTTTGCATATGGGTTTACAATGTTCTAATAACACTAAATTTCTTTCAGGCTGTACGATCAAAAAGGTAAAGAAAGCCTTTGTGTAAATTGTGGGTTTTCGCATGTTTGGAATTTTTGTTTTACTTAGGAGCCGATTGCTCCACTTGGAGACATGATCAGACCTGATCTGTGTCTGTTTAATGTGAAGGTAATTGGGAAAACCAAGCTTGGTCAATGGTTTAAAGTCCCCGGTATATGATGTGTGGGGCCCCCACAAGGGAGGAGTACTCCTCCAACTATAAGACAAGTGGCCACTTGTCTAGTGAGTCGCCTCTAGGCAGGAATATTTTTATGGTTATTGTGTGTTGCATATGATGTGTTGTCCTGAATGTTTTGTGTACTGTTTTTTAATGAGTGCATTTTGGGGTATCTTTTACTGTGTGGGGATTGTACGTGTTTTTTTGATGTATGCTTTTATTTTTATGGTGTTCTAATCAGCTTCTTTTACAGACGACAAGCTGCTTTCAGGGGACCTTCCATGGACATCGCTAGCAGAGTAGAGAGTAGGAATAGTTAGTCAGTTTAGAATTTTTCCGGCCCATATGGCCCGTCATATCAGTGTTTTAGCTTTGAGTTAGTTGCCGCGTTAAGTTAACTATTTTTGAATGTGAAGCCTGCTCTAGAATTAAACCTCAAAATTCATGGAATTGGATCGCCAGTTACCAAGTGCATCCAGGTGTTCTTGGTTTCTGAGCGACCTTTCCTCGCATTTCAATGAAATGCATTTTGGCCAGCTGCATTAAATGTGAGCAACTTGGCATTCAATCAATTGCTTGCTTGCATATCATGTTCACTAACCCGCTCTCTCCTTAGGTAACACCGCAGCGCCCCGGCCTGATAGAGGGTAGGATATGTAGTCAGCTTCCAGTGTTTTGAGTCAAAGGACCTTCTGGCCCGTCATAATAGCAGGGTAGTTAGGATTTGATTTTAGCCGTTAGCATTATTTTGTGGATGCGAAGCCTGCTCTAGAATTAAACCTCAAAATTCATGGAATTGGATCGCCGGTTACCAAGTGCATCCAGGTGTACTTGGTTTCTGGGCGACCTTTCCTCGCATTTCAATGAAATGCATTTTGGCCAGCTGCATTAAATGTGAGCAACTTGGCATTCAATCTATTGCTTGCTTGTGTATCATGTTCACTAACCCGCTCTTTCCTTAGGTAACACAACAGCGCCCCGGCCTGATAGAGGGTAGGATATGTAGTCAGCTTCCAGTGTTTTGAGTCAAAGGCCCTTCTGGCCCGTCATAATAGCAGGGTAGTTAGGATTTGATTTTAGCCGTTAGCATTATTTTGTGGATGCGAAGCCTGCTCTAGAATTAAACCTCAAAATTCATGGAATTGGATCGCCGGTTACCAAGTGCATCCAGGTGTACTTGGTTTCTGGGCGACCTTTCCTCGCATTTCAATGAAATGCATTTCGGCCAGCTGCATTAAATGTGAGCAACTTTGCATTCAATCTATTGCTTGCTTGTGTATCATGTTCACTAACCCGCTCTTTCCTTAGGTAACACAACAGCGCCCCGGCCTGATAGAGGGTAGGATATGTAGTCAGCTTCCAGTGTTTTGAGTCAAAGGCCCTTCTGGCCCGTCATAATAGCAGGGTAGTTAGGATTTGATTTTAGCCGTTAGCATTATCTGGTGGATGCGAAGCCTGCTCTAGAATTAAACCTCAAAATTCATGGAATTGGATCGCCGGTTACCAAGTGCATCCAGGTGTACTTGGTTTCTGGGCGACCTTTCCTCGCATTTCAATGAAATGCATTTTGGCCAGCTGCATTAAATGTGAGCAACTTGGCATTCAATCTATTGCTTGCTTGTGTATTATGTTCACTAACCCGCTCTTTCCTTAGGTAACACAACAGCGCCCCGGCCTGATAGAGGGTAGGATATGTAGTCAGCTTCCAGTGTTTTGAGTCAAAGGCCCTTCTGGCCCGTCATAATAGCAGGGTAGTTAGGATTTGATTTTTGCTGTTAGATTTATTTTGTGGATGCGAAGTCTGCTTCCAGAATTAAATTTCAAAATTCATTCAATGATGACATTGTATTCCTTTTATTGGGGAGTACAATTGTTTATGGTGTTGTTTTCCGGCATTCTTGTATTTCTATTTTTGAATTTTCTAATAAGAGCTGAGCAGCTTTGCATCCACTTTTGTTTTTTTTGTGTCTATTAATCCGCTCTCTCTTTAATTAAGGATCTCCACACCGCCCCGGACAGTGTTGTGCAGTGTAGTGAGAATTTGACCACGGAAAAAGTGCTGTGTGTGACCCTGGAACGGGGAAAAAGAGTGTGTGGTATCAGTGTGGTGTTAGTGTGGTGTTAGTGTTTGCCGATTTCATCACTTGGTGTGCATCAAGAGTACTAGAGAGACTCTATATAGTGTATTGATTTTTCTGTAATTACGTGCCTGTATATTTTATGCTCCCTCCTCCACCTACCCTTCCCATTGCTTTGCGGTGACAGCGGACAAGAGAGAAGACACAGCAGCCACGACTACTAAGATTTTTATGTGAGTTTTGCGTTTACGTCTTTTTTTCGCCATTTAACTGCCCTTTATGGTTAAGGTCTTATGTATGCTTTAGAACTTCTAATGTGTAGGGGTCTGCACTTCGGTCGTTTGACCCGGGTCAATCCAGGTTTGGTCGTTGAACTCCGGTTTTGCTTTGTGAACGGGCTCTTAGTTTTCTGACATAGGCAGGAATCACATTCTAAGTGCCACTATGCGCTACCACACCCTTTATATTTAAAGATGTTCCTTGTGTTGACACTTATTTAGTCATTGACTACTTGTTTTGACTGATGGTTTAATTATATATTTTGCAGGTTTTTACATTAATGAGTTTTCTTTTGCAGGTACATGTATGAATGGTATGTTTGAGATATTTTCTTGATTGGTGGATGAAAGATGATGAACAGGGTCAGCGCCGATAGGTATGCGAATAAAATAGGTAGGCTTAGTGAATTAGCAGTATAATTATTTTAGAGGGTGGGTGGATGTTAGATGGGGAGAATAGGGCTTATTGTCGTAAATGCTTAGGTTTTAGTTCTTAGTCCGCTTGATCTCGTCGCGTCTTGCCCTGGCCCTGGGAGTAAATGCGTGGAATAGGCCTCTGCGCAGCCCGGAGGGGAACGCAGGGGGAAACGCCACGTTAAATAAAGGTTAACGAGCCGGTGGGCCTAACCTCTGCGGTCCGGCATGGAATAGAGCCCTTCTTGTGTGTCTGTGTTGTGTGAATGCCCAGTGTGAATGATTCAATATTCTTAACAGATCGTAACAATTTTATTTATATTTTAATTAGCATTGAGTCATCACTTACACCGAAATAAATGAAGGCTTTTCCATTACATTTCTCTCCGTTTCTATATTTTTGGTTTACCGTGACGACGAAAACAGCGCTAACATTAGACTATAGTGTCAACCTGTGTGCGCCTTTTCTGTTTACATGCAAAATAAAAAATATTTTGTACTATATAACATCTTTGAAGTGGTGGTAAATAGTTCATGTACTGTTATCACGTGTCTTATTATTGCAAACTTGATACGAGCAGGTACAACGTATTCATAAGGAATGGTAAAAACGTGTTGGAAGTAATGTACCCAATAAAAAATTTGATAGTACAATTGTTGTGGTTTATGTGGAGTTTTTAATGCTGGTAAGTTTTTAATGAGTGGAAATTTTTGAAAACGTTCACCCTTTTACCCCCTGATATTAAACATTTAATTTTATAATATTGGCACTTGAAAATGTTTTAATTTTGTACGTAATAGTTTTATTTTACATAAATGTTTTAATCATTAACAGAGGTTTACTTTTGCATCACAAACATTCAGTGTCAGTTGCCTTAAAATACTCTTTAGCGTTTATCATATGCCCAATAAAAAATTTGATAAAACATTTGTTGTGGTTTATGTGGAGTTTTAAATCCTGGAAATTTTTGAAAACGTTCACCCTTTTACCCCCTGATATTAAACATTTCATCTAAAAATATTGGGCCTTGCAAGTGTTTTAATTTTGTATGTAATAGTTGTATTTTACATATATGTTTTGTTCATTAAACGGGTTTCACTTTTGCATCACAAACATTATATTAAGTTGCCATAAAATACTCTAACGTTTATCACATCAACATTCACTATATGCATATATTTTTGATATGATTCCACACATTGTGTGTTTCTAGTTTTCTATATTTTATTTTCATGAATTTATGCAAAGTTTTGCAAAATATCATCACAGTGTAAATAGTTTTTATACATTTTCGTTATGAGTTTTATTTCTGAAATTTTTCTTTAGATGCAAGAAAATAAAATGATATATTGGAAATTCCATGAGTTGGCATTGTTATGTTTTATTAATTGATGCTTTCGAATTACTGTTGAAGAAACAGCATTCTCCACTCTTAAGAAAAATGAAATTTAATGATATTTTCTTGTAATTAGGCGGATTTGAGTAATGTAAACATCCATTTTTTCCAGCATGTTCCGTGCAATAATGAATTTACCTCATTACTTAATTTTATGAATGTTGGACCTTGTCTTTCGAGAAAAGATTAAATTATATATTTAAATGATATGTGGGAATGTTTTTCAAAAATGTTATTTTAAATTCTACAACTCTCCTCAGTTCTTCCTCTCAGTTCCTATTATTTTATTTGGACCGTACCTTTTCTGAACTTTGAACCACTTACATGGTAACAAGGGTCTTCTTCTTAATCAAGGGTAATCAAGGGTCCAAGGGTCAACAACAACTTCAAGGGAGTCTAAAAATTTGACATTTGAGCTCACCCCTATGAGCTTCTATATCCCCCTCGACACACCTTCATGGTGGCTTGCAGGATATTATGTAGATGTATTCAAGCATGACTGGGGTTAAGAAGAGGTTTTATATTTGACCTATGGTGTATAAGCTGATTAATGGACGTTAACAATTAAGTTGTTTGGGTTGAGGAAATGAAATAAATTAACCACGTATATTCCTAAATATGTAGTTGATATTTTTCATGTTTGTATGCTGTTGTTGTTGACTCCATATGTTGGCTGCCCTTTTCGCGTTTGTGAAGCAATTGTTTGAACCATTCCGTCCTTATATTAATGAGGTATTCAAATTATTGACACGGAAAATGTTTAATATCTCGGTTATTTAAAGAAAAAGACGTGGAATATTTGTTTTTTATTGTTTTACGCTATGTGTTGGTTATGTATTTATATGCTTGAAATCTTTTTTCCCTGTGTCTTTTCGTGTTTCTTTCCTTCTTACTATACTTTGACGTTAGTGTACTACATGTTTGAAAGACACCAATGTTTTTGAAACTGATTGTGAAGGCAGCTGATTACGTATTGTATAAATCTCTACTGCGTGGTTATTTGTATGATAGCGGAGTAGCACTCCATTGAATGTATGATCGCAAATAAGGTCTGTGACCCCAGGTCAGAAATCAAAGAGGAGAATTGTCCAATGAAATGGTTCTATCGGAGACTTCGGCATTCATTTATGAATACGCACATTTAAGTTGGATTTCCAGCATTAAAATGTATATGATGTAAAATGAGCTCCCATGACATTATCAGGCAGTGGACCTCAAAAGGCGTGAGGTGGTTATTCCCGTCCGACGGATAGAGGATATTATCTATAAAAATTTATTAGCATCTCTTCAGAGCACACCTATAGGGGCTTCTACTCATCTGAATATCTCTGCCACTGCCGGGATTCGATCGTGGTTCCTCAGGGTAAGGGCGTTTCCTATTTAAGCCACCGCTACTCGTACAACACTGTCACATATTCTTTTCCTCTCGTATTGGCTATGCTGAGAGATGGATACATATATGCAAATACCTACGCTGTTTCTGTGCATATCTTAAGCTGATAATTGGAAGGGCATGGAAAGGAATTGGGAGTAAACTGAATTATAATTGAACTGCATAATTCATCTACATCTACATAATACCCTACAAGCCACCACAAGGGTGTGTGGCAGGGGGTGATTTGTCACCAGACATGCACTACATATCATGCATAAAAAAGGAATAGTATTAATATAGTAGTCAGAACTACACTATTTAAAAAAGATAGAGATTGCAAAGCAAACATGCAAAAACATTCTGTTAGTAGGTTTAGCTTTAAGTACTTATACCAACAACCAGCTACCAATGCTATTCATTGCTACTCTCCGATAGGACATATATACCGTTATTCGTATCTCTAATTCTTCGAGGGAAAAAGGACATTTTGAATCGGTCGGTTCGGCAATCAATTTCTCTAATTGTATGATTATGGTCCAGTCTGCCATAGTGATTTGGGGTTCGTAAAATATTTTTACCATCATCAATGAAAATATTGCCTTGGAATTTGTTTAAGAGATTAAGTCTAAATTTCAACGTGCGATCTGACTATGATTCCCATTTAATTTCATTTAATAGACTGGTTACGCTTATATAATTATCGTATCGTCCCTTTACAAATCTTGCCGATCTTCGCTGCACACGTTCAAGTTCGTTACTTAGATCGATTTCGTAGGGATACCATACACTGGCAGCATATTCCAAATGAGGTCTAACATGGGAAGAGTAGCTAATTTCTCGTACATGATCGTCACATTTACCCAATACTCTTCTGATGAAACCCAGTTTACGATTAGCTTGATCCATTATTTCACGTATATGTTTACCCCATTAGAGATCATGTGTCAGTCTTATTCCAAGATATTTAAGGGATTCCACGTTTGTTATTTCATAATTAATTATTTTGTATTTGATAGGAGGAGAACTGTTCTTTTTCCAAAAATTCATTACTACACATTTAAGAAAAATTAATTCTAACTGCCATGTATCACAGCAATTTTCGATTGCTTGCAGGTCATTTAAATATTGCTTTGAATTGAATGCTCATGTACGGTAATTACAATTACTTTTCGATTTTGAGATGGTCACTGATGTTATCCATCTTTATCGATACTCTCGATTAATACTTCGAAGGTCTCTGCCTGGAATCTGCCCACTCATTACTGCTATCCCAATGTTTTGGTGTCAGGCAAACACAGTGGCCTTCTTACAAGCCTATGCTTATCTCGACTTTACTCACTACCCAAAGTCTTCATATTTCCTCGATCGCCCTTCTTGCTCATGATCACATCTTCGACAACAGACTTCAAGAGTCTTTCAATACCTATTGCACCTTGATAGGGCACAAAAGGACAAATTAACATTGGTTTGTCTTAGAATATTACCTTTCTCGTTCGGATAATTACTCGTAAATGGAGACTACAGGGACTTGTGAGTGTAGATGCTGAATTTTCCGCTGCCTATTTGCAGATTTGATTGAAAAATCAAAAATAAATTCAGTTGTAAATATAAAAATAAATAAAGTTTTAAAGTTGTAAATAAAGTTGTAAATCATATTTACAACTCATCGCTACTGAGGTTGGTTTAAAGCTGCTATCTGAGAAATCCTCTTATGCGTCAATCTCATCAATTTTACACCAAATAATTTTTTCATTTACACCTACGCAGTACCCGGCGAGGTTCCGAGAGGGTGTGTGGCAGGGGGCAAAGTTCACCAAACATGCACCGCTTACATGCTACTAAGAGCTAAAATACTGCTACTGCATGGATACATGTAAGAATAAAGAGTCTCGTGCAACTAGGTGGTCAGCATTATATGTTAATGAAGTGATTTATGGATGGGAAGGCATTAATCTAAATACTATTTGAATATGACCGTTGAAATTCAACAGGAGTGAGAATATTATTATGCGGTAGTTTGCTATTGTTATTTTATCGCTTCGATTGAAAGGTTGTAGCATCAGGAGTACGTATTATAACCCATTCGATTTTAAAATAACGTAAAGTATTTTTGATCATTAATTAGAAACGTGAATAATTCAGTGGCACGAAAACTCGATGGCCAACTATTGCATACCGGTAATTCATACGTGAAACGTCAAGCTCTTTCCACTACCTGCCTCTAGGCGCTGCTCCGTACGCTTCCGAGGAGTATTTACACTCCGTTTGAACTTATTACATGATATCGGAGGAATGTATACATTGTTAATTCATTAAAATAACCCATTCTTTATGTATTTAAAATTATCGGAACAGTCGATTCCTTTAAAAAACAGTTTTACTTAATTTACTAAACAAGCTGAGAAGTTCGCCTATCACCGCGCCTTCACGCCATGCTTCTCTCCAGAAGACAAGTACACGAGCACTATTCCCTGCAGACATTATAACGACTGTTAATGCCATGTTTATTTGAGGAAAATTTTCGAACTTTGGTAGAACGGTAAAGGATGTCCTCGTATGAGATACATGGAAAAAGTCGTGAGGGATGTGAAAGAGAGAAATTACTTAAATATAAAGAGGTTTGCCGATAGAAGATCAGAGTGGATGGCTGCGTCAAACCAATCCTAGGATTGATGACGATGACGTTCTTCCGTAACAACACATCTCCAATGCTTCCTGTCTTGACTTCTCTTCGGCCACGCCTCACTTCCGTAAAGAAGAATGATCTAGACGTAAGTTCTAGTTAAAGAATTTCCTTACTTCCAAGTAATATTTTTAGCTGCATGTGGATTCTTCCTTTGGTAAAATGTGTTTTTACTTGAACTATTCTACCTACTATGTATATCTTGCTTCGCTCATTGAAATTAACACGGCCTCCTTATTAGCATTAATCTCACAGTTCTCGAGCTTTTGTTTTCTTAGTCAAGTATTGGTCGACCAAGGAGATCTCCTCCATTCTGCTGCATAACATTACCATTGTTTTCTTTTAAATGATATTCGGATGTTATGTAGATACTGTATTTCATGAGTGTTAATTAGAGTATATCATAAATCTCTTTCTTTCTCCACCACGGCTGTCATGCCATTGGCGAATCGCAGCATGCTAATTTTTTCCCCGTGGATATTTATTCCTGACGTCTTGTCCGCGATGCTTGGAAAACATTCCCTTCATTCCATGCGTGGAAAATGGTATCTCACGAGTTTTCTCCCTGAGCCTGTCTCTGGATCCTTTTCCCCTAAACGAAGCCAATTCAGTGTCCCAACACGACTGGAAGGTCTCCGGAGAATGAAAATAATAAGTGAAGCTCAGTGAAGTCCATCAGCTGGGATCCTTGTCAAAGTACAACCTTCCGAGCGAGGGGCAAGAAAGTGTTCTTATTGTTTCGCGGCATTGAAAACTGTACACAGACGTCAGGTAACGGAATGTGCGGCAAAGACGTTGTATATTGGAGAGAGAAATGAAGGAAAAATTGTTTCTGTTGGCAGGGTCAAATTGTTATCGGCTTTCATTGCAACTAATACACTGAATCTCGGATTTAATCTGTCAAACTGTTGAACGTGTCGGCTGAGTAACGCGGTGGCCTGAAAATCCAGTAGTCGCGGGTTAGGATATTGCTTCAGATGCCATATTGTTTTTGATAAGGATTACATCTTTTGGGAGAGTGTAACAATAATATCTAAGTCTGCTCAATCTAATGTAAATAGTTTCGTTAAACTATGGAAGACAATGGTGACGGAAATTCATCTTCCTTTGAGACAATTACAAAGACAGCCCACCAGCAGGTACTAAGTACATCAGTATATATCCTCAGTATAAGTAAGTACAATATGAGTAGCAATCCTAGGATTCCTATCAACGTAAGATTCCTACGTGTGAACTCATTGATGCTATTTTCAACGTTAAAATACTATAACCAAACAAAATATCATCCTTAGTACGAGCTACATAAACAGGAGCCCGAGGAACGGTAAAGACCAAGGCTGCTGTAATGCACTACAGGAGGGATCGCAGCTGGTTTGATAAGTCAGCGGCCATCTTGGTAGGCACGGATATATGGGCTTGGTCTCACGATACACGTGCGTATGAATTTGTTTTTTGCTCGCGGTATAACCAAAGTAGTAAGATGGAAAATGGAATACATTTTAAAATTCAACCCATTCACTAATGGAAAGTGCTAATATCACAAATGACCCCTTCCACCCCTCTCCCTCCAGGATATCCGTGGCCATACTCCGATATTATTCGGCAGAAGGGTCGCCCTACACCCTGTGTTTTCCAACCTTCGGGTAATCCCTACCAACCCTCTCCTCCCCGACTCCTACGCCTACCATCCCCACAGCTATCGCCTGCACACCCCAGCCCGCCCTCAGTTAGGTTTCAAGTACTCCTCCCTCCCCTAACCCCCTCAAAAAATATGCTGAAATTAAATTTGAAGCACACGTCTGAGTATTCCTTTAAGTTTGAGTATTAATTATTCCGTTTGAGTATTAATGAACGAATGCTCTACATGTACATTCACAGAAATATATTCGCTCTCCATAAAGAAGAATCGGAAGTTGTCAAATCAATGACCAGGAAGTTGACTGCATGCAGAATAGGTCTTCGTGATAACACCGCTTGTTTCTTTCATCATTGTCTCGGTGTAATTAAAAATTAGCATTACCTTTGGGTGGCTTATCGCGAGGAACGGAGATCAAATCCAAGGCTTGGAGATGATTCCTCGGTGCTCTTACAATCCCTATACTTGAGCGCTGACCGGAAATCGTTTCAATGCAGTATTCCATCCGGTTGGTAAGGACTTTAAACTATGAAAATCTCTCGTGACCCATTCGGCGTCTTTCGTTAACCCACTCCGGTTTACTCTTACTTTACTTCTGCACATCCTTACCATTCTAACCTCTTCCCTGGTCTATTCTTAGTGGCATAAATGGTTATAGTTGTCTGCCGCCTCCACAAATTACGGCTACGGTATTATATTTCCTAAACTCCTCTAAGCTGAAAATATTTGGTGAATTTATCGTAGTAGTGGGTTTCTATATAGCTAGGTATTCTGACGCTAAAATTTGATTATGAAACTCGTCGATAATTAATCTAAATAACTCACAACCCCAATTAAAAATAATCTTCCAGCGCGTGTGAATATAACCTAATGTAGAACTACTAATACATCAGGGGTAAGGGAACATTTGTTTTCTTTCAATGAACCATTTTTTTTGTTTTTTACTCGTACAATTCACTCAAATCATTCATTGAGGTCATTACACTACACTCAATTCATCGGTTTTATTGACTCAACATGAATTCTTTCCGATGAGGTCCGCTTTCGAGGCATGCATTCAATTTCCTCCCTATTTTTCCTGAAGTGCTTCGCTCTCGACCCTCTACAGTCAAAGTGAAAAGGACTCGTTTCAACGCTTGTGAGACTCACGGCCTTCCAACTTCAATAACAAGGCACTACCTCACCTTAGTCCCTAGTTTGCTTCGTAACAGGCAAGAACACCACCCCGATCAGCTGATCAGCTGCGTGAAACCAGTGTGAGAATGCTTGGAGGCGTTTCGCCATGAAATAAGAAGAATTTTTTTCGTTCCAAGTCTATTACGCGATGTTTACGATCGTATTTAAGTGATTGATAGTCTAAAATTGGTGAAGTATCGCAAAGGTAAATTATCCCAATTACGATTGTGTTGTTCACCTAATCCTCCCTCAAAAATGCTTTACTACTCAAAGTGTTGATACATATGAAGATGTTATTCTGCACACCGTGATCATTCCAGTGCAAGTAGTGAGAGTGCAAATCAACACCGTGTCATCCGCGAACCTAACTTTCATTGAGATAGTGGTATAGTTATGTGAGTCACGTGATGGGTGACCAAGTGTTGTCGTGACGTGATCGCATTCTTCGTGATTAAAGTGCCTTGTCAAGACTGTTGATTGTTGCTGGGAAGCTACCCTTGCTGTGGTGATGGTTAGCAGGTCTTTTCTTTTTAAGAGTTTCGGATCCTCGTAAAGGTAAGCATTAGCTAGGTTTACTTCTATTTTGAATGTTTATATAGCTGCCCACGTTGAAATGTTGAAGTGTTCCGAGATCGATACGTACGAATGTTTTTGTTCTTGTAGGAGGAAGGTTTCAGTTTGCAAATAATAACGTTTGATTAGAAGCCAAGCTTCCATAAGATATCCTGGATACTTTCCTGCGGAAATATTGAAAATTTTAATTCATCCAATTACCAAGGCAATGGAAATCCTAATTTTACGTCGGTGGACATGTCATTCTGAAGATATCTGTCAAACACCTGCTTCGATATAACAAAAATTTTGGACCGGAAACAGAAATTGGGAATCCAGTATTAGATGCCGTACCACTTTAAGGGAAGATCGATCTGAAATCAGTTAAATGTTAATTCCATAATGTCACAGTAAGTGTATGAAAACTATTCTTTTGTTTTATATTTGTTGATAGGACACATTTAAAAGATACAGAATTCCAAACTTCTATTGGGCGTTTTGTCATTTTCTACCGCCAAAACAAATAGTTAAACCAAGTAATAGCAGATGGCGGTAATATGTTTTATGAACAATTTTCTAAAACAAAACTTGTTCCAAAAATGGGTAAATTTTAATATCCAAAGTGATAATTCCATCAATAAAATTAGCAAGAGAATATTTAAATCGGCTATATATTTATTAAATATTTTCAAAATTAATAATTACCACGTTTTCATTGGAGGTAGTTTCGATGGTGCAGTCGTGACGTCACGCCGGACCATCCCGTTTCACCCATGATCCTGTCCGATCCTCAGTTTTCTTCGGGACTTTGGAGCGGAAGGAGAGGTGAGTTTTCAGACCTAATTTAAGAAAGTTGTACTTAAATATTTTAGGATTTAATCAATGTAAGTACCTTGGGTTTTAAGTGATTTTATGCCAAGATGAGTAGGAAATTAAGAAAATTTAAAGCAGCAGGTATTTAATTCTCAATTATTAAGATTATTCCAATGTGTTCCGAGAGTGGGTGATCCCGCCAACTTAACGACTGTTAAGCTTCTTGGTTAACTAAGTAAAACGCCGCTGATAACATTACTAGCTATTGTTTCAATTAATTGTCGCATATTTTCGAGATTAGCGCAGTGATAATAACGATAAAATCTTTTGGCCTCTACTAACGGTGTGAATTTTGTTTCAGAGATTGGTTTTTGGAGTTAGGTCTGACGTGAAGTTGGATCGTCTTCATATATCACGTGGGAGAAACGGAATGCAAGAGACAGTGTGTGATGAACTCTCTTCAGGAAGGGCAATGGTAAGTGTGCTTCATTTCTAAAGTTTTTCTTTCGTTTGTGATCACATTTTCACAAGATGTTAAGTCTTTTTTTTTGCAATTCTGTTACTTCTGAGTGATGTCGCGTTGTCCTTCAATGTACACTAATATCCCGCCAAAAATCCCAAATTATTGTTTTGAGTGTAGAATTTTATACAAGGTGTCTCTAATACTATATTTTCATCACGTCACCTGCCCACTTATAAATTAATAGAAATAGATGCCTGTATTTCTTTTTTGTCAAAAGTTTCATAAATAGGAGATAAAAAGATTGCAGTTAATGAACTGATCTTGAAAGTAAAGTCTGTTTTTTCACACTTTTCTTTCTATGGATTTATTTGTTTTTGTGGATTGTCTTCGTACCGTGATCTAATTTCCTAAGGATTGTTGTCTATTGTATTACCTTCGCGGTTCATCTTCAGTTCAGAGCTCACTATCATTTTTCGTTCAATTAAGTTTCTTCTATAACGGTTCCACGAAATGTGCTTTACGTTAACCACGATTCAAGAAATGTAGTAATAGCTATGTATGTTGATTTACTTAATGATGCGTTAAATTTTTTTGACACAGGTCGAAGATTCAGTTAAATTTCTGCGAACTTAAAAGTAGTGTAACTGCTTGCTATGCAGTTAAAAGGTGAAGAGCAATAGAATACTAACCTGGATTTTTCATTTTGTACACTTGAGATAAACATATACGATTGATGAAGTGCAGTGTTAACGCATGGTGCGAGATAATGAGAAGTATTTCTTCGCAAGATTTCGTAGTTTACAAGACAGTTTTTCGTGAGCTTTGAAGTGAGTGTTGCGACTTCCATCCGCATCTCGGACTCATTCATTCGTTCATAATTTTCATTGTTATATGTATTATAATATTTTTCTTTATCTGTCCATATTGTTGACTAACTTGGAATCCCCACCTTCTACCAGGAAGTCCTACAACCGACAGTGTTTTGATTATGCACTATCTTATGTGAATTCGCATATTAGCATCGTTTTGTTATTATATCGAAATTTAGGCTACTGTGTATAGTACGTTTGTTGAACTGATCCAAAACGGTTATTTAATCGAAGAGAAAGATTAAATTTACCGAATGTGGTCATAATTTTCATAGCCTTATGGGTTTAATGACCTTCAGTGCGAACAATTTATTTCGGCGTTCTTAAATGAGCCACGTCTTGGATTTCTCATATGAATGACATTTCCTTCGACTCCATTTAGACCACACTTGTTATATTATGCGTACGGTGAGTATCAAGTGATGAAGAATGTGAAAGAAAATAAATACGTAAATATGAAGAGATTTGCCGATAGTAAACTCGGGGGAGAGCTGCGTCAAACCAATCTGATGATTGATGACCAATGGTGATGACGATGAATATACATAGGTGTTTTTATTTCAAGTATTATAGGAAAGTATCAGGTGTTTTTAAATTTTTCCCACAATCCAAACCACGTTAGTGAATACAGGTGTAAATAAATTTCATCCTGCGTTACATTCGACAGATTCAAGCACCGGAAAATACGTAATAAATTATCACGGCATAGTTAAGCTATTTTCATGAATGATATTACTTGCACCTCCTCATGGTTCACGAACTTTTCTGTTAATAATTGAATTAAATAGATCACATGGATCACATTTTTATGTGGAGGAATTTGGAGTGAGGGATTCCTTATACGTTCTTCTGAATTTCAATTCTTTTCAAATGTTATTCAATTTACCCATGTATGTATTGATAATTTGTCTTGAGGTCCAATCATGTATTTCGGTAATTATATTAATATCAATTGATACTGCCTCACATCCGATGCGTTGATAAATAGTCATCATAAATTCATCTATCTTCTTGTTTTACATTTGTAAGGCATAATATATATTAAATTATTAAATATTTATACTCTCATCGCAATCTATGGGTCAGTGACGGAGGCCACCTCTTTCGCAAATTTCTCTTAAAAAATTAATTTCTTATGTATTTGCAATGAGTAGGTTCTCATTTTAATTACAGAGAAATCTTTTTTTTAACGATACATATTTCAAGAATGACCTTCTGATATCGTTAGTAATTTGAAAACGTTTTCCTGGTTTCATCTTGAATGTTATTAGTTAGGTGAAATCAATAGTGAATATTGATTTTGTTTTGGCCAAAAATAATTACAATTAAGGGTACTAAGGATAAAATTGATACTTTATCTTATTGAATCACTTACGTTTCTGATTAGGAAAGGTCATAAAAATCATTCGCTTTCATCATCTTTCGTTTATAATTTGAACTTTGTCCTATAAATATTTTTCCTCGATATTATAATTATTTTCTCAACGCATCTTCCGAAACGCTGGTGTTATGCTCAAATGTTATACAATATTCGTTCAGAATCGTATTTTCATCATCATCACCATGGGTTACATAGGTGGGTTACATCATCAGATTACACCTAAAACATCCTAAGATTGGTATACAATTCTTCTCTTTAAAAACTTTAAGACCTCACGCTAGATATGTCACTTGAGGCCTCTCCATTGGGCCCCTCCAAGGAGGTTAGAACGAACTGGAGGAGGCATCGCTGCAGATTTGGGAACCCAGTTGCCATCTTGCTAGGTACTAAGCATAAGGGTTTCGTGATGTTTGTTAGGATGAAGTTGTTTTTGCACGCGTTAAACATTAGACCGGTTACATTAACGATGGGATGTATTTTTAAAACTCGTTGAAGAAACATATGGAGAGCAAAATATGTTGTATAAATAGGTTGAATTCTAACCAATTTTACGAGTGATTCCCAGGATTTAAAAAAATATTAATACCCCCTTTCGGATAGCGTTATAATGATTAACTGATGCAGCTGGAATTAAATTTGGGTACTATTTCCTTGTTGCTTATGCTTAATGCGTATCCAGTCTACATAGGAGGCAACGGAGTACGAAATGTTTTGTACGGAGTAGGTGGAGCCTAATCCTTCCCAAGAACCTCCTTTTTGGCTTCATTGTTATCTACGCTAGTTAACAGATAATCCAGTACATTGTGATCTCCTTGGGCTTCAATATTACGATTAGAATCTACTATCAACCTATTTCTTTATATTTTTGTAATTATCCTTTCACATTCTTCACTCCCCAATATGTCACATGAAGCCTACTTTGACAATTCCCCCAACGATTGTTTTCCTCAAGCCGTCATGTCTCCGGGTATTGCCGATTAAGTTGTTCCGTCTTCTTTTAATGGTTTTTAAAAGACTTCCGTTTATATACTCCCTTACTTCTAAGGCCCTCTGTTAGTCACTCGGGCTATCAATTTTATTACCTGATTATTTTTAAAATTTTGAAATACTGTTTTAAGCTTTTTGATCATCTAATCCCTTCTTAAAAATTTTATTCGAAGAATATGTTCTCGAAATTATCGAATTATATTCCAGAAGATGGGTCGCCATGATAGCATGATCATATAGTTGTAGCATAGAAATATTTTATAAGGCCATATCAATTGTATAAACCTTATATGTCAATTTTACTTTTATCTATGCTCAGTAACATCAACATTGCAACAGTTGAAGTTTTATTTACTGCGTCACTACCGATTCTTTTAAGTACTTCGACATTAAGATACACAAGAAAACAGATCTCGCGCTTATCCGAGGAATTGCCTTGGTTTCAATTTTCTAGCGGGTCAGGTATCCGACGATTCGATTAACTAATGTATCAATTGGAACTAATGATTGAAATTTGCATGAAATATTTTTTATTTTAGAATAGAATGCATTTTTTTTAGTTTCAGCATGGAGCGTTTAAAAATAATGTCATTTACAGTGTTATATAAGACCATGTGTCTTTGTTATGTGTATGATATGAACAATCCAAAATATAAAACAACTAGCTGGCTCCAATGCTATCTTCGAAATTACTTGTATTATTTAAAATATATTTGAATGAAAACGGAGTATGCTATGTCTGAAGTAAGACAAATACCCTATTCATTGCTACCATAAATGTCCACTAGAGACTTTTTATTAGTTAAGGATAACGGATTAAAACTAGGGGACGTGAGCTCTACGGCCTCTTAAAGTGACAAGTTATAAAAATCTCCAATGGCCGTAATAAAATTGGCACCTTTCGTCAATGTTGACTTACAACCTTGCGTTGCAAGTCATTACTCCCTTCAGTTCGCTGAAGAGGGCCAACTTGTAGCCGAAATACTCGTATCCGATGCACACCCTAGTCTTTTCTTGTTTTTGTACAGTTATTTGACTACGCTCTTTTGTGCTAGATTCTCCCAGAAGTGGGGCACCTCTTGAGTGCTTGCGAGTGTGATTGTTGTTCTTAATCCAGGCTTCCTTAGCTGCGTCTCATTAGCCCAGCGAAGGATCTCCCTTTTTGGGTTGAGTGTGTGTGTCGGTGTTGTGTTACTGGCGAGGAAGTAACATTCCCGTAAACCATCACAGGGGTTTTCTGGTCAAGAGCTTGTGGTTGGTCACCGACGTGGATTTACCCCTTTTTTCCCGCAAACCAACACAGCAATTTGTGGTACAACATTGACGAGTGGTGTCAATTTTATTACAGCCATTGGTGATTTTTTAATTGACAAGGATAACGGATTTTAAACAATGACAGAAGAAGTGAACAAATATTAGTATGTGGTAGTATTAGTAACAAATAGTAGTATGAGTGGTCAGTGTTTTACAACCACTTAGTCTTTAAAAGTTCAATAATTCAATTTAAATTCTTATTTAAAAGGTTCCTTCTGTCTTTACAGGATGGTGAGCTACGTTTGGAAAATCAGCTCCAGGAAGGTGACAGGTCTGGGTGAGGATCCGCGTGGATCCCAAAAAAACAGAAAGCAGTCTCAAGTGAAGTGGAACTGTACGGTTTGCATATGGGTTTACAATGCTCTGATAACACTAAATTTCTTTCAGGCTGTACGAAGAAAAAGGTAAAGAAGGCCTTCGTGTAAATTTTGTGTTTTCGCATATTTGTAATGTGTGTTTGTCTTAGGAGCCGATTGCTCTACTTCAAGACATGATTAGACGTGATCAGTGTCTGCTTAAATGTGGAGGTAATTGGGAAAACCAAGCTTGGTCAATGGTATAAATTCCCCGGTATATGATGTGTGGGGCCCCCACAACGGAGGAGTACTCCTCCAACAATAAGACAAGTGGCCACTTGTCTAGCGAGTCGACTCTAGGCAGGAATATTTTTATGGTTATTGTGTGTTGCATATGATGTGTTGTCCTGAATGATTTGTGTACTGTTTTTTAATGAGTGCATTTTGGTTTCCCTTTTACTGTGTGGGGATTGTACGTGTTTTTTTGATGTATGCTTTTATTTTTATGGTGTTCTAATCAGCTTCTTTTACAGACGACAAGCTGCTTTCAGGGGACCTTCCATGGACATCGCTAGCTGAGTAGAGAGTAGGAATAGTTAATCAGTTTAGAATTTTTCCGGCCCATATGGCCCATCATATCAGTCTGTTAGCGTTGAGTTAGTTGCCGCGTTAAGTTAACTTTTTTTGAATGTGAAGACTGCTCTAGAATTAAACCTCAAAATTCATGGAATTGGATTGCCGTTAACACACGGAGGCCCGTACGGGTCAATTTGACCCTATGGGACTTTTAAAGTACCACAACTTTCTTAAATTTTGAAAAAATGGGAGAACTAACCGTGACTTTTCATGAAAAGACTTTATTTAGCTCTGGGGAAAATTTTATCTATATACCATAACATTTTCAGTCCGATATTAAAATATTACCGTGAAGGCCCGCCCGGGTCATTTTGACCCGAAGAGTTAATAGCCTTAGTTTCACCTACCATTTTTACAATTGATGGTATTTCCACATTGTTTTACACTTATTACATTCTTAAGTATTCTAATTGCCGATGTATGTACGTATGCACAAGTTTCTATATACGGAGGCGGGAAGGAGGGGTGGTAAGACATGGTGTCAGATGAAGGGGGAGGGGAAAGGAGAGATGAGACTGTCATCCGTGACAAACACCTGATATTGGATAGGGAAACATTGTTACCATGAAACGACGCTGTGCTATATCTCCAAGAAAGATTTTGAATATAATGCAATAAATTTCAGAAAATGAATCAGACGTAGTTAGACTCTGAACTGGCTCATTCCTTGGGCATGCAGCAAACCAAAACAGACCGTGCAGCAGTCGACAAGTCGGACCTGTGGATAGGGAATAAGTGGACCGGAGAATTTCGAGTCTGAGGATACTGATGAAGATGAGACTGCATCAACTGTGGTTGAAGTTGCTGTGTGTGCGGGTGGACATCAAGAAGGTGATGGAAAAAATTTAGTATTGCGTAATTTGGCTCTCCCTAAGGTGGGTGAGACTGTTATATCAAAAATGGAAAGGTCAAGTGTGCGGTGCCTGAAATTGGAGTAGAAGATCCCGGTCGGAGGGCGGTTCAAAATATAGTGAGTGAAATTTCAGGTCCAACGCCTCATGGAAAATGAGGCGTGGAGAATGGTTGTGCCCTTAGTGCTTAGCATTTGCTTTTTCCTGATGTAATGCTAAAGCACGTACTGGCATTCATGCAAGACGAGGCCCATATAATCACCAGTGATGAAAACTCGTCAGTTTCACTTTCAAAACTAGAATCGTTCATTGTATTGCCTTATTACCTTGGGGCATATGGTAGTCGGGCGTTCAATTTAGATTCACTCTGAAATACTACGTGGGGTCTTTCATTTTTTAGCAATACCATGCCTAAGGAAATAAGGTTCAAGGAAATTATGACTTACTTCAGGTTTGACCGTAAGTGTAATGGGTTGGAGAGGGTAAAAATTGACAAATTCGCTCTGGTATACGCTGGTATTCGCTCTGCACATGTCTCTTCATTCAATATATGCCAAAGAAACCTGACAAAATTGGTAGAAAATTCTGGTTTCTAGCTGATTCTAATATTAAATACATGTGTAATGCAATATCTTTATGTATTCCACTACCGTTCTAAAGTCTGATGACATGACGCTTAGTCCGTATCAGTGCAGGAAGAAAAAGGAATACAATGGTATTGAGTACAATTCACCCTTTGTTTCCATTTCCACAGGGCAAAATAAACTTCCAGAGACAGTGCTATTTTATAATGCTACGAAATGTGGCGTTGACTGTTTAGATCAAATGGCGCCTAAGTACACTGTACGAGCTTGTACACGCCTTTGGCCAGTATCAATGTGTTACAATTTGTTGGCTCTCTCAGCCATAAACCCAAGGGTTTATGCTTTACCGTGAAATTACAGGGATAGAAATATCAAGGTACAAATTTCTGTTACAATGGCCTCTGAACTCTGCGAGGATTACAATTAGTCAAGGGTATAGCGCAATATTTCGCTCAATATTGTAGATTCAAATTCCCCTAATGAAAAAAGAAAAAGTGTATTACATCTATGAGCAAGAGATATGAAAAGAAAACAATTGATTCGTGCTACAGCTACAAGAGGCCGGTGTGTGGTAAATGTACTGCATCGTTGTCAAACATATGCATTGATTGTGATATTAATTATTCTAATGATGTTCCAAAAAATGTTCAAAAACATTGATTACATTATAATTGTTGGTATTAGCAGTGTTAGAACTTCTATTGATAACGGTTAATCTTAGAATAGAAAGAAAAACTCTCAAATGGGCAAAAGAGTAACTTCGGGTCAAAATGACCCGTGCGGGCTTTCTAGGAGGTAAAAAAATCCGGGCCTCCGCGTGTTAACCAAGTGCACCCAGGTGTACTTGGTTTCTGAGCGACCTTTCCTCGCATTTCATTGAAATGCATTTTGGCCAGCTGCATTAAATGTGAGCAACTTGGCATTCAATCTATTGCATGCTTGTGTATCATGTTCACTAACCCGCTCTCTCCTTAGGTAACACCAAAGCGCCCCGGCCTGACAGAGGGTAGGATATATAGTCAGCTTCCAGTGTTTTGAATCAAAGGCCCTTCTGGCCCGTCATAACGGCAGGGTAGTTAGGAATTACGTGTAGCTGTTAGATTTATTTTGTGGATGCGAAGCCTGCTCTAGAATTAAACCTCAAAATTCATGGAATTGGATTGCCGTTAACCAAGTGCACCCAGGTGTACTTGGTTTCTGAGTGACCTTTCCTTGCATTTCAATGAAATGCATTTTGACCAGCTGCATTAAATGTGAGCAACTTGGCATTCAATCAATTGCTTGCTTGTATATCATGTTCACTAACCCGCTCTCTCCTTAGGTAACACCGCAGCGCCCCGGCCTGATAGAGGGTAGGATATGTAGTCAGCTTCCAGTATTTTGAATTTAAGGCCCTTCTGGCCCGTCATAACTGCAGGGTAGTTAGGATTTGCTTTTAGCCGTTAGCATTATTTTGTGGATGCGAAGCCTGCTCTAGAATTAAACCTCAAAATTCATGGAATTGGATTGCCGTTAACCAAATGCACCCAGGTGTACTTGGTTTCTGAGCGACCTTTCCTCGCATTTCAATGAAATGCATTTTGGCCAGCTGCATTAAATGTGAGCAACTTGGCATTCAATCAATTGCTTGCTTGCATATCATGTTCACTAACCCGCTCTCTCCTTAGGTAACACCTCAGCGCCCCGGCCTGATAGAGGGTAGGATATGTAGTCAGCTTCCAGTGTTTTGAATCAAAGGCCCTTCTGGCCCGTCATAACGGCAGGGTAGTTAGGATTTGCGTTTAGCCGTTAGATTTATTTTGTGGATGCGAAGTCTGCTTCTAGAATTAAATTTCAAAATTCATTCAATGATGACATTGTATTCCTTTTATTGGGGAGTGCAATTGTCTATGGTGTTGTTTTCCGGCATTCTTGTATTGCTAATTTTGAATTTTCTAATAAGAGCTGAGCAGCTTTGCATCCACTTTTGTTTCTTTTGTGTCTATTAATCCGCTCTCTCTTTAATTAAGGAACTCCACACCGCCCCGGATAGTGCTGTGCAGTGTAGTGAGAATGTGACCACGGAAGAAAGTGCTGTGTGTGTCCCTGGAACGGGGAGAATGAGTGTGTGGTTTTAGTGTGGTGTTAGTGGGTGCCGATTTCATCACTTGGTGTGCATCAAGAGTATTAGAGAGACTCTATATAGTGTATTGAATTTTCTGTAATTACGTGCCTGTATGTTTTGTGCTCCCTCCTCCACCTACCCTTCCCATTGCTTTGCGGTGACAGCGGACAAGAGAGAAGACACAGCAGCCACGACTAATACGATTTTTATGTGAGTTTTGCGTTTACATATTTTTTTAATCGCCATTTAACTGCCCTTTATGTTTAAGGTCTTATGTATGCTTTAGAACTTCTAGTGTGTAGGGGTCTGCACTTCGGTCGTTTGACCCGGGTCAATCCAGGTTTGGTCGTTGAACTCCGGTTTTGCCTTGTGCACGGGCTCTTAGTTTTCTGACATAGGCAGGAATCACATTCTAAGCGCCACTATGCGCTACTCCACCCTTTATATTTTAAGATGTTCCCTGTGTTGACGCTTATTTAGTCATTGACTACCTGTTTTGACTGATGGTTTAATTATATTTTTGCAGGTTTTTACGTTAATGAGTTTTCCTTTGCGGGTACATGTATGAATGGTATGTTTGAGATATTTTGTTGATTGGTGGATGAAAGATGATGAACAGGGTCAGCGCCGATAGGTATGCGAATAAAATAGGCAGGCTTAGTGAATTAGCAGTATAATTAGTTTAGAGGGTGGGTGGATGTTAGATGGGGAGAATAGGGCTTATTGTCGTAAATGCTTAGGTTTTAGTTCTTAGTCCGCTTGATCTCGTCGCGTCTTGCCCTGGCCCTGGGAGTGAATGCGTGGAATAGGCCTCTGCGCAGCCCGGAGGGGAACGCAGGGGGAAACGCCACGTTAAATAAAGGTTAACGAGCCGGTGGGCCTAACCTCTGCGGTCCGGCATGGAATAGAGCCCTTCTTGTGTGTGTGTGTTGTGTGAATGCCCAGTGTGAATGATTCAATATTCTTAACAGATCGTAACTATTTTATTTTTATTTTAATTAGCATTGAGTCTTCACTAACACCAAAATAAATGAAGGCTTTTCCATTATATTTCTTTCCGTTTCTATATTTTTTGTTTACCGTGACGACGAAAACAGCGCTAACATTAG
Organism: Platycnemis pennipes; assembly: GCA_933228895.1. Lineage (NCBI taxonomy): Eukaryota > Metazoa > Arthropoda > Insecta > Odonata > Platycnemididae > Platycnemis > Platycnemis pennipes. Next base: position 14,113,777 of record OW121854.1, on the reverse strand, counting down.
AATATAGATTCAACCTGTGTGCGCCTTTTCTGATCACATGCAAAATAAAAAATATTTTGTACTATATAACGTCTTTGAAGTGGTGGTAAATAGTTCATGTACTGTTATCACATGTTTAATTATTGCAATCTTGATACGAGCAAGTACAACTTATTCGTAAGGTATGGTAAAAACATGTGATTGAAGTAATATGCCCAATAAAAAATTTGATAAAATATTTGTTGTGGTTTATGTGGAGTTTTTAATCTTGGCAATTTTTGAAAACGTTCACCCTTTTACCCCCTGATATTAATCATTTCATCTAAAAATATATGGCCTTGCAAGTGTTTTAATTTTGTATGTAATAGTTGTATTTTACATATATGTTTTGTTCATTGAACGGGTTTCACTTTTGCATCACAAACATTATATTACATTGCCATAAAATACTCTAACGTTTATCACATCAACATTCATTATATGCATATATTTTTGATATGATTCCACACATTGTTTGTTTCTAGTTTTGTATATTTTATTTTCATGAATTTATGCAAAGTTTTGTAAAATATCATCACAGTGTAAATTGTTTTTATACATTTTCGTTTTGAGTTTTATTTCTGAAATTTTTCTTTAGATGCAAGAAAATAAAATGATATATTGGAAATTCCATGGGTTGGCATTGTTATGTTTTATTAATTGCTGCTTTCGAATTACTGTTGAAGAAACTGCTTTCTCCACTTTTAAGAAAAAATGAAATTTAATGATATTTTATTGTTATTAGGTGGATATGAGTAATATGAAACATCCATTTTTCCAGCATGTTCTGTGCAATAATAAATTTACCTCATTACTTAATTTTGTGAATGTTATACCTTGTCTTTCGAAAAAAGATTAAATTACATTTTTAAATGAAATGTGTTAATATTTTTTAAAAATGTTATGTTAAATTCTATAACTGTCTTCAGTTCTTCCTCTCTGTTCCTATTATTTTTTTTGGACCGCACCTTTTCTGAACTTTGAACCACTTACATGGTAGCACTCTTCAAGGGAGTCTAAAAATTTGGTATTTGACCTCACCCCTATGGGCTTCTTTTTCCCCCTGCCACACACCTTTATTTTTGGCATGAAGGGTATTATGTTGACGTATACAAACATGACTGGGGTGAGGCAGTGGTTACATATTTGACCTAGGGTGTATTCCCTGATTAATGGAAGTTAACAATAAAGTTGTTTGGGTTGAGGAAATGAAATAAATTAACCACGTATATTCCTAAAAATATAGTTGCTATTTTTCATGTTTGTATGCTGTTGTTATTGACTCCATATGTTGGCTGCCATTTTCGAGTATGTGAAGCAATTGTATGAACCTTTCCGTCCTTATATTGATGACGTCTTTAAATTATTGACGCTGAAAATGTTTAATATCTTGGTTATTTAAATAAAAAGACGTGGAATATGTATTTTTTGTTGTTTTACGCTATGTATTTGTTATATATTTATATGTTTAACATTTTTTTCCTTGTGTCATTTCGTGTTTCTTTCCTTCTTACTATAATTTTACGCAAGTTTACTATGAGTTTGTGAGACACCAATGTTTTTGAAACCGATTGTGAAGGCAGCTGATTACGTATTGTATAAATCTCTACTCTGTGGTTATTTGTATGATAGCGGAGTTGCACTCCATTGAATGAATGATCGAAAATAAGGTCTGTAACCCCAGGTCAGAAATCGAAGAGGAGCATTGATCCAATGAAACGGTTCTATTGGAGACTTCGGCATTCAGTTGTGAATACGCACAATTAAGTTGGATTTCCTGCATTAAAATGTATATGATGTATAATGATCTCCCATGGCATTATTAGGCAGTGGACCTCAAAAAGCGTCAAGGGTTTATTCCCGATCGACGGATGGAGGATATTATTTATATAAATTTATTAGCATCTCATCAGAGCACACAATTCAAGGCTGCTACTCCGCTAAAAATCTCTTCCATATCCGGGATTGAATCGTGGTTCCTCAGGGAAATAGGCATTACCTACTTCAGCCTCCGCTTTGCCAATGCCACATATTCTTTTCCTCTCGTATTGGCTATGCTGAGAGATGGATATATGCAAATACTTACGCTGTTTATGTTCATATCTTAAGCTGATATTTAAAAGGGCCTGGAAAGGAATTGGGTGTAAACTGAATTATAATTAAATTGCATAACTAATCTACATCTTCATAATACCCTGCAAGCCACCACAAGGGTGTGTGGCAGGGGGTGATTTCTCACCAAACATGCACTACATATCATGCATAAAAAGGAATAGTCTAAATATAGTAGTCAGAACTACACTTTTTAAAAAAGATAGAAATTGCAAAGCAAACATGCAAAAACATTCTGTTAGTAGGGATGCCTTTAAGTACACATACAAACATGCAGCTACCAATGCTATTCATTGCTACTCACCGATAGGACATTTGCCTTTATTCGTATCTCTAATTGTTCGAGGGTAAAGGACATTTTGAATCGGTCCGTTCGGCAATCAATTTTTCTAATTTTATGATTATGGTCCCGTCTCCTATAGTAAGTTGGGGTTCGTAAAATATTTTTAACATTATCACTGAAAATATTGCCTTGGAATTTGTTTAAGAGATTAAGTCTAAATTTCAGCCTGCGATCTGACAATTTTTCCCATTTCAAATCATTTAATAGACTGGTTACGCTTATATATTTATCGTATCGTCCCTTTACAAATCTTGCCGATCTTCGCTGCACACGTTCAAATTCATTATTTAGACCGATTTCGTAGGGATCCCATATACTGGCAGCATATTCCAAATGAGGTCTAACAAGGGAAAAGTCGCTGATTTCTCGTACATGATCGTCACATTAATCAATACTCTTTTGATGAAACCCAGTTTACGATTAGCTTATCCATTATTTCACGTATATGTTTACCCCAGTAGAGATCATGTGTCAGTCTTATTCCAAGATATTTAAGGGATTCCACGTTTGTTATTTCATAATTACTTATTTTGTATGTGCTAGGAGGAAAACTTAAAAAAACACATTTAAAAAAAATTGAATTCTAAGTGCCATGTATTACACCAATTTTCGATTGCTTGTAGGTCATCATTTAAATATTGCTTTGAATTGAATGCGCATGTACGGTTATTACAATTACTTTTCGATTTTGAGATGGTCACTGATGTTATCCATCTTTATCGATGCTCTCGATTAATGCTTCGAAGGTCTCTACCTGGAATCTGCCCACTCATTACTGCTATTCCAATGTCTTGGTATCAGGCAAACACAGTGGCCTTCTTAAAAGCCTATGCCTTATCTCGACTTTACTCACTACCCAAACTCTTCATATTTCCTCGATCGCCCTTCTTGCTCATCACCACATCTTCGACAACAGACTTCAAGGGTCTTTCAATACCTATTGCACCTTGAATTACAATTCATTGTCTCGGAAAACAAATGACAGGTTCAAGCGTTTGGATAGGACGCAAAAGGCCAAATTAACATTGGTTTGTCTTACAATATTACCTTTCTCGTTCGGATCATTACTGGGAAATGGAGACCACAGGGACTTGTGAGTGTAGATGCTGAATTGTCGGCTGCCTATTTGCCTATATGAAGCAGTACCCAGCGAGGTTCCGAGAGGGTGTGTGGCAGGGGGCAAATATCACCAAACATGCACCGCTTACATGCTACTAATAGCTAAATTACTACTACTGCATGGATACATGTAAGAATAAAGAGTCTCGTGCAACTAGGTGGTCAGCATTATATGTTATTGAAGTGATTTATGGATGGGAAAGCATTAATCTAAATACTAGCTGAATATGACCGTTGCAATTCAACAGGAGTGAGAATATTATACTGGGGTTTTTTCCTATTGCTATTCTATCGCCTGGATTGAATAGTTATGGCATCAGGAGTATGTATTATAACCCATTCGGTTTTAAAATGACGCTAAATATTTTACATCATTAATTAGAAACGTGAAGATTTCAGTGGCACGAAAACTCGATGGCCAACTATTGCATGCCGGTAATTCATACGTGAAACGTCAACCTCTTTCCACTACCTGCCACTGGGGGCTGCTCAGGACGCTTTCGAGGAGTATTTACACTTCGTTTTAACTTATTTCATGGTATCGGAGGAATGTATACACTGTTAATTCATTAAAATTACCTTGTCTTTATCTATTTAAAATTATCGAAACAGACAATTCAGTTAGAAAAACAGTTTTACTTATTTTACTAATCATGCTGTGAAGTTCGCCTATCACCGCGCGACCTTCACGCCATGCTTCGCTCTAGCAGACAAGTACACGAGCAGTATTCCCTGCAGACATTATAACGACTGTTAATGCCATGTTTATTTGAGGAAAATTTTCGAACTTTGGTAGAACGGTAAAGGATGTCCTCGTATGAGATACATGGAAAAAGTCGTGAGGGATGTGAAAGAGAGAAATTACTTAAATATGAAGAAGTTTGCCGATAGAAGATCCGAGTGGATGGCTGCGTCAAACCAATCCTAGGATTGATGACGATGACGTTCTTCCGTAACAACACATCTCAAATGCTTCCTGTCTTGACTTCTCTTCGGCCACGCCTCACTTCCGTAAAGAAGAATGATCCAGATTTAAGTTCTAGTTAAAGAATTTCCTTACTTCCAAGTAATATTTTTAGCTGCATGTGGATTCTTCTTTTGGTAAAATGTGTTTTTACTTGAACTATTCTACCTACTATGTCTATCTTGCTTCACCCATTGAAATTAACACGGCCTCCTTATTAGCATTAATCTCACAATTCTCGAGCTTTTGTTTTCTTAGTCAAGTATTGGTCGACCAAGGAGATCTCCTCCCTTCTGCTGCATAACATTACCGTTGTTTTCTTTTAATTGATATTCGGATGTTATGTAGATACTGTATTTCATGTGTGTTAATTAGAGTATACCATAAATCTCTTTCTTTCTCCACCACGGCTGTCATGCCATTGGCGAATCGCAGCATGCTAATTTTTTCCCCGTGGATATTTATTCCTGACGTCTTGTCCGCGATGCTTGGAAAACATTCCCTTCCTTCCATGCGTGGAAAATGGTATCTCACGAGTTTTCTCCCTGAGCCTGTCTCTGGAGCCTTTTCCCCTAAACGAAGCCAATCCAGTCTCCCAACACGACTGGAAGGTCGCCGGAGAATGAAAATAATAAGTGAAGCTCAGTGAAGTCCATCAGCTGGGATCCTTGTCAAAGTACAACCTTCCGAGCGAGGGGCAAGAAAGTGTTCTTATTGTTTCGCGGCATTGAAAACTGTCCACAGACGTCAGGTATCGGAATGTGCGGCAAAGACGTTTTATATTGGAGAGAGAAATGAAGGAAAAATTGTTTCTGTTGGCAGGGTCAAATTGTTATCGGCTTTCATTGCAACTAATACACTGAATCTCGGATTTAATCTGTCAAACTGTTGAACGTGTCGGCTGAGTAACGCGGTGGCCTGAAAATCCAGTAGTCGCGGGTTAGGATCTTTTTTCGGATGCGATATCGTTTTTGATAAGGATTAAATATTTTGGGAGAGTGTAGCAATGATATCTAAGTCTGCTCCATCTAATGTTAATAGTTTCGTTAAACAATGGAAGACAAGGGTGACGGAAATTCATTTTCCTTTGAGACAATTACAAAGACAGCCCGCCAGCAGGTACGCAGTACATCGTTATATATCCTCAGTATAAGTAAATAGGATATGAGTAGTAATCGTAGGATTCCTAACAACGCAAGTTTCCTACGTGTGAACACATTGATGTCATTTTCAACGTTAAAATACTATAACCAAACAAAATAACATCCCTAGTACGAGCCACATAAACAGGAGGCCGAGGAACGGTAAAAACCAAGGCTGCTGTAATGCACAACAGGAGGGATCGCAGCTGGTTTGATAAGTCAGCGGCCATCTTGGTAGGCACGGATATATGGGCTTGGTCTCACGATACACGTGCGTATGAATTGGTTTTTTGCTCGTGGTATAACCAAAGTAGTAGGATGGAAAATGGAATACATTTTAAAATTCAACCCATTCACTAATGGAAAGTGCTAATATCACAAATAACACCTTCCACCCCTCTCCCTCCAGGATATCCGTGGCCATACTCCGATATTACTCAGCCTTCAGGTAATCCCTCCCCACCCTCTCCTCCCCGACTCCTACGCCTACCATCCCCACAGCTATCGCCTGCACATCCCAGCCCGCCCTCAGGTTTCAAGTACTCCTCCCTCCCCTAACCCCCTCAAAAAATATGCTGAAATTAAATTTGAAGCACACGTCTGAGTATTCCTTTAAGTTTGAGTATTAATTAACGAATGCTCTACATGTGCATTCACAGAAATATATTCGCTCTCCATAAAGAAGAATCGGAAGTGGTCAAATCAATGACCACGAAGTTGACTGCATGCAGAATAGGTCTTCGTGGTAACACCGCTTGTTTCTTTCCTCATTGTCTCGGTGTAATTAAAAATTAGCATTAACTTTGGGTGGCTTATGGCGAGGAACGGAGATCAAATCTAAGGCTTGGAGATGATTTCTCGGTGCTCTTACAATGCCTATACGTGAGCGCTGACCGGAAATCGTTTCAATTGCAGTATTCCATCCGGTTGGTAAGGACTTTAAACTATGGAAATCACTCGTGACCCCTTCGGCGTCTTTCGTTAACCTACTCCGGTTTACTCTTACTTTACTTCTGCACCTCCTTACGATTCTAACCTCTTCCCTGGTCTATTCTTAATGGCATAAATGGTTATAGTTGTCTGCCGCCTCCACAAATTACGGCTACAGTATTATCTTTACTAAAATCCTCTAAGCTGAATATTTTTGTTGAATTTATCGTTTTTGCAGATATTTATATATAGCTAGATATTCTATCGCTAAAATTTGGTTACGAAAAATCGTCGATAATTAATCTAATTAACTCGACCCCAATTAAAAATAATCTTCCAGCGCGTGTGAATATAACCTTATGTAGAACCACTAATACATCAGGGGTAAGGGAACATTTGTTTTCTTTCAATGAACATTTTTTCTGTTGTTTACTTGTACAATTCACTCAAATCATTCATTGAGGTCATTACACTACACTCAATTCATCGGTTTTATTGACTCAACATGAATTCTTTCCGATGAGGTCCGCTTTCGAGGCATGCATTCAATTTCCTCCCTATTTTTCCTGAAGCGCTTTGCTCTCGACCCTCTACAGTCAAAGTGACAAGGACTCGTTTCAACGCTTGTGAGACTCACGGCCTTCCAACTTCAAGAACAAGGCACTACCTCACCTTAGTCCCTAGTTTGCTTCGTAACCGGCAAGAACACCACCCCGATCAGCTGATCAGCGGCGTGAAACCAGTGTGAGAATGATTGGAGGCGTTTCGCCATGTAATAAGAAGAATGTTTTTCGTTCCAAGTCTATTACGCGAAGTTTACGATCGTATTTCAGTGATTGATAGTCTAAAATTGGTGAAGTATCTCAAAAGTGAATTATCCCAATTACGATTGTGTTGTTCACCTAATCCTCCCTCAAAAATGCTTAACTACTCTACGTGTTGATGATACATATGAAGATGTTATTCTGTGCACCGTGCTCATTCTAGTGCAAGTAGTGAGAGTGCAAATCAAGACCGTGTCATCCGCGAACCTAACTTCTACTGAGATATGAATAGTGGTTTAATTATTTGAGTCAAGTGATGGGTTACCGAGTGATGTCGTGACGTGATCGAATTCTTCGTGATTAAAGTGCCTTGTCAAGACTGTTGATTGTTGCTGGGAAGCTACCCTTGCTGTGGTGATGGTTAGCAGGTCTTTTCTTTTTAAGAGTTTCGGATCCTCGTAAAGGTAAGCATTAGCTAGGTTTACTTCTATTTTGAATGTTTATATAGCTGCCCACGTTGAAATGTTGAAGTGTTCCGAGATCGATACGTACGAATGTTTTTGTTCTTGTAGGAGGAAGGTTTCAGTTTGCAAATAATAACGTTTGATTGGAAGCCAAGCTTCCATAAGATATCCTGGATACTTTCCTGCGGCAATATTGAAAATTTTAATTCATCCAATTACCAAGGCAATGGAAATCCTAATTTTACGTCGGTGGACATGTCATTCTGAAGATATCTGTCAAACACCTGCTTCGATATAACAAAAATTTTAGGACCGGAAACAGAAATTGGGAATCCAGTATTAGATGCCGTACCACTTTAAGGGAAGATCGATCTGAAATCAGTTAAATGTTAATTCCATATTGTCACAGTAAGTGTATGAAAACAATTCTTTTGTTTTATACTTCTTGATAGGACACATTTAAAGGGTACAGAATTCCAAACTTCTATTGGGCGTTTTGTCATTTTCTACCGCCAAAACAAATAGTTAAACCAAGAAATAGCAGATGGCGGTAATATGTTTTATAAACAATTTTCTAAAACAAAACTTTTTCCAAAAATAAGTAAATTTTAATATCCAAAGTGATAATTCCTTCAATAAAATTAGCAAGAGAATATTTAAATCGGCTATATATTTATTAAATATTTTCAAAATTAATAATGTCCACGTTTTCATTGGAGGTAGTTTTGATGGTGCAGTCGTGACGTCACGCGGGACCATCCCATTTCACCCATGCTCCTGTCCGATCCTCAGTTTTCTTCGGGACTTTGGAGCGGAAGGAGAGGTGAGTTTTCAGACCTAATTTAAGAAAGTTGTACTTAAATATTTTAGGATTTAATCAATGTAAGTACCTTGGGTTTTAAGTGATTTTATGCCAAGATGAGTAGGAAATTAAGAAAATTTAAAGCAGCAGGTATTTAATTCTCAATTATTAAGATTATTCCAATGTGTTCCGAGAGTGGGTGATCCCGCCAACCTAACGACTGTTAAGCTTATTAGTTAACTAAGTAAAACGCCGCTGATAACATTACTAGCTATTTTTTCCATTAATTGTCGCTTATTTTCGAAATTAGTGCAGTGATAATAACGATAAAATCTTTTGGCCTCTACTAACGGTGTGAATTTTGTTTCAGAGAGTGGTTTTTGGAGTTAGGTCTGACGTGAAGCTGGATCGTCTTCATATATCACGTGGGAAAAACGGAATGCAAGAGACAGTGTGTGATGAACTCTCTTCAGGAGGGGCAATGGTAAGTGTGCTTCATTTCTAAAGTTTTTCTTTCGTTTGTGATTACATTTTCACAAGATGTTAAGTCTTTTTTTTTGCAATTCTGTTACTTCTGAGTGATGTCGCGTTGTACTTCGAGTTACACTAATTTCCCGCCAAAAATCCCAAATTATTGTTTTGAGTCTAGAATTTTATACGAGGTGTCTCTAATACTCTATTTTCATCACGTCACCTGCCCACTTATAAATTAATAGAAAAAGATGCCTGTATTTCTTTTTTGTCTAAATTTTCATAAATAGGAGATAAAAAGATTGCAGTTAATGAACTGATCTTGAAAGTAAAGTCTGTTTTTTCACACTTTTCTTTCTATGCATTTATTTGTTTTTGTGGATTGTCTTCGTACAGTGATCTAATTTCCTAAGGATTGTTGTATTACCTTCGCGGTTCATCTTCAGTTCAGAGCTCACTATCATTTTTCGTTCAATTAAGTTTCTTCTATAACGGTTCCACGAAATGTGCTTTACGTTAACCACGATTCAAAAAATGTAGTAATAGCTATGTATGTTGATTTACTTAATGATGCGTTAAATTTGTTTCATTTTGTACACTTGAGATAAACATATACGATTGATGAAGTGCAGTGTTAACGCATGGTGCGAGATAATGAGAAGTATTTCTTCGCAAGATTTCGTAGTTTACAAGACAGTTTTTCGTTAGCTTTGAAGTGAGTTTTGCGACTTCCATCCGCATCTCGGACTCATTCATTCATTCATAATTTTCATTGTTATATGTATAATAATATTTTTCTTTATATGTCCATATTATTGACTAATTGGAAATCCCCACCTTCAACCAGGAAGTCCTAAAACAGACAGTGTTGTGATTATGCCCTATGTTATGCGAATTCGCATAATTGCATCGTTTTGTTATAATATCGAAATTTAGGCTACTGTGTTAAATACGTTTGTTGAACTGATCCAAAACGGTTATTTAATCGAAGAGAAAGATTTAATTTACCGAATGTGGTCATAATTTTCATAGCCTTATGGGTTTAATGACCTTCAGTGCAAAGAATTTATTTCGGCGTTCTTAAATGAGCCACGTCTTGGTTTTCTCATGTGAATGAACTTTCCGTCGACTCCATTTAGACCACACCTGTTATTTAATGTGTACGGTGAATAACAAGTGATGAAGAATGTGAAAGAAAATAAAAACGTAAATATGAAGAGAATAGCCGATAGTAAACTCGGTGGAGAACTGCGTCAAACCAATCTGAGGATTGATGACCAATGGTGATGACGATGAATATGCATAGGTGTATTTCAAGTATTTTAAGAAATTATCAGGTGTTTTTAAATTTTTCCCACAGTCCAAACCACGTTAGTGAATACGTGTAAATAAATTTCAACCTGCGTCACATTCGACAGATTCAAGCACAGGAAAATACGTAATAAATTATCACGGCATAGTTAAGCTATTTTCATGAATTATATTACTTGCACTTCCTTATGGTTCACGAACTTTTCTGTTAATAATTGCATTAAATAGATCACATTGATCACATTTTGATGTGGAGGAATTTGGAGTGAGGGATTTTTTATACGTTCTTCTGAATTTCAATACTTTTCAATTGTTATTCAATTTACCCATGTATGAATTGATAATATGTCTTGAGGTCCAATCATGTATTTCGGTAATTGTATTAATATCAATTGATACTGCCTCACATCCGATGCGTTGATAAATAGTCATCATAAATTCATCTATCTTCTTGTTTTACATTTGTAAGGCATAATATATATTAAATTATTAAATATTTCTACTCTCATCGCAATCTATGGGTCAGTGACGGAGGCCACCTCTTTGTTAAATTTCTCTTAAAAAAATTAATTTACTTATGTATTTGCAATGAAAAGGTTCTCATTTTAATTGCAGAGAAATCTTTGTTTTAACGATACATATTTCAAGAATGACCTTCTGATATCGTTAGTATATTAAAAACGTTTTCTTGGTTTCATCTTGAATGATATTAGTTAGGTGAAATCAATCGTGAATATTGATTTTGTTTTTGCGAAAACTGATTACAATTAATGGGTACTAAGGATAAAATTGATACTTTATCTTATTAAATCACTTACGTTTCTGATTAGGAAAGGACATAAGAATCATTCGCTTTCATCATCTTTCGTTTATAATATGAACTTTGTCCTATAAATATTTTTCCTCGATATTATAATTATTTTCTCAACGTATCTTCCGAAACGCTGCTGTTATGATCAAATGTTATATATATTCGTTCAGAATCGTATTTTCATCATCATCACCATGGGTTACATTGGTGGGTTACATCATCAGATTACACCCAAAACATCCTAAGATTGGTATACAATTCTTCTCTTTAAAAACTTTAAGACCTCACGCTAGATATGTCACTTGAGTCCTCTCCATTGGGCCCCTCCAAGGAGTTTAGAACGAACTGGAGGACGCATCGCTGCTGATTTGGGTACCCAGTTGCCATCTTGCTAGGTACTAAGCATAAGGGTTTCGTGATGTTTGTTAGGATGAAGTTGTTTTTGCACGCGTTAAACATTACACCGGTTACATTAACGATGGGATGTATTTTTAAAACTCGATGAAGAAACATATGGAGAGCAAACTATGTTGCATAAATATGTTTAATTCTAACCTATTTTACGAGTGATTCCCAGGATTTAAAAAAATATTAATACCCCCATTCGGATAGCGTTAGAATGATTAACTGATGTAGCTGGAATTAAATTTGGGTACTATTTCATTGTTGCTTATGCTTAATGCGTATCCAGTCTACATAGGAGGCAACAGAATACGAAATGTTTTGTACGGAGTAGGTGGAGCCTAATCATTCCCAAGAACCTCCTTTTTGGCTTCATTGTTATCTACGCTAGTAAGCAGATTCTCCAGTACATTGTGATCTCCTTGGGCTTCAATATTACGATTAGAATCTACTATCAACCAATTTCTTTATATTTTTCTAATTATCCTTTCACATTCTTCACTCCCCAATATCTCATGTGAAGCCTACTTTGACAATTCCCTCAACGATTGTTTTCGTCAAGCCGTCATGTCTCCGGGTATTGCCGATTAAGTTGTTCCGTCTTCCTTTAAGGGTTTTTAAAAGACTTCCGTTTATATTCTCTTTTACTTCTAAGGCCCTCTGTTAGTCACTCGGGCTATCAATTTTATTATCTGATTATTTTTAAAATTTTGAAATACTGTTTTAAGCTTTTTGATCATCTAATCCCTTCTTAAAAATTTTATTCGAAGAATATGTTCTCGAAATTATCAAATTATATTCCAGAAGATGGGTCGCCATGATAGCATGATCATTTAGTTGTAGCATAGAAATATTTTATAAGGCCATATCAATTGTATAAACCTTATATGTCAAATCTACCTTTATCTATGCTCAGTAACATCAACATTGCAACAGTTGAAGTTTTATTTACTGCGTCACTACCGATTCTTTTAAGTACTTCCACATTAAGATACACAAGAAAACAGATCTCGTGCTTATACGATGAATTGCCTTGGTTTCAATTTTCTAGCGGGTCAGGTATCCGACGATTCGATTAACTAATGTATCAATTGAAACTAATGATTGAAATTTGCATGAAATATTTTTTATTTTAGAATAGAATGCATTTTTTTTAGTTTCAGCATGGAGCTTTTAAAGTTAATGTCATTTACAGTGTTATATAAGGCCATGTGTCTTTGTTATGGCTATGATATGAACAATCCAAAATATAAAACAACTAGCTGGCTCCAATGCTATCTTCGAAATTACTAGTATTATTTAAATTATATTTGAATGAATACGGAGTATGCTATGTCTGAAGTAAGACAAATACCATATTCATTGCTACCATAAATGTCCACTAGAGGCTTTTTATTAGTTAAGGATAACGGATTAAAACTAGGAGACGTGAGCTCTACGGCCTCTTAAAGTGGCAAGTTATAAAAATCTCCAATGGCCGTAATAAAATTGTCACCTTTCGTCAATGTTGACTAACAACCTTGCGTTGCAAGTCATTACTCCCTTCAGTTCGCTGAAGAGGGCCAACTTGTAGCCGAAATACTCGTATCCGATGCACACCCTCGTCTTTTCTCGTTTTTGTACAGTTGTTTGACTACGCTCTTTTGTGCTACATTCTCCCAGAAGTTGGGCCCCTCTGAGTGCTTGTGAGTGTGATTGTTGTTCTTAACCCAGGCTTCCTTAGCTGCGTCTCATTAGCCCAGCGAAGGATCTCCCTTTTTGGGTTGAGTGTGTGTGTCTATGTTGTGTCACTGGCGAGGAAGTAACATTCCCGTAAACCATCACAGGGGTTTTCTGGTCAAGAGCTTGTGGTTGGTCACTGACGTGGATTTACCCCTTTTTCCCGCAAACCAACACATCAATTTGTGGTACAACATTGACGAGTGGTGTCAATTTTATTACAGCCATTGGTGATTTTTTGCTTGACAAGGATAACGGATTTAAACAATGATAGAATAAGTGAACAAATATTAGTATGTGGTAGTATTAGTAACAAATAGTAGTATGAGTGGTCAGTGTTTTAGAACCACTTAGTATTTAAAAGTTAAATAATTCAATTTGAATTCTTATTTAAAAGGTTCCTTCTGTCTTTACAGGATGGTGAGCTACGTTTGGAAAATCAGCTCCAGGAAGGTGACAGTTCTGGGTGAGGACTCCGCGTGGATGCCAAAAAAACGTAAAGCAGTCTCAAGTGAAGTGGAACTGTACGGTTTGCATATGGGTTTACAATGCTCTGATAACACTAAATTTCTTTCAGGCTGTACGAAGCAAAAGGTAAATAAGGCCTTCGTGTAAATTTTGTGTTTTCGTATATTTGTAATGTGTGTTTGATTTAGGAGCCGATTGCTCCACTTCAAGACATGATCAGACGTGATCCATGTCTGCTTAAATGTGGAGGTAATTGGGAAAACCAAGCTTGGTCAATGGTATAAAGTCCCCGGTATATGATGTGTGGGGCCCCCACAACGGAGGAGTACTCCTCCAACAATAAGACCAGTGGCCACTTCTCTAACGAGTCGACTCTAGGCAGGAATATTTTTATGGTTATTGTGTGTTGCATATGATGTGTTGTCCTGAATGTTTTGTGTACTGTTTTTTAATGAGTGCATTTTGGTTTCCCTATTACTGTGTGGGGATTGTACGTGTTTTTTTGATGTATGCTTTTATTTTTATGGTGTTCTAATCAGCTTCTTTTACAGACGACAAGCAGCTTTCAGGGGACCTTCCATGGACATCGCTAGCAGAGTAGAGAGTAGGAATAGTTAGTCAGTTTAGAATTTTTCCGGCCCATATGGCCCATCATATTGGTCTGTTAGCATTGAGTTAGTTGCTGCGTTAAGTTAACTTTTTTTGAATGTGAAGACTGCTCTAGAATTAAAACTCAAAATTCATGGAATTGGATTGCCGTTAACCAAGTGCACCCAGGTGTACTAGGTTTCTGAGCGACCTTTCCTCGCATTTCATTGAAATGCATTTTGGCCAGCTGCATTAAATGTGAGCAACTTGGCATTCATTCTATTGCTTGCTTGTATATCATGCTCACTAACCCGCTCTCTCCTTAGGTAACACCTCAGCGCCCCGGCCTGATAGAGGGTAGGATATGTAGTCAGCTTCCAGTGTTTTGAATCAAAGGCCCTTCTGGCCCGTCATAACGGCAGGTTAGTTAGGATTTGCGTTTAGCCGTTAGATTTATTTTGTATATGCGAAGCCTGCTCTAGAATTAAACCTCAAAATTCATGGAATTGGATCGCCTGTTACCTAGTGCATCCAGGTGTACTTGGTTTCTGAGTGACCTTTCCTTGCATTTCAATGAAATGCATTTTGACCGGCTGCATTAAATGTGAGCAACTTGGCATTCAATCTATTGGCTGCTTGTATATCATGTTCACTAACCCGTTCTCTCCTTAGGTAACACCGCAGCGCCCCGGCCTTTTAGAGGGTAGGATATGTAGTCAGCTTCCAGTATTTTGAATTTAAGGCCCTTCTGGCCCGTCATAACAGCAGGGTAGTTAAGATTTGCTTTTAGCCGTTAGCATTATTTTGTGGATGCGAAGCCTGCTCTAGAATTAAACCTCAAAATTCATGGAATTGGATTGCCGTTAACCAAGTGCACCCAGGTGTACTTGGTTTCTGAGTGACCTTTCCTTGCATTTCAATGAAATGCATTTTGACCAGCTGCATTAAATGTGAGCAACTTGGCATTCAATCTATTGCTTGCTTGTGTATCATGTTCACTAACCCGCTCTTTCCTTAGGTAACACAACATCGCCCCGGCCTGATAGAGGGTAGGATATGTAGTCAGCTTCCAGTGTTTTGAGTCAAAGGCCCTTCTGGCCCGTCATAATAGCAGGGTAGTTAGGATTTGATTTTTGCTGTTAGATTTATTTTGTGGATGCGAAGTCTGCTTCCAGAATTAAATTTCAAAATTCATTCAATGATGACATTGTATTCCTTTTATTGGGGAGTACAATTGTCTATGGTGTTGTTTTCCGGCAATCTTGTATTGCTATTTTTGAATTTTCTAATAAGAGCTGAGCAGCTTTGCATCCACTTTTGTTTCTTTTGTGTCTATTAATCCGCTCTCTCTGTAATTAAGGATCTCCACACCGCCCCGGACAGTGTTGTGCAGTGTAGTGAGAATGTGACCACGGAAGAAAGTGCTGTGTGTGACCCTGGAACGGGGAGAAAGAGTGTGTGGTGTCAGTGTGGTGTTAGTGTGGTGTTAGTGGTTGCCGATTTCATCACTTGGTGTGCATCATGAGTACTAGAGAGACTCTATATAGTGTATTGAATATTCTGTAATTACGTGCCTGTATATTTTATGCTTCCTCCTCCACCTACCCTTCCCATTGCTTTGCGGTGACAGCGGACAAGAGAGAAGACACAGCAGCCACGACTACTAAGATTTTTATGTGAGTTTTGCGTTTACGTCTTTTTTTCGCCATTTAACTGCCCTTTATGTTTAAGGCCTTATATATGCTTTAGAGCTTCTAGTGTGTAAGGGTCTGCACTTCGGTCGTTTGACCCGGGTCAATCCAGGTTTGGTCGTTGAACTCCGGTTTACCCTTGTGCACGGGCTCTTAGTTTTCTGACATAGGCAGGAATCACATTCTAAGTGCCACTATGCGCTACCACACCCTTTATATTTAAAGATGTTCCTTGTGTTGACGCTTATTTAGTCATTGACTACTTGTTTTGACTGATGGTTTAATTATATTTTTGCAGGTTTTTACATTAATGAGTTTTCTTTTGCAGGTACATATATGAATGGTATGTTTGAGATATTTTGTTGATTGGTGGACGAAAGATGATGAACAGGGTCAGCGCCGATAGGTATGCGAATAAAATAGGTAGGCTTAGTGAATTAGCAGTATAATTAGTTTAGAGGGTGGGTGGATGTTAGATGGGGAGAATAGGGCTTATTGTCGTAAATGCTTAGGTTTTAGTTCTTAGTCCGCTTGATCTCGTCGCGTCTTGCCCTGGCCCTGGGAGTGAATGCGTGGAATAGGCCTCTGCGCAGCCCGGAGGGGAACGCAGGGGGAAACGCCACGTTAAATAAAGGTTAACGAGCCGGTGGGCCTAACCTCTGCGGTCCGGCATGGAATAGAGCCCTTCTTGTGTGTCTGTGTTGTGTGAATGCCCAGTGTGAATGATTCAATATTCTTAACAGATTGTAACAATTTTATTTGTATTTTAATTAGAATTGAGTCATCACTAACACCAAAATAAATGAAGACTTTTCTATTACATTTCTCTCCGTTTCTATATTTTTGGTTTACCGTGACGACGAAAACAGCGCTAACATTAGAATATAGATTCAACCTGTGTGCGCCTTTTCTGATCACATGCAAAATAAAAAATATTTTGTACTCTATAACATCTTTGAAGTGGTGGTAAATAGTTCATGTACTGTTATCACCTGTCTTGTTATTGCAAACTTGATACGAGCAGGTACAACTTATTCATAAGATAAGGTAAAAACATGTGTTGGAAGTAATGTACCCAATAAAAAATTTGATAGAACAATTGTTGTGGTTTATGTGGAGTTTTTAATGCTGGTAAGTTTTTAATGAGTGGAAATTTTTGAAAACGTTCACCCTTTTACCCCCTGATATTAAACATTTCATTTTATAATATTGACACTTGAAAATGTTTTAATTTTGTACGTAATAGTTTTATTTTACATAAATGTTTTAATCATTAACAGAGTTTCACTTTTGCATCACAAACATTCAGAGTCAGTTGCCGTAAAATACTCTTTAGCGTTTATCATATGAACATTCACTATAATCATATATTTCTTTTATGATTCCACACATTGTTCATTCATAGCTTTGTATATTTTATTTTCATGAATTTATGCCAAGTTTTGTAAAATATCATCACAGTGTTAATTGTTTTTATACATTTTCGTTATGAGTTTTATTTCTGAAATTTTTCTGTAGATGCAAGAAAATAAAATGATGCATTGGAAATTCCGTGAGTTGGCATTGTTATGTTTTATTAATTGCTGCTTTCGAATTGCTGAGGAAGAAACTGCATTCTCCACATTTGAGAAAAATGAAATTTAATGATATTTTCTTGTAACGAGACGGATTTGAGTAATGTAAAACATCCATTTTTTCCAGCATGTTCTGTGCAATAATGAATTTACCTCATTACTTAATTTTATGAATGTTGGACCTTGTCTTTCGAGAAAAGATTAAATTATATATTTAAATGATATGTGGGAATGTTTTTCAAAAATGTTATTTTAAATTCTACAACTGTCCTCAGTTCTTCCTCTCTGTTCCTATTATTTTATTTGGACCGTACCTTTTCTGAACTTTGAACCACTTACATGGTAACACTCTTCAAGGGAGTCTAAAAATTTGACATTTGAGATCACCCCTATGAGCTTCAATTTCCCCCTGCGACACGTCTTCATAATGGCTTGCAGGGTATTATGTAGATGTATTCAAGCATGACTGGGGTAGGAAAGAGGTTTTATATTTGACCTATGGTGTATAAGCTGATTAATGTACGTTAACAATAAAGTTGTTTGGGTTGAGGAAATGAAATAAATTAACCACGTTTATTCCTAAATATATAGTTGATATTATTCATGTTTGTATGCTGTTGTTGTTAACTCCATATGTTGGCTGCCCTTTACGAGTATGTGACGCACTTATCTGAACCTTTCCGTGCTCTAAATTATTGACGTGGAAAATGTTTAACATATTGTTTATTTAAATAAAATACCGTGGAATATTTATTTTTTATTGTTTTACGCTATGTATTGGTCATTTATATATATATTAATGCTTAAGTTTTTTTTTCTTGTGTCATTTCGTGTTTCTTTCCTTCTTACTATGATTTTACCTAAGTTTTCTGCGTTTTTGAAACAACAATGTTTTGATGACATTTGACCTCACCATTATGTACTTCTCTTTCCCCCATACGAGACACATTCATAATGGCTTGCAGGGTATTATGTAGATGACTGGTGAAGCATGACTGGCGTGAGGAAGAGGTTACATATTTGACCTATGGTGTATAACCTGATTAATGGACGTTAACAATAAAGTTGTTTGGGTTGAGGAAATGAAATAAATTAACCACGTATATTCCTAAATATGTAGTTGATATTTTTCATGTTTGTATGCTGTTGTTGTTGACTCCATATGTTGGCTGCCCTTTTCGCGTTTGTGAAGCAATTGTTTGAACCATTCCGTCCTTATATTAATGACGCCCCTAAATTATTGACACGGAAAATGTTTAATATCTTGGTTATTTAAATAAAAAGACGTGGAATATTTGTTTTTTATTGTTTTACGCTATGTGTTTGTTATGTATTTATATGCTTGAAATCTTTTTTCCCTGTGTCTTTTCGTGTTTCTTTCCTTCTTACTATACTTTGACGTTAGTGTACTACATGTTTGAAAGACACCAATGTTTTTGAAACTGATTGTGAAGGCAGCTGATTACGTATTGTATAAATCTCTACTGCGTGGTTATTTGTATGATAGCGGAGTAGCACTCCATTGAATGAATGATCGCAAATAAGCGAAAGAAAAAAATGGCAATTTTCCACAAGAATAAAGATATTTAATTTGACCGGTTTCGGTGTACAACACCATCTTCAGGTGAAAATTAAATCTCAAAATCTCAATCTTTTCACCTGAAGATGATGTTGTACACCGAAACGGGTCAAATTAAATATCTTTATTCTTGTGGAAAATTGCCATTTTTTCTTTCGCTATGATATTCCACCAAATTAAGCCTGAAACAACTACCTTTAATCGCAAATAAGGTCTGTGACCCCAGGTCAGAAATCAAAGAGGAGAATTGTCCAATGAAATAGTTCTCTTGGGGACTTCGGCATTCATTTATGAATACGCACAATTAAGTTGGATTTCCAGCATTAAAATGTATATGATGTAAAATGACCTCCCATGACATTATCAGGCAGTGGACCTCAAAAGGCGTGAGGTGGTTATTCCCGTCCGACGGATAGAGGATATTATCTATAAAAATTTATTAGCATCTCTTCAGAGCACACCTATAGGGGCTTCTACTCATCTGAAAATCTCTGCCACTGCCGGGATTCGATCGTGGTTCCTCAGGGTAGGGGCGTTTCCTATTTAAGCCACCGTACTCGTACAACACTGTCACATATTCTTTTCCTCTCGTATTGGCTATGCTGAGAGATGGATATATCCAAATACCTACGCTGTTTCTGTTCATATCTTAAGCTGATAATTGGAAGGGCATGGAAAGGAATTGGAAGTAAACTGAATTATAAATGAATTGCAAAAATGAATGAGCATGTACGATAATTACAATTAATTTTCGATTTTGAATGGTCACTGATCTTATCCATCTTTATTGATGCTCTCGATTACTGCTTCGAGAATTCTCTGACTGGAATCAGCCCACCCATTACTGCTATCCCAATGTCCTGGTATCAGGGAAACACAGTGGTCTTCTTGAAAGCCTTATCTCGACTTTCCTCACTACCCAAAGTCTCAATATTTCCTCTATCGCCCTTCTTGCTCATCACCACATCTTCGACAACAGCCTACAAGTGTCTTTCAACACCTATTGCACCGTGAATTACAATTCTTTCTCCCGGAAATCAAATGACAGGTGCAAGCGTTTGGATAGGAATGAAAAGGCCAAATTAACATTGGTTTGTCTTAGTATAATACATTTCTCGTTCAAATTGTTACTCGTAAATGGAGACTGCAGGGACTGGTGAGTTAAGATGCTGAATTTTCGGCTGCCTGTTTTCAGTTATGATTGAAAAAGCAAAAATAAATTTTTATAATTTACAACTCATCGCTATTAAGGTTGGTTTAAAGCTGCTATCTGATTAAACTCTTAAGCGTCAATCTCATCAATTTTACACCAATAAATTTTTTTCATTTACATCTACGCAGTACCCTGCGAGGGTGTGTGGTAGGGAACTAAGATCACCAAACATGCTACTAACATCTAAGCGGTTTCATGCTACTAAGAGCTTAAATATTACTACCTCATGGATACATGTAAGAATCAAGTGTCTCGTGAAACTAGGTGGTCAGCATTATATGTTATTGAAGTGATTTATGGATGGGAAAGCATTAATCTTAATACTAGCTGAATGTGACCGTTGAAATTCAACAGATGTGAGAATATTATAATGCGGTAGTTTGCTATTGTTATTTTAACACTTCGATTGAAAGGTTATAGCATCAGGAGTACGTATTATAACCAATTCGATTTTAAAATAACGTTAAGTATTTTTCATCATTAATTAGTAACGTAAATAATTCAGTGGTACGAAAACGGCCAACTATTGCATGCCGGTAATTCATACGTTAGACATCAACCTCTTTCCACTACCTGCCACTAGACGGTGCTCCGGACGCTTCCGAGTAGTTGTTACACTCCGTTAAAACTAAAACATGGTATCGGAGGAATATATATACATTGTAAATCTATTTAAATAACCTTTACTTTATCTATTTATTCAATTAAAAAACAGTGGGTATTTATTTTACTAAGCATGCTGTGAAGTTCGCCTATCACCGCGCGACCTTCACGCCATGCTTTCCTCTAGCAGACAACAACACGAGCAGTATTCCCTACAGACATTATAACGAGCATTAATGCCATGCTTATTTGAGGAGGATTTTCGAACTTTGATAGAACGGTAAAGGATGTCCTCGTATGAGACACATGGAAAAAGTCGTGAGGGATGTGAAAGAGAGAAATTATATAAATAAGAAGATGTTTGCCGTTAGAAGAATTGAGTGGATGGCTGCGTCAAACCAATCCTGGGATTGTTTTCTTAGTGAAGTATTTGTCTCCTCCCTTCTGGTGTATAACATTACCTTTGTTTTCTTTTAATTGATATTCGGATGTTATTAAGCACTGTATTTCATGTGTGTTAATTAGAGGCTACCTTA
Organism: Platycnemis pennipes; assembly: GCA_933228895.1. Classification (NCBI taxonomy): domain Eukaryota; kingdom Metazoa; phylum Arthropoda; class Insecta; order Odonata; family Platycnemididae; genus Platycnemis; species Platycnemis pennipes. The sequence goes on along the minus strand of OW121854.1, from coordinate 14,092,153 downwards.
AATCTCTTTCTTTCGCTACCACGACTGTGATATCATAGGCGAATCGCAGCATGCTTATTTTTTCCCCTCGGATAATTATTCCTGACGCCTTCTCCGCGATGTTTAGAAAAAATTCCCTTCCTTTCCATGCGAGGAAAAAGGTATCTCACGAGTTTTCTCCCTGAGCCTGTCCCAGGAGCCTTTTCCCCAAACCAAGCCATTCTATTGTCCCAAGACGAGTGGAAGGTCTGCAAATAATAAGTGAAGCTCAGTGAAGTCCAGCAGCTGGGATCCTGGTAAATGTATGAACCACCTACCAAGCGAGGGGCAAGAGAGTGTGCTTTTTCAATCGAGGTGTTGGAAACTGTCCACAGACGTCAGGTAACAGATTGTGCGGCAAAGACGTTGTATATTGGAGAGAGAAATGAAGGAAAAATTGTTTCTGTTGGCAGGGTTAAATTGTTATCGGATTTCATTGCAAGTATTACACTGCATCTCGGATTTTATCTGTCAAAATGTGGAAAGTGTCGGGTGAGTAACGCGGTGGCTTGACAATCCAGTAGTTGCGGGTTAGGATCCCGCTTCAGATGTGATATCGTTTTTGCTAAGGATTAAATGTTTTGGTAGATTGTGACAGTAGAATCTACGTCTTCTATTCGCAAATTACTACGTGTGAACTCATTGATGTCATTTATAACGTTAAAATACTATAACGAAACAATATATCATCCCTAGTACGAGCTACATAAACAGGAGGCCGAGAAACAGTAAAGACCAAGGCTGCTGTAATGCACAACAGGAGGGATTGCAGCTGATATGATAAGTCAGCGGCCATCTTAGTGGGCACGGATATATGGGCTTGGCCTCTCGATACACGTGTGGGTGAATTTGTTTTTGCTCGCGGTATAACCAAAGTAGTAAGAACGAAAATGGAATGAATTTTAAAATTCAACCCATTCACAAATGGAAAGTGCTAATATCACAAATGACCCCTTCCTCCCCTCTCCCTCCAGGATATCCGTGGCCATACTCCGATATTACTCGGCAGAAGGGTCCCCCTACACCCTGTGTTGTCCATCCTTCGGGTAATCCCTCTCCTCCCCGACTCCTGCGCCTACCATCCCCACACATATCGCCTACACCCCCCACCCCACCCTCAGTTGGGTTTCAAGTACTCCTCCCTCCCCGAAACCGCTAAAAAAAACATGGTGAAATTAAATTCGAAGCACACGTCTGAGTATTCCTTTAAGTTTGAGCATTAATTATTCCGGTTGAGTATTAATTAACGAATGCTCTACATGTGCATTCACAGAAACATATTCGCTCTCCATAAAGAAGAAACTGGAAGTGGTCAAACAATGACCAGGAATTTGACTGCGTGCAGAATAGGTCCTCGCAATAACATCGATTTTTTCTTTAGTCATTGTCGCCGAGTAAAGAAAAATTAGCATTATCTTTGGGTGGCTTATCGCGAGGGACGGAGATCTAAAACAAGGCTTGGAGATGAATCTTCGGTCCTCTTACAATACCTATATGTGAGCGCTGACCGAAAATTATTTCAATTGCAGTACTCCGTCGGTCGGAAGGGACTTTAAACAATGAAAATCTCTCGTGATCCCTTCGACGTCTTTCGTTAACCGACGCCGTTTTACTATTATTTTCCTTCTGCACTTCTTTACAACTCTCTAACCTCTTCCCTGGTCTATTCTTAGTGGCATAATAGGCGATAGTTGACTGCCGCCTCCACAAATTGCGGCAACAGTATTATCTTTCCTTAACTCAATTCCTCTAGGCTGAAAATATTTTGTGAATTTATCGTAGTAGTGGGTTTGTATAGGTCTAGGTATTCTGACACAAAAATTTGATTGCGAAACTCGTCGATAATTAATCTAATCAACTCACAACGCCAATTAAATATAATCTTCCAGCGCGTGTGAATACGCCCAAATGTAGAACCACTAATACAGCAGGATCAAGGGAACATTTGTTTTATTTGAATGAACTTTTTTTTGTTTACTTGTACAATTCACTCAAATCATTCATTGAGGTCATCATTCATCGGTTTTATTGATTCAACATGAATTCTTTCCGATGAGGTCCGCCTTCCAGGTATGCATTCAATTTCCTACCTTATTTTCCTGAAGTGCTTCGCTCTCGACCCTCTTGAGTCAAAGTGAAAAGGTCTCATTTCAACGCTTGTGAGATTCACGGCCTTCCAACTTCAAGAACAAGGCTCTACCTCACCTTAGTCCCTAGTTTGCTTCGTAACCGGCAAGAACACCATCCCGATCAGCTGATCAGCGGCGAGAAACCAGTGTGAGAATGCTTGGAGGCGTTTCGCCATGTAGTAAGAAGAAAGTTTTCGTTCCAAGTCTTTTACGCGAAGTTTACGATGGTATTTCAATGATTGATAAAGTTATCCTCCCTCAAAAATGCTTAACTACTCAAAGTGTTGATGATACATATGAAGATGTTATTCTGTGCATCGTGCTCATTCCAGTGCAAATAGTGAGAGTGCATATCAACACCGTGTCATCCGCGAACCTAACTTCCACTGAGATAGTGGTTTAATTATGTGAGTCACGTGATGGGTGACTAAGTGTTGTCGTGACGTGATCGCATTCTTCGTGATTAAAGTGCCTTGTCGAGAATTATTATCAGTTGATCATTGCTGTGAAGCTACCCTTGCTGTGGCGATGGTATGCAGGCCTTTTTTAAGAGTTCCCGAGTGTCGTAAAGGTAAGGACTAGTTTGGTTTGCTTCCATTTCGCATGTTTATGAATCTTCCCACTCGATGAATGCGTACGAATGTTTCTGTTCTTGTAGGAGGAAGGTTTCAGTTTGCAAATATTAACGTTTGATTGGAAGTCAAGCTATATGCGATAACCTCGATACTTTCCTGCGGTAATATTGAAAATTTTAATCCATCTGATTACCTTGATATTATTAGCAATGGAATTCCTAATGTTACGTCGGTGGACATGTCAATCTGAAAATATTCGTAAAACACCTGCATCGAAATAGCAATAATTTTAGGACCGGAAACTGAAATCGGAAATCCAATATAGAACTCCGTTCAAATTTAGGAGATGAAATAAATTATTTGTTGATTCCACAGCGGCACAATCAGTGTGTGAAAACAATTCTTTTGTTTTGAATTCCTCTGTTGGACACATTTCAACGGTGAAGAATTCCAAACTTCTATCGCGCCTTTGTCTTTTTCTCCCGCTAAAACGAATAGTTTGACAAAGTAATAGCAGATGGCGATAATGAGTTTTATAAAGTATATTAAAAAACAAACTTTTTTTGCAATTGATTGGAAATATTGATATCCAAAATTATAATTCCCTTAATATTATTAGCAAGAGAATGTTTTAATCGTCTACATATTTATTACATATTTTCGAAATTAATAATTACGACGAATTCATCCTAGGTAATTTCGTTGGTGCAGTCGTGACGTCACGCAGGACCATGCCATTCCACCCATGATCCTGTTCGATCCTCAGTTTTCTTCGGGACATAGGAGCGGAAGGAGAGGTGAGTTTTCAGTCCTAATGTAAGAAAGTAGTACTTTAAGATTGTCGGAATTAATCAATGTTTGTTCTTTGGTTTTGAAGTTATTTTATGCCAAGATGAGTGGGAAATTAAGAAAATTTAAAGCGGCAGTTATTTTTTCTCAATCATTGAGATTATTCCGAGAGCAGGCGATCCCGCCAACTTCACGACTTGTAAACTTCTTAGTTTACTGAGTAAAACGCCGCTGATAACATGACTAGCTATTTTTTCCATTCATTGTCGCATTTTTCGAAATTAGTGCAGTGAAAATAATGATAAAATCTTTTGGAATCTACTAACGCTGTGAATTTGGTTTCAGAGAGTTGCTTTTCGAGTTACGTCTGACGTGAAACTGGATCGTCTTCATATATCACGTGGGAAAAACGGAATGCAAGAAACAGTGTGTGATGAACTCTCCTCAGGAGGGGCAATGGTAAGTCTGTTTCATTTCTGAAATTTTTCTTTCGTTTGTGATTCCATTTTCACAAAGTGTGAAGTCTTTTTTTTTGCAATTCTGTTGCTTCTGAGTGATCTGGGGTTGTCCTTGGATGTACACTATTTTCCCGCCGAAAATCCTTCGATATTCACCATTTTCCCGCCGAAAATCCGAATTAATTGTTTTGAGTCTAGAATTTTATACGAGGTGTCTCTAATACTCTAGGTTCATCACATCACCTGCCCACTTATAAATTAAGAGAAATAGATGCCTGTATTTCTTTTTTGTCTAAATTTTCATAAATAGGAGATAAAAAGATTGCAATTAATAACTGAGCTTGAAACTAAAGTCTGTTTCCTACCATCTTTCTAAAGATTTATTTGTGCTTGTTAATGGTCTTCGTTTCGCGATCCAATTTCCTAAAGATTGATATCTATTGCATTGATGACTTTGCGGTCCCTCTCCAGTTAAGAGCTCACTATCATTTTTCGTTTAATTAAGTTTCTTCTTAACCCCGATTCACGATCCACCGTAATCCAAGCCTTAAACCAGAAATCTAGTCGTATATCACACCCTGCGTATTGCTTATGGCCTATCTGATACTAATTTACTTACTGGTATTGTGTTACGGTGTGTTACGCAAGGTTGTTGACCTAATCCGCGTTCATTCAATCTAAATGAAAGATTTAATTTCTTGACTCTGCTCATCATTTGCATTCATCGATGAGTTTCTCATCTACATCTACATAATACCCCGGTAAGCCACCATAAAGGTGTGAGGCAGGGGGTGAATTCTCACCAGACATGCACTACATATCATGCATAAAAAGAATTAGCATTAGTTTAGTGACCTTGACGGCGAAACATTTATTTCAGCCTTATAAAACGAACCACATTTTGGTTTTCTCGTGTGAACAACTTTATTTCTACTCAAATTACACCACACTTGTTATTTTATGTGTACGGTGAATATCAAGTGCTGAAGGATGTGAAAGAAAAGAAATACGTAAATATGAAGAGATTAGCGGATAAAAGAACTCAGTGGAGAGCTGTGTCAAACCAATTTGAGGATTAATGACTAATGATGAAGACGTTGAATATGACCTTTGTATAATAAGTGTTGTTATTTCAACAATTTTAGGGAAGTTTACCAGGTGTTTTTGAATATATCCATAGTCCAAACCACGTGAGTGAAGTCAGCCATAAAGAAATTTTATCTTGCGTTACATTCGACAGATTCAAGCACAGGAGAATCAGTAATAAATTATCACGGCATAGTTAAGCCTTTTTCATAAATGATAATACTTGCACTTCCTTTTGGTCCGCGGTCTTTTGTGTTGATCATTGAATTAAATATATCACATTGATCACATTAGGACGCAAAGGAAAGTGGAGTGATTATTATGTAGCACCCCCGTTTGAATTTCAAATTTGTTCAGCAGTTGCTCAATTAACCGATGTACCAGTTGATAATACATACTGAGGTCGAATCATAGAACTAGGTAATCCGCGAGCTGGTGTTATTGTTCCTTTTCAATTGCACTAAAAAGAGGGGAAACTTGGTATTTTCAAGTTTTGTATACATTTTAATATCACAAGTCTCAATTGATACCGCCTCACATCCACGTAGTTGATGGATAGTCGACTTAAGTTCATCTATCTTCTTGTTTTACATGCGTGATGCATAATTTTATTAAATTATTGAATATTTCTATTCTCGACGCAATATATTGAATAGCGATAGAAGCCGCTTCCCATGTAATTTATTTTTGATTTCCAATGAGTAGAATTCCATTTCAATCATTGAGAAATCTTTGTTTTAACAATACATACTTCAAGAATGACCTTCTGATATCATTTATATATTTAAAAAGTTTTCTTGGTTTCATCTTGAATGTCATTAGTTAGGTGTAATCGATCGCGAATATTGAATTTATTTTGTCAAAGATAATTACAATTTATCTTTACTAAGGATAAAAATGATAATTTATATTATTAAACCACGTACGATTCTGAGTAGAAAAGGACATAAGAATCAATAGCTTTCTTTATCTTTCATTTATAATTTATAATACGTCATATAATTATTGGTCCTCGATCTTCTCATTATTTTCCTAAGAAATATTCCGAAAAGTGTTATGTTCAAATGTTATGCAAGATTCGTACAGAGTCGTATTTTTATCATCATCATTGGTCAACAATCCTACATCTACGTCTACACGATACCCTGCAAGCCACCGCGAGGATGTGTGGCAGGGGGTGAATATTATCAGGCATGTACACTAAACATGCAAAAATACTAGTATAGGGTCACAGGAAATTAGATTGTTAGTATCTACATAGTAATAAGGAATTGGTTGTTAATACATTCATCATTAACCACGGACTACTCTAAAATATTTCCCCTATCCATTTGCTATGCTTCCTATTCTGTTCTCTTACAGTTCGTGGGAAAATTACATTTGGAATCTATCAGTAGGACAATCAATCTCTCCAATCTTATTTATCTGATTGAATCGAGCATAATACGCTGGTGTTTTTAATATGTGCCTAGCAACTTCAGTAAAGCTATCCATGTGAAATTTCTCTAATAGATTTAATCTGTACTTTAACCTACGCTCTGATAATGATTCCCACCCGCTCTACGCTGCACACTGTCTAGTTCTCTGATCAAACCTAATTCATTCGGATCCCATACACTGGCTGCATGTTCAAGGTGGGGCCTAAGCAGTGAAAAGTAACATCGCTTATTTGTCTTCTAATCACATTTCCCATGTACCTACTCTTTTTATCAATCCTAGATTTCTCTTCGCTCGTACGCATATTTCCCGGATGTGTCTTCCACACGACAAATCTATAGTGATTATTATACCTAAATAGCTTATGGTTTCAACGCTTTTGATCTTCGATTTATTAATGTGATAGGATCGCTCTATCGAATTATTGCTCCTCCAAAAATTGATAGCTACACACTTTTTAATGTTAAGCTCTAACTGCCAATTGTAGCACCACTCTGGAATTACATCTAAATCTTTGCTAAGCGATCTCCTGTCTTCTTCTCATGATTTACCCCTATACACTACAGCATCGTCTGGAAAAAGTCTAAGCTTACTACTAACTACGGTACCCTAATCGTTTATGTGTAAAAGAAATAGAAGCGGACCTACTACGCTACCCTGGGTATATCCCGATGTGACTTTGATTGTGTCCGACATGATAGCATCTGTGACAACCCTCTCCTCTCGCCCACTTAAGAATTCATTTACCCAACATACAATTATAATAACAACATTATTTATACCAAAACTCTCTAATTTCAAGATTAGTTTATCATGAGGAACCTCGTCGAATGCCTTTTTAAAATCTAAAAATATCGCATCAACTTCAGTACTGTTTTCGCCGTAGACTAAAATATCGTGTACGAATAAAGCTAATTGTGTTTCGCAAGATCTACCTTTCCGGAACCCATGTTGGCCGTTTATGAGTAATCCCTGACAATCCAAATGCCCCATGATCTAACTAACTACAATATGCTCAAATACCTTACAAGGGATTGGCGTGAGGGAAATGGGTCTGTAGTTACTAGGTTCTTCCCTATCAGCGCTTTTAAAATAGGTGTAATGTTATCTTCTTTCCAATCCTTGGGCACTGTAAGGTTCTTTAATGTTTTATTGAATATTATTTTTAGAAGGGGGCTATTTCAGAAGCTAATGTTTCATATGCTATGGAAGGAATTTGATCGGGACCAGGTGATTTGTTTTTACTAATAATTTTTAACTGCTGCTCTATTCCACGACATGAAATTATCATTTAGGGCATTTGCTCACTGAATGTGTACGGGGGTGGTTCTACTGCGTTATGTAACGATGAGTTGAATACCTTTTGGAAGAAGACGTTTAAATAATTGACTTTTTCTAAACTGCTGGTTTCTCTAATTCCTTCATCATTGTTAAGTATGTGCGCTGTGGACCTATTTCCCTGAAGCTCTCTCACATATGACCAAAACGCTTTAGGATCTAAATATTCCTTTAATATCTTGCTCTTGAAATATGATAACGCTTGCCGACATGATTTCCTTGCTAATGCTCTCGATTTTTAATTGTTTTGAACTAACTCATTTTTTTTTCCTCTATCGACACCGTCCTGCATTGTTCAACCTAGCGTGGCATACCCTTTGTCGCTTTAGTGATTTCCTAACCCCCGCTTTATACCACCTTGGCTCTGTATTATCACTTACGACTTTACTTGGAATGTATTTATTAACTGCTTTACGGGTGACCCCAAGACATTCTCTCCACGAATCCCCAGTATCTAATCCTTTGTTTTGTTAGCTAAATACATTGAACGATTCCGTTAATTCCTCTTTCATACCATAGAAATTAGCCTTGCCAAATAAGTATGCCCTCCTCCTTGGTTTAGAATGTCTTTCAACGCCTAGATTAAATTTTACCTAGTGGGTTAGGTATCCAAAATCTAGCGGGTAAGGTATCCGACGATTCCATTAATTAATGAATCGATTGAAACTAATGATAGAATGTTGCTTTACTTTTTAATTTAGAATAGAATGCCATTTTTTTAAATTTGGCTAGTAGCGTTAAAATTTAATGTCATTTATAGTGTTCTATATAGAATTGTGTCTTTGTTATGTCTATTGTATGAACAGTACACAATAAAAAACAACTAGCTGGCTCCAATGCTATCTTCGAAATTACGAGCATTATTTAAATTATATTTGAATCACAACGGAGTATGCTATGTCAGAAGTAAGAAAAAAATATTATTCATTGCTACCTAAAATGTTCACTAGAGGCTTTTTATTAGTTAAGGATAACGGATGTTTAAAAAAATATAAGAACTGAAAAAATATTAGTATTTCCACGATTAGTGGTTAGTGTTTTAGATACACTCAGTCTCTTATAAGTTAAATAAATCAATTTAAATTCTTATTTAAAAGGTTCTTTCTGTCTTTACAGGATGGTGAGCTACGTTTCGAAAATCACTTCCGGGAAGGTGACGGGATCAGGGTGAGGATACTACGTGGATGCCAAAAAAACAGAAAGCAGTCTCAAGTGCAGGAGAACTGTACGGTTTGCATATGGGTTTACAATGTTCTAATAACACTAAATTTCTTTCAGGCTGTACGATCAAAAAGGTAAAGAAAGCCTTTGTGTAAATTGTGGGTTTTCGCATGTTTGGAACTTTTGTTTTACTTAGGAGCCAATTGCTCCACTTGGAGATATGATCAGACGTGATCTGTGTCTGCTTAAATGTGAAGGTAATTGGGAAAACCAAGCTTGGTCAATGGTATAAAGTCCCCGGTATATGATGTGTGGGGCCCCCACAACGGAGGAGTACTCCTCCAACAATAAGACAAGTGGCCACTTGTCTAGTGAGTCGACTCTAGGCAGGAATATTTTTATGAAAATTTAGTGTTGCATATGATGTGTTGTCCTGAATGTCTTTTTTACTGGTTTCTCATGAGTGCATTTTGGTTGCTCTTTATCTGTGTGGGGATTGTATGTTTTTTTTGATGAATGTTTTTTTTTATGGTGTTCTAATCTGCTTCTTTAACAGACGAATCACGCTGCTTTCAGGGGGCCTTCCATGGACATCGCTAGCAGAGTAGAGAGTAGGAATAGTTAGTCAGTTGAGAATTTTTCCGGCCCATATGGCCCGTCATATCAGTCTTTTAGCTTTGAGTTAGTTGCCGCGTTAAGTTAACTTTTTTTGAATGTGAAGCCTGCTCTAGAATTAAACCTCAAAATTCATGGAATTGGATCGCCAGTTACCAAGTGCATCCAGGTGTTCTTGGTTTCTGAGCGACCTTTCCTCGCATTTCAATGAAATGCATTTTGGCCAGCTGCATTAAATGTGAGCAACTTAGCATTCAATCAGTTGCTTTCTTGTATATCATGTTCACTAACCCGCTCTCTCCTTAGGTAACACAACAGCGCCCCGGCCTGATAGAGGGTAGGATATGTAGTCAGCTTCCAGTATTTTGAATCAAAGGCCCTCTGGCCCGTCATAATAGCAGGGTAGTTAGGATTTGATTTTAGCCGTTAGCATTATTTTGTGAATGCGAAGCCTGCTCTAGAATTAAACCTCAAAATTCATGGAATTGGATCACCAGTTACCAAGTGCATCCAGGTGTTCTTGGTTTCTGAGCGACCTTTCCTCGCATTTCATTGAAATGCATTTTGGCCAGCTGCATTAAATGAGAGCAACTTGGCATTCAATCAATTGCTTGCTTGCATATCATGTTCACTAACCCGCTCTCTCCTTAGGTAACAACGCAGCGCCCCGGCCTGATAGAGGGTAGGATATGTAGTCAGCTTCCAGTGTTTTGAGTCAAGGGCCCTTCTGGCCCGTCATAAGAGCAGGGTAGTTAGGATTTGATTTTAGCCGTTAGCATTATTTTGTGGATGCGAAGCCTGCTCTAGAATTAAACCTCAAAATTCATGGAATTGGATCACCAGTTACCAAGTCATCCAGGTGTACTTGGTTTCTGGGCGACCTTTCCTCGCATTTCAATGAAATGCATTTTGGCCAGCTTCATTAAATGTGAGCAACTTGGCATTCAATCTATTGCTTTCTTGTATATCATGTTCACTAACCCGCTCTCTCCTTAGGTAACACCGCAGCGCCCCGGCCTGATAGAGGGTAGGGTATGTAGTCAGCTTCCAGTATTTTTAATCAAAGGCCCTTCTGGCCCGTCATAATAGCAGGGTAGTTAGGAATTGCGTTTTGCTGTTAGATTTATTTTGTGGATGCGAAGTCTGCTTCCAGAATTAAATTTCAAAATTCATTCAATGATGACATTGTATTCCTTTTATTGGGGAGTACAATTGTCTATGGTGTTGTTTTCCGGCATTCTTGTATTGCTATTTTTGAATTTTCTAATAAGAGCTGAGCAGCTTTGCATCCACTTTTCTTTCTTTTGTGTCTATTAATCCGCTCTCTCTTTAATTAAGGAACTCCACACCGCCCCGGACAGTGTTGCGCAGTGTAGTGAGAATGTGACCACGGAAGAAAGTGCTGTGTGTGACCCTGGAACGGGGAGAAAGAGTGTGTGGTGTCAGTGTGGTGTTAGTGTGGTGTTAGTGTGGTGTTAGTGGTTGCCGATTTCATCACTTGGTGTGCATCAAGAGTATTAGAGAGACTCTATATAGTGTATTGAATTTTCTGTAAATACGTGCCTGTGTATTTTATGCTCCCTCCTCCACCTACCCTTCCCATTGCTTTGCGGTGACAGCGGACAAGAGAGAAGACACAGCAGCCACGACTACTAAGATTTTTATGTGAGTTTTGCGTTTGCGTCTTTTTTTTCGCCATTTAACTGCCCTTTATGTTTAAGGTCTTATGTATGCTTTAGAACTTCTAGTGTGTAAGGGTCTGCCTTTCGGTCGTTTGACCCGGGTCAATCCAGGTTTGGTCGTTGAAATCCGGTTTTGCCTTGTGCACGGGCTCTTAGTTTTCTGACCTAGGCAGGAATCACATTCTAAGCGCCACTATGCGCTACCACACCCTTTATATTTAAAGATGTTCCTTGTGTTGACGCTTATTTAGTCATTGACTACTTGTTTTGACTGATGGTTTAATTATATTTTTCCAGGTTTTTGCATTAATGAGTTTTCTTTTGCAGATACATGTATGAATGGTATGTTTGAGATATTTTGTTGATTGGTGGATGAAAGATGATGAACAGGGTCAGCGCCGATAGGTATGCGAATAAAATAGGTAGGCTTAGTGAATTAGCAGTATAATTAGTTTAGAGGGTGGGTGGATGTTAGATGGGGAGAATAGGGCTTACTGACATAGGTGCTTAGTTTCTAGTTCTTAGTCCGCTTGATCTCGTCGCGTCTTGCCCTGGCCCTGGGAGTGAATGCGTGGAATAGGCCTCTGCGCAGCCCGGAGGGGAACGCAGGGGGAAACGCCACGTTAAATAAAGGTTAACGAGCCGGTGGGCCTAACCTCTGCGGTCCGGCATGGAATAGAGCCCTTCTTGTGTGTCTGTGTTGTGTGAATGCCCAGTGTGAATGATTCAATATTCTTAACAGATTGTAACAATTTTATTTGTATTTTAATTAGAATTGAGTCATCACTAACACCAAAATAAATGAAGACTTTTCTATTACATTTCTTTCCGTTTCTGTATTTTTTGTTTACCGTGACGGCGAAAATAGATTATAGAACATTAGAATATAGATTCAACCTGTGTGCCCCTTTTCTGATCACATGCAAAATAAAAAATATTTTGTACTATATAACATCTTTTAAGTGGTGGTAACTAGTTCATGTACTGTTATCACCTGTCTAATTATTGCAAACTTGATACGAGCAGGTACAACTTATTCATAAGATATGGTAAAAACATGTGTTGGAAGTAATGTACCCAATAAAAAATTTGACAGAACAATTGTTGTGGTTTATGTGGAGTTTTTAATGCTGGTAAATTTTTAATGAGTGGAAATTTTTGAAAACGTTCACCCTTTTACCCCCTGATATTAAACATTTCATTTTATAATATTGGCATTTGAAAATGTTTTAATTTTGTACGTAATAGTTTTATTTTACATAAATGTTTTAATCATTAACAGAGTTTCACTTTTGCATCACAAACATTCAGTGTCAATTGCCTTAAAATACTCTTTAGCGTTTATCATATGAACATTCACTATAATCATATATTTCCTTTATGATTCCACACATTGTTCATTCATAGTTTTGTATATTTTATTTTCATGAATTTATGCCAAGTTTTGTAAATTATCATCACAATGTAAATTGTTTTTATACATTTTCGTTATGAGTTTTATTTCTGAATTTTTTCTGTAGATGCAAGAAAATAAAATGATGTATTGGAAATTCCATGAGTTGGCATTGTTATGTTTTATTAATTGCTGCTTTCGAATTACTGTTGAAGAAACTGCATTCTCCACTTTTAAGAAAAATGAAATTTAATGATATTTTCTTGTAATTAGGCGGATTTGAGTAATGTTAAACATCCATTTTTTCCAGCATGTTCTGTGCAATAATGAATTTACCTCATTACTTAATTTTATGAATGTTGGACCTTGTCTTTCGAGAAAAGATTAATTTATATATTTAAATGATATGTGGGAATGTTTTCAAAAATGTTATTTTAAATTCTACAGCTCTCCTCAGTTCTTCCTCTCCGTTCCTATTATTTTATTTGGACCATACCTTTTCTGATCTTTGAGCCACTTACATGGTAGCACTCTTCAAGGGAGTCTAAAAATTTGACATTTGACCTCACCCCTATGAGCTTCTATTTCCCCCTGCGACACGTCTTCATAATGGCTTGCAGGGTATTATGTAGATGTATTCAAGCATGACTGGGGTTAGGAAGAGGTTTTATATTTTACCTATGGTGTATAAGCTGATTAATGAACGTTAACAATTAAGTTGTTTGTGTTGAGGAAATGTAATAAATTAACCACGTTTATTCCTAAATATATAGTTGATATTATTCATGTTTGTATGCTGTTGTTGTTAACTCCATATGTTGGCTGCCCTTTACGAGTATGTGTCGCACTTATCTGAACCTTTCCGTGCTCGAAATTATTGACGTGGAATATGTTTAATATCTTGTTTATTTAAATAAAAACCCGTGGAATATTTATTTTTTATCGTTTTACGCTATGTATTTGTTATATATATATATTAATGCTTAAGTTTTTTTTCTTGTGTCATTTCGTGTTTCTTTCCTTCTTACTATAATTTTACGAAAGTTTTCCGAGTTTGTGAAACAACAATGTCTTGATGACATTTGGCCTCACCATTATGTACTTCTCTTTCCCCCATACGAGACACATTCATAATGGCTTGCAGGGTATTATGTAGATGCATTCAAGCATGACTGGCGTGAGGAAGAGGTTATATATTTGACCTATGGTGTATAACCTGATTAATGGACGTTAACAATTAAGTTGTTTGGGTTGAGGAAATGAAATAAATTAACCACGTATATTCCTAAATATGTAGTTGATATTTTTCATGTTTGTATGCTGTTGTTGTGGACTCCATATGTTGGCTGCCCTTTTCGCGTTTGTGAAGCAATTGTTTGAACCATTCCGTCCTTATATTAATGACGTATTCAAATTATTGACACGGAAAATGTTTAATATCTTGGTTATTTAAATAAAAAGACGTGGAATATTTGTTTTTTATTGTTTTACGCTATGTGTTTGTTATGTATTTATATGCTTGAAATCTTTTTTCCCTGTGTCTTTTCGTGTTTCTTTCCTTCTTACTATACTTTGACGTTAGTGTACTACATGTTTGAAAGACACCAATGTTTTTGAAACTGATTGTGAAGGCAGCTGATTACGTATTGTATAAATCTCTACTGCGTGGTTATTTGTATGATAGCGGAGTTGCACTCCATTGAATGTATGATCGCAAATAAGGTCTGTGACCCCAGGTCAGAAATCAAAGAGGAGAATTGTCCAATGAAATGGTTCTATCGGAGACTTCGGCATTCATTTATGAATACGCACATTTAAGTTGGATTTCCAGCATTAAAATGTATATGATGTAAAATGAGCTCCCATGACATTATCAGGCAGTGGACCTCAAAAGGCGTGAGGTGGTTATTCCCGTCCGTCGGATAGAGGATATTATCTATAAAAATTTATTAGCATCTCTTCAGAGCACACCTATAGGGGCTTCTACTCATCTGAAAATCTCTGCCACTGCCGGGATTCGATCGTGGTTCCTCAGGGTAGGGGCGTTTCCTATTTAAGCCACCGTACTCGTACAACACTGTCACATATTCTTTTCCTCTCGTATTGGCTATGCTGAGAGATGGATATATCCAAATACCTACGCTGTTTCTGTTCATATCTTAAGCTGATAATTGGAAGGGCATGGAAAGGAATTGGAAGTAAACTGAATTATAAATGAATTGCAAAAATGAATGAGCATGTACGATAATTACAATTAATTTTCGATTTTGAATGGTCACTGATCTTATCCATCTTTATTGATGCTCTCGATTACTGCTTCGAGAATTCTCTGACTGGAATCAGCCCACCCATTACTGCTATCCCAATGTCCTGGTATCAGGGAAACACAGTGGTCTTCTTGAAAGCCTTATCTCGACTTTCCTCACTACCCAAAGTCTCAATATTTCCTCTATCGCCCTTCTTGCTCATCACCACATCTTCGACAACAGCCTACAAGTGTCTTTCAACACCTATTGCACCGTGAATTACAATTCTTTCTCCCGGAAATCAAATGACAGGTGCAAGCGTTTGGATAGGAATGAAAAGGCCAAATTAACATTGGTTTGTCTTAGTATAATACATTTCTCGTTCAAATTGTTACTCGTAAATGGAGACTGCAGGGACTGGTGAGTTAAGATGCTGAATTTTCGGCTGCCTGTTTTCAGTTATGATTGAAAAAGCAAAAATAAATTTTTATAATTTACAACTCATCGCTATTAAGGTTGGTTTAAAGCTGCTATCTGATTAAACTCTTAAGCGTCAATCTCATCAATTTTACACCAATAAATTTTTTTCATTTACATCTACGCAGTACCCTGCGAGGGTGTGTGGTAGGGAACTAAGATCACCAAACATGCTACTAACATCTAAGCGGTTTCATGCTACTAAGAGCTTAAATATTACTACCTCATGGATACATGTAAGAATCAAGTGTCTCGTGAAACTAGGTGGTCAGCATTATATGTTATTGAAGTGATTTATGGATGGGAAAGCATTAATCTTAATACTAGCTGAATGTGACCGTTGAAATTCAACAGATGTGAGAATATTATAATGCGGTAGTTTGCTATTGTTATTTTAACACTTCGATTGAAAGGTTATAGCATCAGGAGTACGTATTATAACCAATTCGATTTTAAAATAACGTTAAGTATTTTTCATCATTAATTAGTAACGTAAATAATTCAGTGGTACGAAAACGGCCAACTATTGCATGCCGGTAATTCATACGTTAGACATCAACCTCTTTCCACTACCTGCCACTAGACGGTGCTCCGGACGCTTCCGAGTAGTTGTTACACTCCGTTAAAACTAAAACATGGTATCGGAGGAATATATATACATTGTAAATCTATTTAAATAACCTTTACTTTATCTATTTATTCAATTAAAAAACAGTGGGTATTTATTTTACTAAGCATGCTGTGAAGTTCGCCTATCACCGCGCGACCTTCACGCCATGCTTTCCTCTAGCAGACAACAACACGAGCAGTATTCCCTACAGACATTATAACGAGCATTAATGCCATGCTTATTTGAGGAGGATTTTCGAACTTTGATAGAACGGTAAAGGATGTCCTCGTATGAGACACATGGAAAAAGTCGTGAGGGATGTGAAAGAGAGAAATTATATTAATAAGAAGATGTTTGCCGTTAGAAGAATTGAGTGGATGGCTGCGTCAAACCAATCCTGGGATTGTTTTCTTAGTGAAGTATTTGTCTCCTCCCTTCTGGTGTATAACATTACCTTTGTTTTCTTTTAATTGATATTCGGATGTTATTAAGCACTGTATTTCATGTGTGTTAATTAGAGGCTACCTTAAATCTCTTTCTTTCGCTACCACGACTGTGATATCATAGGCGAATCGCAGCATGCTTATTGTTTCCCCTCGGATAATTATTCCTGACGCCTTCTCCGCGATGTTTAGAAAAAATTCCCTTCCTTTCCATGCGAGGAAAAAGGTATCTCACGAGTTTTCTCCCTGAGCCTGTCCCAGGAGCCTTTTCCCCAAACCAAGCCATTCTATTGTCCCAAGACGAGTGGAAGGTCTGCAAATAATAAGTGAAGCTCAGTGAAGTCCAGCAGCTGGGATCCTGGTAAATGTATGAACCACCTACCAAGCGAGGGGCAAGAGAGTGTGCTTTTTCAATCGAGGTGTTGGAAACTGTCCACAGACGTCAGGTAACAGATTGTGCGGCAAAGACGTTGTATATTGGAGAGAGAAATGAAGGAAAAATTGTTTCTGTTGGCAGGGTTAAATTGTTATCGGATTTCATTGCAAGTATTACACTGCATCTCGGATTTTATCTGTCAAAATGTGGAAAGTGTCGGGTGAGTAACGCGGTGGCTTGACAATCCAGTAGTTGCGGGTTAGGATCCCGCTTCAGATGTGATATCGTTTTTGCTAAGGATTAAATGTTTTGGTAGATTGTGACAGTAGAATCTACGTCTTCTATTCGCAAATTACTACGTGTGAACTCATTGATGTCATTTATAACGTTAAAATACTATAACGAAACAATATATCATCCCTAGTACGAGCTACATAAACAGGAGGCCGAGAAACAGTAAAGACCAAGGCTGCTGTAATGCACAACAGGAGGGATTGCAGCTGATATGATAAGTCAGCGGCCATCTTAGTGGGCACGGATATATGGGCTTGGCCTCTCGATACACGTGTGGGTGAATTTGTTTTTGCTCGCGGTATAACCAAAGTAGTAAGAACGAAAATGGAATGAATTTTAAAATTCAACCCATTCACAAATGGAAAGTGCTAATATCACAAATGACCCCTTCCTCCCCTCTCCCTCCAGGATATCCGTGGCCATACTCCGATATTACTCGGCAGAAGGGTCCCCCTACACCCTGTGTTGTCCATCCTTCGGGTAATCCCTCTCCTCCCCGACTCCTGCGCCTACCATCCCCACACATATCGCCTACACCCCCCACCCTACCCTCAGTTGGGTTTCAAGTACTCCTCCCTCCCCGAAACCGCTAAAAAAAATATGGTGAAATTAAATTCGAAGCACACGTCTGAGTATTCCTTTAAGTTTGAGCATTTGTTATTCCGTTTTAGTATTAATTAACGAATGCTCTACATGTGCATTCACAGAAACATATTCGCTCTCCATAAAGAAGAAACTGGAAGTGGTCAAACAATGACCAGGAATTTGACTGCGTGCAGAATAGGTCCTCGCAATAACATCGATTTTTTCTTTTGTCATTGTCGCGGAGTAAAGAAAAATTAGCATTACTTTTGGGTGGCTTATCGCGAGGGACGGAGATCTAAAACAAGGCTTGGAGATGAATCTTCGGTCCTCTTACAATACCTATATGTGAGCGCTGACCGAAAATTATTTCATTTGCAGTACTCCGTCGGTCGGAAGGGACTTTAAACAATGAAAATCTCTCGTGATCCCTTCGACGTCTTTCGTTAACCGACGCCGGTTTACTATTATTTTACTTCTGCACTTCTTTACAATTCACTAACCTCTTCCCTGGTCTATTCTTAGTGGCATAATAGGCGAAAGTTGACTTCCGCCTCCACAAATTGCGGCAACAGTATTATCTTTCTTTAACTCAATTCCTCTAAGCTGAAAATATTTTGTGAATTTATCGTAGTAGTGGGTCTGTATAGGTCTAGGTATCCAGACACTAAAATTTCATTGCGAAAATTGTCGATAATTAATCTAATCAACTCACAACGCCAATTAAATATAATCTTCCAGCGGGTGTGTATACGCCCAAATGTAGAACCATTAATACAGCAGGATCAAGGGAACATTTGTTTTATTTGAATGAACTTTTTTTTTGTTTACTTGTACAATTCACTCAAATCATTCATTGAGGTCATCATTCATCGGTTTTATTGATTCAACATGAATTCTTTACGATGAGGTCCGCCTTCCAGGTATGCATTCAATTTCCTACCTTATTTTTCCTGAAGTGCTTCGCTCTCGACCCTCTTGAGTCAAAGTGAAAAGGACTCATTTCAACGCTTGTGAGACTCACGGCCTTCCAACTTCAAGAACAAGGCTCTACCTCACCTTAGTCCCTAGTTTGCTTCGTAACCGGCAAGAACACCATCCCGATCAGCTGATCAGCGGCGAGAAACCAGTGTGAGAATGCTCGGAGGCGTTTCGCCATGTAGTAAGAAGAAAGTTTTCGTTCCAAGTCTTTTACGCGAAGTTTACGATGGTATTTCAATGATTGATAAAGTTATCCTCCCTCAAAAAGGCTTAACTACTCAAAGTGTTGATGATACATATAAAGATGTTATTCTGTGCATCGTGCTCATTCCAGTGCAAGTAGTGAGAGTGCATATCAACACCGTGTCATCCGCGAACCTAACTTCCACTGAGATAGTGGTTTAATTATGTGAGTCACGTGATGGGTGACTAAGTGTTGTCGTGACGTTATCGCATTCTTCGTGATTAAAGTGCCTTGTCGAGAATTATTATCACTTGATCATTGCTGTGAAGCTACCCTTGCTGTGGCGATGGTATGCAGGCCTTTTTTAAGAGTTCCCGAGTGTCGTAAAGGTAAGGATTAGTTTGGTTTGCTTCCATTTCGCATGTTTATGTAACTTCCCACTCGATGAATGCGTACGAATGTTTCTGTTCTTGTAGGAGGAAGGTTTCAGTTTGCAAATATTAATGTTTGATTGGAAGTCAAGCTATATGCGATAACCTCGATACTTTCCTGCGGTAATATTGAAAATTTTAATCCATCTGATTACCTTGATATTATTAGCAATGGAATTCCTAATGTTACGTCGGTGGACATGTCAATCTGAAAATATTCGTAAAACACCTGCATCGAAATAGCAATAATTTTAGGACCGGAAACTAAAATCGGAAATCCAATATAGATCTCCGTTCAAATTTATGAGATGAAATAAATTATTTGTTGATTCCACAGCGGCACAATCAGTGTGTGAAAACAATTCTTTTGTTTTGAATTCCTCTGTTGGACACATTTAAACGGTGAAGAATTCCAAACTTCGATCGCGCCTTTGTCTTTTTCTCCCGCTAAAACGAATAGTTTGACAAAGTAATAGCAGATGGCGATAATGAGTTATATAAACTATATTAAAAAACATACTTTTTTGCAATTGATTGGAAATATTGATATCCAAAATTATAATTCCCTTAATATTATTAGCAAGAGAATGTTTTAATCGTCTACATATTTATTACATATTATCGAAATTAATAATTACGACGAATTCATCCTAAATAATTTCGTTGGTGCAGTCGTGACGTCACGCAGGACCATGCCATTCCACCCATGATCCTGTTCGATCCTCAGTTTTCTTCGGGACATAGGAGCGGAAGGAGAGGTGAGTTTTCAGTCCTAATGTAAGAAAGTAGTACTTTAAGATTGTCGGAATTAATCAATGTTTGTTCTTTGGTTTTGAAGTTATTTTATGCCAAGATGAGTGGGAAATTAAGAAAATTTAAAGCGGCAGTTATTTTTTCTCAATCATTGAGATTATTCCGAGAGCAGGCGATCGGGCCAACTTCACGACTTATAAACTTCTTAGTTTACTGAGTAAAACGCCGCTGATTACATGACTAGCTATTTTTTCCATTAATTGTCGCGTATTTTCCAAATTAGTGCAGTGAAAATAATGATAAAATCTTTTGGAATCTACTAACGCTGTGAATTTGGTTACAGAGAGTTGTTTTTCGAGTTACGTCTGACGTGAAACTGGATCGTCTAATTATATATCACGTGGGAAAAACGGAATGCAAGAAACAGTGTGTGATGAACTCTCCTCAGGAGGGGCAATGGTAAGTCTGCTTCATTTCTAAAAATTTTCTTTCGTTTGTGATTCTATTTTCACAAAGTGTGACGTCTTTTTTTTGCAATTCTGTTGCTTCTGAGTGATCTGGGGTTGTCCTTCGATATACACTATTTTCCCGCCGAAAATTCTTCGATATTCACCATTTTCCCGCCGAAAATCCGAATTGATTGTTTTGAGTCTAGAATTTTATACGAGGTGTCTCTAATACTCTAGGTTCATCACATCACCTGCCCACTTATAAATTAAGAGAAATAGATGCCTGTATTTCTTTTTTGTCTAAATTTTCATAAATAGGGGATAAAAAGATTGCAATTAACAACTGAGCTTGAAACTAAAGTCTGTTTCCTACCATCTTTCTAAAGATTTATTTGTGCTTGTTAATGGTCTTCGTTTCGCGATCCAATTTCCTAAAGATTGATATCTATTGCATTGATGACTTTGCGGACCCTCTCCAATTAAGAGCTCACTATCATTTTTCGTTCAATTAAGTTTCTTCTTAACCCCGATTCACGATCCACCGTAATCCACGCTTTAAACCAGAAATCTAGTGCTAAATCAGACCCTGTGTATTGCTTATGGCCTATCTGATACTAATTTACTTACTGGTATTGTGTTACGGTGTGTTACGCAAGGTTGTTGACCTAATCCGCGTTCATTCAATCTAAATGAAAGATTTAATTTCCTGACTCTGCTCATCATTTGCATTCATCGATGAGTTTCTCATCTACATCTACATATTACCCCGTCAAGCCACCATAAAGGTGTGTGGCAGGGGGTGAATTCTCACCAGACATGCACTACATATCATGCATAAAAAGAATTAGCATTAGATTAGTGACCTTGACGGCGAAACATTTATTTCAGCCTTATAAAACGAACCACATTTTGGTTTTCTCGTGTGAACAACTTTATTTCTACTCAAATTACACCACACTTGTTATTTTATGTGTACGGTGAATATCAAGTGCTGAAGGATGTGAAAGAAAAGAAATACGTAAATATGAAGAGATTAGCGGATAAAAGAACTCAGTGGAGAGCTGTGTCAAACCAATTTGAGGATTAATGACTAATGATGAAGACGTTGAATATGACCTTTGTATAATAAGTGTTGTTATTTCAACAATTTTAGGGAAGTTTACCAGGTGTTTTTGAATATATCCATAGTCCAAACCACGTGAGTGAAGTCAGCCATAAAGAAATTTCATCTTGCGTTACATTCGACAGATTCAAGCACAGGAGAATCAGTAATAAATTATCACGGCATAGTTAAGCCTTTTTCATGAATGATAATACTTGCACTTCCTTTTGGTCCGCGGTCTTTTGTGTTGATCATTGAATTAAATATATCACATTAGGATGCAAAGGAAAGTGGAGTGATTGTTATGTAGCACCCACGTTTGAATGTCAAATTTGTTCAGCAGTTACTCAATTAACCGATGTACCAGTTGATAATACATACTGAGGTCGAATCATAGAACTAGGTAATCCGCGAGCTGGTGTTATTGTTCCTTTTCAAT
Organism: Platycnemis pennipes; assembly: GCA_933228895.1. Classification (NCBI taxonomy): domain Eukaryota; kingdom Metazoa; phylum Arthropoda; class Insecta; order Odonata; family Platycnemididae; genus Platycnemis; species Platycnemis pennipes. The sequence goes on along the minus strand of OW121854.1, from coordinate 14,070,105 downwards.
TGCACTTAAAAGAGGGGAAACTTAGTATTTTCAAGTTTTGTATACATTTTAATATCACAAGTCTCAATTGATACCGCCTCACATCCACGTAGTTGATGGATAGTCGACTTAAGTTCATCTATCTTCTTGTTTTACACGCGAGATGCATAATTTTATTAAATTATTGAATATTTCTATTCCCATGGCAATATATTGAATAGCGATAGAAGCCGCTTCCTTTGTAATTTATTTTCGATTATATTAATTTATTTTTGATTTCCAATGAGTAGAATTCCATTTCAATCATTGAGAAATCTTTGTTTTAACAATACATACTTCAAGAATGACCTTCTGATATCATTTATATATTTAAAAAGTTTTCTTGGTTTCATCTTGAATGTCATTAGTTAGGTGTAATCGATCGCGAATATTGAATTTATTTTGTCAAAGATAATTACAATTTATCTTTACTAAGGATAAAAATGATAATTTATATTATTAAACCACGTACGATTCTGAGTAGAAAAGGACATAAGAATCAATAGCTTTCTTTATCTTTCATTTATAATTTATAATACGTCATATAATTATTGGTCCTCGATCTTCTCATTATTTTCCTAAGAAATATTCCGAAAAGTGTTATGTTCAAATGTTATGCAAGATTCGTACAGAATCGTATTTTTATCATCATCATTGGTCAACAATCCTACATCTACATCTACACGATACCCTGCAAGCCACCACGAGGATGTGTGGCAGGGGGTGAATATTATCAGGCATGTACACTAAACATGCAAAAATACTAGTATAGGGTCACAGGAAATTAGATTGTTAGTATCTACATAGTAATAAGGATAAACCTGTCTTCTTCTCTTGATTTACCCCTATACACTACAGCATCGTCTGGAAAAAGTCTAAGCTTACTACTAACTACGGTACCCTAATCGTTTATGTGTAAAAGAAATAGAAGCGGACCTACTACGCTACCCTGGGTATATCCCGATGTGACTTTGATTGTGTCCGACATGATACCATCTATGACAACCCTCTCCTCTCGCCCACTTAAGAATTCATTTACCCAACATACAATTACAATAACAACATTATTTATACCAAAACTCTCTAATTTCAAGATTAGTTTATCATGAGGAACCTCGTCGAATGCCTTTTTAAAATCTAAAAATATCGCATCAACTTCAGTACTGTTTTCGCCGTAGACTAAAATATCGTGTACGAATAAAGCTAATTGTGTTTCGCAAGATCTACCTTTCCGGAACCCATTTTGGCAGTTTGTGAGTAATCCCTGACAATCCATATGCCCCATGATCTAACTAACTACAATATGCTCAAATACCTTACAAGGGATTGGCGTGAGGGAAATGGGTCTGTAGTTACTAGGTTCTTCCCTATCGGCGCTTTTAAAATAGGTGTAATGTTATCTTCTTTCCAATCCTTGGGCACTGTGTGGTTCTTTAATGTTTTATTGAATATTATTGCTAGAAGGGGGCTATTTCAGAAGCTAATGTTTCATATGCTATGGAAGGAATTTGATCGGGAACAGGTGATTTGTTTTTACTAATAATTTTTAACTGCTACTCTATTCCACGACATGAAATTATCATTTAGGGCATTTGCTCACTGAATGTGTACGGGGGTGGTTGTACTGCGTTATGTAACGATGAGTTGAATACCTTTTGGAAAAGACGTTTAAATAATTGACTTTTTCTAAACTGCTGGTTTCTCTAATTCCTTCATCATTGTTAAGTATGTGCGCTGTGGACCTATTTCCCTGAAGCTCTCTCACATATGACCAAAACGCTTTAGGATCTAAATAATCCTTTAATATCTTGCTCTTGAAATATGATAACGCTTGCCGACATGATTTCCTTGCTAATGCTCTCGATTTTTAATTGTTTTGAACTAACTCATTTTTTTTCCTCTATCGACACCGTCCTGCATTGTTCAACCTAGCGTGGCATACCCTTTGTCGCTTTAGTGATTTCCTAACCCCCGCTTTATACCACCTTGGCTCTGTATTATCACTTAAGACTTTACTTGGAATGTATTTATTAACTGCTTTACGGGTGACCCCAAGACATTCTCTCCACGAATCCCCAGTATCTAATCCTTTGTTTTGTTAGCTAAATACATTGAACGATTCCGTTAATTCCTCTTTCATACCGTAGAAATTAGCCTTGCCAAATAAGAGTGCCCTCCTCCTTGGTTTAGAATGTCTTACAACGCCTAGATTAAATTTTACTTGCACTACCTAGCGGGTTAGGTATCCAAAATCTAGCGGGTAAGGTATCCGACGATTCGATTAATTAATGAATCGATTGAAACTAATGATAGAATGTTGCTTTATTTTTTAATTTAGAATAGAATGCCATTTTTTTTAATTTGGCTAGTAGCGTTAAAATTTAATGTCATTTATAGTGTTCTATATAGAATTGTGTCTTTGTTATGTCTATTGTATGAACAGTACACAATAAAAAACAACTAGCTGGCTCCAATGCTATCTTCCAAATTACGAGCATTATTTAAATTATATTTGAATCACAACGGAGTATGCTATGTCAGAAGTAAGAAAAAAATATTATTCATTGCTACCTAAAATGTTCACTAGAGGCTTTTTATTAGTTAAGGATAACGGATGTTTAAAAAAATATAAGAACTGAAAAAATATTAGTATTTCCACGATTAGTGGTTAGTGTTTTAGATACACTCAGTCTTTAAAAGTTAAATAAATCAATTTGAATTCTTATTTAAAAGGTTCTTTCTGTCTTTACAGGATGGTGAGCTACGTTTCGAAAATCACTTCCGGGAAGGTGACGGGACCAGGGTGAGGATACTACTTGGATGCCAAAAAAACAGAAAGCAGTCTCAAGTGCAGGAGAACTATACGGTTTGCATATGGGTTTCCAATGTTCTAATAACACTAAATTTCTTTCAGGCTGTACGATCAAAAAGGTAAAGAAAGCCTTTGTGTAAATTGTGGGTTTTCGCATGTTTGGAATTTTTGTTTTACTTAGGAGCCGATTGCTCCACTTGGAGACATGATCAGACGTGATCTGTGTCTGCTTAAATGTGAAGGTAATTGGGAAAACCAAGCTTGGTCAATGGTATAAAGTCCCCGGTATATGATGTGTGGGGCCCCCACAACGGAGGAGTACTCCTCCAACAATAAGACAAGTGGCCACTTGTCTAGTGAGTCGACTCTAGGCAGGAATATTTTTATGAAAATTTAGTGTTGCATATGATGTGTTGTCCTGAATGTCTTTTGTACTGGTTTCTCATGAGTGCATTTTGGTTGCCCTTTCTCTGTGTGGGGATTGTATGTTTTTTTTGATGAATGTTTTTTTTTATGGTGTTCTAATCAGCTTCTTTCACAGACGAATCACGCTGCTTTCAGGGGGCCTTCCATAGACATCGCTAGCAGAGTAGAGAGTAGGAATAGTTAGTCAGTTTAGAATATTTCCGGCCCATATGGCCCATCATATTGGTCTGTTAGCGTTGAGTTAGTTGCCGCGTTAAGTTAACTTTTTTTGAATGTGAAGACTGCTCTAGAATTAAACCTCAAAATTCATGGAATTGGATCGCCAGTTACCAAGTGCATCCAGGTGTTCTTGGTTTCTGAGCGACCTTTCCTCGCATTTCAATGAAATGCATTTTGGCCAGCTGCATTAAATGTGAGCAACTTGGCATTCAATCTATTACTTGCTTGTGTATCATGTTCACTAACCCGCTCTCTCCTTAGGTAACACAACAGCGCCCCGGCCTGATAGAGGGTAGGATATGTAGTCAGCTTCCAGTATTTTGAATCAAAGGCCCTCTGGCCCGTCATAATAGCAGGGTAGTTAGGATTTGCTTTTAGCCGTTAGCATTATTTTGTGAATGCGAAGCCTGCTCTAGAATTAAACCTCAAAATTCATGGAATTGGATCACCAGTTACCAAGTCATCCAGGTGTACTTGGTTTCTGGGCGACCTTTCCTCGCATTTCAATGAAATGCATTTTGGCCAGCTGCATTAAATGTGAGCAACTTGGCATTCAATCTATTGCTTGCTTGTATATCATGTTCACTAACCCGCTCTCTCCTTAGGTAACACCGCAGCGCCCCGGCCTGATAGAGGGTAGGGTATGTAGTCAGCTTCCAGTTTTTTTAATCAAAGGCCCTTCTGGCCCGACATAATAGCAGGGTAGTTAGGATTTGCGTTTTGCTGTTAGATTTATTTTGTGGATGCGAAGTCTGCTTCCAGAATTAAATTTCAAAATTCATTCAATGATGACATTGTATTCCTTTTATTGGGGAGTACAATTGTCTATGGTGTTGTTTTCCGGCATTCTTGTATTGCTATTTTTGAATTTTCTAATAAGAGCTGAGCAGCTTTGCATCCACTTTTCTTTCTTTTGTGTCTATTAATCCGCTCTCTCTTTAATTAAGGAACTCCACACCGCCCCGGACAGTGTTGCGCAGTGTAGTGAGAATGTGACCACGGAAGAAAGTGCTGTGTGTGTCCCTGGAACGGGGAGAAAGAGTGCGTGGTGTCAGTGTGGTGTTAGTGTGGTGTTAGTGGGTGCCGATTTCATCACTTGGTGTGCATCAACAGTATTAGAGAGACTCTATATAGTGTATTGAATTTTCTGTAAATACGTGCCTGTATATTTTATGCTCCCTACTCCACCTACCCTTCCCATTGCTTTGCGGCGACAGCGGACAAGAGAGAAGACACAGCAGCCACGACTACTAAGATTTTTATGTGAGTTTTGCGTTTACGTCTTTTTTTCGCCATTTAACTGCCCTTTATGTTTAAGGCCTTATGTACGCTTTAGAACTTCTAGTGTGTAGGGGTCTGCACTTCGGTCGTTTGACCCGGTTCAATCCAGGTTTGGTCGTTGAACTCCGGTTTCGCCTTGTGCACGGGCTCTTAATTTTCTGACATAGGCAGGAATCGCATTCTAAGCGCCACTATGCGCTACTCCACCCTTTATATTTAAAGATGTTCCTTGTGTTGACGCTTATTTAGTCATTGACTACTTGTTTTGACTGATGGTTTAATTATATTTTTGCAGGTTTTTACATTAATGAGTTTTCTTTTGCAGGTACATGTATGAATGGTATGTTTGAGATATTTTGTTGATTGGTGGATGAAAGATGATGAACAGGGTCAGCGCCGATAGGTATGCGAATAAAATAGGTAGGCTTAGTGAATTAGCAGTATAATTAGTTTAGAGGGTGGGTGGATGTTAGATGGGGAGAATAGGGCTTATTGTCGTAAATGCTTAGGTTTTAGTTCTTAGTCCGCTTGATCTCGTCGCGTCTTGCCCTGGCCCTGGGAGTGAATGCGTGGAATAGGCCTCTGCGCAGCCCGGAGGGGAACGCAGGGGGAAACGCCACGTTAAATAAAGGTTAACGAGCCGGTGGGCCTAACCTCTGCGGTCCGGCATGGAATAGAGCCCTTCTTGTGTGTCTGTGTTGTGTGAATGCCCAGTGTGAATGATTCTATATTCTTAACAGATCGTAACAGTTTTATTTATATTTTAATTAGCATTGCGTCATCACTAACACCAAAATAAATGAAGGCTTTTCTATTACATTTCTTTCCGTTTCTGTATTTTTTGTTTACCGTGACGACGAAAACAGCGCTAACATTAGACTATAGTGTCAACCTGTTTGCGCCTTTTCTGAGCACATACAAAATAAAAAATATTTTGTACTATGTAACATCTTTGAAGTTGTGGTAAATAGTTCATGTACTGTAATCACATGTCTTAATATTGCAAACTTGATACGAGCAGGTTAAACTTATTCATAAGGAATGGTAAAAACATGTGTTTGAAGTAATATGCCCAATAAAAAATTTGATAAAACATTTGTTGTGGTTTATGTGGAGTTTTTAATCCTGGCAATTTTTGAAAACGTTCACAATTTTACCACCTGATTGTAAACGTTTCATTTAATAATATTAGGCCTTGCATATGTTTTAATTTTGTATGTAATAGTTGTATTTTACATATATGTTTTGTTCATTAAACGGGTTTCACTTTTGCATCACAAATATTATATTTAGTTGCCTTAAAATACTCTTTAGCGTTTATCATATGAACTTTCACTATATGCATATATTTCTGATATGATTCCACACATTGTTTGTTCATAGTTTTGTACATTTTATTTTCATGAATTTATACAAAGTATTGTAAACTATCATCATAGTGTAAATTGTTTTTTTACATTATCGTTATGAGTTTTATTTCTGAAATTTTTCTTTAGATGCAAGAAAATAAAATGATGTATTAGAAATTCCATGAGTTGGCATTGTTATGTTTTATTAATTGCTGCTTTCGAATTACTGTTGAAGAAACTGCATTCTCCACTTCTAAGAAAAATGAAATTTAATGATATTTTCTTGTTTTCAGGCGAATATGAGTAATATAAAACGTCCATTTTTTCCAGCATGTTCTGTGCAATAATAAATTCACCTCATTACTTACTTTTGTGAATGTTATACCTTGTCTTTCGAGAAAAGATTAAATTACATGTTTAAAAGAAATGTGTTAATATTTTTAAAAAATGTTATTTTAAATTCTATAACTGTCTTCAGTTCTTCCTCTCTGTTCCTATTATTTTTTTGGACCGCACCTTTTCTGAACTTTGAACCACTTACATGGTAGCACTCTTCAAGGGATTCTAAAAATTTGACATTTGACCCCACCCCTATGGGTTACTTTTTCCCCCTGCGACACACCTTCATGTTGGCATGCAGGGTATTATGTTGATGTATACAAACATGACTGGGGTGAGGCAGTGGTTACATATTCGACCTAGGGTGTATTCCCTGATTAATGGAAGTTAACAATAAAGTTGTTTGGGTTGAGGAAATGAAATAAATTAACCACGTATATTCCTAAAAATATAGTTGCTATTTTTCATGTTTGTATGCTGTTGTTATTGACTCCATATGTTGGTTGCCATTTTCGAGTATGTGAAGCAATTGTCTGAACCTTTCCGTCCTTATATTAATGACGTCTTTAAATTATTGACGCGGAAAATGTTTAATATCTTGGTTTTTTTAAATAAAAATACGTCGAATATTTATTTTTTATTGTTTTACGCTATGTATTTGTTACATATTTATCTGTTTAACATTTTTTTCCTTGTGTCGTTTCGTGTTTCTTTCCTTCTTACTATAATTTTACGTTAGTTTACTATGAGTTTGTGAGACACCAATGTTTTTGAAACCTACTGTGAATCAGCTGATTACGTATTGTATAAATCTCTACTGTGTGGTTTTTTGTGTGATAGCGGAGTACCACTCCATTGAACGAATGATCGAAAATAAGGTCTGTAACCCCAGGTCAGAAGTCTAAGAGGAGCATTGATCCAATGAAATGGTTCTATTGGAGACTTCGGCATTCATTTGTGAATGCGCACAATTAAGTTGGATTTCCTGCATTAAAATGTATATGATGTATAATGACCTCCCATGGCATTATCAGGCATTGGACCTCAAAAAGCGTCAAGGGTTTATACCCGATCGACGGATGGAGGATATTATTTATGTAAATTTATTAGCATCTCATCAGAGCACACAATTCGGGGCTGCTACTCCGCTTCTCTTCCATATCCGGGATTGAATCGTGGTTCCTCAGGGTAAAAGGCAATTACCTACTTCAGCCTCCGCTTTGCCAATGCCACTTATTCTTTTCCTCTCGTATTGGCTATACTGACAGATGGATATATGCAAATACATACGCTGTTTCTGTTCATATCTTAAGCTGATATTTGAAAGGGCCTGGAAAGGAATTGGGTGTAAACTGAATTATAATTGAATTGCATAACTAATCTACATCTTCATAATACCCTGCAAGCCACCACAAGGGTGTGTGGCAGGGGGTGATTTCTCACCAAACATGCACTACATAGAATGCATAAAAAAGGAATAGTATTAATATAGTAGTCAGAACTACACTACTTAAAAAAGATAGAAATTGCAAAGCAAGCATGCAAAAACATTCTGTTAGTAGGGTTAGCTTTAAGTACTCATACCAACATGCAGCTACCAATGCTATTCATTGCTACTCTCCGATAGGACATATTTACCGTTATTCGTATCTCTAATTGTTCGAGGGAGAAAGGACATTTTGAATCGGTCGGTTCGGCAATCAATTTTTCTAATTTTATGATTATGGTCCTGTCGGCAATAGTAAGTTGGGGTTCGTAAAATATCTTTAATATCATCACTGAAAATATTGCCTTGGAATTTGTTTAAGAGATTATGTCTAAATTTCAACCTGCGGTCTGACAATGATTCCAATTTCAATTCATTTAATAGACTGGTTTTGCTAGCATAATTATCGTGTCGTCCCTTTACAAATTTCTCCGATCTTCACTGCACACGTTCAAATTCATTATTTAGACCGATTTCGTAGGGATCCCATATACTGGCAGCATATTCCAAATGAGGTCTAACATGGGAAAAGTAGCTGATTTCTCGTACATGATCGTCACATTTACCCAATACTCTTTTAATGACACCCAGTTTGCGATTCGCTTGACACATTATTTCACGTATATGTTTACCCCAGGAAAGATCATGTGCCAGTCTTATTCCAAGATATTTAAGGGATTCCACGATTGTTATGTCATATAAACTTATTTTGTATGTGCTAGGAGGAGAACTATTCTTTTTCCAAAAATTCATTACTACACATTTTTTAAAATTTAATTCTAACTGCCATGTATCACACCAATTTTCGATTACTTGTAGGTCATCATTTAAATATTGCTTTGAATTGAATGCGCATGTACGGTAATTACAGTTACTTTTCGATTTTGAATGGTCTCTGATGTTATCCATCTTTATCGATGCTCTCGATTAATGCTTCGAAGGTCTCTGCCTGGAATCTGCCCACTCATTACTGCTATTCCAATGTCTTGGTATCAGGCAAACACAGTGGCCTTCTTAAAAGCGTATGCCTTATCTCGACTTTTCTCACTACACAAAGTCTTCATATTTCCTCGATCGCCCTTCTTGCTCATTGCCACATCTTCGACAACAGACTTCTAGAGTCTTTCAATAACTATTGTTCCTTGAATTACAATTCTTTCTCTCGGAAAACAAATGACAGGTGCAAGCGTTTGGATAGGATGCAAAAGGCCAAATTAACATTGGTTTGTCTTACAATATTACCTTTTTCGTTCGGATCATTACTCGTATATGGAGACTACAGGGACTTGTGAGTGTAGATGCTGAATTGTCGGCTGCCTATTTGCCTATATGAAGCAGTACCCGGCGAGGTTCCGAGAGGGTGTGTGGCAGGGGGCAAATATCACAAAATATGCACCGCTTACATGCTACTAAGAGCTAAAATACTAAGACTGCATGGATACATGTAAGAATAAAGAGTCTCGTGCAACTAGGTGGTCAGCATTATATGTTATTTAAGTGATTTATAGATGGGAAGGCATATCTCTAAATACTAGCTGAATATGACCGTTGAAATTCAACAGGCGTGAGAATATTATACTGGGTTTGTTTCCTATTGCTATTCTATCGCCTGGATTGAATGGTTATGGCATCAGGAGTATGTATTACAACCCATTCGATTTTAAAATGACGCTAAATATTTTACATCATTAAATAGAAACGTGACGATTTCAGTGGCACAAAAACTCGATGGCCAACTATTGCATGCCGGTAATTCATACGTGAAACGTCAACCTCTTTCCACTAGCTGCCACTGGGGGCTGCTCCGGACGCTTTCGAGGAGTATTTACACTCCGTTTAAACTTATTACATGGTATCGGAGGAATGTATACATTGTTAATTCGTTAAAATAACCTTTTCTTTATCTATTTAAAATTATCGAAACAGTCGATTCCGTTAGAAAAACCGTTTTACTTATTTTACTAATCATGCTGTGAAGTTCGCCTATCACCGCGCGACCTTCACGCCATGCTTCGCTCTAGCAGACAAGTACACGAGCAGTATTCCCTGCAGACATTATAACGACTGTTAATGCCATGTTTATTCGAGGAAAATTTTCGAACTTTGGTAGAACGGTAAAGGATGTCCTCGTATGATATACATGGAAGAAGTCGTGAGGGATGTGAAAGAGAGAATTTAATTAAATATGAAGAGGTTTGCCGATAGAAGATCAGAGTGGATGGCTGAGTCAAACCAATCCTAGGATTGATGACGATGACCTTCTTCCGTAACAACACATCTCAAATGCTTCCTATCTTGACTTCTCTTCGGCCACGCCTCACCTCCGTAAAGAAGAATGAACCAGATGTAAGTTCTAATTAAAGAATTTCCGTACTTCCAAGTAATATTTTTAGCTGCATGTGGATTCTTCTTTTGGTAAAATTTGTTTTTACTTGAACTATTCTACCTACTATGTCTATCTTGCTTCGCCCATTGAAATTAACACGGCCCCCTTATTAGCATTAATCTCACAATTCTCGAGCTTTTGTTTTCTTAGTCAAGTATTGGTCGACCAAGTAGATCTCCTCCATTCTGCTGCATAACATTACCGTTGTTTTCTTTTAAATGATATTCGGATGTTATGTAGATACTGTATTTCATGTTTGTTAATTAGAGTATACCATAAATCTCTTTCTTTCTCCACCACGGCTGTCATGCCATTGGCGAATCGCAGCATGCTAATTTTTTCCCCGTGGATATTTATTCCTGACGTCTTGTCCGCGATGCTTGGAAAACATTCCCTTCCTTCCATGCGTGGAAAATCGTATCTCACGAGTTTTCTCCCTGAGCCTGTCTTTGGAGCCTTTTCCCCTAAACGAAGCCAATCCAGTGTCCCAACACGACTGGCAGGTCTCCAGAGAATGAAAATAATAAGTGAAGCTCAGTGAAGTCCATCAGCAGGGATCCTTGTCAAAGTACAACCTTCCGAGCGAGGGGCAAGAAAGTGTTCTTATTGTTTCGTGGCATTGATAACTGTCCACAGACGTCAGGCAACGGAATGTGCGGCTAACACGTTGTATATTTGATAGAGAAATGAAGGAAAAATTGTTTCTGTTGGCAGGGTCAAATTGTTATCGGCTTTCATTGTAACTAATACACTGAATCTCGGATTTAATCTGTCAAAGTGTTGAACGTGTCGGCTGAGTAACGCGGTGGCCTGAAAATCCAGTAGTCGCGGGTTAGGATCTTGCTTCAGATGCCATATTGTTTTTGATAAGGATTACATCTTTTGGGAGAGTGTAACAATAATATCTAAGTCTGCTCTATCTAATGTTAATAGTTTCCTTATACAATGGAAGACAAGGGTGACGGAAATTCATTTTCCTTTGAGACAATTACAAAGACAGCCCACCAGCAGGTACTAAGTACATCAGTATATATTCTCAGTATAAGTAAGTACAATATGAGTAGTAATCCTAGGATTCCTAACAACGCAAGTTTCCTCCGTGTGAACTCATTGATGCTATTTTCAACGTTAAAATACTATAACCAAACAAAATATCATCCTTAGTACGAGCTACATAAACAGGAGCCCGAGGAACGGTAAAGTCCAAGGCTGCTGTAATGCACTACAGGAGGGATCGCAGCTGGTTTGATAAGTCAGCGGCCATCTTGGTAGGCACGGATATATGGGCTTGGTCTCACGATACACGTGCGTATGAATTTGTTTTTTGCTCGCGGTATAACCAAAGTATAAGATAGAAAATGGAATACATTTTTAATATACAACCCTTTCACAAATGGAAAGTACTAATATCACAAATGGCCCCTTCCACCCCTCTCCCTCCAGGATATCCGTGGCCATGCTCCGATATTATTCGGCAGAAGGGTCGCCCTACACCCTGTGTTTTCCAACCTTCGGGTAATCCCTACCCACCCTCTCCTCCCCGACCCCTTCGCCTACCATCCCCACAGCTATCGCCTGCACACCCCAGCCCGCCCTCAGTTAGGTTTCAAGTACTCCTCCCTCCCCTACCTCCTCAAAAAATATGCTGAAATTAAATTTGAAGCACACGTCTGAGTATTCCTTTAAGTTTGAGTATTAATTATTCCGTTTGAGTATTGATGAACGAATGCTCTACATGTACATTCACAGAAATATATTCGCTCTCCATAAAGAAGAATCGGAAGTGGTGAAATCAATGACCACGAAGTTGACTGCATGTAGCACAGGTCCACGTGATAACATCGCTTGTTTCTTTTCTCATTGTCTCGGTATAATTAAGAATAAGCATTACCTTTGGGTGGCTTATCGCGAGGGACGGAGGTCAAATCCAAGGCTTGGAGATGATTCTTCGGTGCTCTTACAATCCCTGTACGTGAGCGCTGACCGGAAATCATTTCAATTGCAGTATTCCATCCGGTTGGTAATCACTTTAAACTATGAAAATGTCTCGTGACCCCTTCGGCGTCTTTTGTTAACCTACTGCGGTTTACTCCTACTTTACTTCTGCACATCCTTACGATTCTAACCTCTTCCGTGGTCTATTCTTAGTGGCATAAATGGTTATAGTTGTCTGCCGCCTCCACAAATTACGGCTACAGTATTGTCTTTACTAAACTCCTCTAAACTAAATATTTTTGTTGAATTTATCGTTTTTGCAGGTATTTATATATAGCTAGATATTCTATCGCTAAAATTTGGTCACGAAAAACCGGCGATAATTAATCTAATTAACTCGACCCCAATTAAAAATAATCTTCCAGCGCGTGTGAATATAACCTAATGTAGAACCACTAATGCATCAGGGGTAAGGGAACATTAGTTTTCTTTCAATGAACCTTTTTTTTTGTTGTTTACTTGTACAATTCACTCAAATCATTCATTGAGGTCATTACACTACACTCAATTCATCGGTTTTATTGACTCAACATGAATTCCAGCCGATGAGGTCCGCTTTCGAGGCATGCATTCAATTTCCTCCCTATTTTTCCTGAAGCGCTTCGCTCTCGACCCTCTACAGTCAAAGTGACAAGGACTCATTTCAACTCATTTCACGCTTGTGAGACTCACGGCCTTCCAACTTCATGAACGAGGCACTACCTCACCTTAGTCCCTAGTTTGCTTCGTAACCGGCAAGAACACCACCCCGATCAGCTGATCAGCGGCGTGAAACCAGTGTGAGAATGCTTGGAGGCGTTTCGCCATGTAATAAGAAGAATGTTTTTCGTTCCAAGTCTATTACGCGAAGTTTACGATCGTATTTCAGTGATTGATAGTCTAAAATTGGTGAAGTATCTCAAAGGTGAATTATCCCAATTACGATTGTGTAGTTCACCTAATCCTCCCTCAAAAATGCTTTACTACTCAAAGTGTTGATGATACATATGAAGATGTTATTCTGTGCACCGTGCTCATTCTAGTGCAAGTAGTGAGAGTGCAAATCAAGACCGTGTCATCCGCGAACCTAACGTCCACTGAGATATGAATAGTGGTTTAATTATTTGAGTCAAGTGATGGGTGACCGAGTGATTTAGTGACGTGATCGAATTCTTCGTGATTAAAGTGCCTTGTCAAGACTGTTGATTGTTGCTAGGAAGCTACCCTTGCTGTGGTGATGGTTAGCAGGTCTTTTCTTTTTAAGAGTTTCCGATCCTCGTAAAGGTAAACATTAGCTAGGTTTGCTTCTATTTTGAATGTTTATATAGCTGCCCACGTTGAAATGTTGAAGTGTTCCGAGATCGATACGTACGACTGTTTTTGTTCTTGTAGGAGGAAGGTTTCAGTTTGCAAATAATAACGTTTGATTGGAAGCCAAGCTTCCATAAGATATCCTGGATACTTTCCTGCGGAAATATTGAAAATTTTAATTCATCCAATTACCAAGGCAATGGAAATCCTAATTTTACGTCGGTGGACATGTCATTCTGAAGATATCTGTCAAACACCTGCTTCGATATAACAAAAATTTTAGGACCGGAAACAGAAATTGGGAATCCAGTATTAGATGCCGTACCACTTTATGGGAAGATCGATCTGAAATCAGTTAAATGTTAATTCCATAATGTCACAGTAAGTGTATGAAAACAATTCTTTTGTTTTATATTTGTTGATAGGACACATTTAAAGGGTGCAGAATTCCAAACTTCTATTGGGCGTTTTGTCATTTTCTACCGCCAAAACAAATAGTTAAACCAAGTAATAGCAGATGGCGGTAATATGTTTCATAAACAATTTTCTAAAACAAAACTGGTTGCAAAAATGGGTAAATTTTAATATCCCACGTGATAATTCCATCAATAAAATTAGCAAGAGTTTAAATCGGCTATATATGTATTAAATATTTTCAAAATTAATAATTACCACGTTTTCATTGTAGGTAATTTCGATGGTGCAGTCGTGACGTCACGCCGTACCATGCCATTTCACCCATGATCCTGTTCGATCCTCAGTTTTCTTCGGGACTTAGGAGCGGAAGGAGAGGTGAGTTTTCAGACCTAATTTAAGAAAGTTGTACTTAAATATTTTAGGATTTAATCAATGTAAGTACCTTGGGTTTTAAGTGATTTTATGCCAAGATGAGTAGGAATTTAAGAAAATTTAAAGCAGCAGGTATTTAATTCTCAATTATTAAGATTATTCCAATGTGTTCCGAGAGTGGGTGATCCCGCCAACCAAACGACTTAGTTTCTTAGTTAACTAAGTAAAACGCCGCTGATAACATTACTAGCTATTTTTTCCATTAATTGTCGCTTATTTTCGAAATTAGTGCAGTGATAATAACGATAAAATCTTTTGGCCTCTACTAACGGTGTGAATTTTGTTTCAGAGAGTGGTTTTTGGAGTTAGGTCTGACGTGAAGCTGGATCGTCTTCATATATCACGTGGGAAAAACGGAATGCAAGAGACAGTGTGTGATGAACTCTCTTCAGGAGGGGCAATGGTAAGTGTGCTTCATTTCTAAAGTTTTTCTTTCGTTTGTGATTACATTTTCACAAGATGTTAAGTCTTTTTTTTTGCAATTCTGTTACTTCTGAGTGATGTCGCGTTGTACTTCGAGTTACACTAATTTCCCGCCAAAAATCCCAAATTATTGTTTTGAGTCTAGAATTTTATACGAGGTGTCTCTAATACTCTATTTTCATCACGTCACCTGCCCACTTATAAATTAATAGAAAAAGATGCCTGTATTTCTTTTTTGTCTAAATTTTCATAAATAGGAGATAAAAAGATTGCAGTTAATGAACTGATCTTGAAAGTAAAGTCTGTTTTTTCACACTTTTCTTTCTATGCATTTATTTGTTTTTGTGGATTGTCTTCGTACAGTGATCTAATTTCCTAAGGATTGTTGTATTACCTTCGCGGTTCATCTTCAGTTCAGAGCTCACTATCATTTTTCGTTCAATTAAGTTTCTTCTATAACGGTTCCACGAAATGTGCTTTACGTTAACCACGATTCAAAAAATGTAGTAATAGCTATTTATGTTGATTTACTTAATGATGCGTTAAATTTGTTTGACACAGGTCGAAGATTCAGTTAAATTTCTGCGAACTTAAAATTAGTGAAACTGCTTGCTATGCAGTTAAAAGGTGAAGAGCAATAGAATACTAACCTGGATTTTTCATTTTGTACACTTGAGATAAACATATACGATTGATGAAGTGCAGTGTTAACGCATGGTGCGAGATAATTAGAAGTATTTCTTCGCAAGATTTCGTAGTTTACAAGACAGTTTTTCGTTAGCTTTGAAGTGAGTTTTGCGACTTCCATCCGCATCTCGGACTCATTCATTCATTCTTAATTTTCATTGTTATATGTATTATAATATTTTTCTTTATATGTCCATATTATTGACTAATTGGAAATCCCCACCTTCAACCAGGAAGTCCTAAAACAGACAGTGTGTTGATTATGCCCTATGTTATGTGAATTCGCATAATTGCATCGTTTTGTTATTATATCGAAATTTAGGCTACTGTGTTAAGTACGTTTGTTGAACTGATCCAAAACGGTTATTTAATCGCAGAGAAAGATTTAATTTACCGAATGTGGTCATAATTTTCATAGCCTTATGGGTTTAATGACCTTCAGTGCAAAGAATTTATTTCGGCGTTCTTAAATGAGCCACGTCTTGGTTTTCTCATGTGAATGAAATTTCCTTCGACTCCATTTAGACCACACCTGTTATTTAATGTGTACGGTGAATAACAAGTGATGAAGAATGTGAAAGAAAATAAATACGTAAATATGAAGAGATTAGCCGATAGTAAACTCGGTGGAGAGCTGCGTCAAACCAATCTGAGGATTGATGACCAATGGTGATGACGATGAATATGCATAGGTGTATTTCAAGTATTTTAGGAAAGTATCAGGTGTTTTTTAATTTTTCCCACAGTCCAAACCACGTTATTGAATACAGGTGTAAATAAATTTCATCCTGCGTCACATTCGACAGATTCAAGCACTGGAAAATACGTAATAAATTATCACGGCATAGTTAAGCTATTTTCATGAATGATATTACTTGCACTTCCCTATGGTTCATGAACTTTTCTGTTAATAATTGCATTAAATAGATCACATTGATCACATTTTGATGTGGAGGAATTTGGAGTGAGGGATTCCTAGCACGTTCTTCTGAATTTCAATACTTTTCAATTGTTATTCAATTTACCCCTGTATGAATTGATAATATGCCTTGAGGTCCAATCATGTATTTCGGTAATTGTGTTAATATCAATTGATACTGCCTCACATCCGATGCGTTGATAAATAGTCATCATAAATTCATCTATCTTCTTGTTTTACATTTGTAAGGCATAATATATATTAAATTATTAAATATTTCTACTCTCATCGCAATCTATGGGTCAGTGACGGAGGCCACCTCTTTGTTAAATTTCTCTTAAAAAAATTAATTTCTTATATATTTGCAATGAGTAGGTTCTCATTTTAATTACAGAGAAATCTTTGTTTTAACGATACATATTTCAAGAATGACCTTCTGATATCGTTAGTATATTGAAAACGTTTTCTTGGTTTCATCTTGAATGTTATTAGTTAGGTGAAATCAATCGTGAATATTGATTTTGTTTTGGCCAAAAATAATTACAATTAATGGGTACTAAGGATAAAATTGATACTTTATCTTATTAAATCACTTACGTTTCTTAATAAACGAGCTAGTATCCAAACTTAAATCACTTGACACATCCACAAGTCCAGGACCTGATAACATCCATCCTCTGCTTGTAAAACATTGCAGTGGCTCATTAGCCTATCCACTTTTCATTATCTTTAACAAGTCTTTAAGCAGTGGAATATATCCTGATGCATTCAAAAATGGTTATGTTTTCCCCATTCACAAGAATGGTGACAAAAAAGATGTCAGTAATTATCGTCCAATTGTAATTCAATCTGTATTCGCAAAAGTGCTGGAGAGCCTAGTTACAGACAAAATTAGTCCACTGATTGATCAAATTCTGGTTGATGAACAACATGGTTTTCGTACTGGTCGATCAACTGCCACCAACCTATTGGTATTTCAGCATGAAGTTTCTCAAATGCTTGTACACAATAACCAAGTTGATGTAATTTACTGTGATCTCAGCAAAGCTTTTGATGCAGTTGTCCATCCCCTTCTCCTTGCAAAAATTCAAGCATATGGCATTATAGGCAACATGTTTAATTGGCTTGAAAGTTATCTTTCCAATAGGAGGCTTAGTGTTAAAGTACTGGGAACTACATCACTATCTTTTGGTGTACCCAGTGGTGTTCCACAGGGCTCCCATCTCGGTCCTTTGCTCTTTTCACTTTTTATAAATGACATTGGTCAAGTGCTGACTCCCATTAAATACTTGTTATATGCAGATGATCTCAAATTGTTTCACCAAGTGAGGACTGAAAATGATGCCATAGAACTACAAGCATACCTCACTAATGTCTCCCAGTGGTGTCTGGAAAATTTTATGTCCCTTAATTATAGTAAATGTTTTGTAATGACCTACTGTAGAGGTAATCCATCATTCTCATATGAATACGCATGTTCTGGGAACCTGTTGCCTAGAGTCAATTCCTTTAAAGATCTTGGGGTAATTTTTGATTCAAGATTGTGTTATGACTTACATGTTTCAAACATAACATCCAAGGCATATAGAATGTTGGGTTTTATTTGTCGTGCGTGTAAGGATTTTAAAAACATCCACTGTCTAAGGATATTATATATGTCTCTTGTCAGATCAATCTTAGAGTACTGTTCAATTGTGTGGAATCCATTTTATGGGAAATATGAATCATCCGTGGAGAGGGTCCAACAGAAATTCTTAAGGTTTGCTTCAATCAAATTTTCTATTCCCAGAAAGAAAGGAGATTATGACAGTGTAATGAATTACTTAAACCTGACCAGTCTTCGATGTAGAAGAAAACAATTTGGTGTTATATTCTTATATTATGTTTTGAACAATTACATAAAATGCTCAACTCTATTGTCATTTCTCTCACTAAGGGTACCTTCGGTAAACACAAGTCTGAGCAATTTTTTTAATGTTCCCTATCTGCCAAACAATTATTCTTTCTACATGCCACTGTACCGTGCAATGAGAGATGCTAATGAAATATCGAGGAACATTGACTTTTTTACCTCCTCTTCAAGCACTTTCAAAAGATATGTGAGAAGCAATGTTTCTTGACTGTTTGCCTTCTTTTATTATGTCATGTCTATAGTCATATTTGAAATTCCCTATTTCAGTTGTGAATGTCTGATGTTCTTGTTAGATTCAGTTACATCTATTTTTTTTTCTCTCTTACTCTCTTACCTTTATTTTGAAGTTTTCCTTTATATCCTTTATGTACCTTTATTTACTTTAAAGCTGCTATTATTTGTTGCCTTAGTACTTGTACTCAATGTATAACTCTATAAAGGGTTTTATATCAACCCGTTTAATAAATATATTATATTATTATTGTTTCTGATTAGGAAAGGACATAAGAATCATTCGCTTTCATCATCTTTCGTTTATAATTTGAACTTTGTCCTATAAATATTTTTCCTCGATATTATAATAATTTTCTCAACGTATCTTCCGAAACGCTGGTGTTATGCTCAAATGTTATACAATATTCGAATCGTATTTTCATCATCATCACCATGGGTCACATAGGTGGGTTACATCATCAGATTACACCTAAAACATCCTAAGATTGGTATACAATTCTTCTCTTTAAAAACTTTAAGACCTCACGCTAGATATGTCACTTGAGTCCTCTCCATTGGGCCCCTCCAAGGAGTTTAGAACGAACTGGAGGAGGCATCGCTGCTGATTTGGGAACCCAGTTGCCATCTTGCTAGGTACTAAGCATAAGGGTTTCGTGATGTTTGTTAGGATGAAGTTGTTTTTGCACGCGTTAAACATTAGACCGGTTACATTAACGATGGGATGTATTTTAAAAACTCGTTGAAGAAACATATGGAGAGCAAAATATGTTGTATAAATAGGTTGGATTCGAACCAATTTTACGAGTGATTCCCAGGATTTAAAAAAATATTAATACCCCCTTTCGGATAGCGTTAGGATGATTAACTGATGCAGCTAGAATTAAATTTGGGTAGTATTTCCTTGTTGCTTATGCTTAATGCGTATCCAGTCTACATTGGAGGCAACAGAATACAAAATGTTTTGTACGGAGTAGGTGAAGCCTAATCCTTCCCAAGAACCTCCTTTTTGGCTTCATTGTTATCTACGCTAGTAAGCAGATTCTCCAGTACATTGTGATCTCCTTGGGCTTCAATATTACGATTGGAATCTACTATCAACCAATTGCTTTATATTTTTGTAATTATCCTTTCACATTCTTCACTTCCCAATATCTCATGTGAAGCCAACTTTGACAATCCCCCAACGATTGTTTTCGTCAAGCCGTCATGTCTCCGGGTATTGCCGATTAAGTTGTTCCGTCTTCTTTTAAGGGTTTTTAAAAGACTTCCGTTTACATTCTCCCTTACTTCTAAGGCCCTCTGTTAGTCACTCGGGCTATCAATTTTATTATCTGATTATTTTTAAAATTTTGAAATACTGTTTTAAGCTTTTTGATCATCTAATCCCTTCTTAAAAATTTTATTCGAAGAATATGTTCTCGAAATTATCGAATTATATTCCAGAAGATGGGTCGCCATGATAGCATGATCATTTAGTTGTAGCATAGAAATATTTTATAAGGCCATATCAATTGTATAAACCTTATATGTCAATTCTACCTTTATCTATGCTCAGTAACATCAACATTGCAACAGAAGTTTTATTTACTGCGTCACTACCGATTCTTTTAAGTACTTCGACATTAAGATACACAAGAAAACAGATCTCGCGCTTATCCGATGAATTGCCTTGGTTTCAATTTTCTAGCGGGTCAGGTATCCGACGATTCGATTAACTAATGTATCAATTGAAACTAATGATTGAATTTTGCATGAAATATTTTTTATTTTAGAATAGAATGCATTTTTTTTAGTTTCAGCATGGAGCGTTTAAAGTTAATGTCATTTACAGTGTTATATAAGGCTGTGTGTCTTTGTTATGTCTATGATATGAACAATCCAAAATATAAAACAACTAGCTGGCTCCAATGCTATCTTCGGAATTACTAGTATTATTTAAATTATATTTGAATGAAAACGGAGTATGCTATGTCTGAAGTAAGACAACTACCCTATTCATTGCTACCATAAATGAGGACTAGAGGCTTTTTATTAGTTAAGGATAACGGATTAAAACTAGGGGACGTGAGCTCTACGGCCTCTTAAAGTGACAAGTTATAAAAATCTCCAATGGCCGTAATAAAATTGTCACCTTTCGTCAATGTTGACTTACAACTTTGCGTTGGAAGTCATTACTCCCTTCAGTTCGCTGAAGAGGGCCAACTTGTAGCCGAAATACTCGTATCCGATGCACACCCTCGTCTTTTCTTGTTTTTGTACAGTTATTTGACTACGCTCTTTTGTGCTAGATTCTCCCCTAAGTAGGGCCCGTCTGAGTGCTTGTGAGTGTGATTGTTGTTCTTAACCCAGGCTTCCTTAGCTGCGTCTCATTAGCCCAGCGAAGGAAATCCCTTTTTGGGTTGAGTGAGTGTGTCGGTGTTGTGTCACTGGCGAGGAAGTAACATTCCCGTAAACCATCACAGAGGTTTTCTGGTCAAGAGCTTGTGGGTTGTCACCGACGTGGATTTACCCCTTTTTTCCCGCAAACCAACACAGCAATTTGTGATACAACATTGACGAGTGGTGTCAATTTTATTACAGCCATTGGTGATTTTTAACTTGACAAGAATAACGGATTTTAAACAATGATAGAGGAAGTGAACAAATATTAGTATGTGGTAGTATTAGTAACAAATAGTAGTATGAGTGGTCAGTATTTTACAACCACTTTCTCTTTAAAAGTTAAATAATTCAATTTAAATTCTTATTTAAAAGGTTCCTTCTGTCTTTACAGTGGTGAGCTACGTTTGGAAAATCAGCTCCAGGAAGGTGACAGGTCTGGGTGAGGACTCCGCGTGGATGCCAAAAAAACAGAAAGCAGTCTCAAGTGAAGTGGAACTGTACGGTTTGCATATGGGTTTACAATGCTCTGATAACACTAAATTTCTTTCAGGCTGTACGAAGAAAAAGGTAAAGAAGGCCTTCGTGTAAATTTTGTGTTTTCGCATACTTGTAATGTGTGTTTGTCTTAGGAGCCGATTGCTCCACTTCAAGACATGATTAGACGTGATCAGTGTCTGCTTAAATGTGGAGGTAATTGGGAAAACCAAGCTTGGTCAATGGTATAAAGTCCCCGGTATATGATGTGTGGGGCCCCCACAACGGAGGAGTACCCCTCCAACAATAAGACAAGTGGCCACTTGTCTAGCGAGTCGACTCTAGGCAGGAATATTTTTATGGTTATTGTGTGTTGCATATGATGTGTTGTCCTGAATGTTTTGTGTACTGTTTTTTAATGAGTGCATTTTGGGGTATCTTTTACTGCGTGGGGATTGTACGTGTTTTTTTTTATGTATGCTTTTATTTTTATGGTGTTCTAATCAGCTTCTTTTACAGACGACAAGCTGCTTTCAGGGGACCTTCCATAGACATCGCTAGCAGAGTAGAGAGTAGGAATAGTTAGTCAGTTTAGAATTTTTCCGGCCCATATGGCCCATCATATCAGTCTGTTAGCGTTGAGTTAGTTGCCGCGTTAAGTTAACTTTTTTTGAATGTGAAGACTGCTCTAGAATTAAACCTCAAAATTCATGGAATTGGATTGCCGTTAACCAAGTGCATCCAGGTGTTCTTGGTTTCTGAGCGACCTTTCCTCGCATTTCAATGAAATGCATTTTGGCCAGCTGCATTAAATGTGAGCAACTTGGCATTCAACCTATTGTTTGCTTGTATATCATGTTCACTAACCCGCTCTCTCCTTAGGTAACACAACAGCGCCCCGGCCTGATAGACGGTAGGATATGTAGTCAGCTTCCAGTGTTTTGAATCAAAGGCCCTTCTGGCCCGTCATAACGGCAGGGTAGTTAGGATTTACGTTTAGCCGTCAGATTTATTTTTTGTGGATGCGAAGTCTGCTCTAGAATTAAAACTCAAAATTCATGGAATTGGATCGCCAGTTACCAAGTGCATCCAGGTGTACTTGGTTTCTGAGCGACCTTTCCTCGCATTTCATTGAAATGCATTTTGGCCAGCTGCATTAAATGTGAGCAACTTGGCATTCAATCTATTGCTTGCTTATATATCATGTTCACTAACCCACTCTCTCCTTAGGTATCACCTCAGCGCCCCGGTCTGATAGAGGGTAGGGTATGTAGTCAGCTTCCAGTTTTTTTAATCAAAGGCCCTTCTGGCCCGTCATAACGGCAGGGTAATTAGGATTTGAGTTTAGCCGTTAGCATTATTTTGTGGATGCGAAGTCTGCTTCTAGAATTAAATTTCAAAATTCATTCAATGATGACATTGTATTCCTTTTATTGGGGAGTACAATTGTCTATGGTGTTGTTTTCCGGTATTTTTGCGTTGCTTTTTTCGAATTTTCAAATAATAGACGAGCAGCTTTGCATCCACTTTTGTTTCTTTTGTGTCTATTAATCCGCTCTCTCTTTAATTAGGGAACTCCACACCGCCCCGGACAGTGTTGTGCAGTGTAGTGAGAATGTGGCCACGGAAGAAAGTGCTGTGTGTGACCCTGGAACGGGGAGAAAGAGTGTGTGGTGTCAGTGTGGTGTTAGTGTGGTGTTAGTGGTTGCCGACTTCATCACTTGGTGTGCATCAAGAGTACTAGAGAGACTCCATATAGTGTATTGAATTTTCTGTAATTACGTGCCTGTATATTTTATGCTCCCTCCTCCACCTACCCTTCCCATTGCTTTGCGGTGACAGCGGACAAGAGAGAAGACACAGCAGCCACGACTCCTAAGATTTTTATGTGAGTTTTGCGTTTACGTCTTTTTTTCGCCATTTAACTGCCCTTTATGTTTAAGGCCTTATGTATGCTTTAGAACTTCTGGTGTGTAGGGGTCTGCACTTCGGTCGTTTGACCCGGGTCAATCCAGGTTTGGTCGTTGAACTCCGGTTTTGCCTTGTGCACGGGCTCTTAGTTTTCTGACATAGGCAGGAATCACATTCTAAGTGCCACTATGCGCTACCACACCCTTTATATTTAAAGATGTTCCTTGTGTTGACGCTTATTTAGTCATTGACTTCTTGTTTTGACTGATGGTTTAATTATATATTTTGCAGGTTTTTACATTAATGAGTTTTCTTTTGCAGGTACATATATGAATGGTATGTTTGAGATATTTTGTTGATTGGTGGACGAAAGATGATGAACAGGGTCAGCGCCGATAGGTATGCGAATAAAATAGGTAGGCTTAGTGAATTAGCAGTATAATTAGTTTAGAGGGTGGGTGGATGTTAGATGGGGAGAATAGGGCTTATTGTCGTAAATGCTTAGGTTTTAGTTCTTAGTCCGCTTGATCTCGTCGCGTCTTGCCCTGGCCCTGGGAGTGAATGCGTGGAATAGGCCTCTGCGCAGCCCGGAGGGGAACGCAGGGGGAAACGCCACGTTAAATAAAGGTTAACGAGCCGGTGGGCCTAACCTCTGCGGTCCGGCTTGGAATAGAGCCCTTCTTGTGTGTGTGTGGTGTGTGAATGCCCAGTGTGAATGATTCAATATTCTTAACAGATCGTAACTATTTTATTTTTATTTTAATTAGCATTGAGTCTTCACTAACACCAAAATAAATGAAGGCTTTTCCATTACATTTCTTTCCGTTTCTATATTTTTGGTTTACCGTGACGACGAAAACAGAGCTAACATTAGAATATAGATTCAACCTGTGTGCGCCTTTTCTGATCACATGCAAAATAAAAAATATTTGTACTATATAACATCTTTGAAGTGGTGGTAAATAGTTCATGTACTGTTATCACCTGTCTTAATATTGCAAACTTGATACGAGCAGGTACAAATTATTCATAAGGTATGGTAAAAACATGTGTTTGAAGTAATATGCCCAATAAAAAATTTGATAAAATATTTGTTGTGGTTTATGTGGAGTTTTTAATCCTGGCAATTTTTGAAAACGTTCACCCTTTTACCACCTGATGGTAAACGTTTCATTTAATAATATTGGGCCTTGCATATGTTTTAATTTTGTATGTAATAGTTGTATTTTACATATATGTTTTGTTCATTAAACGGGTTTCACTTTTGCATCACAAATATTATATTCAGTTGCCTTAAAATACTCTTTAACGTTTATCATATGAACATTCACTATATGCATATATTTGCTGGTATGATTCCACACATCGTTTGTTCATAGTTTTGTATATATTTTATTTTCATGATTTATGCAAAGTATTGTAAACTATCATCACAGCGTAAATTGTTTTTTTTTACATTATCTTTATGAGTTTTATTTCTGAAATTTTTCTTTGGATGCAAGGAAATAAAATGATATATCGGAAATTCCATGGGTTGGCATTGTTATGTTTTATTTATTGCTGCTTTCGAATTACTGTGGAAGAAACTGCATTCTCCACTTTTAAGAAAAATGAAATTTAATGATATTTTCTTGTTATTAGGCGGATATGAGTAAAATGAAACATCCATTTTTTCTAGCATGTTCTGTGCAATAATAAATTTACCTCATTACTTAATTTTGTCAATGTTATACCTTGTCTTTCAAGAAAAGATTAAAATACATGTTTCAATGAAATGTGTTAATGTTTTTCAAAAATGTTATTTTAAATTCTATAATTGTCTTCAGTTCTTCCTCTCTGTCCTTTTATTTTATTAGGACCATACCTTTTCTGAACTTGGAACCACTTACATGGCAGCACTCTTTAAGGGAGTCTAAAAATTTGACATTTGACCTCACCCCTATGAGCTTCTTTTTCCACCTGCGACACACCTTCATGGTGGTTTGCAGGGTATTATGTTGATGTATTGAAGCATGACTGGAGTGAGGAAGAGTTTATATATTTGACCTAGGGTGTATTCCCTGATTAATGGACGTTAACAATAAAATTGTTTGGGTTGAGGAAACGAAATAAATTAACCACGTATATTCCTAAATATATAGTTGATATTTTTCATGTTTGTATGCTGTTGTTATTGACTCCATATGTTGGCTGCCCTTTTCTAGTATGTGAAGCAATTGTCTGAACCTTTCCGTCCTTATGTTATTGACGTCTTTTAATTATTGACGCGGAAAATGTTTGATATCTTGGTTATTTAATAAAAAAGACGTGGAATATTTATTTTTTATTTTTTAACGCTATGTATTTGATATGTATTTATATGCTTAAGATTTTTTATCCTTGTGTCATTTCGTATTTCTTTCTTTCTTACTATAATTTTACGTAAGTTTTCTATGAGTTTGTGGGACACCAATGTTTTTAAAACCGATTGTGAAGGCAGCTGATTACGTATTGTGTACATCTCTACTGTGTGGTTAGTTGTATGATAGCTTATTTGTATGATAGCGGAGTTGCACTCCATTGAATGAATGATTGAATATAAGGTCTGTAACCCCAGGCCAGAAATCGAAGAGGAGAATTATCCAATGAAATGGTTCTATTGGAGACTTCGGCATTCATTTGTGAATACGCACAAGTAAGTTGGATTTCCAGCATTAAATTGTATATGATAAAATGACCTCCCAAGGCATTATCAGGCAGTGGACCACAAAAGGCGTCAGGGGGTTTTTCACGTCCGACGGATAGAGGATATTATTTATAAAAATGTATTATCATCTCTTTAGAGCACACATTTACGGGCTACAACTCCGCTAAAAATCCCGGCCACTGCCGGGATTCGATCGTGGTTCCTCAGGGTAGGGGCGTTACCTATTTCAGCCACCGCTATTACAATGCCACATATTCTTTTCCTCTCGTATTGGCTATGCTGAGAGATGGATATATGCAACAAACCTACGCTGTTTCTGTTCATATGTTGAGCTGATAATTTGAAGGGCATGGAAAGGAATTGGGAGTAAACTGAATTACAATTGAATTGCAAAATTGAATAGGCATGTACGATAATCACAATTACTTTTCAATTTTGAATGGTCACTGATCTTTTCCATCTTTATAGATGCTCTCGATTAATGCTTCGAGAATTCTCTGCCTGGAATCTGCCCACCCATTACTACTATCCCAATTTCCTGGTATCAGGCAAACACAGTGGTCCTCTTAAAAGCCTATGCCCTATCTTGACTTTCCTCTCCATCCAAAGTCTTGATATTTCCTCTATCACCCTTTTTGCTCGTAACCACATATTTGGTACCAGACTTGGAGACCTTCAATACCTATTGAACCTGAATTACAAATCTTTCTCTCGGAAAACAAATGACAGGTGCAAGCGTTTGGTCACGACGGAAAACGCCAAATCAACATTGGTTTGTCTTACAATATTACCTTTCTCGTTCGGATCATTACTCGTAAATGGAGACTACAGGGACTTGTGAGTGTAAATGCTGAATTTTCGGCTGCCTGTTTGCAGTTATGATTAAAAAAGCAAAAATAAAATTTTCTTGTTTACAACTCATCGCTACTGAGGTTGGTTGAAAGCTGGTATCCGATAAATTCTCTTATGGGTCAATCTCATCAATTTTACACCAATTAACTTTTTTCCATCTACATCTACGCAGTAGCCTGCAAGCCACCGCGAGGGTGTTTGGCAGGGGGCTAAGATCTCCAAACATGCACCGCTAACATGCTACTAAGAGCTAAAATACTACTACTTCATGGATACATGTTATTATAAAGAGTCTCGTGCTACTGCGAATTTAGCATTACATGTTAATGAAGTGATTTATGGATGGGAAGGCATTACTCTAAATAGTAGCTGAATATGACCGTTGAAATTCAAAAGGAGTGAGAATATTATAATGCGGAAGTTTCGTATTGTTATTTTATCGCCTGGATTGAAAGGTTGTAGCATCAGGAGTACGTATTATAACCCATTCGATTAATGACGTTAAGTAATTTTCATCATTAATTAGAAACGTGAAATTATTCAGTGGCACTAAAACGCGATGGCCAACTATTGCATGCGGTAATTCATACGTGAGAAGTCAACATCTTTCCATTACCTGCCACTAGGCGGTGCTCCGGACGCTTCCGCGTAGTATCTACACTCCTTTAAAACTTATAACATGGTATCGGAGGAATGTATACATTGTTAATTTATTAAAATAACCTTTTCTTTATCTTTTTAAAATTATCGAAACAGTCGATTCCTTTAAAAAACAGTTTTACCTATTTTACTTAGCATGCTGTGAAGTTCGCCTATCACCGCGCGACCTTCATGCCATGCCTTGCTCTGGCAGGCAACTACACGAGCAGTGTTCCCTGCAGACATTATAACGACCATTAATGCCGTGTTTATTTGAGGAGAATTTTCGAACTTTGATAGAACGGTAAAGGATGTATGAGATACATGGAAAAAGTCTTGAGGGATGTGAAAGAGAGAAATTACTTAAATATGAAGAGGTTTGCCGATAGAAGATCCGAGTGGATGGCTGCGTCAAACCAATCCTAGGATTGATGAAGATGACGTTCTTCCGTAACAACACATCTCCAATGCTTCCTGTCTTGACTTCTCTTCGGCCACGCCTCACTTCCGTAAAGAAGGATGATCCAGTTGTAAGTTCTTGTTAAAGAATTTCCTTACTTCCAAACGTATATTTTTAGCTGTTTGAGGATTCTTCCTTTGATAAAATGTGTTTTTTACTTGAACTGTTCCACTTACCATTTCTTTCTTGCTTCGCCCATTGGTAGGTAGTCATGTGGCTTCCTAAATAGCATTGATCTCACAAATTTCGAGCTTTTGTTTTCTTAGTGAAATATTGGTCTCCTTCCGTCTGCTGCTTAACATTACCTTTCTTTTTTTTAATTGATATTCGGATGTTATTAAGCACTGTATCTCATGTGTGTTAATTAGAGTATACCTTAAATCTCTTTCTTTCTCCACAATGACTGTTATGTTATTGGCGAATCGCAGCATGCCAATTTTTCCCCCCAGGATATTTATTCCTAACGCCTTCTCCGCGATGCTTAGAAAAAAATTCCCTTCCTTTCCTCGCGCGGAAAATCGTATCTCACGAGTTTTCTCCCTGAGCCTGTCTCTGGGGCCTTTTACCCCAAACGAAGCCGTTCTCGTCTCCCAAGGCGAGTTGAAGGTCGCTGGAGAATGCAAATAATAAGTGGTGGGAGGAGTCAATGGCCGCCGGTTTGTAAACAGCAGCAGTAGCGGTGGCATTGGATTTAAAGAGAAGAAAGAAAGAAAAGGCTCTTTCGTAACTCACTTAAAACATCTCCCTGTCCCTCCCTGGAATATTTCATCTGAAACGACCCGGGTGGTTTACCTCCCAGAAGGCACGTGGCTGTGGGGCCTCTGGAAGGGCGCAAGGGTAAACTGAGGGGCCCGTTGCCGCGGAAAAGAGGGCCCGCCATTCTCTGAGATCTTATGACTGAGGACTTGAATTTTTAAAAATATTTTTGATTCTTAAAAATGAGGAACATGCACTATTTTTTATGGCTCTTTGAATGTGAAGTTTATTAGCTAAAATGTTTTTGGTGAAAATTTTGCTGAAGAATTACATTTAGTAAGTTGTGTTACAAGAATATTACTCTTTGAAAATTTTACCTTTTCGGAAGCTTAAAAACACGACATCATCGCATGACGTCACGGCACGGTATCACTATGGGCGTTGTTTATCTGTTTATGCGTGGAGGTAAGTTGTTAAATGAATACTTGGCGATAACGTAAGTATTCATCTCATTTTTTTTAATGCAATAAACGATTGTATTTCGATTTTTTATTTACTTAGTATGGATGGTAACGAGCAAATCGTCCATAAATTATATAATGCTTGTATAGTGCCCAAGAATTTCTACTACGTCTAAGCAATCGCTGTTTTTTTTCAGAAGAACGCCGCCCTAAGGGAGTCAACCAAAGGAAATTGTCGGAATGTGCTTTTTTAAAAGTATTTTCAGTCATCGTTTCGTTCGAGAAACGGCTAAAAACCTCACAAAAACACATTTACTTCTTTTTATTTTAAAAAGTAAATGTCTATCTCCGTTGCAATATGGAACGTATACCGTGCAGTGACGTCAGAAGGCGTTCAGGTCACGTGACTTTCGTCAATTTTCGGGAACATTTTAATATCATTTAATAATCTTTGTGGTCGACATAGAAAATGCTGGCTTATATATTTAAATTGGTGAGTAAATTTCGCATCAAGAACACCATTAATATTCGAGAAACAAATTTCATGCATATTCCCCGTTACGGCACCTTGAATTTTACTGTCTTGTAAAGTTCAAAGATTTTTGCTCGTAATTTTTTGCCCGAGAGTCTTAGGTCACTGCAATAGTATTTTCCTTTGGTCTCACGTAACATAGCTTCAAATTTTCGTACCTGGACAAAGTCAACGTTTTAACTTCACCGTCTTCCTGCACAAGTAGTTATTTTGGAGGGGCTAGCGATAGCTAGGTCTTTTACGCCATTTAGGATAGGACTAGCAGACCTGCTGCCTGCTTTGTAGGCGCTTTTTATAAGCATTTCCTGTGCAGTGAGAAGGAAATGGCTATTTTATAAATTGAGAAATGTGTCCCACTCGAAGTATCCTATATGTTTTTTTACTTTTTTCTACGCCATATTTTCATTATATGTTGCCTCCCACTCTCAAAAATCACGTTTTTGCATTTTTCTCTGCGCCACTAACTGCTAAAAATCCAAAACTACTACCAAATCATACAGACAGAGAATCCACACTCAACGCACCAAACCTCACTCTTTTAGCTCAAAACTTGGGTGAGAGCAAAACAAAACGGATACAGAATGACTGACTGACAGGCTACAAAATTAATATATATTCAATTTACGTGCTGATATAGCAACAAACAATAATACATAATAAAAGTTTGATAACCTTCTTTCAACTATTATAAAAGTACTATTACAAAAATGTACCACAGACTACTCTAAAATATTTCCCATACCTATCTCTTGCTATGCTGCCTAATTGTATTTTCTTATAGTACGGGGAAAAAATAACATTTTGAATCTATCATTACGACAATCTATCTCTCTAACCTTGTTTATTTGGTTGAATCTAGCATAATACGCTGGTGTTTTTTTATGTATGCCTAACATCTTCAGTAACGTTATCCGATTTAAATTTCTGTAAGAGATTTAGTCTGCACTTAAACGTACGCTCTGATAATGATTCCCACCATAATTCTTGTATTAATTCTGAAACACTACTCAACCTATCGTAACACCTTTTAACGAACCTAGCTGCCCTACGCTGCACCCTGTCTAGTTCTCTGATCAAACCTAATACACTCGGATCCCATACAATATCCTGCTGACGAGTGGGAGAAAAGCGAAGTCTGCTGAAAACTATAAAAAGAAGACGGGACAACTTAATCGGCCATATCTTAAGACACGATGGCCGGATGAAGACAATCGTCGAGGGAAGAGTGAACTGGAAGAATGGAAAAGGCAGGCCTCGTATGAGTTATATAGAACAGGTCGTCAAGGACGTGAAAGAGAGGAGCTACGTTAATATGAAGAGGTTGGCCGATAGAAGAATCGAGTGGAGGGCTGCGTTAAACCAATCCTAGGATTGTTGACCCATGATGATGAGAAGAACTTAACGTTGTAGTAAATTGAATTTTTCTCAAATTACGATTTATTTCTTTAGAAAAGAAAAATTTCTTCCAACTGATGATCGTCTACTTGAACGCAACCCCGAATGATGTTCCCAAATACTTGTGTAAGCGGTACTTTGTGTCTTTAAAACGTGTGAAAGCTTTGTAGCGGGGATTGTAGCAGCGATTCCCACAGAGGGAAAAATTGTTTCCCTCGAGGGAGACTGCCTTCGTCGCTGTTTGGTTCCCGTTATGATGGCCCGTTGCCGCCGAGAGGAAGAAGACGCCCGAGCGTCGGATTTCAATTCCATCTCCGAATCAATGTTCGCCCATTCTCTGCTGATTACCATCCTCGACTCGTCACGTGCACCTCGCTCGGATTTCCTGAGACTTACATAATGATGAACGTTACCTGATACGGCCTTTGAAAGGACTCCATTTCGGGAAAAATAGCGGAAAATCTCCTTCATCATCTGTTTTCGGAACCCATTCCATTCGAGTTCGAGAGTCGTTTGGGCTCCGACACCTTATACCGTCGGGTCAGATGACCTTGGGAAGCGTATTTGAATATTTTGGAAGAAATGCTTCAATATTTCACGATTTTACCGCGATGGCTGAATTAACTCTGCTATTCCACATGGTAAAATTTTATTTTAATAATGCACACCGGTTTCGCTGCATTGCAGCATCATGAGGTACGACATTTGTACATTTCGTACATTTGTGGGAAAAAAATTCTACATATATAGGTACATAATTTGGAGGGTGGGGGGTGAGGTTAGTGGAAGCAGGAAAGGTCTACATCTACACGATACCCTGCAAGCCACCGCGAGGGTGTGTGGCAGGGGGTGAAGATCACCAAGCATACACTACTAACATGCAAACAAGCGACTATAGGGGTCTCATGCAACTAGATTGTTAGTATCTATAGTGTTTAAGGTGTTAATACATACATCATGCACTACAGGCTACTCTAAAATATTTGTCCTACCTATCCCTCTGCTATGCTGCCTATTCTGTTCTCTTACTGTACGGGGGAAATATGCCATTTTAATCTATCGGTACGACAATCTAGCTCCCTAAACTTATTTATCTGGTCGATTCTAGCATAATACGCTGGTTTTTTTTAATATGTGCCTAACATCTTCAGTAAAGCTATCCGATTGAAATTTCTCTAATAGATTTAATCTGTAACTTAACCTACGCTCTGATAATGATTCCCACCCTAATTCTTTTATTAATTCTGAAACGCTACTTAACCTATCGTAACACCTTTTAACGATCCTAGCTGCTCTAAGCTGCACACTGTCTAGCTCTCGGATCAAACCTTATTCATTAGGATCCCATACACTGGCTGTATACTCCAGGTGGGGCCTAACTAGAGAAAAGTATCATCGCTCTTTTGTCTTCTCATCACATTTCCCAAGTACTCTTTCGCGGTGATGCTTTGGACGACCCACCCTCCAAATTATGTATATGTAGAATGTTTTAACCCACAAACGTACCTGATGATGCTGCATTGTGGCGAAACCGGTCGTGCAATTAAATAAAATTTTACCATGTGTAATAGCAGAGTTAATAGGGTCGTTTACCATATTTTTTTTATTGCCGAATCTGATAGAGTTTGTAAAATAAAAAGGCACGTATTTTTCCGTTTTTTGATCCGTCAATTATTTCTCGAGTTGTAAGTGGCGATAAACTGATGTTTTTAACCCTTTCGGAAAAGTGGGCGTGGTGCAACCTCTGACGTATATCGATTTCGTCCATTCACAACTGAGCCCGCCAAGCTACTTCGCCTCATCGCAATGGGGGGACACAGCTGACTCTGCCAGTAGGAGCAGTTGCGACAGCATCTGTGCGAGCACGCCTTCCGAGAACCCCCTGCACTGCCTTCCCTTCCCCGAAGAGCAGTCGAGGCCGGGAGGAAATTGACGTCACTGTTATGAAAGCTGCTTTTTCGGTGGGCGTCACCTTTTGCTTATTTTAATTTTAGATTTATGAGTGAATGGTTGCTGTTAGAAAATTAATTTTTTCACCAAAATTCTTTTTTCGTTTTCATCTAACGATTTCGTGTACAAAATTGCGATTTTGGTTCCGAGTAAACGCCCCCATTACGTTGATATGAAGAGGTTGGCCGATAGAAGAATCGAGTGGAGGGCTGCGTTATCTGCCATCTGTATTCTGCCATCCCGGACATAAGTGTAATCCACCAAGTGAGACCAGAAACCATCTTCTTCATGATTTGATTTTAATGCATGCTAAGCCATTGCGTATTTCAGGCAAGAAGGTTGCTATTCGGACGAAACTATTTCGCTCCACACGAAAAAACTTCAAGTTTAATTTTCACGTTTTGTTCTATTTTTTTTCATAGAATATCTTACTAATTATTGTGATAATCTTTAAATTTTCGTAATGATACTATTTACTTGCCTCTCCAGAAAAAGCACACATCTTGATTAATGATTGAAGGCTTAGTCTCTGAAGGATCTAAAAAGCTTTATTTTGTTCCCGTAAAAGTAGCAACAAACATTTAGTAAACATAGCAACAAACCAATCATATATCGCAACAAACAGTTAGTTACGATTTTCTTCTTCGGAAGGCATTGTAATTTTTGGTAAATGGAGGTTTCTATAGCAGTGTGCAGATATGTATTACAATGAGGGTGAGTCTATGGCAGAGGAGTCTTCATTACTCTTAAAGAGGACAATACTTTTGGGGATATTTTTTTTATCGGGGTGTATTGTGACTAGGTTTTACGTAATTAGTGCATAAACGGATTAGTATTTGTTGCATGCTTGTGAGGAGTAAGTTCTCTCTCTGATTAATAATGCTTGCCTGATTATGTTTCACCCCCTGCCACTCACCTTGTCGGTGGCTTTCAGGATATTATGTACATGTAGAAGAGATTCGTAGGAGAATCAGAGGAGGCAGGCTTTTTTATGGAAGCAAAAGGGGAAGGAAATTGGAGAGAGAACCCAGGATATAGGATTCAGGTAAACGCTTCTCTTTCAATTTATTGTAATGAAATTATTTCGTATAGCAATTCTTCATCACGGTAAAACATGAGTGTAACGTTGCGTTAGATAATTGAATTTTTACACCACTAGGGCTGGAGACTATATTTTGTAATTATATGCCGTCTATTTTTCTCGTTGGAGATGTGGGTGAGGTTATTTAGGAAGTCGAATTAGCTGAGTTGTACAGAAGAGAAATGAAATGTCACAGAGGGCAGGAGAGGAATTGAAGTTGAGAGGTTGATTCCTAACTTTAGCGCTGATCGGTAAATTAGACAAAAATCTTTGCATCTAGCGAGAGAGTATTCCGGCTCTCCCTTCCCCTGTTATCAAACCGTTTTGTAACACGTATTCACCACTTAAATGTGGTAGTAAAAATTAAGTACTGAAAAAACTAGTAAATTAGCTTGTTGGACATGACGTAAGCTGTCAATCCCCGAATAAAAAAATGCTTTTTCCCTTATCACGGTGCCCCGAAATATGCACATGAAATATACCAAGAGGTTCACGATTTTTGCGTCCAACTTGACGGACAGAGCAATGAATTTGAAGTGCTCTCCGCTCAGCACTCTATTCAATTAGGACCAATGTTGGAATGGAATCCCTCAGCCATTACCAATATTCGTACTAGAGCTCTCGGGATGGGTGATTAGTACTCACACCACACTTACCTGATTCCCACTGTGATTATTGTCTAGAACATAGGAAAAGGTTGCTTCTTCTGGTTTTTCTTCTTCCTGGTCTCCACTGACATCTGGGGTACCTCAAGGCAGTGTCCTTGGTCCGTACCTTTTTAAGTTATATATTTTCCTCCCTAATGCCTCCTTCCCAAGCTCACACCCTACTTTACGCCGATGACTGCAAACTTTTCAAGAACATTCAAACGCCTTCCGATTGTTATGAACTACAAGAAGCCCTACGACAGACATCAAATTGGTGCAATGTATGGAAGCTTAAATTAAACCCAGACAAGTGTAGCGTGATGTCCATTTCCCTAAAAAAGTTCACCCATGAATTTAATTATACTGTTCTTAATCGCTCCCTAAAACGTGTTTCTACATCCAAAGACTGAGTTATTCTTACAGACAGTAAATTAAATTTTTCCCAACACATACAAACCATCAAGTCCGAAGCAATGTCCCTCTTAGGCCTACTCTATCATTTCACTGAAGTTAATGACCCACTAGCCCTTCGAACCTTCTTTTCTTCTATCGTTCTTCCAATTCTTACCTATTCCTGTCCCATCTGGTCTATCTCTCCTCAAACTAATCTCACATCTCTGGACTGTGTCTGTAATTTCTTTGCGAGAATAGTTTAAAATAGATTGCCCCATTTTCGTAACACGTCCACCAATACTATTCTCTCCTCCCTCTCCATCCCTAATCTTAGCACCCTTAGACTCACAGCAGACTTAAAACTAATTTATAATATTCTCAATTCCACCATCGACTGCCCCGATCTGCTCTCCCTTGTCCACTTCAAAGTTCCATCCCGCCCCACCCGTTCTCATCCTTTACTTCATGAGCCCACTCCCAGACTTCCGATTGCCAAACGTTTTCTTTTCTTCCGTCTCTCCTCTCTATTGAACTCCCTCCCACAACACATTGATCCCTTTGCATTCCCAATTAAAGCGTTTATTAGCCTTTCTATTTTGCATCTGTCCCTAGAATAGCCTTGCCTACTATTTATTTCCTGTTACTTTTATTTTATTTTTTTTCTTAAAAATGTTAATACTTTATGTACTGTTATTGGCCACTATAAATTGGCATCATCGCTGTATGTGGTTTTCTTTCCTTAAAATAAAAATAAAATAAAGTAAAGAGACGAAATTGTGTAGGATATAGTGAGCAGGGTCTACCCACAAATATTCCAATGTCGAAAGAGTAGGTACTTTTGACAATAATTTTTGCAGATTTTAAATCATTATGGATGGTTGTTTGGAGCTGGAAGTATTTAAAGATCCGAATCTCAATCTTAAGAGAAAGAGCGGCTCGACGCTACGTTAGCCTTGTCGACCGCCAAGGTTTACCACAAAGAGTTCACTTCCTGTCCCCCCAATACCTTCCTCATCCCCCTCTCCCCACGTTAGCTTGAATCTCTCTGGGGATTAAAATGGATCCGCTTCTTTAGAACGACACCTATATTTTCCATAGAGAAGTCCCAAACTTGCCGTGAAATAATTCTAAGCCTGGAGGACAGGCTTAGAAAACTCCATTACTTCAGGAGTCAAAAGAACACACCGCTCAACAGTTAACTGCCGTCTAATTCTTGGCGTGCATTATCATATCTTACAGCAAATATAAAGAGTGGCTTATCATCCACGTAAGATTAGTTCCTGGATATCATTACCAACCATGATCGTACACCCATAGACTGTCAGAAAGTATATTCTCATTTCAAACATAATTATTGTGAATAAGTTTGCAATTTTACTCGAGTAGAATAAACATCTAGAGCTGAGAAGTTATAAGAAAGTAATTAGTCTAATGAATTACCGTGTCTTCGAGAAATACCTACGTTTTAGTTCATTAGTTTTAAATATTTGCTCTGGAGATTGAATATTTTCCGCAATATCTTTAATAATCCATAATTGATCAGACATACACTTCTCGTGTATGACATCGGCAGAGCAGCGTCTAAGCTTCTTTTCATAATTGTGGTATACAAAGGAGAAGAATAAAGATTTTGGACTCCATGAGTTTATACAGAAGACATTACTAGTTTAAGAGTCACAATAGAGAGCGTTTATGTTGCTAGGTGATAAAATTAGCCATCAACCTATGTCTCAATGTTGAGTTGGAAATGGGGCAGGAAATGTTGTGGAATGTTCCAGAGTATTCTACATC